>QGSO01000145.1:0-603534 GCA_011037825.1 Carya cathayensis
TTTAAGGACATTAAGCACTAGGATTTGCGGCTGTCAAATATGGCCTGCTTTGTCACGGCAATGCTGTTCATTCCACAATACTTCTACGTTTTGCCATCAAGTCTTATAGATTACAATGGTTAGATCATGCATCACAACGTAAATTTTTTTTGTTTCTCCCCTTTAGGCTAGCAAAGGCATCTATTTTGTTGAAATGTTCATTGCCACTGTGGATTTCAACCTATACCTACAGGCCTTTGAATCAGATCTCAATGCAGCATGCCTACACCTAATGCCATTGTGCCTTTTTAGTGACATTCTCTCATCTGTCGGAATGTAACCAATTCCTTGCTAAGTTGAAATGAAAGTGACGAAAATTAACCTCGAGGTGTGCGTACCAAATAAATTCAACAAGACACTACAAAAATGTTCTCTTTGGGGCATAAATCCGTGTGAAGCAGCACAAAATGGGCTACAAAATTTATGCTGCACCCGTGTTATAATCAAGAGACGAAAGGGAACCAAAAACTCTAAATAATGAAAACGTTAGTGGGGTGCAGGGTTGAGCTTACCAACCAGAGACGCCGCCGACAGAGTTCATGTCGTTTGCCGAAAATGGGAGGCCATGACCTGGCCTAGGTGTGTTGTCCAGTGCCACTGAGCTTCCATGAAGAAATGAGAGAGATGAGCGACCCACAACATGGGAGCCGAAAATGGGGCGACGAAGGAAGGGGAAGATGGAATTCTGTAGTTAACCTGCTTCCTGAATCTCTTACAACGATGGGAGATAGAAAACTGTTCACTGAGGAAGGGGGGGAAGATGGATCTGGAGGTGTTGAGGAAAAACTCACACTGCTTTGCCGTCATCAACTTCTTCTTTCACCACTTCTGTTATTTTAAAAAATATATATAAAACAAAAGATGAGTTCCGCCACGTCATCGGCCTCCGTAGGTGTACGCGTCGACGCGATGATGCCTGTCGGTGGAAGAACTGAATATTTTTGTCCGTATCTGTGACTTTTCGTGTTGTTTTAATTTTTCTCTCCTTTTCTTCCTTGTTGTACGATGTCCTGGCTCCGCTTATCTTCAAGCCCCTCGTCGACCACTCACTCTCTCTCACTCTCTCTCTCTCTCCCTCTCCCTCACGGCCTTGTTAGTGTGGTTGCTATTCTTGTCGTGAGGAAGAAGGGAGTGGGGCGGGCGCTTCTCGACAGTCAATAAAATAATTTTTCCGTACTTATGACTTTTCGTGTGTTGTTTTAATTTTTCTCTCATTTCCTTCCTCGTTGAACGACCTCTAGTCCACTTATCTTCAAGCCCCTCGTCGACCTCTCTCTCTCTCTCTCTATCTCTCTCTCTCTGTGGCCTTTGTTAGCGTGGTTGCCATTCTTGGCCTGTTGTCTCTTATGTATTGGACATTAGCAGTAGCAGTACTTCGAGTTTGTTGGGAGAAGAAAATGGGGTTCTTGAGCTCAGATCATAAGGTTGTCTATGTTCTCGTTCTTGGCATCTTGGTCTTGAATTCCTTCACTACAGAGTTTGGAACTAACGCTCAACCCTTGCCACAAAACGAAGGTACGTACCTTTTTTTATTCGAAATGACATTGGGATGGCTGTTTACAATTTGTTGCTACAACTGTTCTCTCTATTCTCTATTATGTAAAATAAATCTATAAATTAATGTGAATTTATAAAATTTATTAGATTTATTTTATTTTCATAAAATTTATTAGATCTTACGTATCAAGTCACTTCATTGCTACAATTTTGTTGCCAAAACTGCCGAGTTGATTTTTAATTTCTTCATTTTCAACTTTCAAGGCAATTAGAATTTGTGTTCCTAATTTTTTTTCAAATTTTAATTTAACAAATCATCTCTTCACATATCATTATAATAATTTTTTACAATTTTTATATAAAATATAATAAATAATTTAATTTTTTTAAATCTTAAAATTTTTGTGATCTATACAGTATTTGTGTTGGATTTGTTGGGTGAATGTCGTGTTTTTTTTTTGGTTCAATCTTTAAAGGAAACTATGGGTTTGGTATAAAACATTATAAAAAATTCACGATTGATTTTGACGTTAAATGAAGACGAGAGAGTCATCTTCTTTCCCTGTCCATGGAAGATCTAACAGCTGCTGTTGGGGATGGCGGAGGGCCCACTTGGTAGTCTACTTTATGAGATAATGAGATTTAAGATATCAACCTTTTACTTAATTATTTGTTACGTGCATGAATTGTCACAAGGGCCCAACGTCTCTTTCTTTACTCTGTCCGCTTCACCTTTTTAATGATAAAAAGGATAATGCTTTATCCGACCACAGAATTTTTTTTAGTGATTAAAAAATAATTTTAAATGATATTACAATTTAAAAAAAAATGTTTAAAAATATTAAAAATATATATATACAGAACAACTTTTCGTTTTTCCGTTCTAATATGTTTTAATTTGCACCCAGATCAAAAAAGTCATCTCTAAACAATATTTTAAAATAGAAATTAAATAATAAAATTTATTTATTTATTAATAAAGATCTTAAATATTTGAATATTTATTTTATATTCTATCCTATTTAATCAAAATACTCAACTCATTATCTCTGGTAGAAGAGAGTATTATCACACCAATTAAAAGCAAAATAAATTGTTCATAAATAGCATAGAAAATGAACCATAAAACCAAAAAAAGAAAAAGAAAAAAGTGAGTCAAGTTACAGCCACCAACTTGGAATTCAAATTTGTGTATAGACAAATGTAAAATATTTTTAAATATTTAAAAGAAAATTCACAACATTAACAAAAAAAAAATCAAAAGAAATAATACGTGGTCAAATATGTTAAAATATTAGAAAAATCTGGTTGTAAGTAATCTCGCGTATCAATACACGCATTCATTAAACATGATTGGTCAGAAAGTCAGACTTTAATAAAAATGGTATCAATTTAAATTTTAAATATGAAGGTAGCAATATTGATACGCAGATTGGTACGTAAATCGGAATAGATTGGTGAACCGACACGTCATTAAAAAGCATAGATCGAGCTCTAGCAGGTGGTTTTGAACTTGGTTGGTTTGACTTGGTATTAATTATATATTCATTATTCTCTATTTAACATTACTATTGCAATGTGAACTGCTACGGCTGGTTTCATTATATCTGAATTTTGTTGACATTATATCTCTTTTTACTATTTGGGCTTCACGCCGTTTGATAAATGAGAAGTGCTTTAATGATAACTCATTAGCAAAGAAATATGTGATAAATTCAGTATGTACAAAAATTAGCTTATTATACAAATTTATTTGCTTTTGAGGACAAGAGAATTGTATAATCTCTCTTCTCTTAATTGTTGCTTTTCATATCCTTTTTAGTTTTTGCTTGCATGATTCCTATTTTTTATCTATCGTACATGTGTATTTGGATAAACAATTGGTTTTATCTAACAGTGAAAGCTCTGAAAGCAATATCCACCAAATTAAAGATCTATTGGAATATCAGCGAAAATTTTTGCCAGGATAAGAATGTCAACCTGACAAGTAAAACAACCGACGGTCCAACTCGTAATGTCTCATGCGACTGTAATAGCACCGTTTGCAGCATCACAGGAATGTATGACCTTGCTATTTCTTTTTCCCGCATTTTCTTTGATAAACATGCATCTCCATGTATGCTAACATCAGATTTATCATGGACTTTTTTTTTTTTTTTTAATAAGCAGCAAGAAGATATTTATCTTCTGTATTGAAAACTAGTAGTTGCAGTATACATATGCAGCAACAATATATATATATATAAATGTGCACAAACATGGATGACCTCATGATACTTTTTGTTTTCTGACAAACACTAGAAGTCCTTTTATCAAAATTTGGTTAAGTAGTCTCTGAGTGTACTAATTCTTGTAATTCGTATAAGATTTCTATATATATCTCAGTTCTTTTTATGCTTTCACCCATCTTTTGTTCGTGTGACAGTGAACTGAAGAGACTCAATTTAATTGGAGTTCTACCGGCTGAATTTGGAAATTTTACTAATCTGCGAAGACTGTAAGAGGAACATACCTGCTTTTCTGGATTAAAGAAGTCAACTCACCTCATTACATCATCAGTTTGCTCAATTTTCCTCAGATTCTTGGTTATGGAATACTTGTAAAATGTTTTTATTTTTTTTGGGGTGGCGCCCATGCATTCTCATCTCACATTTTATCTCATTGTGTCGACTTGGCATTGCCCATCAATTTTTGAATCTATTATTTTAAAAAATAAGGACTAATCTGATGGTGGATCAACAATGCCGCATCAACACAATGTGATAGGAGTGTGGTATAGGATAAGACCAAAACTAGGTTAGTAGAAAAATCATAATATTTTTCCGAGTTTGGTTGCCAAGCATGTACCATGCAAGCCATGCCATGTTAACAACAAAAGAGTACTTTCTTTTTTGGAATAAAAATTCACTTATTAATACAATCATCAAAGGAACCTGTCCCCTTTTTTTGAACCGATTTGGATGGAAGATTGGCACCCATTTGTATAATGACCTTGAAGACTAAGTGAAGTTTCCTTTGTAAAACAGCGATCTCGATCGCAATTATATCAATGGACCAATTCCCACAACTTTTGCTAAGCTCCCTCTTGTCAATTTGTAAGTACTATTTTGCATTTGTATCTGTGATGGTCATCATTATTTTCCATGATGGTATTGGCCAAAAGGTCAGCAGGTTGGTTAATCTGTGACGGTTAATAATCTGCAGGTCCCTTTTGGGAAACCGGATAAGTGAAGTTCCTCCAGAAATTGGTGACATTAGTTCACTCGAGGAGCTGTAAGTCATGAATTAGAGTTATTTGTTTGCTAATTAAAAAAAAGATTAAACAAAAGTCATGAAATAGAATCTTATTCCTTAGTGAAAGAAGGATGATATACTACCCAGATTACAGTTAAAGTGTCATTTTACAGGGACTTGGAAGATAATCTGCTTGAAGGATCACTTCCTGAAAGACTTGGAAAATTGAGCAACTTGAAAAGACTGTAAGACTTAGAACACTCTGTTTTTGTTAATTCAAAAGTGATGAAATTAAAGCCCCAATTTGCCATTTTCATATGTCAAGCTTGAATTATTTCTGTCTGCATAGTTATGGTCCATCTACTTTTATAATCATGCTTCTTGCATAATCTGGACTGTGAAAGCATTGATTTAAGTAGTACGTTTGAGAAGTGGATTATGACGATCTTGCATTGGTACTAAGTGCCATATGGTTGTGTAATAGATGGAATTAAGCTTACGATTAGTCCTAGCACCCCAGCATCTACTCCAATGTCCTTGACAGGGATTTGATCTCCAGATTATGAACATGTTGGCCTGATGGATGGTAAAGGAGTTGTATGGATACTGGGTCCCATATTAATTGTGTGTTGGCTGGGACTAGACTTTATAAATAAATAAAATAAATAAATAAAAGGGAGTTTCTATTGTCATTCTTTTGGGACATGCACATCCATGACTAACATGTCATATTCATGTTAAATCAGCACCTCACTTGCATTGCACCACTTCTTGTTGCCGTATTGTTTCAAGGAAAAGTATGACCTAATGTTTCATTATCTTGCAGCCTTCTTTCTGGAAACAATTTTACGGGAACAATACCGAAAAAATTTGGCGATTTAAAGAATTTATCTGAATTGTAAGTTGTGCCATTATATAAAACTTAATTTGGAGATGCAGCTTTTAGAATTCAGAAATTCTTCAAACTTGAGCTACTGCCTGCAGTAGGATAGATGGGAGCAGAATATCAGGGAAAATACCTGATTTTGTTGGGAATTGGATCAATCTTACAAGACTGTGAGTCTTGTACTTCCATACCTTTTATCTGCCATCTTTCTGTTCTTGGAGTCATAAAAGTTCAGTATTTTTTCTGTCCTATCTGAGGATTTTTTTTGGCAGTGATATACAAGGCACGGACATGGATGGCCCCATTCCTTCTAACATATCCCGGTTGACAAACTTAGAAGAATTGTGAGCACATGTTCCTTTCCTGGACATTAATTGAGTAGAAATGTGAAATCTGAAGGATGGTACATTTGAGTTGTACTGATCTTATCATGTTTGTCAGGAGGATATCTGATTTGAAAGGATCAAGTATTGGATTCCCTGATTTGCAGGATTTGAAAAAGTTGAAATATCTGTAAGTTATATATAAATGCTCATTCTTTTAAGCAAACATTAATCGTATCATAATAAGCTGTGCCTTTTGTTTTTGTTTTGTTTCTTAAATTTATTGAGCTGTTTCTCTTATTTCTGTGCTCTCAGGGTGCTTAGAAATTGCTTAATCAATTCTTCATTCCCAGATTATATCGGAGAGTTGACAGAATTGAAGAGATTGTAAGTTGCTTAAAATGGACTAATTATAAAGATGTTTGGATTTTTGAAGTTATTTTTCTTTGTCCTGGGTGAATACATTTTTCTTTTGGACTTCTGTGAATATAATGCATCTAATATTGTTATCCTCCCCAAGTCAAAGGTTTGAATCATTGGATGCAAACAATTTAGTTTCATTGGTAAAAAGATGATAATTTATCATTGTTGAAAAGCCAATTATTTACCCAATTCTTGTGCAGGTACGGTATTTAACCAAGTAAAAAAGATCTTGTGTCTACAGTCTTTGGGTTCCATGTGATTACAAAATAAAAAACTAACTTCTTCAAGAAAAGTCATGTGTGATGAACCAAATTTGACAAAATTATACAGAATATTGTTTGTTTGTACAAGTTTCTTTTGATTGTACAATTAATTAATTTTTTATTGTATGTATTGTTGGGGTGTGTACACAAAATACTATTCACTGCGACTGCTCTAAGATCAGACGTGTAAGGTGCGATGTTTAATTCCATGAAAAACTTGAAAGTTCAATAATTAGTTTTGAGTGGATGGGCAGCTCATGGTTCAACAAAAATACTTATGCATTGTGAAAAAAATGGATTCCCATTCGGCCAATGTTCAACATATATATTAGTCCTTCAATCTTTTGATACTGGTGGTAGTTTTCTCTCTTTCATATATTTTAAATTTATTTTTATTTTTTCTTGTTCATTGTCTAGGCTTGATATATCAGCCTATAAGATATAAGTCACATGGTGTATGGCGTTTTTTTCTCTGAAGATGGAGGATTATGCAATATCACTTACTAACTTGTGCTGATGGCTTTCTTCATCTAAGAAACTTAGAAATTGCCTTATGTAGGATAGAGTTTTGCTTGATCCGTTAGAACAAAATTTTGGAAAATAAATTATGTTAAACAAATTGGCTTCCACTATTAGCATGTAAATCATTGAAACAAATAATTATATATATGTTCATGCGAGTTTTTTTCCCCTTGTAGAGATCTGAGCTTCAATAATATCAGTGGCCAAATTCCAGACACAATTGGAGCAGTGAAACTAGATTTTATGTAAGCTGATAATCATAGGAACTAAATATTAGTTTATTTATGCAAATATTTCATGTTTAATTTGGTTCTCAAGTTGTCTCCTCTGCAACAATGACCCATTCACTTGGCAAGAAATGAGATGACATGTATTTTATGGATGTAGGTTCTTAACCAACAACTCATTAAGTGGGCAAGTACCTAAGTGGGTATTGAACAGCAAAAAGAACTTGTAAGTCTACTTAAGCTGAGTATCTTCATTTCATTTGGCTGTGAAATTTTCTATACACTAGTGATTTTTGTGTTCTGGATTGTGAGACTCATTTGATAAAATGTGACATTTTATTTGTTTTTCTTTCTTTCTTAGGTAAGAAGTGTAACAATGTTATGATGATATTGTAGGTGTTGATATAAAAATAATATGTTGGCATATTTTTATGACAGAGCTTAGGTTGTAAATATGTTGGGTAGAGTCTAGGTTGCAATTGGAACAATAAGTGTAAAGATTGCAAATTTGCAAGATTTGATGAGATCAACCTAGTCATATTAAATCAGCCTTAACTTTTGATCCTGGCATCTTATTGAGGTGATCTTGGTGGCATTGAAAAGCTAACTAAACTCTTTATTGATTCATAGTTTACAAGGATCTTCAAGTTCTAATGTTTACTAGGTCAAAATATATCGACATTTAGCTAACCGAAAAACTAGACCGAGAGTTTGCTTGGCAGTTGCTCGACCTTTTCGTCAGAGAACATTGTGGTAAACAGCATTTCACTTAGATTCTGAGTCTCTAAACGACCTAAAGAAACTCTTAACTATACATTGATCATTATGCACGACTTCTAGGGTAGAGAGGCGCCACAACAGCTCCTATATTGTCTCCCTCGAGAGAAAACCCCATGAAACATATCGAATCCTCAAGATTCTCTCTCATTGTTTATTATTTTCATACTAAACCACAGAAAAGTCTACAGCCACTGGAGCTCCAGTTTGAAGTGGAAGAGGTTCTTCCGTCAAGATTATTCATATAGAAAAAGGTTAGAGGTTTTAGAGCCACAAAGTTGGGGAGGTGAACAGGTCGTTTGGCAGGGTTGCAAGTTGGGTCTTTTGGAGCTACAAGGGTTTGTACGTAGGAACAGTTTGTAACAAAAGTTTTCTATAGTAGATACCTTTGGGTTTGGTTTTAGATTTTGAAGAGGTTTTTCAAATGAGTCTCCACTTTGTTACCAAAATCTCAGTGTTGATTGTTTTATTGCTTTCTTAGATTTTGGTTTTGATATCTAGGGGTTTGGTTTTCGATTTTGCCTAGATATTTTTTGATAGGTCGATTTTGCTTAGATATTTAGATATGTAGTTATTGAATATTGGTCTGATTTGTCGATCTCGTTTGTTTTCAGAAATGAGATGAGTTGAGATTAAAGTTGAAAGTTGAATAAAATATTATTAGCATATATTGTTTTAATATTATTTTTGTATTGAGATTTGAAAAGATTGAATTGTTTATTTTATTTTATATGGAAATTTGAAAAAGTTGTAATGATTACATAAGATGAGATGAGATGTTTTGTGGAAGTCAACAAGGATTAATGGGCCTGATTTTTCAACAGGGATATATCTTACAACAATTTTTCAGGGTCACCAAACACTAGTTGCGGAGACGAGTCATTTGTGTAAGTCTTTTTTTAGCATTAATGATTTCTGAATGCAATGATATTCCCGTCGAAGAGATATGAAAATGAATTCAATATTAATCTTCTGTTATATGAATGGTAGTTTGTGTGTACACATGACTGATATATTCATTCCTCTTGCATTTAAATTATCCATATCATCATACAGGAATATGGTTTCCAGTTATTCATCTCTTGGGGACAACTTGTAAGTTCGTTGCTTTTTAAGACACATTTATTTTGCTTTCTCAATTTGCAGTCAAAACAGATTTATTTGACTGAACCTAAAATTTCAACTTCCAGAAGCAGTTGGTGTTTGAAGAAAGGCCTCCCCTGTCCAAGAAAAGCACAAAGTACGCATAGATACATATAAAGATTGTTCATTTTAAGAACTGCACTTAGAAGTCTATTTATTGGAGACACCTATGGAAGTATTAGATGAAATGGTTATTATGATATCTGCAGATTATGAATTGTTTATTAATTGTGGAGGGCGGAGTATCACATTCGAAGGGAAGGTGTATGAAGATGATTCCAATAGTGGTGGCTTCTCGCAATTTAGTTCTCATTCTGATAAATGGGCTTACAGTAGTACAGGGGTTTTCTCGGGTAAACAAGAGACTAACTACCTTGCAAGTTCAGGTTCTTTGAAAGTGACTGGCCCAGACTTCTACCAAACAGCCCGACTTTCCCCACTATCACTTAAGTACTACGGTCTTTGTTTGCGAAAGGGAAGCTACAAAGTAAAGCTCTACTTTGCTGAGATAATGTTTTCTGATGGTCAGACGTTTAGCAGCCTGGGGAGGCGCATATTTGATGTCTCAATTCAAGTAAGTTGATAAAAGTATCTTAAGATCAGGAGACAGTATGTTATGTGATAACTGTCAATGCTTTGTTTGGGTTTAAAAGAGAATGGATGTAATTTTTTGTTGAATTTTATGACGTTTGAATTTGAATTTTTTTTTTATCAGGGGAATTTAGTTTTGAAGGATTTTAATATTATGGATGAAGCTAAAGGTGCTGGTATAGGCATCATCAAGGAATTTGATGTTTCTGTTGAAGATACTGGCACTCTGGAAATTCATTTGTACTGGGCAGGGAAAGGAACTACTGCCATTCCTGAAAGACCTGTCTATGGTCCTCTTATTTCTGCCATTTCAGTGGAAGCAAGTAAGTTTTTTTGCCATGACTTAGGATCTCTATCGTTTTTACGAGGAACTTCTCATGTAAACATCCTTCTCTTCTCGTAGACTTTGATGTTTCACGCGGTCTATCTGCTGGAGCTATTGCTGGCATTGTACTTGCATCATGTGTGCTCCTTGTACTGGCTTTGGCAGCTCTCCGAATGAGGGGTTATCTGGGGGGGAAAGAACTTGAAGATAATGGTAAGTTAATCGCACAAATACACTCACGCATAAAAAGTATTGTGTAGCCACCCACTGATGGATAATTTTAGCTAGAAGCTGAACTATTCCCCCCCCCCCCTCCTCTTCTCGTTCTCTCTCTCTGATACACACACCTGCATATGCACAACTATGCATAGACACGAAAGGAGAGAAGATGGATTTAAGATGGCGGTCCTCTCTTTCTCTAGCTTAGCAATTTTTATGCTATTATTGGCTAGTAAAAGGCCCCCATACCCTTTAGAAATTCGTAATGGCTGGCATTGTCACTGTTAATAAATGCTGGGATTTCTAATTCTCATTTGAACTTATATGTTGTATTTATTGGCTGTTTTATGTGTTTGTTGATGTGATACCTGGAGAAGATATTGAAGTGCAAGACCAAAATTTAGAATGGACTACATTTTGGTTTAATCGGCCTTTAACATCCCAATTGGAGGACAAAGTGATCCTCATTTTTTATGGATGTGTTTATGTCTGTGTTTCATTGTGTATACTGTTAGAGACACATTCCATCACGTTCTTTATTTTTTCTTTTCTGTTTCATTCCTTCTCTTTTGTGGAAGTACTTCTCTGAATTCTTTTCTTCTTACAGAACTACGTGGACTAGATCTACAAACAGGTCATTTTACCTTGAGACAAATTAAAGCTGCCACTGGTAACTTTGACCCTGCAAATAAGATAGGTGAAGGAGGTTTTGGGCCAGTTTACAAGGTAATTATGAATGATCACCTGCAACAATTTTAGCCATAGAAAAAACGTATCTGAAAATACTTTTCTGAAATTGCTTTGCTTGGTCTTAGGGTGAACTATCAGATGGTGCTCTAATTGCTGTTAAGCAGCTATCCTCCAAATCAAAGCAAGGGAGCCGTGAATTTGTCACTGAGATAGGCATGATATCTGCACTACTGCATCCAAATCTTGTGAGGCTCTATGGATGCTGTATCGAAGGAAACCAGCTGTTACTAATATATGAATACATGGAAAACAATAGTCTTGCCCGTGCACTTTTTGGTAAATCATTCAGTGACAAACAGTTTTGTGTATTTCAATAGTTTGACTTAGAACTTAAAACTCTCTTGGTTTTCAATTTAGGTCACGAGGAGCACAAGCTACACTTGGATTGGCCTACGAGGAAGAAGATATGCTTGGGAATAGCCAGGGGGTTAGCTTATCTTCATGAGGAATCAAGATTGAAAATAGTTCACAGAGACATAAAGGCAACAAATGTTCTCCTTGATAAGGATCTAAATGCCAAGATATCTGATTTTGGTTTAGCGAAGCTTGATGAAGAAGAGAACACACATATCAGCACAAGAATTGCTGGAACAATGTGAGTCCCATACATCTTCCTCTTCATTTTGCTTCTCTAAACATGATTTGTTTATTGTATAAAAGATCTTATGCTAGGGTACTGAAAAAAAATAGGAGTAATGATTTTACACATCATTTAGAAAATATGCTAGATGCCATCGTAATGGATATTAGAAGCCTCTCTCGGCTGGATTTCATTTTACCTAATGGCATAACTCCTCACTGTCCTAGTGCTTTAAGCTTTTCTTCAGAGGTTATATGGCTCCAGAATACGCAATGAGGGGTTACTTGACTGACAAAGCTGATGTTTACAGCTTTGGAGTAGTTGCCTTGGAGATTGTTAGTGGGAAGAGCAACACAAGTTACAGGCCAAAGGACGAGTTTGTTTTTCTTCTGGACTGGGTAATATATCTCTTAGTATATACTTCTTACTTCTTACTGATATATTTAGTTTACCATGATTAAGGTTCCTTTGGACACATAAATAAAATTATCTCAACTTACCATGGTAGTATGTGTATATTGTAATCGTGTATATAAACTCATGACAGAAAATTGATTTTTGTTTTTTTATAAACTTTTTAAACAATGAAAAAAGGGTTCTTATTTATATTATTTCTGGAAATGCTAAAGTAATTCTCATGATTTATATTATTTCTTGAAATGATAAAGTGATTCTGAACACAAGTAATTCACAAACGTATGTCTATTTCTGTATTCACTCAAAAAAACAAAAAACATAGAACACGAAATATTTTGCGAACTCAAACCTCTCTTTCTGCGCACGTGTGCTTGGTGTCGACATGCTCCTTCTTCATGCATGCCATCTAGTTTTTGTTGGCAACTTGCAAGTATGCATGAGATCATGAATAATTCTGTGTGTTTTGTTTTTTACATGAAACTGAAGGCCTATGTCCTACAAGAGCAAGGAAACCTTCTAGACCTAGTGGATCCAAGTCTTGGGTCAAGCTACTCCACTGAAGAGGCAATGAGAATGCTCAACTTATCTCTCTTATGCACCAACCCCTCTCCAACCCTCAGACCATCAATGTCTTCCGTAATAAGTATGCTTGACGGAAAAATTGCAGTTCAGGCACCAATAATCAAGCGCAGTGAAACAAACCCCGATGCAAGGTTCAGAGCCTTTGAGAAGCGATCCCAAGACAGCCAAACTCATATCTCTTCATCGTCTCAAGACAGTCGCAGTCACGTGCGGAGAGGCATATCATTGGAGGATGGACCTTGGATTGATTCCTCCATCTCTCTCCCCAGTAAGGACGACACCCGAGACCATTCTTCATCGAGCAAGCTGCTCAAGGATCTTTACGATATTGATTTGAGTGATTAATTTGAGGAAAATAAGAAAGATCATCACATTCTTTCTTGGTCTTTCTTTAGAATATTCTGTTGACATATGATGTCAGGACAACAGTTGAAAGTGATTGTTGTTAGTTATTTACTAAATTCTAGTGGCTGTCTGTGGCCACTCGGGCGGTAGGATTTCCGGCCACCCCTTGGGATGGTTATAGTATTTATTTTTGTTTTATTTTTAATTTTAAAGATTTTATCGGTAAAAACGTGTAGTTGAGATTTTTTAAACACCATAAAATTTTTGCATTAGCTTTTTATTAAAGGGTGTAGTTTTATATCGCATCTTACTCCGTTTTCCAATCAATATGAATGGGTATTGTAATCTCAATATACATTACTTTGTAGGAAAACTATTAGGTACTCTAGAAATATAGATATATGACGTGATACTTCGATCCTATCACAATATGTCATGTAATTAAAATAGTTTATATTAGCACCTATTTTAATTGACATGGCATATGATGAGGCGTCAAAATTACATCATAATTAAGTTGCTAAAGTAAATTGTTTAACCAAATCCTAGTGGCGGTTGATTATGTTTCCAAGTGGGTTGAAGCCATTCCCTATAAAACAAATGACCATAAGGTCATGCTTAAGTTCCTGAAAAAAAACATTTTTGCTAGAGCTATCATTAGTAATAATGGAATCTATTTTTGCAACAAACTCTTTGTTGCCTTCATGAAAAAATATGGTATACATAGTAAGGTTTCCTCTCCATATCACCCTCAAATAAATGGGCAAGCTGAATTATCTAACAAGGAGCTTAAGCATATCTTAGAAAAGACAGTCAACCCCAACAGAAAAGATTGGTCTTTAAGGCTGACTGGTACACTTTGGGCTTATATTATAGTTTTGAAAACTTCTCTTAACATGTCCCATTATTGCTTGGTATATGGAAAAGCATGTCACCTTCTCGTTGAGCTTGAACATAAGGTATATTGGGCTGTTAAACAATTTAATTTTTCTATTGACCATGCTGGTTCTGTGAGAAAGTTTCAGATTTCAGAGTTGGATGAGCTTAGACGAGATGCATATAACAATTCCAAATTGTCAAAGGAGTGCATGAAGATGTTACATGACAAGCACATCCAGAGAAAGAATTTTGAGCCCAATGAACAAGATTTACTTTACAATTCTCGCCTCTACCTATTTCCAGGTAAATTAAGATCGAGGTGGAGTGGTCCTTATTTAGTTAAGGCTATGTTTCCATATGGAACTGTTGAGATTACTAATCATCAAAATGGAAACACTTTCAAAGTAAATGGCCGACTTAAACATTTTTTGGGAAAACTTTCACTTGAGGATACTTCCATTCCTTTGGAAGATCCTACTTATTCTCATGACCCTTAATTCATTTATGTTTTGCTTTAATTTTTTTCTTTCTTTTCTTTTTTCTATTCTTGTTTATTTCACTTCTATATTTTGTTGTTTCCTTTGTTTTCTTTTTCTCTTTTCTTTCTTTCGTTTTCTTCATTTTATCTCTTCAGGTTTAGCATTGTTTAGTTCATTTTTTTTTCTATTTCATTTTTACTTTCATGATCCCCTCAGTCCTCTCAGATATTTCCTTTGGCATTATTTACTTTTATGCCTTGTTTATTGATGATTTGCAGTGAGGACACTGCCCATTTTTAGTTGGGGGGGTAAGGAGAGTATTCTACCACTTAGCATCTCAGGATTTATAATTGTGGGTTCTGAATTTTTTTTTTCTTGACAAGTTACTGATTTCACACTTCTCTACTTAAGATCAGATAGTTGTAGTCTTAGGTCACACTAATTTCCACTAGTTTAGGGTTAAGTTCAACACAGGATCTTATGATAAGTCTTAGCAACTCAAACTTAGACAATGTATTTCAAAGCTATTGATTGATGATCCTAATAGACACAAGATAGATACTTTCGTTGTTTGATTGATGTCAATAAGTGGTTTTCAT
Source organism: Carya cathayensis (assembly GCA_011037825.1). Classification (NCBI taxonomy): domain Eukaryota; kingdom Viridiplantae; phylum Streptophyta; class Magnoliopsida; order Fagales; family Juglandaceae; genus Carya; species Carya cathayensis. Next base: position 15,101 of record QGSO01000145.1, read on the forward strand.
CTAAGTAACTAGCAAGAATTACAATGAACCATATCTTAATGGCTTAGGAAAAGTGAATGAGAAACTCAAAAAAAAACTAGTAGTAAAAATACATGAAAAAAGGGACAGAAATTTAAAAAAAAATGGTGCAAGTACATTGGAAAAGGTTGCCTATCACCGGGATCCGTTTAAAAGAGAAAAAGAAAAAGAATGGGTCTTTCAAAGTGTGATAGCGTGAAAGCCGTCAATGTAATGGTTTTGAATTGGAGTAAATACCTTTTGATTTTTCTTAAAAAAGTTGCTAGACTGAAACTATTGTGAGAAATCTTGAACCCAACAAATGGCAATCTGTTCACACATTTGATGTACTCAAAAATTTGCAGCTTAGATACATTCCCCTTATTTGAGTTCTTGAGAATTTTTTAAGTCTTCGTGTTGAGCTATAACTAGACCTAACTTCATTCTAATGCCCAGGATTTTAATATGATTTGATCTTTTGTAGAGATTTTTGAGTTCAGTGGCTCACTCTTCGCTCCTTCATTTGTTATCACATTATTTGCTAGATACTAACTATAAGTTAGTTTGGGGGTGTGATGAGGTATCAAAACTACATAATTAAGTTGTTAAAATAACTAAATTGTTTAACTAAAATGAATTAAACACTTAAATATGGAGTATATTATGACACTTTAGTAAATTAATAAATTCTAATATTTTTACACTTAAAAAAATTTATAATGCAGTTATTTCACATCAAAATTAATATCTCAATTTTACTTATTATGTATCTTACTTAAATTTTGCAGGACTCTATTGAAAAAAATACATGAACTGCCTACATCCCATTAGAGAGGAATATTACAACAAAATGGATATTCTTGAAAATACCTAACTATGCATCAAGAGATTGGTGGTATAGCACATATAGCACGGACAGAGGGGATTTTTGGCCTCAACTCGAGATGCCGGAGCTGGGACGCAGAGCAACGCACAAACTCACGCACGAGGAAGGGAGCCAACCAATCAAGCGGGAGCCGAAACAAGTGGGCAAGGACGTTGGACCTCAACGGAGAGCAAATCATGCACGGACAAAAGGGGATTTTCATTTATTCAATTTTTTCGTTTTGTTTTATTTGCTGGGTTGAAAACAGTGCTAGGGAATTTAATTTTCCCTCTCGGGTTTTTATGCTGAGGATATTTTTGGGGCTCCAGGAGTTTTGGGACGGCTCTCGGACGCTCTTGGGTTTTTTTTTTCTTTACTTTGGGGGTCAATTGTTATTCGGATAGGTCCGTAAATGAACCAGTCTGTTTAATAACCTGCTCGGTACTCGTTTGGTTAAATTTAAATCGAAATCAACTCATGAAAAAAAGAAGTTCGTTCGTGAAAGTAAATACCCGCTCAATTTGTAAATGATACATACCCGACAAAACTCGACTCGACTCGGTTAAGACTCGTCTAGGTTTTGCTCGTTTATACTCGAGTCTACTCGATTAAAACTCATTTATATATTGATAAATATATATATACACATATGCATGTATATACGTATTAGCTAATAATATAAGCATATCACTTTTATAATTAAATATATAATATGTATTCTAATTACTTATGTCTATATGGTGAATATATGTCATAAGTATATTTTATAATTTGTATAATAATTAGTCGATAAAATTTAATAATTTCATATATTAATATGTGAGAACCATATATGAAATAGATATATGCTATCATATTATGTGTATGTATTAATAATATATGTAGGCATATAATATATTGTTATTTTGGATAAATATCAACTAGTTAGATATTAATTACTTATAAATTTTTTAAAATTTTATAATTTAATAGAGGTTCTACTTGTTAGTTATATAAATTCAATATTAGTTCTTTTATTTATTTAATTAATTTATTAATTATTAAATTTTATTCCAAAAAAAAAATTCAAACTCGAGCTCGGCTCGACTCGAACTCGTTTGTGGGACGAGCTTGAGCTCGAGTTGAGAGTTTAGCTTATCGAGTTAAGCTTGAACAAAGAATAAAAAAAAATCTCGAGCTCAAGTATTATGAGTCGAGCCGAGCTCGACAAGCCAAAAACCGGCTTAGCTCGGCTCATTACAGCCCTATATTTAGATATTGTTTTTCGGCAGTTTAGGCTGGGTTTTGCAGATCTGGCTGTCGGCTGGTTTTACTTTTTTCCCATTTTTCCAAATTTTTCTGGAGGCTATTCGAGATTATCTCATTTTTACATTTTGGGTGAATATTATTCCACCGCCGCTAGGTTATTGTACCGAGCAAACCCTCCATGAGTTTTAGCTTTACTTGTTTTAATTTCTATTTTTCTGAGATGATGATGTTAGGCTAACTTTTCAGCTTGAGTTGTGGAGAGTGCCTCGGTTTGATTTGGGCTTTGAGTTAATGAAAACTTATGTTGGTATAAACTCTTCTTTACTTTGTTGCAAACCAGATTTTGTTGTGAGAATTGAAGGATTCTCTTGCTCTTGCTCTGCTGTAGACATAAAGGCACAACAGAGGCTTGAATTTATCAAGGTTTCTTTCGATTAGATGCTATTGTGAATTTGGTTAGTGATACAGTGAAGACTTTTAGAGAAATGGTGCATGTCCGAATGTAAAATTTTCATTTTCCAATAATCAACTCCTTGACTGGATAGATGATTGAGATTTAGCTCCCTTGAAAATTAACGAAAGGTTGGATCAAAAAGAGGCTTTATCCGCAGCTTAAGTATTTGATATTTTGCTTCTTATGTGTTTATTTTCCGGCAATCTTTATTTTTCTTACACTCATTTCTCTAACATTTATTTCTTTATTCGTTTCTTTTAATTTTACAAGCATTCAAAAAATTATTTCGTTAAAAAAAATAGAGAAAATATCTAAAGCATTCTTCATTAATACACTCCATTTCAGTATATAAATTCCATTTTCTTGTGTCTTTTCTTAGTTGTGTAAGTAGCCCTTTCACAAACACGCTCCTCACACAAACACAACTCATTATATGCTTGCTCTTCATAAACATTGTTGTCCCTGTGGAAATGACCATGGAACTCATTCATGTATTACTTTGATAGCTTCTGCACTTGGAAGACAGATTTAGAAAACCATCAGCATACCATAGGAGAATAAGCGTATCGCTTGTTCATCTTTCGGGAGTACTTAATAATTACTTCTTTTTTTTTAGTCAAGTTATCTAAAACTAGGCATACATATTTTCTTTTTTCTTTTTAATAAGTAAGGGATAAATATTATTGATATGAATGAAATATGCATGTCCCATGTCTAGGCATACATATAATCAATAGAAAATGTTGCCCAAACATAATGCCAAAAAGATTATCTAGATCAAATTCCCGACTCTAAGTAAAATTGCCACACAAAAAAAAAATGATTTGAATTTTAATTCTACAACTCAAGTAATGTTAGGTACAAGCATTAAATTGATAAGTCACATACAAGCCCTTTGTGGAAAATTTAGATCTCACTAATAAAGAATAGTTTTTTTTTACACTTTGTTTAGGTAGGATCCACTTTTTTATAAGGGCTTGTATGAGACTTTGTTCATTTGAGGCATGTACAAATCATTTCCCATTAAGGAAATCATTTTAAATTCTGTGTTTTCTATTTTTAAATAACCAAAAGTGTAAAATTCTTCTAAAAACTAAAACCCAAATAGTCAAGAAAAAAAGAAGAAATTATATTAAAAAGTTCAAATACGAAAAAAGGAGAGGTAGATCAATGTAATCACATTAACTAACATTCAAAGATTCACATGTTTGCTAAGCTTGAGACTATATACACTTATGGTTGGGAGATTTGTACCATTGCAATTAAAGTTCTAACACCGCAATTTATTTGAACAAAGAAGGAAGGCCGACCGACTCGAAAAAGAGGGGTATCCACTCTTCACAACTATCCCAGAATTCCCAACATTTCCATTCCACTTTGACCTGCCAAGCTGCACAGAGCATTCGCCAAAAGAAGGGTAAAAAATGAAATTCATAACATAGTAAATGTCCAAGATGCAAAACATTCATAGAGTAAGTAAAAACTAATGTCCAAGATGCAAAACGTTCATAGAGTAAGTAAAAACTAACAGGCTATCATTGAAAGGATTTGCATTTAGCCTAGAATCAAAGCAATGATTCCATCAAGACACAAATGGTAGTCTATGGTAAATGTGAAAAAAATCGCCAAGCAGGAACAACTGTTGCCACAGTAACTGCAGTAATCATTAGTGGTGTAATGGGTCCAGTCCGGTCCGATTTTGGACAAAATTTATGATCAAACCGGTATGTACCGGTTTTATCTTTTTCAAAACCAATTACGCACCGGTTACCTCCTAAACCAGTACTTCGGTTTTATCGGTTTTAATATACTATATTATATATATATAAATATTATATAATATATAATACTATAGTGATAATCTATTATAGTATATTATAATATATATTATAATTATATTATAGACTATACTAATATATTATAATATATAGTGATATAGTATTAGTATAACTATTAATACAATAAACTATACTGATATAAGATTTTAATATTATATTATTTAGTAATATTATAATACAAAACTATTTTATATATAGTTATGTATTATATATAAAAATTAATATATATTGAACCGGTCCGATTTGGTTTTAAAAAAAGAAAAATCAGAATCGACCGATTTTGATCAGTTTTAAGAAAAATAAAACCAATACCAGACCGAACCAAACTTGGTATTGGACCAAACCCACCGGTTCTGTCCTAAGATCGGCAACGAAAAGAGAACTTATAGCACAACATATAAGATCTTAATGATACAAAGTTCAACATCATTGTCAAGGAACACTAAATTAAAACATCAGAAAATCAAAAGAATTATGCGTTTAGTTTTTGTGACGGTAGGAGAAAACCTATGCCCTTGATTGACATGGATAGCTAACTACTGTGAGTAATGACTAACAGAAATAGACGCAAAGGCAGAAGGTTGTGTCATAAATGCACATCCCAATATCAGACTCAGTTGCTCCTTCACTGTATGAATAAGCTCCGCCCACAACCCAGGATTGCTTCCCCCACCATCATAAAATTTAACAAGAAATACATGAACACCAAGTGTCATACAAACCACAAGTGGTAAAATGACTCTATCTTTCCCACCTTGACTTATAACCATGGTTGTGTCCCAAGCAAGCTATCCAGCTGGGTTCCATCCACCCCACGTTGCATCTGTGAACATAATATAATAGTTAAAAATCAAACCAATATACTCACAAAATATGGAACATTTAGAGAGTATGACCAAGTTAAACAAGATGGTTTACAATTTCTTGAGTCTCAATCACTACAACGCCTAATTTGATGGCACTAAAGTCCAACACTACAGTATTGTTTTGAGGTAGCTAACAATACACAAGCACAATCTTAGATCAAAGTAACCCGTAGAGCATATACATACAATTCCAATTTTTCTCTCCAATAACAACACTCTGTTTTCTCACCTTTTATCTTGTACTTGCATTGTTTGATTATTTCATCTTCATCTGCTCTGCATCCGTGCCATTTTCAATAACCAACCTTATTTTTGGTCATTACAAGTGGCCTTGAGTGAGCTTTGCATCATTAAATGTCGTAGAATCATCTATTGCATGCATCTCTGCAAACTCTTAATTTGGTTCATTTTAGTTCCTATATAGATTTGTGATTTGCCAGTAGGAATATAAAAGAGGTGAACAACATATGTCACTTCCATGTAAAGTAACTAACAAGGGAATCATCCTGAGCTTGTATCAGTTTGGTATCATTATCAAAAGGGAGTTTGCTTTACCTTAAGAGAATGTAGACGATGCCTTACCTTGAAATTAGTTGCTATGACTTTTTAGTATTACTTTTATTGTTCTTAATTCATCTGTTTTCGTATTTGATAGGTTGAGGATGATAAAGTCAATGGGTTTGAAGTTTGGCATGGTCTGGCAAATTCATACTCTAGTATTTCTCATTGGAAGGATGTGGAGAAATGTTCGGGATGTTGAGTTTGGCTTGATTTCCTGCTGAGAATATATTGTTTGAGGCTTGGCTCGACAGTCCGCTCGAGCGAACTCTTCCAGAGAGTTCCACTCGACTCCGCTCGACTGTCCGCTCGAGCGAATTCATCCAGAGAGTTCCGCTCGACTGTCCGCTCAAGCGAATTCTTCCAGAGAGTTCCGCTCGACCTCCGCTCGATTGTCCGCTCGAGCGAGAATGTAACCCTAACGTGCGCTCGACGCTCGCTCGAGCAAATGTTCTGAATTAGCGCCGTATGCTATAAATACATCATTTTCTCTTCATTTTGAAGGGTGTTCAGCAGCCAAGAAAGAGAGAGTTTTGAGAATCCTTTTGTATACAATCCTAAGAGTCCATTGAGTGTATTGGGGCTTTAGGATTAAGGATTTTATGATCAATACTCTTGTACTCCATTCTTTGTTCATAGTGAATTTGTTGAAACGACCCCGACAGTGGACGTAGGTGTAATAGACTATAATAGTAATAGTGAATATAGTGAAATGTAAGGAACTGTAATATTGATAAAAGCCTCACGGCAGTAGCAAATTCTTTCTTCGAGGGAAAGGACCTCCACAGTAGCGATGAACAGGAGAATATTCCAGATGATAGGTTAAATCTCCTACAGAGACTTTATGTACTACAATATGTCTTTTACTAAAAAGTCCTTAATCTAATTGGGCTAAAAGGCCCTTACAGTTTACTTAAACAATAACTTCTGCAGCTTATGGCCCACTCGGCCACCTCTCTATTGCTTGATTCAGCCCACCAGCAGGCCTCTCCACCGTAGCCCACGACAGCAACTACTCAATGTACTCATGTCTCCGTGTGCCCTAAGTCCCTTTTTGTGTTCGTGTCTTGTTCCCTGCCTCCGGTTCCTCACTTTGCTTCCAGACTGCTCCAAGCCGTGTGACAGTAGGCTCACATTGAGCTGAACCACTTAAATCTTGGTATTCTTTGTGTGCTTGTTGTTTATTTTGTTGCTTCCGCTATTATTTACTTCAACTTAGCCTTTGTTTTATTCGGTCCATTCCCAACACGGGAAAATCCAAAGAGCTAAAAACAGTACTCTGTCGAAGCTCTGCACACTGAAGGTCAGAGCTAGATCTTTCTTATTCTTTACTAACTAGTGAATTCAGAACCAATTTTAGAACCCGCCGGAAAATACATGGCAATTGCCCTGAGATGTCTTTTACATGAGGGTGGTTGTCGACCTATTAGAAACGCTGTACTCTCTAACTAAGCTAGTTGCTTTTTAGCACTGACTCTAATCCAAATTAAAACAGCATCTAACTCCAATTTCATATATTAGAAATGTTGTACCCTCTAAATAAGTCTCTTTGTTCTTCATTTTTTTTGGTAGCCAAGACTCAAATTTAATATATTTGAACTACTTACAAATGAAATTTCTAGTAGTTCTGAGTCTAATCAAATTTACCTTCTGTTCCAAAGAGCCTAAGACGCTCACTCTGGCCTCAATTTCTGAAGTCTGTTGCTTCTGCAAGATAACAAAAAAAAAAAAAAAAAGCATTTTCAGTTCTTCTACAGGCAAGCAAATCGCATACCAAATGTGGCTTATAAGATGAGGGACATCTCCCCTACTTGCAGGAAAACAATGAACGTAGCCTCAACCCCTCCACAGTCTCGTCGTATGTACGCTCTGTTTGGTTGTAAACGAAAATGAATAACACTTCGTCAATAGGGTAAAGGAAAACATCATCTCGTTTATCTTTAAGAAAAAATGGTAAAACCATCTATTTATAGCAAAAAGCGATAATTAACTAACCTACTAATAATAAAAGAATCTTACTGTAAAGACCAAGATATACATAACACCTCATCCACGTCCCTTTCTAGTAAACCATTTACAATAGTATCGGTGGTGATCAAGTGTGAGCTATGAGGGCAGCTTCTGCAATTTAGGTTTGTTGATGTTGCCACGAATGGTTTCATCATCATGATCTTGCAGGTTCAATACATTTGGACTTTGTTGTGCATGCTGCTCTAATAGTGTATGCGGCTAGAGAGGTGCGTCGAGCCCAGGCCGAAAAGAGATGAGGGAGGAGGGGAGATGAGGGAGGAGGGGAGAGGTGCAGGTTTTTAGATTTGGGGTAGGTGATGGGTAGTCGCAATCATTACCCTCGAATTGATTAGAGTTGTAGAGGTGAGTCATGAGTACTAAATGCTGCAAGCCCTAGTTTCTAAAGAAACGGAGAATGCAGGAGGCCAAAGGAGTTTCCCTATGCTGGAAATCTATAGAGCTCAGAGCTTAGAGTGACAGAGACTGCATGAGTACTGTGTACTTTGATCACGGATTCACGAGCTTTATCTCTGAATCATCGTTGTCGTCATCTGTGAATCCGTGAGCTTCCGGAACCAAATGATCTGGAACAATAGTGCTTCCCTCAAGCATGCATGCTTACCACCGATCGAAGACGTGATGGTAGGCCTAACTGCTGGAGAAATATTACTGCATGCATAAGAGAGCCACGTACGTGCATTATATTGATCATGATGATCATAACCAACATCTTTCTTCTTGTAGTTTGAGCCTAACCTTGGATCAACCAGATTACAGGAATTAAGCTAACAAGGAGAAGGTTATAGAATTCTATACCCTAACTTCATTAAGTATGATGACATGTGGCCTTTTCAACTTGAGAAATTAATTAAGACACAGTCATAAATAAACGTAAAGATTACATTTTCTCCCACCAATTACCATTCCATCTATGATATAATATAATATATAAATAAATATATATATAGATATATATATAATAACCCAAACAGTCAAAATTGTCTCTAAGCTCCCCAATTTGAAGAATAAGTTTTAATATGCACCCTTTAAGATCTGACCATTTAAATGTGAGGAAAAAAAAAAAAGAACTATGCAACATGATCTTAATGGTCGAAAAATCCTAATGGATGAAGCAAATCACAGCTTGTGTTTCAAATTGAGGGGTAAGTGACACTGATACTTTGGAGATCATATTGCATACTAAAGGCATAGTAGTTTGGAGTAGGGAGCATAAAGATGTTCATGTGGGCCCAAAGGCATAAGGCCCCCTAGCTAACAGTAATCTCCATAGTAGGTACGATCATGGGCCTAGCGGGGGCGTCGTTTGCTGCGGATAAAGATTCGTACTACTATTTAAAAAAAAAAAAAAAACTCGAACGTAACACCAATAAATAAAATAAAATAAAAAAAGAGAAAGAAGAAGTGAGAGTGGCGGGCACCTCTCGTCAGTCAATAAAATCATTTTTGTCCGTACTCATGACTCCTCGTTAGCTGTTTTATTTTTAGAAAATGCTTTGCGATCGCTGGTAGCCCCATTTGGGGTCATTAAAAAATGATTTGAAAATTAAAAACATAAAATAAATGTTTTTTAAACTTAGCGGAAGCTACAGCGGTGGCTTTACTGGGAGTCACTGGCTTTAGCATCATCCTTTAATTTTGAAAAACATTACTATCACATATAATTCTTATCCAAATTTTCTTCCGAATTTATTTTTTAATTTTTTTTATTTAGTGATTAAATAAATATTTTTAAATGAATATGTGATTTTTTTTTATTTTTAAAAAATATTTAAACCCACATATGGTGGCCGATTCCCCCTTTTTTTTTATTTAATTGTTAAGTAAATATTTTTTAATAAATTTATCATTTTATTTACTTTTTTGAAAATTTTAATAGATTTAAAAAAAATACTTGAAAAAAAATTAAAATAACAAGAAAAGATAAAAGCTCAATTGCTTGTTAGCCGGAGTTTGAGACTCAATTGCTTATTATTTTTTTGTCGTGAGGAAGTCGACAGAGTGGCGGGTGGCGGGCGCTTCTCGTCAGTCAATAAAATCATTTTTTAAGTCCGTACTTTTTAATTTTTCTCTAATTTCCTTCCTCGTTAAATGATCTCTGGTTCTACTCATCTTCAAGCCCCTCGTCGACTTCTCTCTCTCTCTCTCTCTAGATCTGTGGCCTTTGTTAGCGTGGTTGCCATTCTTGGCCTGTTGTCTCTTAAGGATTGGACCTTAGCAGTAACAGTACTTCGGGTTTGTTGGGAGAAGAAAATGGGGTTCTTGAGCTCAGATCATAAGGTTGTCTATGTTCTCGTTCTTGGCATCTTGGTCTTGAATTCCTTCACTACTGAGTTTGGAACCAACGCTCAACCCTTGCCACAAAACGAAGGTACGAACCTTTATTTTCGAAATTTAGACATTTGGGTGGCTGTTTACAATTTGTTGCTACAACTGGTTCTCTCTCTCTATTCGCTTTATTTGTGCGACAATTTTGTTTCCAGAGCTGTCGAGTTGATTTTTAATTTCTTTATTTTCAACTTTCAAGGTATTCATAATTTTTTTTTCTAAGTATGTATTTTTTTTAAATTTTAATTTAAGAAACTATCCATTCTCATATAATTTTTTAATTTCTATATAAAATATAATAAATAATTTAATTTTTTTAAATTTTAAAATAAAATTAATATTAACTAATTATATTAACCAGGGCTGTTTTGTGAAGCCGGTTCTATACAGTGTTTGTGTTGGATTTGTTCCGTGAATGTCGTATTTTTTTATTTTTTTTTCAATCTTTGAAGGAAACTATGGGTTTGTGATTTAATTGTAGCGTCATTCCCATCCCCAATTTGGGGATAAAACATTATAAAAAATTCACAATTGATTTTGACGTTGAAAGAAGACGAGAGAGTCATCTTCTTTCCCTGTCCATGGAAGATGTAGGAGCTACTGTTGGGGATGGCGGAGGGCCCACTTGGTAGTCTGCACTTCATGAGTAAAAGATATCAACCTTTTACTTAATCATTTATCACGTGCATGAAATTTTCACGAGGGCCCACCATCTCTTTCTTTACTCTGTTCCCTTTACCTTTTTAATGATAAAAAGGATAATGCTTTATCCGACCACCGATTTTTTTTTAGTGGTTAAATTTTTTTAAATGATATTATAATTTTTTTAAAAAGATATTTAAAGATATAAAAAATATATATAAAAAGTAAAAGTTAAAAAAGAAGGAGACCCGTTCGATAACCTCTCTCTGGGGCTGTAATGGTAGGGTCAATGATAAAAACATTTGGGTAATTTTTTATATAATTATAGAGTGTGTAAATGTAATATAATTTTTTTTGAAAAAATAAGATTCACGATTAAAAAGTTTTTTTTTTATATAAATTTTTTATTAATTTATTTTTTTCAAAGAGATTGTACAGTATTTGCATAATTTTGACTATAAATATTATTTATCAAGACATTTTAACATATTTGACCACTCAATTTTAGAATCACTGTAGTTAAAATTACTATAACTACTATTTATCTAATTAAATATAGATAATTTTATTGTCTTAATAGTTAAAAATTATAATATTTGTACATTTAAATATTCTAATGGGAGTGCTTTTATAATTCTTAGTTACGTGCATGAAATTTTTACGAGGGCCCACCGTCTCTTTCTTTCCATGAAGGAAACGGAGGAAGGAAAGGTTCTTCCTTGTCCCCTTCGTGTTAAAATGTTTGTTTCTTTACTCAAAATTAAGAAATTCATCTCATCTCAATTAATCATTACAATTTTTTTAAATCTCTATACAAAATATAATAAACAATTTCACTTTTTCAAATTCCAATACAAAATTAATATTATAATAATATTTTATTAATTACTATTTAAAACATCTCATCTCATCTGTGTAACCAAACATGGTCGTCTTTTTAATGATAAAAGGATAATGTTTATCCGGCCACCTAATTTTTTTTTTCAGTGATTAAAAAAAAAAAGGACCCATTCGATAACCTTTCTCCGCGGCTATAATAGCGTCCATGATAAAAACATTTTAACATATTTGACCATGTAGTATTTCTTTTGATATTTATTTTTTAAAGAATGTTATTCATAATTCCACATCACATATTTTATATATTTTAAAATTAATTTTTATTATTTTAATTTAATTTTTATTTTATTTTTATTAAATTAATTGAATTGTTCTACTAATCATCCATACGTCACATACTTATTATAAATAAAATAAAATAAAATAGATGTAGTTTGTGATGTATGGAATAATAAGTATAATTATTCTTTTTTTTTATTTAATAATTAAATAAGTATTTTTTATTAATGTTGTAATTTTTTTTAAAAAAAATAAAAATATTTTATATTTATCGATACCTAAATTTAGATTCCAAGTTGGTGGCAGTAACTTAACTATAAAGTATATAAGTGGAAACAAAGGGAAATTGATTAGATTTTTTTCAAAGTCATTTACCCGTTTAGCATATATATAGTAACCGAAAAATAAACGCGGGGTAGGTTGGTAGCCGACACGTCATTAAAAAGCTTAGATCGAGCTCTAGCTGGGGGTTTTGACCTTGGTTAGTTTGACTTGGTATTGATTATATGGGCGGTGCTACTTCACAGTTGGAGCTCTCGAGGTTTCTGTTTTTGCTTTCGAGAATTTTTTTGTTTTGAATTTTTTTACATTTATTTTTTTTAACACATTTAATATTTTTTTAAAAATAAAAAATTTACAATATTGTTAAAAAATAATTATTTAATCATTAAGTAAAAAAATAAAAAAGTCATAACAATAAAACATCCTAGCGGTAAAAACCATTGGTAAGAGTAACATTTTCCTAATTATATATTCATTATTCTCTATTTACTATTGCAATGTAAACTGCTACGACTGGTTTCATTATATCTAAATGAAAAATTTGATTGTAAATGATTATGCACATTAATATGTGTATCCATCCAATATGATAGGTCAGATAGTCAAATTTTAATGAAAATAGTATCAATTTAAATTTTGAATGTAAAGACAACAATATTAATACACAAATTGGTACGCAAACTCGTTTGTACGTAACAAAATTAATTTTGTTGACATTATATCTCTTTTTACTATTGGGCTTCAATGATAACTCATTAGCAAAGAAATATGTGATAAATTCAGTATGTACAAAAATTAGCTTATTATACAAATTTATTTGCTTTTGAGGACTAAGAGATTGTATAATCTCTCTTCTCTTAATTGTTGGTTTTCATATCCTTTTAGTTTTTGCTTGCAATTTTTATCTATCGTACATGTATTTGGATAAACAATTGGTTTTATCTAACAGTGAAAGCTCTGAAAGCAATATCCATCAAATTAAAGAACTTCAATTGGCGTAGCAGCGAAAATTTTTGCCTGTTTAGGAATGTCAACCTGACAAGTACAACAACCGACAGTCCAATTCGTAATGTCTCATGCGACTGTAATAGCACTGTTTGCAGCGTCACAGGAATGTATGGCCTTGCTGTTTCTTTTTCCCGCATTTTCTTTGATAAACATGCATCTGCATGTATGCCAACATCAGATTTATCATGGACTTTTTTTTTTTAACGGGCAGCAAGAAAATATTTATCTTAAGTATTGAAAACTAGTAGTTGCAGTATACATATGCAGCAACAATATATATATATATATATATATATATATATAAATTTGCAAAAACATGGATGACGGCCTCATGATACTTTTTGTTTCTGACAAACACTCGAAGTCCTTTAATCAAAATTTGGTTAAAGTAGTCTCTGAGTGTACTAATTATTGGAACTGGTATAAGATTACTATATATATCTCAGTTCTTTTTATGCTTTCATCCATCTTTTGTTCGTGTGACAGTCAACTGAAGAGTCTCAATTTAAATGGAGTTCTACCGGCTGAATTTGGAGAATTGACTAATCTGCGAATACTGTAAGAGGAAAATACCTGCTTTTCTGGATTAAAGTAGTCAACTCACTTCATTACATCGTCAGTTATGGAATACTTGTAAAATGTTTTTTTTTTGTTAGTTGTTGGGGGGGGGGGGGGGGGGGGCCCCCGCGCATTCCTGGATAGACCTTTCTGTTCTAGAGATTATAATATTTCAAATAGGATTTGAATTGGTTTTCTTAGAACTTGTAAAGACCACTAGCATCATTTATTGTAAAAGAAACAACCAATACGGTAAGGAAAATACTATATATTATATCCTCATCTCACATTTTATCTCATTGTGTTGACGTGGCATTGCCCATCAATTTTTGAATCTATTATTTTAAAAAATAAGCACTAATCTGATGGTGGATCAACAATGCCGCATCAACACAATGTGATAGGAGTGTAGTATAGGATAAGACCAAAACTAGGTTAGTAGAAAGATCAAAATATTTTTCCGAGTTTGGTTGCGAAGCATGTACCATGCAAGCCATGCCATGTTAACAACAAAGGGTACTTTCTTTTTTGGCATAAAAATTCACTTATTAATACAATCATCAAAGGAACCTGTCCCCTTTTTTTGAACCGATTTGGATGGAAGATTGGCACCAATTTGTATAATGACCTTGAAGACTGAGTGAAGTTTCCTTTGTTAAACAGCGATCTCACTCGCAATTATATCAATGGATCAATTCCCCCAAGTTTTGCTAAGCTCCCCCTTGTCAATTTGTAAGTACTATTTTGGATTTGTATCTGTGATGGCCTTCACTATTTTCCATGATGGTATTGGCCAAAGGGTCGGCAGGTTGGTTAATCTGTAACGGTTGGTAATCTGCAGGTCCCTTTCGGGAAACCGGATAAGTGGAGTTCCTCTGGAAATTGGTGACATTAGTTCACTCGAGGAGCTGTAAGTCATGAATTAAAGTTGTTTGTTTTTCTAATTAAAAAAAAGTTTTAAAAAAAGTCATGAATGAGAATGTTATTCCTTAGTGAAAGAAGGATGATATACTACCTGGATTACAGTTGAAGTGGCATTTTACAGGGTCTTGGAAGATAATCTGCTTCAAGGACCACTTCCTGAAAGCCTCGGAAAATTGAGCAACTTGAGAAGACTGTAAGACTTAGAACACTCTGTTTTGTAAATTCAAAAGTACTTGCTCCTTATTTTCTGCGTTGACTGAAATAAAAGCCCATAGTTGTCATTTTCGTATGTCAAGCTTGAATTGTTTCTGTCTGCATAGTTATGGTCCATCTACTTTTATAATCATGCGTCTTGGATAATCTGGACTGTGAAAGCATTGATTTAAGTAGTACGTTTGAGAAGTGGATTATGACGATCTTGCATTGGTATTAAGTGCCAGACGGTTGTGTAATAGATGGAATTAAGCTTACGATTAGTCCTAGCACCCCAGCATGTACTCCAATGTCCTAGAGAGGGATTTGATCTCCAGAGTATGAACATGTTGGCCTGATGGATGGCAAAGGAGTCGTATGGATACTGGGTCCCATATTAATTGTGTGTTGGCTGGAACTAGACTTTATAAATAAATAAAGGGAGTTTCTATTGTCATTCTTTTGGGAAAGGACATGCACATCCATGACTAACATGTCATATTCATGTTAAATCAGCACCTCACTTGTATTGCACCACTTCTTGTTGCCGTATTGCTTCGAGAAAAAGTATGACCTAATGTTTCATTATCTTGCAGCATTCTTTCTGGAAACAATTTTACGGGAACAATACCGAAAACATTTGGCAATTTGAAGAAGTTATCTGATTTGTAAGTTGTGCCATTCTATAAAACTTTATTTGGAGATGCAGCTTTTAGAATTCAGAAATTCTTCAAACTTGAGCTACTGCGTGCAGTAGGATAGATGGGAGCAGAATAACAGGGAAAATACCCGATTTTGTTGGGAATTGGATCAATCTTACAAGACTGTGAGTCTTGTACTTCCATTCCTTTTATCTGCCATCTTTCCGTTCTTGGAGTCATAAAAGTTCAGTATTTTTTCTGTCCTATCTGAAGATTTTTTTTGGCAGTGATATGCAAGGGACGGACATGGAAGGCCCCATTCCTTCTAGCATATCCCGGTTGACGAACTTAAAAGAATTGTGAGCACATGTACCTTTCCTGGACATTAATTGAGTAGAAATGTGAAATCTGAAGGATGGTACATTTGAGTTGTACTGATCTTATCATGTCTGTCAGGAGGATATCTGATTTGAAAGGATCAAGTATTGGATTCCCTGATTTGCAGGATTTGAAAAAGTTGAAATATCTGTAAGTTATATATAAATGCTCAATCTTTTAAGCAAACATTAATCGTATCATAATAAGCTGTGCCTTTTGTTATTGTTTTGTTTCTTAAATTTATTGAGCTATTTCTCTTATTTCTGTGCTCTCAGGGTGCTTAGGAATTGCTTAATCAATTCTTCATTCCCAGTTTATTTTGGAGAGTTGACAGAATTGAAGAGATTGTAAGTTGCTTAAAATGGACTAATTATAAAGATGTTTGGATTTTGAAGTTATTTTTCATTGTCGTCCTGGGTGAATACATTTTTCTTTTGGACTTCTGCGAATATAATGCATCTAATATTGTTATCCTCCCCAAGTCAAAGGTTTGAATCATTGGATGCAAACAACTTATATAGTTCACGTTTCAGTAAAAAGATAATTTATCATTGTTGAAAAGCCAATTATTTACCCAATTCTTGTGTAAAAATGATGTTGTGTCTACAGTCTTTGGGTTCCATGTCATTACAAAGTAAAAACTAACTTCTTCAAAAAAAGTCATGTGTGATGAACCAAATTTGACAAAATTACACAGAATATTGTTTGTTTGTACAAGTTCCTTTTGATTTTAGATACTATTTATTATTAATTTATTGTTTCAACCAAATTAATTAATATTTTATTGTACGTATTGTTGGGGTGTGTACACAATACCATTCACTGCAACCGCTCTAAGAAACTTGTGCTGATGGCTTTATTCATCTAAGAAACTTAGAAATTGCCTTATGGAGTATAGAGTTTTGATTGATCCATTAGAACAAAATTTTGGAAAATAAATTATGTTAAACAAATTGGCTTCCACTATTAGTATGTTCATATGAGTTTTTTTCACCTCGTAGAGACCTGAGCTTCAACAATATCAGTGGCCAAATTCCAGAGGAAAGCTTGGATCTAGATTATATGTAAGCTGATAATCATAGGAACTAAATATTAGTTTATTTATGCAAATATTTCATGTTTAATTTGGTTCTCAAATTGTCTCCTCTGCAACACTGACTATTCACTTGGCAAGAAATGAGATGACATGTATTTTGTGGATGTAGGTTCTTAAACAACAACTCGTTAAGTGGGAAAGTACCTGAGTGGGTATTGAACAGCAAAGACAAGTTGTGAGTCTACTTTAAGCTGAGCATCTTCATTTCATTTGGCTGTGAAATTTTCTATATACTAGCGATTTTTTTTTTCTGGATTGTGAGACTCATTTGATAAATTGTGACATTTTATTTGTTTTTCATTCTTTCTTAGGTAAGAAGTGTAACAATGTCATAATGATATTGTAGGTGTTGATATAAAAATAATATGTTGGCATATTTTTATGTCAAAGCTTAGGTCGTAAATATGTTGGGTAGAGTCTAGGTTGCAATTGGAACAAAAAGTGTAAAGATTGGAAATGTGCAAGATTTGATGAGATCAACCTGGTCATATTAAATCAGTCTTAACTTTTGATCCTGGCATCTTATTGAGGTGATCTTGGTGGCATTGGATGTTGGATTTTGAATAAATCTGAGATCACCAAGATCTCTTGTCAAATTTGTGGAGAAAATTAACAATAAAACATACCTCCAAACATTTGTGATGGGTTTTCCATGGAGCTTTAAGAGTTCCTGTAGAATAGAAAAGAAAGTTTGTTTCACAGGAGCAATGCTACTCTCTTCCCCCTTTTCACTATGTCTTAATACATGTCTCAGCTCTTTATTTTCAAAGAGAGATGATTAAATGGCCAAAAGGGCCAGCTGAACACTAATAGAACTTAATGGGCTAGTTCTATTTAATTGGGGTGAGAGTAGGGCCCTTCATGTGTCTATAAAATGGCCAATCCCATTATGGGCTCAATGATTAAACTATAATGCTAGTCCATTATAAATAAATACAACATTGGAAAGCTAACTAAATTCTTTATTGATTTATAGTTTACAAGGATCTTCAAGTTCTAATGTTTACTAGGTGAAAATAGCTCGACATTGAGCTAACCGAAAGCCTAGATATAGAGTTTGCTTGGCAGTTGCTTGACCTTTTCTTCAGAGAACATTGTGGGAAACAGCATTCACTTAGATTCGGAGTCTCTAAATGACCTAAAGAAACCCTGACTATACACTGATCATTATGCACGACTTCTAGGGTAGAGAGAGGCCACAACAGCTCCTATATTGTCTTCCTCGAGAGAAAACTCCATGAAACATATCGAATCATCAAGATTCTCTCTCATTGTTTATTATTTTCATACTAAACCACAGAAAATCCTATAGCCACTGAAATTCCAGTTTGAAGCGAAAGAGGTTCTTCCGTCAAGATTATTCATATAGAAAAAGGTTACAAGTTTTAGAGCCAAAAAAGTTGGGGAGGCAAACGGGTCATTTGGTGGGGTTGCAAGTTGGGTCTTTTGGAGCTACAAGGGTTTGTACATAGGAACAGTTTGTAACAAAAGTTTTTTTTCTATAGTAGATACCTTTGGGTTTGGTTTTAGATTTGGAAAATGCTAGTGGAATCCCTTAATCTAACCGCTCAATCTTACCACTCATGCATTTTAATTTTTTTAATTTATTTTTTTATTTAATGATTAAGGAATTGATTATCAGTAAAATTGTATGTTTTTTAATTTTTTTAATGATTAAAAATGTTAAAAACTCTTTTAAAATAAAAATAAAAAAAGAAGTCCTTCTATTTGCGCTAGTGGGCCGCCCAGCACTGCTAGCGGTACACCCAGCGGTAAGTGTTGGGCGGCCCACTAGCACTATCCTTAGATTTTGAAGAGGTTTTTCAAATGAGTCTTCACTTTGTTACCAAACTCTCAGTGTTGATTGTTTTATTGCTTTCTTAGGTTTTGGTTTTGATATCTAGGGGTTTAGTTTTAGATTTTGCGTAGATATTATTTGATAGGACAATTTTGCTTAGATATTTAGATCTGTAGTTATTGAATATTGGTCTGATTTGTCGATTAAATTTCCAATGCACCTGATTTTTCAACAGGGATATATCTTACAACAATTTTTCAGGGTCACCAACCATTTCTTGTGCTGATGAGTCAAATGTGTAAGTTTTTTTAGCATTAGTGACTTCTGAATGCAAATATATTCCCGTTGAAGAGATAAGAAAATGAATTCAATATTAATCTTCTGTTGTATAAATGGTAGATTGTGTGTACACATGACTGATATATTCATCCCTCTTGCATTTAAATTATCCATATCATCATACAGGAATATGGTTTCCAGTCATTCATCTCCTGGGGACAACTCGTAAGTTCTTTGCTTTTTAAGACACATTTATTTTGCTCATTCAAAACAAATTTATTTGATTGAACCTAAAATTTCAACTTCTAGAAGCAGTTGGTGTTTGAAGAAAGGCCTCCCCTGTCCAAGAAAAGCACAAAGTACGCATGGATACATATAAGATTGTTCATTTTAAGAACTGCACTTAGAAATCTATTTATTGGAGACACCTATGGAAGTATTAGTAGATGAAATGGTTATTATGATATCTGCAGATTATGAATTGTTTATTAATTGTGGAGGGCCGAGTTTCAAATTCGATGGGAAGATGTATGAAGAAGATTCCAATAGTGGTGGCTTCTCGCAATTTAGTTCTCGTTCTGATAAATGGGCTTACAGTAGTACAGGGGTTTTCACGGGTAAAGAAGGGACTAGATACCTCGCGGAGAGTTCTGGTTCTTTGAACGTGACTGGCCCAGACTTATACCGAACAGCCTGACTTTCCCCACTATCACTTAAGTATTACGGTCTTTGTTTGCGAAAGGGAAGCTACAAAGTAAAGCTCTACTTTGCTGAGATAATGTTTTCTGATGATCAGACATTTAACAGCCTGGGGAGGCGCATATTTGATGTCTCAATTCAAGTAAGTTGATAAAAGTTTCTTAAGATCAGGAGACAGTATGTTATGTGATAACTTTCAATGTTTTGTTTGGGTTTAAAAGAGAATTGATTTAATTTTTTGTTGAATTTTATGAGGTGTGACTTTGAATTTTTTTTATCAGGGAAATATAGTTTTGAAGGATTTTAATATTATGGATGACGCTAAAGTTGCTGGTAACGGCACCTTTAAGGAATTCGATGTTTATGTTGAAGGTAGCACTCTGGAAATTCATTTGTACTGGGCAGGGAAAGGAACTACTGCCATTCCTGAAAGACCTGTCTATGGTCCTCTTATTTCTGCCATTTCAGTGGAAGCAAGTAAGTTTTTTTTGCCATGACTTAGGATCTCTATCATTTTTACGAGGAGCTTCTCATGTAAGCATCATTCTCTTCTGGTAGACTTTGATGTTTCACAGGGTCTATCTGCCGGAGCTATTGCTGGCATTGTACTTGCGTCATGTGTGCTCCTTTTACTGGCTTTGGCAGCTCTCCGAACGAAGGGTTATCTGGGGGGGAAAGACCTTGAAGATAATGGTGAGTTAGTCGCACAAATACACGCACACATAAAAAGTATTGTCTAGCCACCCACTGATGGATAATTTTAGCTAGAAGCTGAACTATTGCGCCCCCCCTCCTCTCTCTCTCTCTGATACACACACACCTGCACATCACAACTATGCATAAATATGCATAAACACGAAGTGGATTTACGATGGTGGTCCTCTCTCTCTATCTTAGGCATTTTCATGCCATTATTGGCTAGAATAAGGTCCATACCCTTCAGAAATTCGTAATGGCTGGCATTGTCACTGTTAATAAATGCTGGGATTTCTAATTCTCAATTGAATTTATATGTTGTATTTATTGGCTGTTTTATGTGTTTGTTGATGTGATACCTGGAGAAGATACTGAAGTGCAAGACCAAAATGTAGAATGGGCTGCATTTTGGTTTAATCAGCCTTTAACATCCCAACTGGAGGACGGACAAAGTGATCCTCATTTTTTATGGATGTGTCTGTGTTTCATTGTGTATACTGGCAGAGACACATTCCATCACATTCTTTATTTTTTTCTTTTCTGTTTCCTTCCATCTCTTTTGTGGAAGTTCTCTGAATTCTTTTCTTCTTACAGAACTACGTGGACTAGATCTACAAACAGGTCATTTTACCTTGAGACAAATTAAAGCTGCCACCGGTAACTTTGACCCTGCAAATAAGATAGGTGAAGGAGGTTTTGGGCCGGTTTACAAGGTAATTATGAATGACCACCTGCAAAAATTTTAGCCATAGAAAAAACGTATCTAAAAATACTTTTCTGAAATTGCTTTGCTTGGTCTTAGGGTGAACTATCAGATGGTGCTCTAATCGCTGTTAAGCAGCTATCCTCCAAATCAAAGCAAGGGAGCCGTGAATTTGTCACTGAGATAGGCATGATATCTGCAGTACTGCATCCAAATCTTGTGAGGCTCTATGGATGCTGTATCGAAGGAAACCAGTTGTTACTAATATATGAATACATGGAAAACAATAGTCTTGCCCGTGCACTTTTTGGTAAATCCTTCAGTGACGACCAGTTTTTTGTGTATTTCAATAGTTTGACTTAGAACTGAAAACTCTCTTGGTTTTCAATTTAGGTCGCGAGGAGCACAAGCTACACTTGGATTGGCCTACAAGGAAGAAGATATGCTTGGGGATAGCCAGGGGGTTAGCTTATCTTCACGAGGAATCAAGATTGAAAATAGTTCACAGAGACATAAAGGCGACAAATGTTCTCCTTGATAAGGATTTAAATGCCAAGATATCTGACTTTGGTTTAGCTAAGCTTGATGAAGAAGAGAACACACATATCAGCACAAGAATTGCTGGAACAATGTGAGTCCCATCTCTCTCTACCTCTTGCTCTTCATTTAGCTTCTCTAAACATGATTTGTTTATTGTATAAATGATCTTATGCTATGGTACGGAAAAAAATTAGTAATGATTTTACACATCATTTAGAAAATATGTTAGACGCCATTGTAATGGATATTAGAAGCCTCTCTTGGCTGGATTTTTTTTTACCTAATGGCATAACTCCTCACTGTCCTAGTGCTTTATGCTTTTCTTCAGAGGTTATATGGCTCCAGAATACGCAATGAGGGGTTACTTGACTGACAAAGCAGATGTTTACAGCTTTGGGGTAGTTGCCTTGGAGATTGTTAGTGGGAAGAGCAACACAAGTTACAGGCCAAAGGACGAGTTCGTTTTTCTTCTGGACTGGGTAATATATCTCTTAGTATATACTTCTTACTTCTTATTGATATATTTAGTAATTCCGTGTGTTTTGGACACAAGTAAAAGTATCTTAACTTACTATGGTAGCATGTGAATATTGTAATCTTGTAAATAAACTCGTGACAGAAAATTGAATGTTTTTTTTATTAACTTTTTAATCAATGAAAAAGGGGTTCTTATTTATATTATTTATGGAAATGCTAAAGTAATTCTCTTGATTTATATTATTTCTTGAAATGCTAAAGTGATTCTGAACACTCAAGTAATTCACAAACGTATGGTCTATTTCTGTATTCACTCAAAAAAAAAAAAAAATAGAACACAAAATATTTTGCGAACTCAAAGCTTCTCTTTTTGCGCACGTGTGCTTGGTGTCGACATGCTCCTCCTTCATGCATGCCATCTAGTTTTTGTTGGCAATTTGCAAGTATGCATGATAATGAATAATTCCGTGTGTTTTGTTTTTTACATGTAACTGAAGGCCTATGTCCTACAAGAGCAAGGAAACCTTCTAGACCTAGTGGATCCAAGTCTTGGGTCAAGTTTCTCGTCTGAAGAGGCAATGAGAATGCTCAACTTGGCTCTCTTATGCACCAACCCCTCTCCAACTCTCAGACCATCAATGTCTTCCGTAATAAGTATGCTTGATGGAAAAATTGCAGTTCAGGCACCCATAATCAAGCGCAGTGAAACAAACCCCGATGCAAGGTTCAGAGCCTTTGAGAAGCGATCCCAAGACAGCCAAACTCATATCTCTTCATCGTCTCAAGACGGTCGCAGTCACATGCGGAGAGGCATATCAATGGAGGATGGACCTTGGATTGATTCCTCCATCTCTCTCCCCAGTAAGGACGACACCCGAGACCATTCTTCATCGAGCAAGCTTCTCAAAGATCTCTACGATGTTAATTTGAGTGATTAATATTGAGGAAGAGGAAAATAAGAAAGATTATCACATTCTTTCTTGGTCTTTCTTTAGAATATTCTATTGACTTATGATGTCAGGAAAACAGTTGAAAGATGACTTTTGTTAGTTATTTACCAGATTCTAGTGGCTTTCTATGGCCACTCGGGCGGTATGGATTTCCGGCCACCCCTTAGGATGGTTATAGTATTTATTTTTGTTTTATTTTTTATTTTAAAGATTTTATCAATAAAAACGTGTAGTTGAGATTTTTAAAACACCATAAAATTCTTGTAGCAGCCTTTTATTATAGGATGTAGTTTTATTTACTTTGTAGGAAAATTATTAGGTACTCTAGAAATATAGATGACGTGATAGTATCCTATCACAATATGTCATGTAATTGAAATAGTTTATGTTAGCACCTATTTTAATTGACATGGCAGACCATAGGAGAATAAGAGTATTGCTTGTTCATCTTTCGGGAGTACTTAATAATTACTTTTGTTTTTTTTTAAGTCAAGTTATCTAAAACTAGGCGTACATATTTTCTTTTTCATTTTTTTAATAAGAGATAAATATTATTGATCTGAATGAAATAGGCATATCCCGTGTCTAGGCAAACATATAATCGATAGAAAATGTTGCCCAGACATGATGCCAAAAAGATTATCTAGATCAAATTCTAGACTCTAAGTAAAATTACCACAAAAATAAAATAAAAAATATGATTTGAATTTTAGTTCTATAACTCGAGCAATGTTAGGTACAAGTATCAAATTGATAAGTCACATACATTCCCTCTGTAAAACAAGTAGATCTTACTAATGAAGAATAGATTTTTTTACACTTATTTTTAGGTATGATCCACTTTTTTATAAGGGCTTGTATGAGACTTTGTTCATTTGAAGCATGTATAAATTATTTCTCATTAGGAAATCATTTTATATTATGTTTTTTCTGTTTTTAAATAACCAACATTGTAATCACATTAACTAACATTCAAAGATTCACATGTTTGCTAAGCTTGAGACTATATATATACACTTTTGCTTGGGAGATTTGTACCATTACAATTAAAGTTCTAACACCACAATTTATCTGAACAGAAAAGGAAGGCTGACCGATTTGGGAAAGAGGGGTATCCACTCTCACAACTATCCCAGAATTCCCAACATTTCCATTTCACTTTGACCTGCCAAGCTGCACAGGGCATTCGCCACAAAAAGGGTAAAAAATGAAATTCATAACTAGTAAATGTCCAAGATGCAAAACTTTCATAGAGTAAGTAAAAACTGACACGCTATCATTGAAAGGATTTGCATTTAGCCCAGAATCAAAGCAATGATTCCATCAAGATACAAATGGTAGTCTATGGTAAATGTGAAAAAATCACCAAGCAGGAACAACTGTTGCCACCGTAACTGCAGTAATCAATAAGGGTGTAACGGGTTCGGTTTTTGACAAAATTTATGATTGTGTATTTTTCAAAACCGATTACACACTGGTTACCGTCTAAGACCGGTACTCCGGTTTTATCAATTTTAATATACTATATTATATATTATATAATATATATAATATAATAATATTATAGTGATAATATATTATAATATATATTATAATTGTATTATAGACTATAGTAATATTTATAATATATAATATAATATATTATAATATATAGTGATATAGTATTAGTATAACTATTAATATGCACTATATAATATTAATATAACTATTAATACAATAAACTATAGTGATATAAGATTTTAAAATTTAATATTATATTAATTAGTAATTTATCATATAATATAAAACTATTTTATACAGAGTTATCTATTATATATAAAAATTAATATATATATATATGAACCGGTCCGATCTGATTCGATCCCTTTTTTTTATTTTTAAACAATACTGAACCGAACCAAACTCGGTACTCAATCAAATCCACCAATTCTATCCTAAGATTAGCAACGAAAAGAGAACTTATATCACAACATATAAGATCTTAATGATACAAACTTCAACATCACCATCAAGGAACACTAAAGTAAAACTTCGAAAAATCAAAGAAATCATGCGTTTAGTTTTGTAATGGTAGGAGAAAACCTATGCCCTTGATTGACCTGGATAGTTAACTACTGTGAGTAATGACTAACAGAAATAGACGCAAATGCAGAAGGTTGTGTCATAAATGCACATCCCAATATCAGACTCGGTTGCTCCTTCGCTGTATGAATAAGCTCCGTCCGCAACCCAGGATTGCTTCCCCCACCATCATAAAATTTAACAAGAAATACATGAACACCAAGTGTCATACAAACCACAAGTGGTAAAATGACTCTATCTTCCCCACCTTGACTTATAGCCATGGTTGTATCCCAAGCAAGCTATCCGGCTTGGTTCCATCCAATCCAAGTTGCATCTGTGAACATAATATAATAGTTAAAAATCAAACCAACATACTCACAAAATATGGAACATTTAGAGAGTATGACCAAGTTAAATAAGATAGTTTAAAATTTCTTGAGTCCCAATCACTACAACGCCTAACTCGATGGCACTAAAGTCCAACACTACAGTAGTGTTTTGAGGCGGCTAACAGTACATAAGCAAAATCTTAGATCATAGTAACCCGTAGAGCATATAATTTTTCCTAACATTAAAAACACAATATAATTTGTCATAACATTAAAAACTCGTATGTAACTTGAACAGGAACACTTTGTTGTGTCCCAACATCTATTTGCCCAAATAAATTCTTACACGTTGCAACAACTTCGCTTTCTCTTCCTTGCTGCTACAAAGCAAAATATATATATATATAAATATATATATCATTACTCTTTACAAACAATTACACAATATAAAGCTAAAATATTCATAATGGAGCATTAAGTTTACCTGTTTACGTTTTCCTTTTTGAGTAGACTTCTTCATCGTGGGTTTCACTCAATCAATAATTGATTTTTTTTTTCTGAGAGATGGTGGTCTGCCTTTTCCTCTCATTACAAGGGGACTCAGTACTTTCTTCAAATTCTCAACTGTCATTGTATCGGCAATTATAATTGCAATGTTCGAACAAGTTTGATGGGGTGGCTTGTTGTTGCGATGTTCGAACAAATGTAACTGCAATGTTCGAATAAGTTCATTGCATCTAACTTAGCTAGCATATCCTCAGTATGCTCATCACATGTTATTTGTGACTACTTCGTAGCATTTCTTGATAATACGTGAATATCTGTTCACTTCAGGCTTCTCATGAACTATGTCATAACTATTTCGTATAAGAGTATATATCTTTTTTTATGTCTTTCCTACATCGATCTAAACACCATCCCCAACTTCGTCTCCTCAACAATATTGGCCCCCTCAATATGCATAGCATTTTGTGTCCCGAACTGATCGTCATCTTTGGATTTAACAATATGATGAGCAGAGGGGATAGACATAACTTTTTCCAGTAGAGTCAGGTGTGGCATTTTGAATTTCATCTACATGGCTTGAACTTGTGGAGTGTAACCAATCGAAGGGTTAACTGATGAGTGAAATGGGGGTAGCAGATTTCCCTGCAGTTTACACCCACAAAATATTTTAAATCGATTACAAATATGGTTACAAATAAGCGCACTACTTAACGAACGAATTTATCATATGACTAGTCCATGTAGATGAGTTGGCATTAGGACACTCCACAAATGGTGGTAACCACGCATGTGGTATTGGTGGATGGCAACCATGTATATAGTTTGAGGAATTCAGATAAAAGGGTATTGGTATCACCTAACATATAAAATAGTAATGATTATGAAACAATGATGTACTAATATAGCCTCACGCCATTTGATTCAGTTCTTTGTTCCTTTTTACATGCAAAGCAAAAAAATTAAATTTAAAAAACAAGCAAAACAAAGTATAGACATTATTAGAACAATCAAATGAACTTGATTTACTATTAACTTTACTTGGGTTGCTAGATTGTTTATGGATTTGCAGTAGGAGGCGTTGATCCAAGTAGATAAAATTGTCTTGGTATCATCTATGAAACAAAACCAGTCATGATAATGAACAAAACTGAATTTTAACTTTGATAAATGAATACCTGGATTGATGGATTTGTTGGTGGATCTGCGGTAGGAGGTGTTATAGGAGATGCATGCTCGTTCCCTTTTTCCATCTAGAGGATATTTTATAATATTAAAAATCATCTTATATAAATTTATTCAAAGGCAATAAAGTAATTACTTGATTATCAAATTCATTGGCAAAGCTGATGACTTGTAAATTGTTTATCAAATTGCATTGAATCCTACTAAACAATTTGCATTGAATCCTCCCTCCTTGGTTGTAATTATGAATAATAAGTATTAAAAAAATATATCTTTATTCATATTGTGTATTCCCGGAAGAAAAATGCTAGTATGTTAGTGTATTGGTATAGTTTTTTTTTTTAAATATTTAAATATATTAAAAAATATAAAAAAATAAGAAGAGAAATTTGTGCTAGTAAGCATGCCCACCTAGCGATCAAAGTTGGGCAGCACAATAGCACTACTCTTCTTGAAATATTACATATATAGGGACCCTGTCATGCTCTGGTTACGTTTTATTATTGTCAATATTGGCATGAAAAATAAAAACTAAGAACCCGACTCACAGGTTATAGGTGGAGTTAAAACGACATCTTTAACTAATAAAAGGCCCTTGTCTCGCAAGCACTCGATGGGAAACAAACGAATCGGCCTAATTACTTCATCTTGCATCAATACAAAAACATATACAATATAGACAATCCATGCTACAATTTTTGGTATAAACAATAAATATATAACCAAGTATTAAATAGAGAAATGGTTCTAACTAAAAATATAGTGATACAGAGTTGAATAGCTTCTCCTTTTTGGGGTTTTAAGATGCTAAAAATTGGCAATTAACATATTCAAAGCATTTAGAATTGCAACAAGTGGAAGAAGACTTTTCCTTTGAATTATTGGTGGATTCTAAAAGATGTCCACTACTGGATTAGAAGCTGCACCAAGATAGATTTGTTTTGATATATATTTTTTATTTTTCTTTTATTAGGCTTCATCAAACAAGACAACCATTGGAATCTTTCCTCTCTTCTTGCATCTCAGTGACATGCAAAGGTGTAGGGGGTGGTTCGTTGTGAGATAAAAACAGGTTATCTCTTATCTACAAGGTACAAATAGTGGAAGGCGAATTATCAAAACAAATCTAGTAAAGATTTTCATTGCTATCTAGAATAAAATTGAAAG
Organism: Carya cathayensis; assembly: GCA_011037825.1. Lineage (NCBI taxonomy): Eukaryota > Viridiplantae > Streptophyta > Magnoliopsida > Fagales > Juglandaceae > Carya > Carya cathayensis. The sequence continues at coordinate 43,514 of QGSO01000145.1, forward strand.
CTCTGCAATGCATAGGAAGTTGCACAAAAATTGGTGGCTTCAGTTGTGTTATTTTCACTCATATATGTAGCAGATTGATATAGTCTGAAATAATATTTAAAAAATAAAAAGTGGGGGGAAAAGAAAAGAAAATTTAGTCTGTTTTAAACCTGTTGTCTAGCATCTTCAATATTTTGGTTTCGGTTCTGTTAGGATGTCACTTGTAAGGATGGAGTTATTACTTGCTATTTAGTGGTGGTTGTAGGTGTATTTGTGTATTTTGTTAATGAAATCACTTTATTTACTTATAGAATCCTTAAACCATTTTACATTAGACGTAGTTTTGCAGAGAAAACTGCTAAATTTCAAAGGGAGATTTAGAAAGAGCTCCATAGCCTGGTAGTTAGCGTTGTATGAAAAAATGTACATTTGAACTCAAGTAGCTACTTAGTTTTATGAATAACCAGGTAGCCATGTCATTCATTCTACATTTCAAATGACCATAAATTTAAAATAATTTGAGAAGTCTTGAGATTTTAAAGGTCATCAACACTTGTGTCTTCTTTCTCTTTATATAACTCATTAAAATTAAAAATTAAATTAAATTAAATTATAAAATCTTTCCATTTAACCCGCGACCAACCTTATTTTTGGTCATTACCAGTGGCCTTGAGTGAGCTTTGCATCATTAAATGTCATACAATCATCTATTGCATGCATGTCTGCAGACTCCTAATTTGGGTCAATTCGGTTACTGTATAGATGTGTGATTTGCCAAGAGGAATATAAAAGAGGTGAACAACAGATGACCCTTCCATGTAAAGTAACTAATGATGGAATCGTCCTGAGCTTGTATCAATTTGGTATCATTATAAAAAAGGAGTTTGCTTTACCTTAAGAGAATGTAAACAATGCCTTACCTTGAAATTAGTTGCTATGACTTTTTAGTATTACTTTTATTGTTCTTAATTCATCTCTCTCTATTTTCGTATTTGATAGGTTGAGGATGATAAAGTCAATGAGTTTGAAGTTTGGCATGGTCTGGCAAATTTATACTCTAGTATTTCTCATTGGAAGGATATGAAGAAATGTTTGGGAAAAGCCAAAGAGTTGAAAATAGTAATCTGTTGAAGCTCTACACACTGAAGGTCAGAGCTAAATCTTTCTGATTCTTTACCAACTAGTGAATTCAGAACCAATTTTAGAACTCCAAGGAAAATATATGGCAATTGCCCTAAGATGTCTTTCACATGAGGGTGGATGTTGACCTATTAGAAATGATGTACCCTCTAACTAAGCCAGCTGCTTTTCAGCACTGATTTTGATCCAGATTAGAACAGCATCTTGTTGTGCCTTAAGCCGCCCAGAAATCACACCCACAATAGATAGAGACAATATTTAAGTGGTTCGGCAACTTGCCTACGTCTACTGAAGCGGAAATTCAATTTTTTCAATATGTTTGTACAAAATTACAAACACTCATCAATAATCTCTCTATCTCTCAAATGGCACTCCGTTCTGGATTTCCCCAGAATCCAAATTTCGCCCTCAAGCTCTCTGCCCGATCTCTCACCTCAGTGAGGATAGTTTTTATCTTCAGAATTCATCTCCTTTTATAGGAGAACCATGGGGAACAAATACATGCAAATTCCATGGTGGGTGGCCTAACTTGGATGGTGGAGTGGGTGGGTGAGGGGTTGGTGGATGGGGTTGGTGGCTGTAAATCCACAACCCCATTTCACACTTGGGGGGCTACGTCCAACAATCACCCCCTCCACCCAAGTGTGCCATACTAGGATGTTACAAACGGTTGCATCCTTCAAATGATTGCACTCCTTCATTGGAATGCTTGTCAGCCATGAGAGATCTGCTATCAAATGCATCTGCCGATACGTCTTCAGATGGATGTCCTGATGCCTCTCCAAATGTAGCTTCAAATGCATTAGCATCGTCTACATCCACGGATCTTGCAAGGGATTTTCTTCAGAGGAGATTTACAAGTGCTTTACTGCACAATCTCAACTCTCTAGGATTCTTCTTTTCACTCGAGTCCATGAGTCCACACTCATGTACACCTTGAGCAAACTGAGTTTCGCTCGTACCACAGCCGAGCGAACAATCTACCTGGTTGCTTTTACAGCTTTCATAACCAGGCTCCATAATCCTACAACACACCAATCTCCAACTTGGAGACTGGTTCTCAACATGCCGAGCTCTATCTCCAGCATGATCCCTTATCATCTATACAATTTTACAGCTCATGTCTTCAACTTAGAAGACCAACTAAAGTGATGCATAACTTTAGTTCATCACGTACAATGCCCTTAATCAACATATCTATATAAGACAACACATCTCCCACTGCACTGGGAATCAATGGTCTCGCACGGACCTTGACACATATCAGAGAACCTGTTTCTGAGGTCTCCTTCTCTGATCTGGGTGACTGAGCATCCTGCTGCTATCTTCAGTCGATGTGCCCAACTTGTGTGCAGTCTCTGACTTGCATAATCTCCCTTCTTGCAAGATTTTTCTTCATACTATAGTTCACTACCTTCATTTAGCAGGATACAATTTAAGGTAGTAACCACCATGGAAGTCTGATCGTCTTGGTAGCCATGTGATCATTAACTCTAGGTGTAGATATCCCTGGAACATCTGACGTTTTGTTCCCATCTCTCACACATTTGCTTCATGTCGTGGTCTAGGGAGATTTCTTCAGGTTTAAATGAGGAAAAGTAACACTGAGCTCATTTAACTTCCTCATCTAATTCACACGACCATTACCACAAGCCAAGACCAATGAATCATTCGTGACCTTCCACGACCTTCTGAGAAAACAAACATGAATGACTGTTGTCTTCAAGTTGTCTTTAACAGCATTGTGCACTGCAAGAAATACAACGTCTTGTATTTCTTCAGTCACCATATTCACAACATCATTCTCAGTTTTCTCCTAATTTTAGCAGTCTCTTGTGGCCTGTCTTGCCACAAACTCGAGATCTTGTTAGAATCTCTTCTGCGCACATCCTCATCTAGGATAGAATCTCTTCAACTTCGTCTCCTTTGCAGAATTACTCATAGTCATTCTCATGACCTCCCAACTTTTGACCGCAACGTCAAATACTATTGGGCAACAATAGTACCTTCTGCCTTTTCTGAAGTTAAACAATTTCTACATCAGTACTTTGTTATTTGCAACTGGCTTCTCAAAGAAAGCCACAATGAGATCCGGTGCGGTTCTCCTCTTAATAACAATATGCTCCATGAATTGTATGACTGCTAAAACCTGCTGATATAACACGTTAATCAGCATCATCCAATGATCTAAAGTTTGCTCTATCAAACCTCACGATCCCAACTGGCTTAAATCAAGCCCAAGCGAACTGAGTCCAGCAACATTGGACTCCAACTGGCTACGATCAAGCCCAAAACCAATGAGTCCGTCACGACTCCAACTAGCTCAGATCAACCTCAAAACAAATGAGTCCGTCATGACTCCAACTGACTACGATCAAGCCCAAAACCGATCTGAAGTATGAACGGTCCAGATCATTAGTACCGATTGCGAATCTCAACAGTCCCACCTTACAGATGAGTCCAGAATAATCCAAATAGTTTGTCAGCACTATTTGATCATCGCAATTGAACTCCAACCGGCATAGATCATGCCCAAAATGATCTGCAACTCCTGGACAGTTCAGATCGACAGTGCCGATGGTGAATCTCAACATTCCCACCGCACAGATGAGTCCAGAATAATCCAAATAGTTTGACAGCACTATTTGATTATTGCAATTAGACTCCAACTGGCATAGATCTAGCCCAACATGATCTGCAACTCATCAACAGTTCAGATCGGCAGTACCGATGGTGAATCTCGAAATTCCCACCGTACGGATGAGTCCGGAATGATCCAAACGGTTTGCCAGCACCATTTGATCATCGCAATTAGACTCCAACTGACATAGATCTAGCCCAACATGATCTGCAACACATCGACAGTTCAGATCGACAGTACCGATGGCGAATCTCAAAATTCTCACCGTACGGATGAGTCCGGAATGATCCAAATGGTTTGAAATCACCATTTGATCATCACAATTAGACTCCAACTGGCGTAGATCTAGCCCAAAATGATCTGCAACTCATCGACAGTTCAGATCGACAGTACCGATGGTGAATCTCGAAATTCCCACCGTACGGATGAGTCCAAAATGATCCAAATAGTTGGAAAACACTATTTGATCGTTGAAATCGGACTCCGAATGGCTTAGATCTAGCCGAACAAAAATCTGAAAAACGGACGGTCCATATCATCTGGCGCGTGTACTCCACGTGCAGGGTCTGTGCGCTGGCGCGCGTGAGGCGCGTGAGTCTCATGCGCAGAATCCCTCTAGGGCGCGTGGGGGCGCGTGTACGCGTGCTCCGCACGAGTCTTCAACCTCTGACGCGCGTGGGAACGTGACTCCCACGCGTCTTCTTCCTCCAGCCCGACTGTAGCGCGTGAATCGCACTCTCCGACTTCCAGGGGCGCGTACGGGCTCCTCCGACATCCGTTTTCGACTTCGTTTGCGGCAACGGATTCATCTTGATGAGAGGAATATTATGGTATGATCAAAAATTGATTTTGATCAACTGTAATTTTCTGGGTAACACGAACCGAAACTCTGATACCATTTGTTGTGCCTTAAGCCACCCAGAAATCACACCCACAATAGATAGAGACAATATTTAAGTGGTTCGGCAACTTGCCTACGTCCATTGAAGCGGAAATTCAATTTTTTCAATATGTTTGTACAAAATTACAAACACTCATCAACAATCTCTCTATCTCTCAAATGGCACTCCGTTCTGGGTTTCCCCAGAATCTAAATTTTGCCCTCAAGCCCTCTGCCCGATCTCTCACCTCAGTAAGGATAGTTTTTATCTTCAGAATTCATCTCCTTTTATAGGAGAACCATGGGGAACAAATACATGCAAATTTCATGGTGGGTGGCCTAACTTGGACGGTGGAGTGGGTGGGTGAGGGGTTGGTGGCTGTAAATCCACAACCCCATTTCACACTTGGGGGCTACGTCCAACACATCTAACTCCAATTTCATATATTAGAAACGATGTACCCTCTAACTAAGCCTCTTTGTTCTTCATTTTTTTTGGTAGCCAAGACTCAAATTTCATATATTTGAACTACTTGCTAATAAAATTTCTAGTAGTCCTGAATCTAATCAAATTTACATTCTGTTTCAACAAGCCTGATATGCTCACTCTCGCCTCAATCTCTAAAGTTGCTTATGCAAGATAACAAAAAAAAAAAAAAAAGCATTTTCAGTTCTTCTACAGGCAAGCGAATCGCATACCAAATGTGGCTTGTAAGATGAGGGACATCTCCCCTGCTTACAGGAAAACAATGAACGTAGCCTCAACCCCTCTGTTCGACTCGTTTCCTTGATCCGCAGCCTCGTCATATGTACGCTTGTTTGGTTGTATATGAAAACGAATAACACTTTGTCAATAGGGTAAAGGAAAACATTATCTCGTTTATCTTCAAGAAAAAATCGTAAAACCATCTATTTATAGTAAAAAAAGGACAAATAACTAACCTAGTAAGAATAAAAGAATCTTACTGTAAAGACCAAAAGATACGTAACACCTCATCCATGTCCCTTTCTAGTAAACTATTTACAATAGAATCAGTGGTGATCAAGTGTGAGCTATAAGGGCAGCTTCTGCAATTCAAATATGTTGATGTTGTCACGAATGGTTTGATCATCATGATCCTATAGCTTCAATACATTTGGACTTTGTTGTGCATGCTACTCTAATAGTGTGTGCGGCTAGAGAGGTGCATCTAGCCTTGGCCGAAATATGAGGGCTGAGGACAGAGAAGGGGAAAGGTGCGACGCGAAAGGAGATGAGGGAGGATGAGAGAGGTGTGGGTTTTTAGATTTGGGGTAGCAGCGATCATTACACTCGAATTGATTAGAGTTGTAGATGTGAGTCATGAGTACTGCATGCTGCAAGCCCTATTTTCTAAAGAAACAGAGACTGCAAGAGGCCAGATGAGTTTCCCTATTATGGAAATCTACAGAACTCAGATCTTAGAGTGACCAAGACTACATGAGCACTACGTGCTTTGATCACGGATTCACGAGCTTTATCACTGAATCGTCGTCGTCGTCATCTATGAATTCGTGAGATTCCGTAATCAAATGATCTGGAACAATATCCCTTCCCTCAAGCATGCATGCTTACCACCGATCGAAGACGTGATGGTAGGCCTAACTGCTGGAGAAACATTACTGCATGCATAGGAGAGCCACGTACTTACATTATATTGATCATGATGATCATAACCAACATCTTTCTTCTTATAGTTTGAGCCTAACCTTGGATCAACCAGATTACATGAATTAAGCCAACTAGGAGAAGGTTATAGAATTCTATACCCTAACTTCATTAAGTATGAGGACATGTGGATTTTTCAACTTGAGAAATTAATTAAGACACAGTCCATAAGTTTCCTAAACAAGTCGACAGCATGCTGCAGGCCAGGAATTTGTAGAATCCAAGAAAGAGGCTCCAAAGAAAGAAATAAATAAATGCAAAGATTACATTTTCCCCCACCAATTACCATTCCATCTATGATATAATATATAAATATATATCTATATAATATCTCGAACAGTCAAAATTGTCCTCCCCAATTTGAAGAATAAGTTTTAATATGCACCCTTTAAGATCTGACCATTTAAATGAAAAAAGAAAAGGAAAGAAAAAGAACTATGCAACATGATCTTAATGGTCGAAGAATCCTAATGGATGAAGCAAATCACAGCTTTTGTTTCAAATTGAGGGCTAACTGACACCGATACTTCGGAGATCATATTGCATATTAAAGGCGTAGTAGTTTGGAGTAGGGAGCATAAAGATGTTCATGTGGGCCCAACGGCATAAGGCCCCCTAGCTAACAGTTATCTCCTTAGTAGGTACGATCATGGGCCTAGGGGGGGCGTCGCTTGGTGCGGATAAAGACTCGTGCTACTATTTTTTTTTTTTTAACTCGAACGTAACGCCAAAATAAAAAAATAAAAATTTCTCAGAGAAGAAAGAAGAGAGAGTGGCGGGCACTTCTCGTCAGTCAATAAAATCATTTTTGTCGGTACTTAATACTTTTCGTTTGCTGTTTTTTTTAGAAAGAAAAATTCTAGTGAGAAGTATAATTGTGTATTAATATGTACATCAATTAAATATGATTAGTTAAAAAGTTGATTTGATTGAAAACAATACTAATTTAAATTTTAAATATAAAAAAATCAGTATTGATATACAGATTAGTAATCAACTATATTTATATGTAGCAAAACTCTTTTAAAAAACATTACTATCACAGAGAATTCTTATCCAAATTCTCTTCCGAAAATTTTTTTATTTTTGTTTTTATTTAATGTTTAAATAAATATTTTTATATAAATATATGATTTTTTATATAACTAATGGGTAGAAGATTTCCACCTGTACGTAACACACTCCTTTATTTTTCTCTCCTCTCCTTCATTGTTGAAGGATGTCAGGCTGTACTTATCTGCGGTCCACCCCCACCCATATAGACGCTCTCTCTCTCTCTGAATCCTTCCGTTTGGTTACTTAACCTCTCTCAATTTGTTTTAATTCATTTAATCTAATTATTATAATTTTTAACATAAAAAATAATAAATAATTTAATTTTTTTAAATTTTAAAATAATAATAATATTAAAAAATAATATTCTAATAATATTTTATTTAACTTTCAACTTTTATCTCAACTCAACATCCAAACGCAGTTTGAATGTTGTTATTCTTGAAAAAATATTAAGAGTAATACTACACAACCTCTCAATCTCTACGCATTATATTTTTTAAATCTTTTTTAAAGTTTATTATTCTTAAATTAATTAAAGTCTTCTATTCATTATCCATATATTAAATATTTAATAAAAGAAAAAAATTAAAAAAAAGTGTGATATGTAGAGATTGTGTGAATGGTAAGAAGTTGTGTATTTTTTTCAAGTATTAAACCCACGTATGGTGGCCGATTCCCCATTTTTTATTTTTTTATTTAATTGTTAAGTAAATATTTTTTAATGAATTAATTATTTTTATTTTCATATTTTTAAAATTTTAATAGATTTAAAAAATATATTGAAAAAAAGAAGAAGAAGAAGATAAAAGCTCAATTATTGATTATTTGGTGGAAGTTTGAGTAGGAATTATTGATTTGTCGTGAGGAAGTAGACAGATTGGCGGGCGCTTCTCGTCAGTCAATAAAATCATACTTAGACTTTTCGTGTGTTATTTTAATTTCTCTCTCCTTTCCTTCCTCGTTGAACGATCTCTAAGTTCCGCTTATCTTTCAACCCTCTCGTCTACTTCTCTCTCTCTCTCTCTAGATCTGTGGCCTTTGTTAGCGTGGTTGCCATTCTTGGCCTGTTGTCTCTTAAGTATTGGACCTTAGCAGTTAGCAGTAACAGTACTTCGAGTTTGTTGGGAGAAGAAAATGGGGTTCTTGAGCTCAGATCATAAGGTTGTCTATGTTCTCGTTCTTGGCATCTTGGTCTTGAATTCCTTCACTACTGAGTTTGGAACGAACGCTCAACCCTTGCCACAAAACGAAGGTACGTACCTTTATTTTCGAAATTTAGACATTTGGGTGGCTGTTTACAATTTGTTGCTACAACTGGTTCTCTCTATTCACTTTATTACAATTTGTTCCGTGAATGTCGTGTTTTATTTTTTCACTCTTTAAAGGAAACTATGGGTTTGTTTAATTGTAGTGCCATCCCCATCCCCAATATTGGAATAAAACATTATAAAAAATTCACAATTGATTCTGACGTTAAATGAAGACGAGAGAGCCATCATCTTCTTTCCCTGTCCATGGAAGATGTAGGAGCTACTGTTGGGGATGGCGGAGGGCCCACTTGGTAGTCTGCAATTTATGAGATAATGAGAGATATCAACCTAATTATTAGTTGGAAAATGATATAACGACAACTATATTACAATTGCTTTATAACTGAATATTAAATAATTATTTTTTTGTTGCACTTTAAAGTTTAACCTGTTGCCAGGACAATCATTTTGAATTAAAGTTAAAAAAATAATTTTTTATTATGAGATTATAGATAAATTGTAGAATAGTCGGTGATATATCATTGCCCTTATTAGTTACGTGCATGGAATTTTCACGACGGCCCACCGTCCCTTCCTTTCTTCTGTCCCCTTTCTGTTTTAATCATAAAAGGATATTGCTTTATCCGATCACCGAATATTTTTTAGTCATTAAAAAATATTTTTAAATGATATTATAATTTTTTTTATTTTAAAATATTTAAATATATTTATAAAATAAAAAAAAATAAAAAAAAAGGAGGCCGGTTCGAAAACCTTTCCTTGCGGCTGTAGAGTAGGGTCCATGATAAATACATTTTAACATATTTGACCACGTAGTATTTTTTTTATATTTTTTTAATTAATAATTAGAAAAGTATTTTTTAGTAATACTATAAATTTTATTTTTTATAAAAAAATATTTAAAAATATTTTACCCAAATTTGAATTCCAAATTGGCGGCTAGAACTTGACTCATAAAGTATATTAGTGGAAAGAAAGGCAAATTGATTTATTTTTTTCTTCAAAGTTTCACGGAAGGTTTTTTTTTTTTTTTTTTTTGGAATAACGGATCTCATTCTATTCATAAGGAGGATATACAACTTTGACTTTAAATAACAAATTAATTATAAATGTTAATAGCTTCTTAGTACACTACTGTAATTGACATGGTCTAGTCCAGACGCCAACCTCTAAAGACCTAAGTTTAAGAAACAGCACAATTCTATTTAAGATAGAGTTACCAAGGCTCTGTACCCGACTAAACGGGACAGGGAAACACCAACCCTACCATAAGCACCGCCAAGCAGAGGGGGGGACCACTCCACTCGGACAAAAGTCCGAAGATACTATTTTTTAGATTTTTATTTTTGAAAAGAAAAGACAAGACAACAAAAAAACTACAATGGAGACACTGTGTGACGCCCTCAGATTTTCCGTTTGGGATCGGACGGACATCTGAAGCGTCGGGACATGTAACACAAGGTTACCTGCCCCCGTACATAACATATAGGATGCAATGTTCCTAACATGCATCTAGCATTATGCAATATTCGCAGCGGATAATTCTTTTTTTTTTTTTATACTATGCACCGAACTTATAACATCCTAAATAATTAAAACATAATCCATGCATACTAAAATAAATAACCACGATTACAGTACGGGTCTCAGAAGACTGTAATCTCAAAACATGGTGACTAGACTCTATATTACAGTACCAAAATACACTTATTGAACCAGTTCATCGAGTAACTCGCGTAACTCAATTAACAAGGTTAGAATACTGTCCCAAAAGAAACTAACTATAGAAGCTGAAAACTTTGCATCGCATCTACAGCGTCTAGTCAACATCCTCCAGCCTATCGGTATTTGCTCCTTGTTCTGAACCTGACACATCTCCTACCATTCGGGAAAAAATGGTAGTTGGGACTACCATGGTGAGATTTGATTACAAATCTCAGCAAGTTAACAGAAAACTTTCACACAGGTTAATGATGTATGCATAGAAATAAAGGTATGAATGCACCATCAAAATTGAAAGTAAACATAACATAACTTGACATAACATGGCATAAAATAATAAGCATAATGTGACATGACATAACATGGCATGAGTTGACATAATTGAACTGAAACAGAAGCTTAGCTTGACGTGACATGAACTTAAATCATAGCATGGATGTGAACTTGAAAAATAACATGTGCTTGAACTTTAAGTTTAACATGAACGTACACATAACGTAACGTGAAATATGACTTGAACATGAAATACATGAACTTGGAATCTTATTTAATTGTCTTGATTAATAACGTAACCATATGGGTGCTACACGGGTCCCCTAGAGCCGTGTGTCCCTGCCGATTACCGCATCACAACACAGGTATCTAGACCAGCTGTGAGTGCGTTAATACGTACTCCACAGTTGTTGTGGCCCCACGTATTCTACGTGTCACAATTGCTGTGTCTCACGTAGTGTATGCTCCACAGTTGTTGTGGCCCCATACTTCATGCTCCACAGTTGTTGTGGCCCCATGAATACACGTAACATAAAATATGGCACCATCGGCGTTAGTGCCTGGCGCGCTCCGGTGACCAGTTACTTAGGCCCCATTCGCAACCTGTTGACTGTACTTCGTCAACCCAGGGAATTTCACACCTATTTAGACACTCCAGCGTGAACAAAGGAGTTCCACTAGGATATTACCCCATCCTAGCATTTAGGGTCGTGATTGACATGAATAACTTAACTTGAACATGATCTGAAACTTATATGAACTTTACATAAGGTGAACCACGCTTGAGTCCGTGGCACCGCATAACATAACTTGTGGTGAACATGCTTAGATCCGTGTCACCCTTAACATAACTTGTGATGAACACGCTTAGGTCCGTGCCATCCTTAACATAACTTGTGGTGAACACGCTTAGGTCCGTGTCACTCTTAAATATCTTATCTTTCTTAATACATGAGATATTATTTAATATCATGAACTTTTCTAACATGGCGTATACTTGTAAATGGCACAATATGATTTAAACATAAACATTCCATGACATACATGTAACATATGACATACTTAACATGGCATACTTATAACATACAACATTGCATGACATAAAAGATTTTGTAACAGATAAATATTCATAAAAGAATAAATCATGCGTAACAGATAAACATGTAATGACATGACATATATGATAACATACATACATAAATTGTAGTTCCCTTACCCATCATACATACACAATAAACTGATAGTAAGTTAGAAGCTAACTTACCTCGATTGTCACGTTCTACGAGAATAAAGTGCGATATACGAGAAACTGTAAAAGGTCATTCTAAAAGTTAGAAATTTAATTACTAACAATTAGAAACATGGAAACAAGTTATCTTAGAGTAAAATTATCATTTTACCCTCTACATGTGGGAAAACGACCATTTTACCCATAACTTAAGGATTTCATATCCTAACTCCAAAAATTTCCAAAATTTACATTCCTCATGTAAATTTTGTTCTAAACTCAAATATCAACTCAGAAAAAAATTTAAAACAAAACAACACTATGGAAAACACACTATGGCCGAAACATCCATAGGCCATTTCTCTTGATTTTTGTTACAATTCCTTCCAACTTCAAAACTCATGCTTAAACCAAAATTTTACAACAAACATCTTCCAATCCTAAGTTTAAAACCATACTTGAAACATCCATTTAGAAAAAGCTAATAATCAACACCAAACTTTTTTGTAAAAAGATCAAAACACTTGAATCACAAGCTTTGTCCTTAAATCAAAACATCTCCAAGAATTCCAAAAAATCTAATCTTACTTCTAACATATTCATAACATCATCCTCAGATAAACCATGCTTTAAATCATCAAACTAAAGTCACCAAAATCACAAAAATAACACTTGGAGTTTTTGATTTTACACTTAGTCCAAAAACAGAAACTTTTTCTTAACTAGCTTTGATAAATCTCTTGATCAATGGCTTAAGAAGGTGAGATCTTTGAAATAAAGTATCACATGGTTTAAAAACGTGTCCTAAAGAATATCCAACCATCAAAATTAAAATCACATGGCTAAAACCCAATAAAACATGGATCTAACCTAAAAACATCAAATCTTAGGCCTAACCGAAATTCTCTTGCATAGAAAAATCATATCTTTGAAACTAATACTAAATATCTCCAAAATAACATCCTAACATGAAAATAAGAGACTTAGGATCATCATATAAAAATATCAAAGCCTTTAGAGTAAGATCAAACCTCAAAATATTCAAACTTTATCCAAATAAAAACTGTTTTGTCACTTCCAGTTTTCATGTTTCTAGATCTAATAAAATCTATCATCAAAATCTTTATTCATGCAACAAAACCTCAATGAAAACTCTTAAACACATTCTAAGAACACTCCATAAAATTTTCGGACCAAGATATGCCCATTAGCTTGGTCAAAAACTCCAAAACATAACATACTCTCCAGATTCACGCCCAGAATGACCTTTCCATGGTTACAAATACTTTTGACTGACCAAATGACCATGGAATGATACGAAAAATACATCTACGGAAACTAGACTCAAAGAGGAACAACTTTTATGAAGGAGTCATTGTGTAAAAATACTTACAAAGGGTCGATAATCTCCACACAAAAAGACACAGAAATCTGCCCGAGAGAGCTCTTTTGGGTTTCTCTCTAAGAACGGGGTGAAGAAATGATTAAAGTGAAGTAAGTGAGTCTTGCACGACTCAAGCCTTCTTCAGGGGGAATATATAGACCTTAAAAATCATTGAGTGGAGGTGTAGACATGTGATAAGGTAGAGGATAGTGGGGGGCAAAGGACAACCTACAAAAGCTATGAGACATGGGACTTGATGGGGTGGGTTCCTCCATATTATTGAGTGCAACTTGATGCAATGAATGGTCTAACAAGTGGGGGAGGAAGCTTCTCCAAGGAGCTTTGCCAAGGTGGCCAAATTCGTGGGCCTTAGTGGGCCTCAACCAAGTGGACTTCAATTTAGGGTTTAAATGAGATTTGGTTAGGGTTTGAGATGCTATCAAGCCCAAATCCAATTTTTCTTGGCCCAAACAAATTTCCAAGGTTTAAAATGTTGGATAAAGATGTCATAATAAGAATTTGAGAAATTAATAACATGTGGAAGTGATTTCATCAAGTGATTAAACACAATGCTAGAAATTGGATCAAAAGGGCTTGAAGGCCAACTTTAGGGTTTGGGGAAACCGTTTAGGGTTTCGGTTTCAACCAAGTTTTTGGAGTTTCAAATAGATTCCAATCATTGAGGGTTTCACTGACTAAAACCTATGCGATTAGTCGATTCGTGAAAACTTACGGAGTTTTTACGAGATTTCTAAAGTCTATAGAAATTTCACCATTGAATTTCTAGCGGGCTGTTACACACTGTATACGGAAAACCGGTGTAACCACTAGGATCTGTAGTGCGTGCATCACACGCGCCACGCTAGGAGGGGACCGACAGTCGATCTTGGAAGACTCTAACTCACAGGCCCCAGAAACGCCGCTCATGGTGTCGGCAGAGGGCTTCCCGGTGACGCGTGGCTCTCACGCGCCCGAATTCCAGGAGTTTCACATAAGGTTGAATTGGCATGTCACTTTTCTTTTTTCTTTTAATTTTATGGTTCATTTTCTGAGGGTTGTGATTTTCCCTGCAATTAAAATGTGTAGTTGAATATGCCTTGGACTTGCAACTAGCCATGTGCATGTTATTTTACTATTTCTGTTCTCCTAATTTCATTCTATGCTATTTATGAACAATTTATTTTGCTTTTAATGGGTGTGATCTGTTTCCATGCCTATGAAAACAGCATTTCTTGTCAAATTATTTAATATATCATAATACTCTCTTCTACCAGAGATAATGAGTTGAGTATTTTAATTAAATAAGATAGAATATAAAATAAATATTCAAATATTTAAGATCTTTATTAATAAATAAATAAAATAAATAAATTTTATTATTTAATTTCTATTTTAAAATATTGTTTAGAGATGACTTTTTTGATCTGGGTGCAAATTAAAACATATTAGAACGGAAAATGAAAAGTTGTTCTGAAAAGGAAAATATGTAGCAGAAACTTTCCGAAGTCATTTCCTCGTTTGGCAAATATATTGTAACGGAAAATTAAAAACGGGGTAGGTTAGCAGACCGACACGTCATTAAAAAGCATAGATCGAGCTCTAGCTGGTGGTTTTGAACTTGGTTGGTTTGACTTGGTATTAATTATATATTCATTATTCTCTTATTTACTATTGCAATGTAAACTGCTACGGCTGGTTTCGTTTATCTGAATTTACTATTTGGGCTTCATGCCGTTTGATAAATGAGAAATCTTTAATGATAACTTATTAGCAAAGATTTGTATAATCTCTCTTCTCTTAATTGCTGGTTTTAATATCCTTTTTAGTTTTTGCTTGCATGATTCCTAATTTTTATCTATCGAAACAATTGGTTTTATCTAACAGTGAAAGCTCTGGAAGCAATATCCGGACAATTAAAGAACTTAAATTGGCGTATCGGCGCAAATTTTTGCCAGGATATACTTACCAACCTGGCAAGTACAACAACCTATGGTCCAACTCGTAATGTCATATGCGGCTGTAATAGCACTGTTTGCAGCATCACAGGAATGTATGACCTTGCTGTTTCTTTTTCCCGCATTTTCTTTGATAAACATGCATCTGCATGTATGCCAACATCAGATTTATCATGAACTGTTTTTTTTTTAATTTTTAATGGGCAGCAAGAAAATATTTATCTCTACTATTGAAAACTAGTAGTTGCAGTATACATATGGAGCAACAATATATATATATATATATATAAATGTGCAAAAACAGGGATGACCTCGTGATACTTTTTGTTTTCTGACAAACGCTAGAAGTCCTTTAATCAAAATTTGGTTAAAGTAGTCTCTGAGTGTACTAATTCTTGGAACTGGTATAAGATTACTATATATATCTCAGTTCTTTTTATGCTTTCATCCATCTTTTGTTCGTGTGACAGTATACTGAAGAGTCTCAATTTAATTGGAGTTCTACCGGCTGAATTCGGAGAATTGACTAATCTGCGAATACTGTAAGAGAAAAATACCTGCTTTTCTGGATTACATTCCTTGATATAGACCTTTCTGTTCTAGAGATTATAATATTTCAAATAGGATTTGAATTGGTTTTCTTAGAACTTGTAAAGACCACTAGCATCATTTATTGTAAAAGAAACAACCAATACGGTAAGGAAAATACTATATATTATATCCTCATCTCACATTTTATCTCATTGTGTTGACGTGGCATTGCCCATCAATTTTTGAATCTATTATTTTAAAAAATAAGCACTAATCTGATGGTGGATCAACAATGCCGCATCAACACAATGTGATAGGAGTGTAGTATAGGATAAGACCAAAACTAGGTTAGTAGAAAGATCAAAATATTTTTCCGAGTTTGGTTGCGAAGCATGTACCATGCAAGCCATGCCATGTTAACAACAAAGGGTACTTTCTTTTTTGGCATAAAAATTCACTTATTAATGCAATCATCAAAGGAACCTGTCCCCTTTTTTTGAACCGATTTGGATGGAAGATTGGCACCAATTTGTATAATGACCTTGAAGACTGAGTGAAGTTTCCTTTGTTAAACAGCGATCTCACTCGCAATTATATCAATGGATCAATTCCCACAAGTTTTGCTAAGCTCCCCCTTGTCAATTTGTAAGTACTATTTTGCATTTGCATCTATGATGGTCGTCATTATTTTCCATGATGGTATCGGCCAAAGGGTCAGCAGGTTGGTTAATCTGTGAAGGTTGGAAATCTGCAGGTCCCTTTTGGGAAACCGGATAAGTGAAGTTCCTCCAGAAATTGGAGACATTAGTTCACTCGAGGAGCTGTAAGTCATGAAGTAGTTTGTTTGTTTGCTAATTAAAAAATGTTTAAAAAAAAGTCATGAATTAGAATCTTATTCCTTAGTGAAAGAAGGATGATATACTACCCGGATTACAGTTTAAGTGGGAATTTTACAGGGTCTTGGAAGATAATCTGCTTGGAGGACCACTTCCTGAAAGCCTCGGAAAATTGAGCAACTTGAGAAGACTGTGAGACTTAGAACACTCTGTTTTTGTTAATTCAAAAGCACTTGCTCCTTATGTTCTGCGTTGACTGAAATAAAAGCCCATAGTTGCCATTTTTTTATGTCAAGCTTGAATTGTTTGTGTCTTCATAGTTATGGTCCATCTACTATTATAATCATGCTTCTTGGATAATCTGGACTGTGAACGCATTGATTTAAGTAGGACGTTTGACAAGTGGATTATGACGATCTTGCATTGGTATAAGTGCCATATGGTTGTTTAGTAGATGGAATTAAGCTTATGATTAGTCCTAGCACCCCAGCATGTACTCCAATGTCCTTGACAGGGATTTGATCTCCAGAATATGAACGTGTTGGCCTGATGGATGGTAAAGGAGTTGTATGGATACTGGGTCCCATATTAATTGTGTGTTGGATGGAACTAGACTTTATAAATAAATAAAGGGAGTTTCTATTGTCATTCTTTTGGGACATGCACATCCATGACTAACATGTCATATTCATGTTAAATCGGCACCTCACTTGTATTGCACCACTTCTTGTTGCCGTATTGCTTCGAGGAAAAGTATGACCTAATGTTTCATTATCTTGCAGCATTCTTTCTGGAAACAATTTTACGGATGCAATACCGAAAACATTTGGCAATTTAAAGAATTTATCTGATTTGTAAGTTGTGCCATTCTATAAAACTTTATTTGGAGATGCAACTTTTGGAATTCAGAACTTCTTCAAACTTGAGCTACTGCCTGCAGTAGGATAGCTGGGAGCAGAGTATCAGGGAAAATACCCGATTTTGTTGGGAATTGGATCGATCTTAGAAGACTGTGAGTCTCGTACTTCTATTCCTTTTATCTGCCATCTTTCCGTTCTTGGGGTCATAAAAGTTCAGTATTTTTTCTGTCCTATCTGAGGATTGTTTTTGGCAGTGATATGCAAGGCACGGACATGGAAGGCCCCATTCCTTCTAACATATCCCGGTTGACAAACTTAGAAGCATTGTGAGCACATGTTCCTTTCCTGGACATTAATTGAGTAGAAATGTGAAATCTGAAGGATGGTACATTTGAGTTGTACTGATCTTATCATGTTTGTCAGGAGGATATCTGATTTGAAAGGATCAAGTATTGGATTCCCTGATTTGCATGATTTGAAAAAGTTGAAATATCTGTAAGTTATATATAAATGCTCAATCTTTTAAGCAAACATTAATCCTATCATAATAAGCTGTGCCTTTTGTTATTGTTTTGTCTCTTAAATTTATTGAGCTGTTTCTCTTATTTCTGTGCTCTCAGGGTGCTTAGGAATTGCTTAATCACTTCTTCAATCCCAGCTTATTTCGGAGAGTTGAAAAATTTGAAGATGTTGTAAGTTGCTTGGATTTTGAAGTTATTTTTCTTTGTCCTGGGTGATTTTATAATAAATCTAATATTGTTATCCTCCCCAAGTCAAAGGTTTGAATCATTGGATGCAAACAATTTATATAGTTCCCGTTTCATCGGTAAAAGGATGATAATTTATCATTGTTGAAAAGCCAATTATTTACCCAATTCTTGTGTCTACAGTCATTGGGTACCTTGTCATTGCAAAATAAAAAACTAACTTCTTCAAAAAAAGTCGTGTGATGAACCAAATTATACAGAATATTGTTTGTTTGTACAAGTTTCCTTTGATTGTACGAAATTATAAAATTATACAGGTTATTGTTTCAACCAAATTAATTAATTTTTTATTGTATGTATTGTTGGGGTGTGTACACAATACTATTCACTGCGACCGCTCTAAGATCAGACGTGTAAGGTGCGATGTTTAATTCATGAAAAAGTTGAAAATAAAATAATTAGTTTTGAGTGGATGGGCAGCTCACGGCCAATGTACAACATATATATTAGTCCTTCAATCTTTTGAAACTGGAGGTAGTTTTCTCCCTTTCATATATTTTAAATTTAAATTGGCTTCTACTATTAGTATGTAATCATTGAAACAAATAAATATATATATGTTCATACAAGTTTTTTTCCCCTTGTAGAGACCTGAGCTTCAATGATATCAGTGGCGAAATTCCAGCCAACATTGCAGGAGTGGATATGGATTTTATGTAAGCTGATAATCATAGGAACTATATATTAGTTTATTTATGCAAATATTTCATGTTTAATTCGTTTCTCAACTTGTCTCTTCTGCAACAATGACTATTCACTTGGCAAGAAATGAGATGACGTGTATTTTATGGATGTAGGTTCTTAACCAACAACTCATTAAGTGGGAAAGTACCTGATTGGGTATTGAACAGCATAAAAAACTTGTAAGTCTACTTTAAGCTGAGTATCTTCATTTCATTTGGCTGAGAAGTTTTCTATACACTAGAGATTTTTGTTTTCTGGATTGTGAGATTCATTTGATAAATTGTTCTTCCATCAAGATAATTCATATAGAAAAAGGTTAAGAGGTTTTAGAGCCACAAAGTTGGGGAGGCGAACGGGTCGTTTGGCGGGGTTGCAAGTTGGGTCTTTTGGAGCTACAAGGGTTTGTACGTAGGAACAGTTTGTAACAAAAGTTTTCTATAGTAGATACCTTTGGGTTTGGTTTTAGATTTTGAAGAGGTTTTTCAAATGAGTCTCCACTTTGTTACCAAAATCTCAGTGTTGATTGTGTTATTGCGCCTGATTTTTCAACAGGGATATATCTTACAACAATTTTTCAGGGACAATACGCGCTGATTGTGGAGCCGAGTCACTTGTGTAAGTTTTTTTTAGCATTAATGACTTCTGAATGCAAAGATATTCCCGTGGAAGAGATAAGAAGATGAAGTCAATATTAATCTTCTGTTATATGAATGGTAGTTTGTGTGTACACATGACTGATATATTCATCCCTTTTGCATTTAAATTATCCATATCATCATACAGGAATATGGTTTCCAGTCTTTCATCTCTTGGGGACAGCTCGTAAGTTCTTTGCTTTCTAAGACACATTTATTTTGCTTTCTCAATTTGCATTCAAAACGGATTTATTTGACTGAACCTAAAGTTTCAACTTCTATAACCAGTTGGTGTTTGACGAAAGGCCTCCCATGTCCAAGAAAACCACAAAGTACGCATAGATACATATAAGATTGTTCATTTTAAGAACTACACTTAGAAGTCTATTTATTGGAGACACCTATGGAAGTATTAGATGAAATGGTTATGATGATATCTGCAGATTATGAATTATTTATTAATTGTGGAGGGCCGAGGATCACATTCGAGGGGAAGGACTATGAAGACGATTTGCAAGGTGGTGCCTTTTCGCAATTTAGTTCTCGTTCTGAAAAATGGGCTTACAGTAGTACAGGGATTTTCACGGGTAAACAAGAGGCTAGTTTCCTCGCGAAGAGTTCAGGTTGTTTGAACGTGGAAGCCGCAAACTTATTCGGAACAGCCCGACTTTCCCCACTATCACTTAAGTACTACGGTCTTTGTTTGCGAAAGGGAAGCTACAAAGTAAAGCTCTACTTTGCTGAGATAATGTTTTCAGATGATCAGACATTTAGCAGCCTGGGGAGGCGCATATTTGATGTCTCAATTCAAGTAAGTTGATAAAAGTTTCTTAAGATCAGGAGACAGTATGTTATGTGATAACTGTCAATGTTTTGTTTGGGTTTAAAAGAGAATGGATTTAATTTTTTTGTTGAATTTTATGACGTTTGAATTTGAATTTTTTTTTATCAGGGGAATTTAGTTTTGAAGGATTTTAATATTATGGATGAAGCTAAAGGTGCTGGTATAGGCATCATCAAGGAATTTGATGTTTCTGTTGAAGATACTGGCACTCTGGAAATTCATTTGTACTGGGCAGGGAAAGGAACTACTGCCATTCCTGAAAGACCTGTCTATGGTCCTCTTATTTCTGCCATTTCAGTGGAAGCAAGTAAGTTTTTTTGCCATGAATTAGGATCTCTATCATTTTTACGAGGAACTTCTCATGTAAACATCCCTCTCTTCTCGTAGACTTTGATGTTTCACGCGGTCAATCTGCCGGAGTTATTGCTGGCATTGTAGTTGCGTCATGTGTGCTCCTTGTACTGGCTTTGGCAGCTCTCCGAATGAAGGGTTATCTGGGGGGGAAAGACCTTGAAGATAACGGTGAGTTAATCGCACAAATACAAGCACGCATAAAAAGTATAAAAAGCATTGTCTACCCACCCAGTGATGGATAATTTTAGCTGGATAATAATTTTAGCTAGAAGCTGAACTATTGCCCCCCCTCCTCTTTTCTCTCTCTCTCTGGGATACACACACACCACATGCACAACTATGCATAAACACGATGAAGATGGATTTAAGATGGTGGTCCTCTCTTTCTCTAGCTTCGGCAATTTTTACGCCATTATTGGCTAGTAAAAGGTCCATACCTTCAGGAATTCGTAATGGCTGGTATTGTCACTGTTAGTAAATTGTGGGATTTCTAATTCTCATTTGAACTTATATGTTGTATTTATTGGCTGTTTTATGTGTTTGTTGATGTGATACCTGGAGAAGATACTGAAGTGCAAGACCAAAATGTTGAATGGACTGCATTTTGGTTTAATCAGCCTTTAACATCCCTACTGGAGGACAAAGCGATCCTCATTTTTTATGGATGTGTTTATGTCTGTGTTTCATTGTGTATACTGGCAGAGACACATTCCATCACATTCTTTATTTTTTCTTTTCTGTTTCCTTCCTTCTCTTATTGTGGAAGTTCTCTGAATTCTTTTCTTCTTACAGAACTACGTGGACTAGATCTACAAACAGGTCATTTTACCTTGAGACAAATTAAAGCTGCCACCAGTAACTTTGACCCTGCAAATAAGATAGGTGAAGGAGGTTTCGGGCCAGTTTACAAGGTAATTATGAATGACCACCTGCAACAATTTTAGCCATAGGAAAAACATATCTGAAAATACTTTTCTGAAATTGCTTTGCTTGGTCTTAGGGTGAACTATCAGATGGTGCTCTAATCGCTGTTAAGCAGCTATCCTCCAAATCAAAGCAAGGGAGCCGTGAATTTGTCACTGAGATAGGCATGATATCTGCAGTACTGCATCCAAATCTTGTGAGGCTCTATGGATGCTGTATCGAAGGAAACCAGTTGTTACTAATATATGAATACATGGAAAACAATAGTCTTGCCCGTGCACTTTTTGGTAAATCCTTCAGTGACGACCAGTTTTTTGTGTATTTCAATAGTTTGACTTAGAACTGAAAACTCTCTTGGTTTTCAATTTAGGTCGCGAGGAGCACAAGCTACACTTGGATTGGCCTACGAGGAAGAAGATATGCTTGGGAATAGCCAGGGGGTTAGCTTATCTTCATGAGGAATCAAGATTGAAAATAGTTCACAGAGACATAAAGGCAACAAATGTTCTCCTTGATAAGGATCTAAATGCCAAGATATCTGACTTTGGTTTAGCGAAGCTTGATGAAGAAGAGAACACACATATCAGCACAAGAATTGCTGGAACAATGTGAGTCCCATCTCTCTCTACATCTTCCTCTTCATTTAGCTTCTCTAAACATGATTTGTTTATTGTATAAAAGATCTTATGCTAGGATACTGAAAAAAAATAGGAGTAATGATTTTACACATCATTTAGAAAATATGCTAGACGCCATTGTAATGGATATTAGAAGCTTCTCTTGGCTGGATTTCATTTTACCTAATGGCATAACACCTCACTGTCCTAGTGCTTTATGCTTTTCTTCAGAGGTTATATGGCTCCAGAATACGCAATGAGGGGTTACTTGACTGACAAAGCAGATGTTTACAGCTTTGGAGTAGTTGCATTGGAGATTGTTAGTGGGAAGAGCAACACAAGTTACAGGCCAAAGGACGAGTTCGTTTTTCTCCTGGACTGGGTAATATATCTCTTAGTATATACTTCTTACTTCTTACTGATATATTTATAAGTTTACCATGATTAAGGTTGCTTTGGACACATAAATAAAATTATCTCAACTAACTATGGTAGCATGTGCATATTGTAATCGTGTATATAAACTCATGACAGAAAATTGATTTTTGTTTTTTTTATAAACTTTTTAAGCAATGAAAAAAGGGTTCTTATTTATATTATTTCTGGAAATGCTAAAGTAATTCTCATGGTTTATATTATTTCTTGAAATGATAAAGTGATTCTGAACACCCCAAAAAAAAAAAAAAAACATAGAACACGAAATATTTTGCGAACTCAAACCTTCTCTTTCTGCGCACGTGTGCTTGGTGTCGACATGCTCCTCCTTCATGCATGCCATCTCGTTTTTGTTGGCAACTTGCAAGTATGCATGAGATCATGAATAATTTTGTGTTTTGTTTTTTACATGAAACTGAAGGCCTATGTCCTACAAGAGCAAGGAAACCTTCTAGACCTGGTGGATCCAAGTCTTGGGTCAAGCTACTCCTCTGAAGAGGCAATGAGAATGCTCAACGTATCTCTCTTATGCACCAACTCCTCTCCAACCCTCAGACCATTAATGTCTTCCGTAATAGGTATGCTTGACGGAAAAATTCCAGTTCAGGCACCAATAATCAAGGGCAGTGAAACAAACCCCGATGCAAGGTTCAGAGCCTTTGAGAAGCGATCCCAGGACAGCCAAACTCATATCTCTTCGTCGTCTCAAGACAGTCGCAGTCACATGCGGAGAGGCATATCACTGGAGGATGGACCTTCGATTGATTCCTCCATCTCTCTCCCCAGTAAGGACGACACTCGATACTATTCTTCATCGGGCAAGCTTCTCGAGGATCTTTACGATGTTAAGTAGAGTGATTAATATTGACGAAAATAACAAAGATTATCACATTCTTACTTGGTCTTTCTTTAGAATATTCTATTGACTTATGATGTCAGGACAGCAGTTCAAAGAATGTTGTTAGTTATTTACCAGATACTAGTGGCTGTCTGTGGCCACTCTGGCGGTATGGATTTCCGGCCACCCCTTGGGATGGTTATAGTTTTTATTTTTGCTTTATTTCAAATTTTAAAGATTTTACCGAAAAAATCGTGTAGTAGAGATTTTTAAAACACGATAAAATTATTGCATCAGCCTTTTATTATAGGGTGTAGTTTTATACCGCATCCTACTCCATTTTCCAATCAATATGAATGAGTATTGTAATCTCAATATACATTTACTCCGTAGGAAAACTATTAGGTACTCTAGAAATACAAATGACATGATACTTTGATCATATCACAATATGTCATGTAATTAAAATAGTTTATGTTAGCACTGATTTTAATTGACGTGGCATGCAATAGTAGAATAAGAGTATCGTTTGTCCATCTTTTGGGAATACTTAATAATTACTTCATTTTTATATATTTTCTTCAGTCAAAGTTATCTAGAACTAGGCCTACATATAGTCGATAGAAAATGTTGCCTAGACAAACATGATGCCAAAAAGATTATCTGGATCAAATTCCCTACTCTTAAGTAAAATATCAAAAATATAAAAATTAAAAAAAAATTATGATTTGTATCTTAATTTTATAACTAAAGTAATGTTAGATAAGTTATATACGAGTTCTTTGTAAAAAATAATAAGTCCATTTTTTTACATTTTTTTAAGGTAAGATCTATTTTTTTATAAGAGTTTATATAAAACTTGTTTATTTAAGATTTGTATAAATAATTTCTCGTGAAGAAAATCATTTTAAGTCAATGCCAAAAAGATGGTATGATGGCAGTAAGGAATAATGGTAGCAAGCGAAGTATTAGATATACCAAAGCGGAATAATTGAATTGTTTATTATATTTTATATGAAAATTATAGAAAATATTAATGATGAGATGAGATACTATAGGTTGAGAGTGTTTATCAATCCAAGTGGTCTTGCTTGTCAAATTCTGTTTTTTTCTTTTTTTAAATAAGTCACCAAAAGTGTAAAATTCTTTAAAAAAAAAACTAAAACCCAAATGGCAAGAAAAAGAGAAGCAATTATATTAAAAAGTTCCAAATACGAAAAATGGAGAGGTAGATCAATGTAATTACTAATCACATTAACTAACATTCTAATATCTATTCCACAATCAAGGTGTTTGTGGAATAAACATTTTGTTTTGATTGATTGGATTGAACTATTCCTATTGTAGCTCTTCTTTATGAGGCGCCATTGTTCAAACATGAGAAAAAGTCGCATTTCCCAAATGCAGGGCCTTCTAGCAGATGACACTTTGATTGTTGTAAACAACTTTCTAACAAATCAAAGCAAGGAAACCGTGAGTTTGTGAATAAGATAGGCATGATTTCTACTTGACAACACACTCATCTTGTTAAGCTTTATGGATGTTGTATCGAAGGCAATCAATTATTGTTGATATATGAGTACATGGAAAACAATACCACCCCCCCCCCCCCGGCCGAGGCGTCCCCCTACCCCCCTTTTTTATTTTAAAGATGGAAATCAGGTCTCCTTATTATTATGCATCCTCATAATGGGTAAGGAGAACCGTGGTAACAAATAAAGAACCTGAGCTTCACAAAAAAGAAACCCGAAAACAAAGACGTAAAAGCGCAATACTGCTCTAAACTTTAACGCCTAGAAAGCATAACCCCCCTTATCCAACCAATACAGACCATGAAGATGTGACAGAAGCTCTGAACAAGGATTCCAAACCTTACATACCCCTGAAGCACCAAGACGTGCAAACCCATCAGCTAAGAAATCTACTTCCCTGTAAATATGCCAAGTTCGAACAGAGACTCTCCAATCGATTTAGAGCTTCCTCCCAGTAATCTTCCAAGTGCCAAAGGCCACATATCTTCTTCCTCAACCACTCAAACACCAACAAAGAATCCATTTCAATCTCCACATTTTTAAACCCCAAAAACTCACCATTCGAAGACCTTGTAGAAGACCCATAAATTCAGCAACATTATTCGACAGAATACCAACAACAATAACAATAACCGATCACCACCCGACAAAAGCCAAGTCTTCCATCCCTCTAATCGATCCCTGACATTTTTTAATAAACCTTCAAAATGCATAGCAAGAAGCCTACTAGAGACTATAGGGACACCCAAATAATTAAAGGTAAAGCTGCCTTCACTAAAATCAATCAACCGAAGAAGTATACGACGCCAAGATGAAAGTATATTTTTTGAGAAGCACATAGAAGACTTATGCTTATTAACCACTTGCCCTAGCCATTCTTCATGTTGATTCAACACCTTCGAAACATTCCTTAACGACGCCTTTCCTCCATTAACAAAAATGTCTATATCGTCTGCATAGAGAAGATGAGAAAGAATAGGCGCCCCTCTAGGATGATAAAATGACGAAATCTTTCCCAAAGCCACTGCTTTTTAAGCATTCTAGACAAAACTTCCTCCACTGTAATAAACAAATAAGAAGAAAGCGGGTCACATTGTCTCAAGCCACGACCACCTTGAAAGAAGCCTTTCAGAATACCATTCATGACCACAAAGTACCAAGGAGTGGATATGCATTGATGAATGAGAGCACAAAATTGATCAGAGAAGCAAAAGAACTCAACACATGAACAAGGAATGCCCGATTACTACTGTCATATGCCTTGACCATATCAATCTTTAGAACAACATTTCCTCCCTAGGACTGTTTATTCAAACCATGTATCATCTCTTGTGTTAAACTGATGTTTTCAAAAATACTACGACCCTTGATAAAGCACATTGTTCCGATGAGATTAAATTGGCTAAAGAAGGAGATAACTGATTGACCAAAATTTTAGAACATATCTTGTAGAACACAAAACATAAGCTTATAGGTCGAAACTTATCAAAACTTTCTGGATTGGGAATCTTTGAAATTAAAACCAGAAATGAGGCTGAATAAAACCTCAGAAGTGGTGCACCACTAAAGAACTCTGCCACATCATCCACTACCTCATCTTTAACAATGGGCTAGTAAGCCTTATAAAAACCAGACTCAAATCCATCTGGGCCCGGATTATTGTCCACAAGAATAGAACAAATAGCATCATGGATTTCCTGTACTGAAGGAACACTACATAAAGCCAAATTGTCCCTTTCCAAAATCATCTTACTTAGCAAATCAGACAAATTAGGTACACCTGGACTCATTCGAGCTTCCAAAAAGTTTTTGAAATAATCAATTGCACCATTATGAATAAGTTCAGGGGATGATAAAATAGTACCATCCGGGAGCTTCATCTCCTTCACCTAAGTGTGATTTCTTCTACTGATCGAGCGGAAGAAACCCATAGACACTTCGCCATGCCCAAGCGAAGACTGTTTCGCCGGCTGAGACAACCTTTGCTCCTCTCTATCCATCCAAACTTTAAGTTCAAGCTAGGAGGTAATAAGGTTGAGCTCATTCTCAGGAGAAAAATTATCTTGTAGACTCCTTTCTACCTGATCAATACGAGCTTTAAGATATGCAATATGCCCTTCCATCCACCAAAAAACCTCCTTGTTCCACACTCTCAAAGTTGATTTTAATCTTTAAAGTTTTGCAGCAAGTCGAAATAAAGCAGATCCCCTAACCTCCTCCTTCCAAGACTGAGATACACACTCCAAAAACAAATCATGACTCACCCACATTTGCTGAAACTTAAAAGACGGATAACCATAAGGAGAAGCTTTCCTTTCCGTGATTAGAAGTTGTTCGTGGCAGATACCTCAAATGAGAATTCGAAAACTCATCACCACCCAAAACATTACAAAAAGCTCAATCCAATCTCGCCTAACTCCGAGTAAAATTATTATGGCCATTACACTACTATAAAGAGTTACCACTAAACTGCATCTCCATTAAGCCACACACATCAATGGAAGCATTAAACTCATCCATCGCCATGGAAGGCCTCGGCCTACCTCCTCTTCTTTCATTATTATTTCTAATGATGTTGAAAACCCCAACTACAAACCAAGGCAAATTCTGAGTATTAGTGTCTTCCAAATCTTGCCATAACCTTCTTCCATCTTGATATAGACATTTTGCATAAACCAAAGTCGATATAACAAAGGTCGAGTTCATCGAATTTTCACCGTAATAAATTGATCCCCCATAGTTTGCACTACAAGGTTAGTTTCTTGCTTCCATAACAACCACAACTTACCTCCCACATTCTCATTAGATGAACATACATCAAACTTAAATCTTTCTTTTCAGACATGTAACCGAGATTGAGAGATCATAGGTTCCGCGATCATCAGAATATTCGGTTGCAACTTTCGGATTAAATTCTTTAGCCTTCTATTTGACATTCCTACTCTTCGGACATTCCAATATAAATAGGAACACATTATAAATCAAGTTGAGAGGGTTTTCTTTTAACCCTAGAAGATCCCCGAGTTTTTACAACACTTTTTCCATTTATTCTAGGATCCACGTGCAAATCAGATTCTAAAATACACTCCTTATCTTTCGACAAATGAGGCAATGGCCTCTCCATTTTCGATTTTGAACAAACAAGATCTCCCCCTCTTTTCCCTCCAGGTTTTCCGTCGAGGCTGGATCCATAGTATTAACACCCAAGAACTCCATTTTGTCACCTTCATTAACATTTAAACCTGGATCAAGGCCATAGCCCTCCAATGCTGAAACTTCAATACCCATGTCTGCATCCTCCACACATTCAGGCATGACGCTTATATTTAAATTCTCTGCATGCATGATGTTATTTTCATCCTCTAGGATTTTATCCTCCACAGCCAACGTATTTGAAACACTCAAAGGATCTTTTTCCTAACCCTCATTTTCCACCTTATCCAAACCCCGATTACACCCTAAACCACTTTCTTCCCCTGGAGTAAAAATCACCACACTTTGATCCGGAACCTTTACTTCTTCCTCCAGGCCCCTATTTTTCTACTCTTTCTGCACCCAAGCCTGATCTCTCTTCCACCCATCATCACTAGGTTTAACATTTCCTTGCTTCTTTATCCCATTTCATTTATAAGTTTTTTTATTGTGGCCTTGCATATTACACACAACACAGTATGTTGGAAGGGTCTCATACACCACTTCCTAAAACAAACTTTGAGGATGCCTTGGGGTACCAATCCAAAAAGCCTTCAAAGGCTCCTTTGTCACATCCATCTCAATACACACCCTCGCTCCATCAATAGGAGTTGCGCATTTTTTAGAATTGTCTCGCTTTAAATATCTTCCAATAGGCGCCATAATATTATGCAAGAAAGCATCATGATAATAATTCTGTGGAAGACCTGGAAGATTGATCTAAACAGGAACTTTGATCGATTTTTTATCTTCTTGAAAATCAAGTGTCCATTGGAAAACACAGTAAGGAATTCTCTCAATGTTACACACCTCTCTAGCAAAAGCTTTAACAAAATCCTCTTCAGATGTCAACCGAATGAAGACGTTTCTTAGCCTTAACATCAAAAAAACCACAGGCAGTGTTTGTAACCCCCATCGTGACCGAATAAAAACACGGATAGCATCCAGAGATGGATGTTGTCTTAAGAATTTCAGAACCAAGTAGAATCAAAATGGCAAAGCAGATTGAACTATCTCATCCTTTGAAAACAAAACACACACTTCCCCTATTCACTAATTTTGGAGCATAGAAAGGCACAAGAACCTCAGGAAGAGACTGGAGAGATTTCTCAACAAGTGTAGCGAATAACCGCAGCCTAGGAGGCACTGCCGAGATGGCCAAAGGGCCATTGGCAGCCGACATAATCCAAATCGCAAAGAAACCCTAGCAGAGGGACAATAAAAGCCTTGCTCATGCTTTATTTGGTAAAATTTTACTTCTTGCACTTAACTGCTTTTTTTATCTATGTAATAACATGCATTTATGGTAGCATGCGTGTATAATCTATGCACAATCATTAACTCTTTTTTCTTACTTTGATTGATTGAAGGGCCAGAAGAATATTGGTTGCAATTGGATTGGCCAACAAGACATAGGATTTGTGTTGGCATAGCAAGGGGTTTGGCCTATCTCCATGAAGAATCAAGATTGAAGATTGTCCATCAGGACATCAAGGCTGCTAATGTCTCGCTTGATAAAGATCTCAACCCTAAGATATCCAACTTTGGTTTAGCCAAGCTTGATGACGAGGAAAACACCCATAGAAGCACCCGAGTTGCTAGAACCTAGTGAGCTACCGCTTATTAATTAGATGTCACCATGTTCCTAATGAATTTGGTTTTCCCCTTATTTTCATGTGATAACAATAGTTTCCCATAAATAGGGAAGAAAAATAAAATTGAAAGTAGAGGGCAGGGTTTGAAACTTCCAATTTTTCCAAAAATTTCCAATTTGAAAAGTTTCATTGCTTGAATTATCTTATGGTTTTGCTTGATTACTCAACAATATTGGTTTGTGATTATGCGGTGCATATATGGCACCCGAATACACAATGCAAGGTTGTTTAACTGACAAAGCAGATGTCTACAGTTTTGGAATTGTTGCCTTGGAAATTGTCGGTGGGAAGAGCAACTCTAGTTACCATCCAAATGAGGAATGCCTCTATCTTCTTGATTGGGTAGCTCATTTGACTTTGTCCAAAGGTTATCATACTCGATTTTATACCGAGTTTGTGTGTGTGTTTTAAAAGGTGTGTAAGGTTGGAGAATAAATTACCAGAAAATGAAAAAGAAGGGAAAAAGGGAAAGGAAATTCAGGAAGAAATTAAAACAAACCCAGATCGATTTGGGTCTTATGCCAGTTCTTCACATGGTAATCATCTTAATTTGCTGGTCGTGTTCTTCAACTAGTGATCATTCTATATGAACATCACAAGTACGTACGTTTCGAGACAACATCAGTCTCCAGCTAATCTGATGATCAGCTCAAGTAGTACTATAATTTAAGCGTTTACCTTTTGCTTTTGGGTAATGATTCGTAAAGAAGAAAAACTCGTCCACTGATGACCTAATTAATGTTCGTGAAAAATACCAAATATTCCTAATTAATTAATTCATGAAATCAATTGGGATTTCAGTGTGCATCAATTAGTACTATAATATTCTTCTTTAAGCAAGACAATAAGCAACTCATGATATCTACGTTAGCATGAAGAAAAAAAAGCTATTTGGATGACGATCGAGTTGAAAACAACTATTTGGCAGTTTGATCACTTGAAAGCGAAAAGGATATATAGCTTCGAGTTTCCTCTTAATTCTCCAGCATATTGTTACGATCCTTAATTGGGTTCGAGATTTGCAGAACTCATTCTCCTAATCTTTCTTCCTGATCTCTTAATTTACTAAACAAGCTGAAATGAGAGAGAGAGAGAGAGAGAGAGAGAGAGAGAGAGAGATACACGTTGATAACATGGCACTTAGTGCCATTGAAGAAGGTGCAATCGTAGGTGACAACATTCTCGAATCCTTTTATTGTGGGGGTATTCCATCCAAATTGTCCAGTACTACATGGATCTACACTGAAATCCCAATCCGTCTTACCCATCGTCTTCGCATGTATATATATCCCAGAAATAAACCCCACCGAACGATTGATTGATCATGGATTCATGATCCCCATCTTTTTAATGAATTTTCGATTCATAACCAATCAAAAGGATTCTGTATAAAGAAGTTAGAAGTACAAAGTAGAACAAAATGAGGAGAAAGTTCTCAAAGAAAAGGAAACTCGAAAGGAGATTTTCCTCTTGTGGTATTTGTAAAAAGAACAATCACCTTGAAAAGGATTGTTATCATCAAGGGAAGCCGCAATGTACTAATTGCAAGAAGTTTGGCCATGTTGAAAAAGATTACAGATTCAAGAATAAAAGTCAACAAGCCAACTACATCAAAGAAAAGGAACAGTAATTGTTCTATGCATATCAAGCCACTGTTGACCAGAAAAGTGCAGAATGGTTCATTGATAGTGGCTGCAGCAATCACATGACTCCAAATGAAGGTATGTTTTCAAAGATTGATAGATCTATCAAAGTAAAAGTGAAGCTTGGAAATGGTGATTTAGTATAATCAAAAGCAAAAGGCACAATCACCTTGGAAACTAATAAAGGAACCAGATTTATTAATGATGTTCTTTTAGTTCCAAGTCTTGATCAAAGTTTATTGAGTGTTGGTCAAATGATGCAAAATGGATACTCTTTATTATTTGAGAAAGAAGTGTGTACCATTTGTGATTTAAAACATCATAAGCAGGTTGTGACAAAAATTAAAATGGAAAATTGTAAGAATTTTCCCAGACAATGGCAGTATCAAAAAGCTATGGTTGCTAAGCTTGATGTTATAACTCTTTAGCATCGAAGGTTTGGTCACTATAACCTTAATGCATTGAGAGTTTTGAATCAAAAGAATATGATCAGGAATCCGCCACTACTTGATTCTAATATGTCTGTATGTGAGGGTTGCATGTTAGAGAAGTAACACAAACAACCTTTTCCTAAAGGTGAAGCGTGGAGAGCTAAAGATGTATTGGAACTTATTCACACTGATGTGTGTGGTCCAATGAGAACTCCTTCTCAGAGTCAAAACAGGTATTGTATACTGTTTATTAATGATTTCTCAAAAATGACATGGGTTTACTTCTTTAAAGAAAAGTCTGAAATTTTTGGCATCTTTAAAAAGTACAAACTCCTGGTTGAAAACCAAAGTGGCAGCAAGATAAAGACATTGATGAGTGACAGAGGAACAGAATTCAACTCAAAGAAGTTTGATAAGTTTTGTGAAGAAGAAGGGCTTGAACATTAGCTTACAATTGCCTATACTCCTTCATAGAATGGAGTTTCAGAAAGAAAGAATAGGACTGTGATGGAAATAACAAGATCCATGATGCTTGAGAAGGGACTTCCAAAAAGATTTTGGGCAGAGGTTGTTAACACTTAGTCTATTTGCTCAATAGATGTCCAACAAAGGCTGTATCAAATCAAACTCCAATATAAGCTTGGAGTGGTCAAAAACCTACTGCAAGCCACTTAAATATTTTTAGGTGTATGTGCTATATTCATGTATCACCACAGAAGAGGCACAAGCTTGAAGAGAAATCTGAAAAATGAGTCTTTCTGGGTTATAGTTCTCAATCTAAGGGATATAGAATCTATAATTTGGATTCAAAGAAACTTGTAATCAGTCGAGATATTGAATTCAATGAAAATGCTAGTTGGAATTGTGATGATGAAAAGATAAATACTGAATTTGTTTCTATACCAGAAGTGTTGGAAACAATGCCATTAAATTCTAAAGATCAGAATGGAAGAAAAGAAGCAATAGAAGAAGAAGAAAATGTCAGTCCAGTGGTATCACCAAGAGCTGAACCAGTATCTCCTTCAACTGCAATGTCCTCACCTGAATCCCCACCAAAAAGTTTAAGACGTTTGACTGAAATTTATGAATCATGCAACTTTGTTTCAGTTGAGCCTCAAAGTTTTCATGAAGCTATGAAAGATAAAGTATGGATTGATGCAATGGAGGAGGAGATTAGAATGATTGAAAAGAATAAAACATGGGAGTTGGTGGACTGTCCTAAAAAAAAAAGACATTATTGGGGTTAAGTGGATATACAAAAGGAAGCTTAACTCTAATGGTTCTTTGAGAAATACAAGGCAAGACTTGTGGCTAAAGGCTATTCACAGCAGCTTGGTATTGACTATAATGAGAAGTTTGCACCAGTTGCAAGGTTGGACACCATTCGAACCATTTGTGCACTTACAGCTCAAAACAGTTGGAAGATTTTTCAACTTGATGTCAAATCAGCCTTCTTGAATGGAGTTTTAGAAGAAGAAATATATTTTGATCAGCTAGAAGGCTTCATAAAAGAAGACGGCAAAGTGCTTCGATTAAATAAAGCTCTATATGGGTTTAAACAAGCTCCAAGGACTTGGTATGGTAGAATTGACAGTTATTTCAATGAAAAAGAATTTAGCAAAAGTAAGAGTGAGCCTACACTCTATGTCAAAGCCAAAAGTGGAGGTATTTTGCTTGTCTCTCTATATGTTGATGATTTAATTTTTATTGGAAACAATATAGAGATGATGGAAGAATTCAAAAGAAATATGATGAGCACTTTTGAGATAAGTGACTTAGAACGTATGCACTAGTTTCTTGGAATGAAAGTTCATCAAGAAGGTGGAATTTTTATTTCACAGAAAAAGTATTCTAAAGATATGTTGAAAAAGTTTCAAATGTTTTGATGCAAACATGTGGCTACACCTCTTATTGCTAATGAGAAACTCAAAAAGGAAGATAGAGCAAAGAAAGTTGATGCAGGCACTTACAGAAGTCTAATTGGTAGTTTGTTGTATCTAACTACCACTCGACCAGATTTGATATTTGCTTCTAGTTTTTTGTCCACGTTTATTCAAAGTCCAAGTCAAGTTCATCTTGGAACATCTAAGAGGGTTCTTAGACATGTGCAAGGAACCATGGACTTGGAAATTTGGTACAAGCCATGTTCACAGCCCAAGTTAACAGGTTTTACAGATAGTGATTGGGTAGGATTATATTGATCATGATGATCATAACCAACATCTTTCTTCTTGTAGTTTGAGCCTAACCTTGAATCAACTAGATTACAGGAATTAAGTTAGCTAGGAGAAGGTTATAGAATTCTATACCCTAACTTCATTAAGTATGAGGACATGTGGCCTTTGCAACTTGAGAAATTAACTAAGACACAGTCATAAATAAATGCAAAGATTAAATTTTCTCCCACCAATTACCATTCCATCTATGATATAATATATATATTATATATAATATCCCGAACAGTCAAAATTGTCTCTAAGCTCCCCAATTTGAAGATTAAGTTTTAATATCCACCTTTTAAGATCTGACCATTTAAATGAGAGAGAAAAAAAAAAACTATGCAACATGATCTTAATTGACGAAGAATCCTAATGAATGAAGCAAATCACAGCTTGTGTTTCAAATTGAGGGCCAAGTGACACTGATACTTTGGAGATCATATTGCATATTAAAGGCGCAGTAGTTTGGACTTGGGAGCATAAAGATGTTCATGTGGGCCCAACGGCATAAGGCCCATAATTGAGTCCTAAGTAGGAGTAATCTCCGTAGTAGGTACGATCATGGGCCGAACGGCCTGGGGGGCGTCGCCTGCAGCGGATAGACTCGTACTACTTCTTTTTTTTTTTGTGAAATTCATTAACTTAAAGAAGCATAAAACTCGAACGTAACACAAAAAAAAAAAAAGGAATTTATTAGGGATCAGTCACTATTATGTTGCACACACCACACACTTATAAGTTTTTATATAGTGTAGAAATGTTTTCTGCTGCTCCTAATATTTTCACAAAAAAAAATTCCCAAAGAAGAGTCTGAAGAGAAGCGCCTGTCATCGGTCAATAAAATCATTTTTTTAAAGTCCGTACTTATGACTTTTCGTGTGTTGTTTGAATTTTTCTCCCATTTCCTTCCTCGTTAAATGATCTCTGGTTCCACTCATCTTCAAGCCCCTCGTCGACTTTTCTATCTCTCTCTGGCCTTTGTTAGCGTGGTTGCCATTCTTGGCCTGTTGTCTCTTATGTATTGGACATTAGCAGTAGCAGTACTTTGAGTTTGTTGGGAGAAGAAAATGGGGTTCTTGATCGCAGATCATAAGGTTGTCTATGTTCTTGTTCTTGGCACCTTGGTCTTGAATTCCTTCACTACTGAGTTTGGAACTAACGCTCAACCCTTGGCACAAAACGAAGGTACGCACCTTTATTTTCGAAATTTAGACATTTGGGTGGCTGTTTACAATTTGTTGCTACAACTGCTCTCTCTATTCGCTTTATTTGTGCGGCAACTTCGTTTACAGAACTGCCGAGTTGGTTTTTAATTTCCTCATTTCCAACTTCCAAGGCAAATTTCATTTCGATGCTTTTTTTTAAGCCGGTTCTATACGGTGTTTGTGTTCGATTTGTTCCGTGAATGTCGTGTTTTTATTTGTTCCAATCTTCAAAGGAAACTATAGGTTTGTGATTCAATTGTAGTGCCATCCCAATCCCCAGAATAGAAAACAAAATGGAAAGAACGATATTGGGATAAAACATTATACAAGATTCACAATAGATTTTGACGTAAATTGAAGACGAGAGAGAGAGAGAGAGAGAGAGAGAGAGTCATCGACTCATCTTATTTCCTTGTCGGCCTGTCCATGAAGATGTAGGAGCCACAGTAGGGGATGGCGGAGGGCCCACTTGGTAGTCTGTACTTTGTGAGATTTGAGATATCAGCTTTTTACTTAATTATTAATTACGTGCACGAAATTTTCACGAGGGCCCACCATCTGTTTCATTCTTCTCATCCCTTCATCTTGTCACCTTGTTGATTCTTTCTTGTTGAGTTTTTAGGTGGAATTTGAATAGTAAGTTGAATATTGATATGATATTTAAGTTAAAATTTAAATAAAAGTGAAACCATATCACAAATTTTATATATTTATAAATTATTTTTTATTAATTTTAATTTTAATTTATTTTTGTTAAATTAATTAAATTATTTTACTTATTATTTATATACTACATATTTATATATAAAAAATTAAATAAAATATATATGATATATGGAGATGATAAGTAGAATTATTCTAAATAAAAAATATTATTATAATATTATTTTTAATATTATTATTATTTTAAAATTTAAAATAATTAAATTATTTATCATATTTTGTATGAAAAATTATAAAATTTATAATTATTAAATAAGATAAAATAAGATTAATTGAGATTAATTCTAAGTCCGAACGGGACTAGAGATAAAGATATTTTAACATATTTGACACGTAAATAAATTATACAAGTGGAAAGAAAGGGAAATTGTAGCTTCTAATTTGGACTTTGATATTTTCAAAGTTTCACGGAAAGTTGTCATTTTCCCTGCAATTAAAATGTGTAGTTCGCGGAGGACTTGCAACTAGCCAAGCCATGTGCATGTTATTTTAATATTTCTGTTCTCCTAATGTCATCCTATGCCATTTATGACAATTTCTTTTGCTTTTAATGCGTGCCATCTGTTTCTTTGGACGTGAAAGTTTTTTATTTTTATTTTTATTTTTTTCACACCTGTGAAAACAGCATTTCTTGTCAAATGACTATTTTATTATTATTTAATATATCTTATTTGGAAAAATATAGTTACAAGTACAATTATGTACTAATCTGTATACCAATATGATGTGATTGGTCAAAATGTAAATTTTATTAAAAACAATGTTAATTTAAATTTTAAGTATGAATAAATCAGTATTAGTACACAGATTAGTGCGTAACTATGCTTGTATATAGCAAAACTCTATCTTAATACTCTCTTTTACGAGAGATAATGAGTTGAGTATTTTAATTAAATAGAATAGAATATAAAATAAATAGTTAAATATTTAAGATATCTATTAATAATAAATAAATTTTATTATTTAATTTATATTTTAAAATATTATTTGAAGTTGACTTTTTTTCTGGGTGCAAAATAAAACCCGGAAATGAAAAGTTGTCCTGAGATAGAAAATATGTAGCAGAAACTTTCCAAAGTCATTTCCGCGTTTAGCATATATATAGTAACAGGAAATTAAAAACGGGGTAGGTTGGTGGACCGACACGTCATTAAAAAGCATAGATCGAGCTCCAGCTGCTGGTTCTGAATTTGGTTGGTTTGACTTGGCATTAATTATATATAAATTATTCTCTTATTTACTATTGCAATGTAAACTGCTACGGCTGGTTTCATTATATCTGAGTATCCACCATGGCAGTTTTTCGACTATCTTGAATTGAATATCCACCGCCAATCTTCTTTCTTGCTATTTTTTGGACCTTTGTGCCTTTTGATACATGAGTAATACGCAACATCATATTATTATTTTATTTATATCTTATTATATATGATGTGATATATTTATTATTATTTGATGATAAAAAAATATGTAAAAAATAATTATTTAATAGTAATAAATGTGTTACATCTTATTTAATATGACGTAAGTAAGATACTAATACGTAGTATAGAATTTTTCATGAGAAATGGATAACTTATTAGCAAAGAAATATATGATAAATTCAGTATGTACAAAAATTAGCTTATTATACAAATTTATTTGCTTTTGAGGACAAGAGAATTGTATAATCTCTCTTCTCTTAATTGTTGCTTTTCATATCCTTTTTAGTTTTTGCTTGCATGATTCCTATTTTTTATCTAACGAAGATGTATTTGGATAAAAAATTGGTTTTATCTAACAGCGAAAGCTCTGGAAGCAATATCCAGACAATTAAAGAACTTCAATTTGCGTAGCAGCGAAAATTTTTGCCAGGATAGGAATGTCAACACAACTACAATCAGCGGTGGAACTCGTAATGTCTCATGCGACTGTAATAGCACTGTTTGCAGCATCACAGGAATGTACGACCTTGCTATTTCTTTTTCCCGCATTTTCTTTGATAAACATGCATCTGCATGTATGCCAACATCAGATTTATCATGGACTTTTTTTTTTTTTTTTTTAATAAGCAGCAAGAAAATATTTATCTTCAGTATTGAAAACTAGTAGTTGCAGTATACATATGCCGCAACAATATATAAATATATATATATATAAATGCACATGATACTTTTTGTTTTCTGACAAACACTCGAAGTCCTTTAATCAAAATTTGGTAGTCTCTGAGTACTAATTCTTGGAAATGGTATAAGATTACCATATATATCTCAGTTCTTTTTATGCTTTCATCCATCTTTTGTTCTTGTGACAGTCAACTGAAGAGTCTCAATTTAATTGGAGTTCTACCGGCTGAATTTGGAGAATTGACTAATCTGCGAATACTGTAAGAGGAAAATACCTGCTTTTCTGGATTAAAGAAGTCAACTCACCTCATTACATCATCAGTTTGCTCAATTTTCCACTCAGATTCTTGGTTACGGAATACTTGTAAAATGTTTTTCTTTATTTTTGGTTGTTGGTTGGGGGGGGTGGGATTGGCGCCCATGCTTCCTTGATAGGCCTTTCTGTTCTATAGATTATAATATTTCAAATAGAATTTGAATTGGCTTTCTTAGAACTTGTAAAGACCACTAGCATCATTTATTGTAAAAGAAACAACCAATACGGTAAGGAAAATACTATATATTATATCCTCGTCTCACATTTTATCACTGTATTGACATGGCATTGCCCATCAATTTTTGAATCTATTATTTTAAAAAATAAGGACTAATCTGATGGTGGATCTACAATGCCGCATCAACACAATGCGATAGGAGGGTGGTATAGGATAAGACCAAAACTAGGTTAGTAGAAAGATCATAATATTTTTCCGAGTTCGGTTGGGCAAGCATGTACCATGCAAGCCATGCCATGTTAACAAAAAAGAGTACTTTCTTTTTTGGCAAAAAAATTCACTTATTAATACAATCATCAAAGGAACCTGTCCCTTTTTGTGAACCGATTTGGATGGAAGATTGGCACCCATTTGTATAATGACCTTGAAGACTTAGTGAAGTTTCCTTTGTTAAACAGCGATCTCACTCGCAATTATATCAATGGCTCGATTCCCACAAGTTTTGCTCAGCTCCCTCTTGTCATTTTGTAAGTACTATTTTGCATTTGTATCTGTGATGGCCTTCATTATTTTCCATGATGTTATTGGCCAAAGGGTCAGCAGGTTGGTTAATCTGTAGTGGTTGGTAATCTGCAGGTCCCTTTTGGGAAATCGGATAAGTGAAGTTCCTCCGGAAATTGGTGACATTAGTTCACTCGAGGAGCTGTAAGTCATGAATTAGAGTTGTTTGTTTGCTAATTGAAAAAAAAGGTCATGAATTAGAATCTTATTCCTTGGTGAAAGAAGGATGATATACCACCCAGATTACAGTTGAAGTGGCATTTTACAGGGTCTTGGAAGATAATCTGCTTGAAGGACCACTTCCTGAAAGCCTCGGAAATTTGAGCAACTTGAGAAGACTGTAAGACTTAGAACACTCTGTTTTTGTTAATTCAAAAGTACTGGCTCCTTATTTTCTGCATTGACTGAAATAAAAGCCCATAGTTGCCATTTTCATATGTCAAGTTTGAATTGTTTCTGTCTGCATAGTTATGGTCCATCTACTTTTATAATCATGCTTGCTGGATAATCTGGACTGTGAAAGCATTGATTTAAGTAGGACGTTTGAGAAGTGGATTATGACAATCTTGCATTGGTATAAGTGCCATATGGTTGTTTAATAGATGGAATTAAGCTTACGATTAGTCCTAGCACCCCAGCATGTACTCCAATGTCCTTGACAGGGATTTGATCTCCAGATTATGAACGTGTTGGCCTGATGGATGGTAAAGGAGTTGTATGGATACTGGGTCCCATACTAACTGTGTGTTGGCTTGAACTAGACTTTATAAATAAATAAAGGGAGTTTCTATTGTCATTCTTTTGGGACATGGACATCCATGACTAACATGTCATATTCATGTTAAATCAGCACCTCACTTGTATTGCACCACTTCTTGTTGCCGTATTGCTTCGAGGAAAAGTATGACCTAATGTTTCATTATCTTGCAGCATTCTTTCTGGAAACAATTTTACGGATGCAATACCAAAAACATTTGGCAATTTAAAGAATTTATCTGATTTGTAAGTTGTGCCATTCTATAAAACTTTATTTGGAGATGCAGCTTTTAGAATTCAGAAATTCTTCAAACTTGAGCCACTGCCTGCAGTAGGATAGATGGGAGCAGAATATCAGGGAAAATACCCGATTTTGTTGGGAATTGGATCAATCTTACAAGACTGTGAGTCTTGTACTTCCGTTCCTTTTCTCTGCCATCTTTCCGTTCTTGGACTCATAAAAGTTCAGTATTTTTTCTGTCCTATCTGAGGATTTTTTTTGGCAGTGATATGCAAGGCACGTACATGGAAGGCCCCATTCCTTCTAACATATCCCGGTTGACAAACTTAGAAGAATTGTGAGCACATGTTCCTTTCCTGGACATTAATTGAGTAGAAATGTGAAATCTGAAGGATGGTACATTTGATTTGTACTGATCTTGTCATGTTTGTCAGGAGGATATCTGATTTGAAAGGATCAAGTATTGGATTCCCTGATTTGCAGGATTTGAAAAAGTTGAAATTTCTGTAAGTTATATATAAATGCTCAATTTTTTAAGCAAACATTAATCGTATCATAATAAGCTGTGCCTTTTGTTTTTGTTTTGTTTCTTAAATTTATTGAGCTGTTTCTCTTATTTCTGTGCTCTCAGG
This sequence comes from Carya cathayensis, assembly GCA_011037825.1. Taxonomy (NCBI): domain Eukaryota; kingdom Viridiplantae; phylum Streptophyta; class Magnoliopsida; order Fagales; family Juglandaceae; genus Carya; species Carya cathayensis. The sequence goes on from QGSO01000145.1 coordinate 84,444, forward strand.
GTGCTTAGGAATTGCTTAATCACTTCTTCAATCCCAGTTTATATTGGAGAGTTGACAGAATTGAAGAGATTGTAAGTTGCCTAAAATGGACTAATTATAAAGATGTTTGAAGTTATTTTTCTTTGTCATCCTGGGTGAATACATTTTTCTTCTGGACTTCTGCGAATATAATGCATCTAATATTGTTAACTCTTATGGTTGGCCCAAGTGGTAAGGTCAGGCCTTGGAAATTATCCTCCCCAAGTCAAAGGTTTGGATCATTGGATGCAAACAATTTATATAGTTCATGTTTCATCGGTAAAAAGATGATAATTTATCATTGTTGAAAGGCCAATTATTTACCCAATTCTTGTGATGTGGGCGCATTACACAGTTAGGGTATTTAACCAAGTAAAAAAGATGTTGTGTCTACAGTCTTTTGGTTCCTTGTCATTACAAAATAAAAAACTAACTTCTTCAAAAAAAGTCGTGTGATGAACCAAATTGACAAAATTATACAGACTATTGTTTGTTTGTACAAGTTTCCTTTGATTGTAGTTCAAAAAATTATAAAATTATACAGACTATTGTTTCAACCAAATTAATTAATTTTTTATTGTTGGGGTGTGTCCACAATACTGTTCACTGCAACTGCTCTTAGATCAGACGTGTAAGGTGCAATGTTTAATACCATGAAAAACTTGAAAGTACACCAATTAGTTTTAAGTGGATGGGCAGCTCACGGTTCAACAAAAATACTTATGCATTGTAAAAAAAAAAAAAAAGGATTCTCTGTCACGAGAAGATCATTTGGCCAATGTACAACATATATGTTTTTATTCAACGGAAATGTGCAATATGGCATTTAGATAGCTTGTACGGGATTTTCTTGGGGGATTTTTTTTTTGAAGAAGAAGAAGGAGAGAAGAGGGAGGGAGGGGGGGGGGGGGGGGGGGGGGGGGGGGGGGGGGGGGGGGGGGGGGGGGGGGGGGGGGGGGGGGGGGGGGGGGGGGGGGGGGGGGGGGGGGGGGGGGGGGGGGGGGGGGGGGGGGGGGGGGGGGGGGGGGGGGGGGGGGGGGGGGGGGGGGGGGGGGGGGGGGGGGGGGGGGGGGGGGGGGGGGGGGGGGGGGGGGGGGGGGGGGGGGGGGGGGGGGGGGGGGTGTTGGTTTAAGCACATAATATCACTCTTTTCTACCATAGGATAAAGAAAATGGTTTCTTGCCTTTTATATTCTTGGTTTGTGCGCTAGGTTTAGAATTTTAGAAAGAGTTTTTTTAACTCACTTGGAAAGGAATCATGCGGTAGTCCTTCAATCTTTTGAAACTGGTGGTAGCTTTCTCTCGTTCATATATTTTAAATTTATTTTTATTATTTCTTTTTCATTATTATGTTCTCCATAGATAGAACATGCTATGGTGATTGTATCATTTCAATTTGATAAAGCCCACTGCTTATACCCTTGCTAGATATATCAGCCTATAAGATATAAGTCACATGGTGTATGGCGTTTTTTTAGCTGAAAATTTAGGGAGGATTATGCAATATCACCTACTAACTTGTGGTGATGGCTTTATTCATCTAAGAAACTTAGAAATTGCCTTATGGAGGATAGAGTTTTGCTTGATCCGTTAGAACAAAATTTTGGAAAATAAATTATGTTAAACAAATTGGCTTCCACTATTAGTATGGAAATCATTGAAACAAATAATTATATATATGTTCATACGAGTTTTTTTCCCCTTGTAGAGACCTAAGCTTCAATAATATCAGTGGCCGAATTCCAGACGAAATTGGAGCAGTGAAACTAGATTTTATGTAAGCTGATAATCATAGGAACTAAATATTAGTTTATTTATGCAAATATTTCGTGTTTAATTTGGTTCTCAAATTGTCTCCTCTGCAACAATGACTATTCACTTGGCAAGAAATGAAATGACATGTATTTTATGGATGTAGGTTCTTAACCAACAACTCATTAAGTGGGCAAGTACCTAAGTGGGTATTGGACAGCAAAAAGAACTTGTAAGTCTACTTAAGCTGAGTATCTTCATTTCATTTGGCTGTGAAATTTTCTATACACTAGTGATTTCTTGCTGCTGCTACTTTTTTTTTTTTATTTAATTTTTGTTTTCTGGATTGTGAGATTGTGAGACTCATTTGATAAATTGTGACATTTTATTTGTTTTCATTCTTTCTTAGGTAAGAAGTGTAACAATGTTATGATGATATTGTAGGTGTCGATATAAAAATAATATGTTGGCATATTTTTATGACAAAGCTTAGGTTGTAAATATGTTGGGTAGAGTCTAGGTTGCAATTGGAACAAAAAGTGTTGGCATATTAAATCAGCCTTAACTTTTGATCCTGGCATCTTATTGAGGTGATCTTGGTGGCATTGGAAAGCTAACTAAATTCTTTATTGATTCATAGTTTACAAGGATCTTCAAATTTTAATGCTTACTAGACAGAGATATTGCTTTGCAGTTGCTCGATCTTTTCTTCATAGAACATTGTGGGAAACAGCATTTCACTTAGATTCAGAGTCTCTAAATGACCTAAAGAAACCCTAACTATACATTGATCATTATGCACGACTTCTAGGGTTGAGAGAGGCCACAACAGCTCCTATATTGTCTTCCTCAAGAAAACTCCTTGAAACATATCGAATCCTCAAGATACTCTCTCATTGATTATCATTTTCATACTAAACCACAGAAAAGCCTACAGCCACTGGAGTTCCAGTTTGAAGCGGAAGAGGTTCTTCCATCAAGATTATTCATATAGAAAAAGGTTAGAGGTTTTAGAGCCACAAAGTTGGGGATCGTTTGGCGGGGTTGCAAGTTGGGTCTTTTGGGGCTACAAGGGTTTGTACGTAGGAACAGTTTGTAACAAAAGTTTTCTATAGTAGATACCTTTGGGTTTGGTTTTAGATTTTGAAGAGGATTTTCAAATGAGTCTCCACTTTGTTACCAAAATCTCAGTTTTGATTGTTTTATTGCTTTCTTAGATTTTGGTTTTGATATCTAGGGGTTTGGTTTTAGATTTTGCTTAGATATTTTTTAATAGGTCGATTTTGCTTGGATATTTAGATCTGTAGTTATTGAATATTGGTCTGATTTGTCAATTAAATTTCCAATGCACCTGATTTTTCAACAGGGATATATCTTACAACAATTTTTCAGGAACAACACACACTGATTGTGGATCCCAGTCATCTGTGTAAGTTTTTTTAGAATTAATGACTTCTGAATGCAAAGATATTCCTGTCAAAGAGATAAGAAAATGAATTCAATATTAATCTTCTGTTATATGAATGGTAGTTTGTGTGTACACATGACTGATATATTCATCCCTCTTGCATTTAAATTATCCATATCATCATACAGGAATATGGTTTCCAGTCATTCATCTCCTGGGGACAACTCGTAAGTTCTTTGCTTTTTAAGACACATTTATTTTGCTTTCTCAATTTGCATTCAAACCAGATTTATTTGACTGAACTTAAAGTTTCAACTTCTGGAAGCAGTTGGTGTTTGAAGAAAGGCCTCCCCTGTCCAAGAAAAGCACAAAGTACGCATGGATACATATAAGATTGCTTATTTTAAGAACTGCACTTAGAAATCTATTTATTGGAGACACCTGTGGAAGTATTAGATGAAATGGTTATAATGATATCTGCAGATTATGAATTGTTTATTAATTGTGGGGGGCCGAGTATCAAATTCATGGGGAAGGAGTATGAAGATGATTCCAATAGGGGTGGCTTCTCGCAATTTAGTTCTCGTTCTGATAAATGGGCTTACAGTAGTACAGGGGTTTTCACGGGTAATCAAGACGCTAGCTACCTCGCCAAGAGTTCTGGTTTTTTGAACGTGACTGGCCCAGAATTCTACCGAACAGCCCGACTTTCCCCACTATCACTTAAGTACTACGGTCTTTGTTTGCGAAAGGGAAGCTACAAAGTAAAGCTCTACTTTGCTGAGATAATGTTTTCTGATGATCAGACATTTAGCAGCCTGGGGAGGCGCATATTTGATGTCTCAATTCAAGTAAGTTGATAAAAGTTTCTTAAGATCAGGAAACAGTATGTTATGTGATAACTGTCAATGTTTTGTTTGGGTTTAAAAGAGAATGGATGTAATTTTTTGTTGAATTTTATGAGGTTTTAATTTGATTTTTTTTCTCAGGGGAATATAGTTTTGAAGGATTTTAATATTATGGATGACGCTAAAGTTGCTGGTAACGGCACCTTCAAGGAATTTGATGTTTTTGTTGAAGGTAGCACTCTGGAAATTCATTTGTACTGGGCAGGGAAAGGAACTACTGCCATTCCTGAAAGACCTGTCTATGGTCCTCTTATTTCTGCCATTTCAGTGGAAGCAAGTAAGTTTTTTTGCCATGACTTAGGATCTCTATCATTTTTACGAGGAACTTCTCATGTAAACATCATTCTCTTCTCGTAGACTTTGATGTTTCACGGGTCTATCTGCCGGAGCTATTGCTGGCATTGTACTTGCGTCATGTTTGCTCCTTGTACTGGCTTTGGCAGCTCTCCGAATGAGGGGTTATCTTGGGGGGAAAGACCTTGAAAATAATGGTAAGTTAATCGCACAAATACACGCACGCATAAAAAGTATTGTGTAGCCACCCACTGATGGATAATTTTAGCTAGAAGCTGAACTATTGCCCCCCCCCCCCCCCCCACAACTTCTCTCTCTCTCTACACACACACACCTGCACATGCACAACTATGCATAAACACGAAGGGAGAGAAAATGGATTTAAGATGGTGGTTGTCTCTTTCTCTAGCTTCGGCATTTTTATGCCATTATTGGCTAGTAAAAGGTCCATACCCTTCAGAAATTCGTAATGGCTGGCATTGTCACTGTTAATAAATGCTGGGATTTCTAATTCTCATTTGAACTTATATGTTGTATTTATTGGCTGTTTTATGTGTTTGTTGATGTGATACCTGGAGAAGATACTGAAGTGCAAGACCAAAATGTAGAATGGACTGCATTTTAGTTTGATCAGCCTTTAACATCCCAACTGGAGGACAAAGCGATCCTCATTTTTTATGGATGTGTTTATGTCTGCGTTTCATTGTGTACACTGGCAGAGACATTCCATCACATTCTTTATTTTTTCTTTTCTGTTTCCTTCCTTCTCTTATTGTGGAAGTTCTCTGAATTCTTTTCTTCTTACAGAACTACGTGGACTAGATCTACAAACAGGTCATTTTACCTTGAGACAAATTAAAGCTGCCACCAGTAACTTTGACCCTGCAAATAAGATAGGTGAAGGAGGTTTTGGGCCAGTTTACAAGGTAATTATGAATGACCACCTGCAACAATTTTAGCCATAGGAAAAACATATCTGAAACTACTTTTCTGAAATTGCTTTGCTTGGTCTTAGGGTGAACTATCAGATGGTGCTCTAATCGCTGTTAAGCAGCTATCCTCCAAATCAAAGCAAGGGAGCCGTGAATTTGTCACCGAGATAGGCATGATATCTGCACTACTGCACCCAAATCTTGTGAGGCTCTATGGATGTTGTATCGAAGGAAACCAGTTGTTACTAATATATGAGTACATGGAAAACAATAGTCTTGCCCGTGCACTTTTTGGTAAATCCTTCAGTGACAACCATTTTTTGCGTATTTCAATAGTTTGACTTATAACTGAAAACTCTCTTGGTTTTCAATTTAGGTCGCGAGGAGCACAAGCTACACTTGGATTGGCCTACAAGGAAGAAAATATGCTTGGGAATAGCCAGGGGGTTAGCTTATCTTCATGAGGAATCAAGATTGAAAATAGTTCACAGAGACATAAAGGCAACAAATGTTCTCCTTGATAAGGATCTAAATGCCAAGATATCTGACTTTGGTTTAGCTAAACTTGATGAAGAAGAGAACACACATATCAGCACAAGAATTGCTGGAACAATGTGAGTCCCATCTCTCTCTACATCTTCCTCTTCATTGAGCTTCTCTAAACATGATTTGTTTATTGTATAAAAGATCTTTTGCTAGGGTACTAAAAAGAAATAGGAGTAATGATTTTACACATTATTTAGAAAATATGTTAGACGCCAGTGTAATGGATATTAGAAGCCTCTCTAGGCTGGATTTCATTTTACCTAATGGCATAATTCCTCACTGTCCTAGTGCTTTATGCTTTTCTTCAGAGGTTATATGGCTCCAGAATACGCAATGAGGGGTTACTTGACTGACAAAGCAGATGTTTATAGCTTTGGAGTAGTTGCCTTGGAGATTGTTAGTGGGAAGAGCAACACAAGTTACAGGCCAAAGGACGAGTTCGTTTTTCTTCTGGATTGGGTAATATATCTCTTAGTATATACTTCTTACTTCTTAGATATATATTATAAGTTTACCATGATTAAGGTTGCTTTGGACACATAAAAAAATTATCTCAACTTACTATGGTAGCATGTGATATTGTAATCGTGTATATAAACTCTGACAGAAAATTGATTTTTGTTTTTTTTATAACTTTTTAAACAATGAAAAAAGGGTTCTTATTTATATTATTTCTGGAAATGCTAAAGTAATTCTCATGTTTATATTATTTCTTGAAATGTAAAGTGATTCTGAACACACTCCAAAAAAAAAAAAAAAACTAGAACACGAAATTTTTGCGAACTCAACCTTCTTTTCTGCGCACGTGTGTTGGTGTCGACATGCTCTCCTTCATGCATGCCATTAGTTTTTGTTGGCAAGTATGCATGAGATATGAATAATTCCGTGTGTTTTGTTTTTTACATGTAACTGAAGGCCTATGTCCTACAAGAGCAAGGAAACCTTCTAGACCTAGTGGATCCAAGTCTTGGGTCAAGCTACTCCACTGAAGAGGCAATGAGAATGCTCAACTTGGCTCTCTTATGCACCAACCCCTCTCCAACTCTCAGACCATCAATGTCTTCTGTAATAAGTATGCTTGACGGAAAAATTGCAGTTCAGGCACCAATAATCAAGCGCAGTGAAACAAACCCCGATGCAAGGTTCAGAGCCTTTGAGAAGCGATCCCAAGACAGCCAAACTCATATCTCTTCATCGTCTCAAGACAGTCGCAGTCACATGCGGAGAGGCATATCAATGGAGGATGGACCTTGGATTGATTCGTCTCTCTCTCTCCCCAGTAAGGATGACACCCGAGACCATTCTTCATCGAGCAAGCTTCTCAAAGATCTTTACGATGTTAATTTGAGTGATTAATATTGAGGAAGAGGAAAATAAGAAAGATTATCACATTCTTTCTTGGTCTTTCTTTAGAATATTCTATTGACTTGTGATGTCAGGACAACAGTCGAAAGATGACTTTTGTTAGTTATTTACCAGATTCTAGTGGCTGTCTGTGGCCACTCGGGCGGTATGGATTTCCGGCCACCCCTTGGGATGGTTATAGTTTTTATTTGTTTTATTAATTTTAGTTGTAGGAAAACTATTAGGTACTCTATAAATATAGATGAAGTGATACTTCGATCCTATAACAACATGCTACGTAATTAAAATAGTTTATGTTAGCACCTATTTTAATTGACAAGGCATACAATAGGAGAATAAGAGTACCGCTTGTCCATCTTTTGGGAGTACTTAATAATTACTTTATTTTTTTTTTAAGTCAAGTTATCTAAAACTAGGCATACATATTTTCCTTTTACAAGTAAGAGATCAATATTATTGATCTAAATGAATTATGCATAGCCCGTGTCTAGGCATACATATAATCGATAGAAAATATTGCCTGGGCATGATGCCAAAAAGATTATCTAGATCAAATTCCCGACTCTTAGATAAAATTACCACAAAGATAAAAATAAAAAATATGATTTGATCTTTAATTCTTCAACTCAAATATTGTTAGGTACAAGATAAGCCACATACAAGCCCTTTGTAAAAAAAAGTAGATCTTACTAATAAAAAATAACTTTTTTACACTTTAGATAGGATCCACTTTTTTACAAGGGCTTGTACTAGACTTTATCTATATTTGAGGCATGTACAAATCATTTCTCATGAAGGAAATCATTTTAAATTCTGTTTTTTCTGTTTATAAATAACCAAAAGTGTAAAATTCTTCAAAAAAACTAAAACCCAAATAGTCAAGAAAAAGAGAAGAAATTATATTAAAAAGTTCCAAATACAAAAAAAGGAGAGGTAGATCAATGTAATCGCATTAATTAACATTCAAATATTCACATGTTTGCTAAGCTTGAGACTACATACACTTTTGTACCATTACAATTAAAGTTCAACACCGCAATTTATCTGAACAGAGAAGGAAGGCCGACCGACCCGGGAAAGAGGGGTATCCACTCTCACAACTATCCCAGAATTCCCAACATTTCCATTCCACTTTGACCTGCCAAGCTGCACAGGGCATTCGCCACAAGAAAGGTAAAAAATGAATTCATAACATAGCAAATGTCCAAGATGCATAACGTTCATAGAGAAGTAAAAACTGACAGGCTATCATTGAAAGGATTTGCATTTAGCCAAGAATCAAAGCAATGATTCCATCAAGATACAAATGGTAGTCTATGGTAAATGTAACAAAATCACCAAGCAGGAACAACTGTTGCCACAGTAACTGCAGTAATCATCTTTCTTTTTTCGGTGTTGGGTGGGGGATAAGTACAAATAGATGATACACAGGGAGTATACAAAAGAAAAATAATATGATGTTAATTAAATTATGTAGAAGAATAGGAAATGAGGTCTATAGCCTAAGTTCGTCCTAAGATCAGCAACTAAAAGAGAACTTATAGCACAACAGTATATGATCTTAATGGTACAAACTTCAACATCACCGTTAAGGAACACTAATGTAAAACTTCGGAAAATCGAAGGAATTATGTTTAGTTTTTGTGATGGTAGGAGGAAACCTATTCCCTTGATGACATGGATAGCTAACTACTGTGAGCAATGACTTACAGAAATAGACGCAAATGCAGAGGGATGTGTCATAAATGCACATCCGAATATCAAGCTCAGTTGCTCCTTCACCGTATGAATAAGCTCGGCCCGCAATCCAGGATTGCTTCCCCCAAAAGTGGGGCATAAACTGACCATCATAAAATTTAACAAGAAATACATGAACACCAAGTGTCATCCAATTTGAGAGCCAACAGAGATACAAAATAGAAGCAAGCATACTACAGGTTGATACTGCAAAAACTGGCTGTATATATAATCAGGGTGAGGTGAGAGAGCAAAAATGGAAAAGATAAATATGTAACCAGAAGTCATAATCATTACAGCAATGTTAGACAGCAAACAATGGCATGGCTGATTTTAGATTCTTAATGTAGCTTGCAACAAAATGGTGGCTTTTTTACCCCAAATTGCTTGCATTGCAACTTAATCTTGACAGCAGTATTCATGTGAAACAGCTACAGGTCCTGGCAGAAACATGATCCTCTGGGTTACTTGAAAGGGCAGATGGGCAAATTACACCAACCTACCCCCAGGTGCAAGGAAATAGCAGGAACTTACCTCCTAATCTTATAAACATCATACTGTCTCTCAAGACTACTAATAATCTACAGTGTTAAAGAATTTGACAAAACATATTAACCTATATCTTTTTTTTCTGATAAGTTATTAAACATGTATCTAAAACCATTTTCTTACCTTTGTTTCCCCTTCGCTTTTTTCAAAAATATTTAAGTTCTTCCCTAAGACTATCCTATTTCAAGGATTTTCAGATGACTGACATCAATTTAGATGCAAACCTAAGGGTTCATTTGTATCTTCTTTAAAGTTTCAAGCTAAAATTGACTATTGGGGGTGTTAGTATCACTTGATTGAAGTTCAACGGTGTTTATGCATTTAGCCTAATATTAACATACCTTTCCTACTAGAACTTAAAAAGATGCAAGGCAGATAATCTAACCTGAATTGGATAGTCGGTCTCACCATGAGACCGGATCTCTTCCAAGCCAAGGCTTGTGCAAGACTAAATGTAAATGACTTGTCAGGCCATTGTACCATCGGTGTGATGCATGTTCCCCATTTATTCTGAAAACACATTCCAAAAGTAAATCGTAGGTCCAATTCATATGGCACCAACTTAGACTTACCAGAAACCAATAGGGAGAAAAATATCATACTAGCATCCATTTTATATTCAATGAGACCAGAAATTTACTACGATTATTTTCCGTAGCTTGTTATGAGTTGGCAATCTCACCTTGCAAGAAAAGCTGAATCTCATTTCTCCTGGATATTGACCCTGAGCCTGTAGAAGGCCTCCACAAATTGGTAGGAAAGCACTTGTAGTAAGCCCCTCACCAGATACATATGTCAACTGCCCATTTGGAAACTGTAGATCTACAAATGACTAGATAGAGAAAATTGTGTCAGAATTTTCACCTCAAGAAGCTAGCAATGGTACATTTTGCTTGAACTCTACACTTATTATTGTAATATATCATGAGAGAACTGCCACACCTAATCAAGACAGCTTTCAAAAGAAAGCAAGATTGATTTTCAAACAAGTCAAGGGACTTCATTCACACCTTCATTGGTAAATCAGTACTTGGTACATCAAATTTCAGTAGGTCTCCAAGAAATTCAGAAGTCACTAAATCATTTCTGATGAGTATTCTTACACAAAAGAATAAAAATAAAATAATCTAATTAATATTTCAGGCATTGGAATTCCCATAAAATTGCCCAGCGCACTTTCCATGTGAACACTCAAGTGACTGCCATGGACTTCAGTATGGTATGAAGAGATAGTCTGCTTATTTTTTTAGTTTATATACTTGGACTCTTTAAACTGCTGAACTTCAGTTAAATGCTCGTACTTCTTTATTATTCAATTCTAAAATATAGAAAAAAATTGTTTCCAAAGCAAAAGACGCCTGGTTTGGATAGCAAAATACTTCTATCTTAGCTCATCTCAATATCCAAACACCACAAACACAAACATTTTTCAATTTCAATTTTTTTATCTAATCATTTCCTAATCATTATAACTTTCCCAAACTTCCAACTAAAACACATAAAACAATTCAACTTTTTTAAATCTCAAAACAAAACTAATATTATAACAATATTTTAGCTTTATAATATTTTTATTCAACTTTTTTTCTCTCTTTTCCCAAAACCCCATAAACATCTTAACTCAAACAATTTCACTACTGTTCACAAAACATTTCACTACGATTCACAGATCATCTCATCTCATCTCACTATCCAAACCAAGCAAGTTTTCTTCATTGGAACTCTAAAACACAATTGTGCAAGGCAATTTAGAAAATGGACCATCCAAGTTCTACGAACAACTTGTGTACTTGGGCTATGCCTATTTACTTAGAATAAAATTCTCTTATTAACTATTAAAAATAAAGTTCTACGAACAAATGGAAGCACCATTGATAAATGAACTCAAACATACAATTCTGCTTGAATTTTACGTCCAAAACCTAGCTCTGAGTAGGAGAACATCAAAAATAAAATTTCAAACATTAATTACAATGTTCTCATAGAAGTTTAACTTACACAAGCTAAGGGATTGATGCAGAGCATTGACATTAATAGCCACCTCCTATGCTTCGACCACACAGCTGGACAAAGTGAGTGTATACCATTCTGAGAATTAAACAAGCAAATAAATGAGTATAAACTAAGAAAGAACAAAGCTGGAGAAGAATCAAGATGCAACACCATCATTATGGCAAATTAAGCTGCAATAATCCCACTACAATAACATTCGTAGGGAAGGGCTACAAAATCGTAGAGGAAAAAGGAATGTGTTGGATCCATTAACATCATATGTTCTTTTATTTGGTCACTTCTATTCAGAGCGCAGAGCAGTGCAACCCAAGTACACCAAATGTATACAAAAGGAAATACACAACTATAGGAATTTTTTTAAAAAAAAGGAACATAATTCCATGAAAACTGAAAGGTAGAGAAGTGAAAACTATTGTATGCCCTCATCCAAACGTAAATATTACTGAACATAATGGCTCTAAATTTTAATACCGGCCTCTTGCAATCTTCAAACGTCCAACCATTGCCTTCCCCTGAATGCACCAGATCAAGCATAAAAGGACCATCCTTTAAAACTCAAATTGCTATGACTATTAATGGAACTTCACCAACAAGCTATCAAATCCACCACCTATTGGAGCATGCAATCCCAAATACTCGGAATACCGAAGAACAAAAATCCCAAGCCACCTGACAGTGCCTTTCTCAAGGCCTTATTCTTCCAAATATTCTCCTACAGAAAAGGGGGACCATCTTGGGGGAAAAGTGTGTTGAGTGTTACATAACTTATGCCAAGTTAGTGTTACAAATGTATTGAGTTCACACAAGTGCATTGAAAAAATCATTTTAAAGGACTTATTTCTAGTTGAGAATGCCAGTTGAGCATACACATGTATATAAAGATCACCAAACTTGTTGCTTATTTAGGTATTTGCCTTCTTATGCAGTTACTTTTGCCCTGTTTATGTCGATTCAGAGAGAGAGAGAGAGAGAGTAGGGTAGAAAGCATTGGGAAGCATTTAAATCATTGGAAGATATTCAAATGCTGCCAACTCAAGATATATTTGGAGGCTGTTTCTTGTAAAAACACCATGAAAACAGCATTTTACAGTGAAGCCCATTCAATCTTGTTTAATTAGGCTCAGATAAAGTAATTGGTATTTGGTGCATTAAACAAAAAGTAGGATAGCTAAAGTTGATCATACCTTCCTATCATAGCCGTACCACAGCAAATGCTGCTTTGACAAATGGACTGGCAATAAAAGCGTTGTATCACGTACAAATAGCACTGGTCCAAGCTGGACAAGGAAGAGAGACGAATTTTCATTTCCAGATGTAGAACTGCCCTGTGATGCCTCTACCCTCCATAAATCTCCCCTTGCAACCAAAGAACTTTCTACATCTTGTGTTCTGCTATCATAAGTTGATGTAATATTTATGATCCCCTGCATCAAATAAAATCAAACCATTCACAAACAAATGAATATATATTAAAAAACTGATGACCATCATATTAAAATAAATAATCTGCATGCATTCCTCTTGCTATTTGTATCTGGTAGAAAAGCTTATAAACGAGACTACCATGACAAACAGACAAACTTTTTAAAATGAAAGAGGTTGTCATGGAACAAAACAATAGTCATGAGATGTCCCGATGTACGATTCTTGGGATAGAAAATTTATATAGTGCATTATTTTCATTACAATAAATGGGAGGTCCAGTAAAAACAGTAGGCTTAAGAGTGACATGCACTACAACTAAATCGTTTTACATTATAAGTGCAAGGGACACACCCGAGTACAGAACATGTATGCAAGAAGAAAGCACCCAACAACATTGAAAGATAATGAAAATAACACAATGCACCATTAAAAGCACATAATCAGCGACTTTCTTCCTCACCAAAATCAACCTGAGAACTGCTTGATCTACCTAACTTGATTGCCTCCATGATATCCACTACTTCGCTATCAGTTTACAGATATACCATCTATATATTTACAGGTTAAAATTAGAGATTGAAAAATGCCACAAAACTCATCATCCCACAACCTTAGCAGTTCATCCATACAATACTTCACCAGAAGTTCATAAATTGAGGATGAATTTGTGTAATTAGCTTAAAAAATCTAACCTGCGGTCTACCCAAAAGTCCGGCCGACCTTAGATTAAACCCAGCAACTTCATCATCCACAAACCCATTAGCACCGCTATCATTTTCCGCAAACTCAAAATCTCTCAATCTCTCCTTCAACAAACCCGAATCCCCTTGCGTAGTCACACTCAATTCACTCCTCAGCCTACTCCCACCCACTTCCGCCATCACCCGCTCCACTGCATTCTCCTCCTGTCGAAACGGGAGAGGCAGCCTCCTGAAAAGCTGCTGGACCAGCCCACTCAAGCAAGCCCCGAAGTCCGCCCCGGCCTGCCCAATCCTATTCCCAATATCGAAAACCGCCAATACTCCATCAATGCCCGAACTATCGGTTGCCAATCCGAAATCTCTTCTCCCAAAATGCTGACTCGGGAATTCGAGGTCGAAGAGCGTTGATTTCTGAGGGTAGGGCCATGGAAATGAGGAAGAGCTCATGTGGGACTGAATCAACCCGGTGAAGCCCTGAGTGAGCCGGTCCGCCAAGTCCTGACCGTGTCGCTGCACCTCCTCCCATGCCTCAAAGGACCTCTCCACCGACATTTGCTGCAAAATTTGAACCTTCTCCTTAGCTAAAGTTGATTTATTCCCCTTTAGCAGAATTTTAAGGAGATCAAGTTTCCCTGTTTTCAATCCAGTCGCTGGTTCAATTTTCGGAAAAATAAGTAAAAGGCTTGAGTTTTCGAACTGGGAAGAGCGAACAATCAGAGTTTCCGAGTGATAGAGTTTACATGAACTGACTTTAGGGATTCAAGCTCCGATGACCGACTTTTGAGGTTTCGAATTTTAGAAGCACTGAAACCAAAGATGCGGATTTTCGAATCCAGGAAGAGACATCACGGGCACTAGGCAAGCTCGGAAAGACCCGTTTTAGTGCCTGATATTTGCAAATTGGGGCTTAGGGATTTTTCTCTGACACAATTAATACGCGTATCATAGAAAGATACAGTACAAATTGGGTGTAATCTGTTCGTTGGATATCATTCCGATTCGATTTATGAATATTTTTTTCTTTTTTCATAAAAAAATTAATACAACAAATTAATTAAATTAAAATTAAATCATCTTTTTAACATTTTATATTTTATTAATAAATATTAAATAATTTCATTATATATATAGTTAATAGTAATTTTAAAAAAAAATTATACAATTAGTTTATATAATTATTATATAAAATAATATTTATATATATACCGATCTAATCTACTCATTTTTTCTGGTCCGAACAGATAGCCATACAGTCCTAAGTAGAATCGAAGATACTGAGAGATGATAATTGCCAACTCTTTAGAACTCTTTATGCAATAATATTTTAAGATGAGAGTATTTTAATAAAATAATATTATTTATTTATTACATTAAACACCTGAAGGCCGAATTAACATCCAAGTTAAAATTGTGGGCCATTTGACGGTATTTTTGGGCTCTATCCCAAAAAAAAAAAAAAAAATTGCATCAACAGTTTAACGTTTTTTATGAAATCAAATCTCTCTCAAAACAAACGTTCGCATGATCCAACAAAAATTGACCCAAGTATGGGTATAATCACTAATCAGTCCGGTTTGATTGGATTTTGTACGAATTTAGAGACTGAACAGATATATATGGATTTTACATTTTCAAAAACTAATCCAAAACTTGTTACCCCCTAAACCTATACTTTTATTTTTACCTGTTTCGGTTCTGTTTGGTTTGATTTTTTAGTTTTAATCAAATGCTTCTATAATTATATATATTATATATATTTAAAATTAAATTTTTATGTTATAAATTATAATATAATATTATTTCATATATAATTATATATATAAATTATATATACATATATAAAATATTTTATATAATATTAAAAATTAATTTATATATATATATACTTGATAAACCAGTCCGGTCTAGTGTCTAAAAACCAAGAATCAAAACTGAACGGGATTTAATCAGTTTTTAAAATGTAGGAACCAATCCCGAACCAGACCAATTCAAAACCAAGCCAACCAGTCTGGTTTGGTTCAGACCAGTTCTTCGATTTTCTAATTTAAACTTTCACCCCTAGATCCAATGCAAAGAAGACATCACACTCAACATATGATTGCAGTGTGAGAGAACAAATAAAGTTCTGGATAAAAAAGAATAATAATTATACTTATCATCCCCATACACCACACTATACCTATTTTAATTTTTTTTTTCATTTTTTCTATAGCAAATATGTTGTGTATGGATGATTAATAGAACAATTCAATCAGTTTAATAATAATAGAATAAAATAAAAAATAATATTAAAATATATAAAGTGTGTGGTGTAGAATGATAAGTAGCATCCCTCATCAAAGAAAATCATGCCAAAACATTCACAAACACTTTGTACGTTTTATGATTTATACTTCCTAAGTGGTGAGCACATGTTTTTCTCGAGATTAGTGTAGGGGTGACAAATCGTTTTTTCGGAACGCGCTCATATTATATTAAGTTATGAACATTTGACTATATAGGTCATTCTGAACTCAACCCGTTAAGCTAAACGTGTCAAATTTTTAAACCTAATCCAATCCATTTAGATAACTGGTCATGTCGTATTACCTATCTTGACCCGTTTAATAATTAATTAGAAATATATTAACACGACATAACTCATTTAAACCCATTTGTTTTATATAAATGGGTTGAATTAAAACGCATAACTCATTTGACATGATTAACATAATTTCACATAAAATTTAAAATTTATAATATACTAAACTTATAATTTGTAAAACTATTGCAACTAGATTGTATTTAGTTGTTGAACTAAATTCAACTCATCTCAAACCAATCATTGATTAGATATATTACCTTTTCAACTTCTTATAAAAAAATTAAATTTCTCTCAACTTATTTCATACATTTCAACTTAAAAAATTAAACTTATCTCAATAAAATTTATAAAATATTATTATTCACAATTTAATTCAATACAACTCAACATCAAAACCGGAGAGACCTTTATAGCCCCTTCGTAGGGAACTAGCCTAGTTTGGAAGCCTAACCCAATGGATAGAGGGAACTAGGTCGTTAAGTAGGTATTGGAGGCCAACACAACTCTATTTGGTAATCACCAAGTATAACATAATAGATAAACTATTTAGGGGTTTGGAATAAACCCTACGTCTCCAGGATGAGTATCATGTCAAACGAGTAAGGTGATTAGGGCAACGAGAACCCAAGGGGGTAATCATCATTGATATTTATCTATAATTTTTTGAACCTATATGTACAGTAAGAAGGCGACGAGTGCAGGTAAATGCTCATAAAACCATAATCACAGTGGTAACTTATTATAGGTATCGCCGAGAAAAATAAAAAAAAAATTATTATACGCATCCCTGACTTAGCATCCGAGATGCCAGGGACACACCGGACCACAATCTCTATTCGTTACACGTAAGAGGACTTTGACAGAACCTAGAACACGTCCTTTACATAAAAAAAAAAAAAAAAAGCGTAGCTTAGCTACGAAGAGTATAATGTAAACCAAACAATTTGACCCACTAGAAGATGTGATCAGTCGTGAGTTAGATTCAGAGGTCAGCAGATTATTAGCTCATAATCTTGCACAAGGAAAAATATAATTGTAAGTATAATTGTATATTAATTTGTGTATTAATGTGATGTGATTGGTCAAAAAATAGATTTTATTGAAAACAGTATTAATTTAAATTTTAAGTATGAATAAATCAATATTAATATACAGATTAATGCACAACTGTGCTTGTATGTAGCAAAACTCCTTGCAGAATGTACCGTGCGCATTTGCAATTGCGGATGCACAGATATTGACAAGAGGCCGTCTCTTTTTCTGGGTATTTTCCTTTTGGTTTTTAACTATATACTTTTTCACCAAGAAAAACGCAGGTAGAATGCCAGCCGCTTGAGCAATTCGACAGCGGGTTTGCGAGGTCTGGTATCAACAAGATTCCTGTTGCCACTTCATCCTAAGAAGATTAACAAAACAGATCAGAGATTCAGAATAGCCTGCTCCTGTACTCTCTCTCTCTCTGGGGAAGCGATCATCGTCAATGGAGGGTTACGTCCAATACCCTAAAATCGAACTCGAAGATTGCCAACCCAAAGTTTTTTCTCGGCTGGTAACCCATTCTCTCTTGGTTTCTTTCTTTCTCATACCTTGATATATAACCTTTTCTTTTCCCTTTTGAAATTAATTTATGATACCATTGATTGAAAAATTGATCGGAGTTTCCTGGATACTGGCAATTAGGTATCCAAGGAAGTCGAGGAATGCAGAGAAAAGAACAATTGGATACGAACGGGTGCTTTTGAACAAGATGAAAGAACACGGCTGGGCAATTGTGGAAGCGAAGCGCCTAAAGGGGCCGGTGGCCAAAATGATGTGCAAGATGTTTCAGGTGCTGTCCATAAGAAACAGGGTAAGTTTTTTTATTATGACACACCGCTTTCTGAAGAAACTGGGACTTGGATACCTGTCTCTGCTCCACGCATTTCTGACAGTGAGCATGAAGAATGGAATGGAGGTTCATGCATGAATGGGGGATATATCCCTGACGAGGAACTGGGATGGAATCGGTTTGATGGAGCAGATAAGGAGCTAACTATGTGGGATGTGGTTACTGAGATGTTAGTTGTGGCTCGAGGGAAATTTTTTGCCATTGCTTCAGGTGGTGTCCATGGATGTAAGATTTCTCGGCCGTCGGAGCATATGCTTGAGCAAGCTTGGAAAGAGATGGCTCAGACTCTAACAGAGGCTAATTTTGGTAACATGAAGGAAATTCTTGAAGCAGAGCCTCCACAGTGGCTGGCTGACAGCTCTGCCTCTTCTTGCATGCTGTGTAATGTGCGGTTTCATCCTATCATGCGCTCCAGGCACCACTGTCGTTTTTGTGGAGGGATATTCTGTAACTCGTGCTCTAAAGGAAGGTGCTTGTTGCCCACAAAGTTTCGTACTGGGAATCCAGAACGAGTCTGCGATGTATGCTTTGTGCGGCTTGAGTCTGTCCAATCATACTTGATTGACCGAATTAGTCGGGCTGCTCAGTTGCCAACCCATGATCTGACAGACCTCAGTACTTTGAGATCATGGCTAAATTTTCCATGGGGCCAATCTATGGAATATGAGATTTTTAAGGCCACAAATACCATTGAGGGTCATAACAAGGTAGAACTTAGTTCCTTGGGTAATGTCCTCGTTTCCGATAGATTGATGCTTTGAACTTGAGGCAATTATTCAACAGCACACAGAAACAGAAATAAAAATTCAAAAAAAAAAAAAAAAAAGAGATTTTTAGGGAGCTCCCAACACTACGAGTTCAAACGGTTAATACTTTGTATTTCATTTGAGTATTTCTTTTTGACAACTTATGTAGTTCTATGCATGTATGTATGTATATATATATTTGTAGAGGTATTCGACCCATGTCCCCGCTTTCATTCTCTAAGTAGGTTTTGCAGACCTTGAGGATTTCAAAGTTCAAATGGCCTTGGGTCTTTGTGTTGATCATTACCTCTATGCATGGTCGCCCTCTTTTAATACATAAGCAATAAAGAGAAGCCTATTGATTACGTTATCAAACATTTTCTATAGAATGCTAATTGAGTTTTTAAGTTCTTGTATCATCACATGGTTCATGACATACTTGAATAGCATCCATCCACACTTATTAAAGAAAAATAACTTACTGGAATGGCGTTGCTCAGGTTGGCACTCTGACGCCTGAAAAGTCCATACCGGATGCCATTTGGAAACAAGCAAGAGGCCTAGCAATCCTTACTGTTGCGAAGGTTGGTGTAGTGGTGACCTACAACATTGGAACTGGGCTAGTTATTGCTCGTAGGGAAGATGGATCTTGGTCTCCACCATCTGCCATTTCTTCCTGGGGTGTCGGTTGGGGAGCTCAGGTAGAAATGCTCTATCCATCAAATTGACTGCTAATCTCCTAGTATTTCTTGGGATCTGCTTGATAAACAATGTAAGTCATTAATATTGACATATAAGACAAGTATGCAAAACCTAGTCAGAGATCGCAAATATTTCAAGAGGGGTTGATTTCTGCGAGCACAGTCAGCACCCCTGATGACATAGATGGCCTCTCAAAGTTTGTCATGACACAGAACAGCCTCTCAATTAGCCTGTCACAGCCCCAAAAATAGTTGGCACCAGCCCAAATTCACGACAAGTTGACATCAGTGTTGGCTCAGTTAGGGGGGCTAAGGACATTTATCAGTTCAGGGGAGTCAATAGACCCTCTAACACCCATCGGTTCGACTGCCAGTAATGGCTAGCAACCGACCCACCTTTATTCATAATAGAAGCCTCAAGGGCTGTTATAGAATGCTTATCTTAGAAGTGGAGGAAGTCAAAGCATCATTTCCTTGAATGAAAATGGCCCAAGATCCTGGTGTTAGTAGGGCCTCATTTAGGATATGCATGTGTAACATTCGATAATAGTGTTAATGCGACCTTTGGGAATCTGGTGTTAGACAAGTGGGAGTCTGTGCATATCACATACTCCCCACCCTTCAGTTTTCATCCTTTTATGACATTTCTGTTTGTAGGATAATTCTTGAAGGTGTTGGCAAGTAGTTAAGGGCCAGTTCTTTCTATTCTTCCCTCTTCTCTTTGATCTTGGTAAACAAATCTGACTGCTTTATGATCTTGGAAGTGTTAATGTTTTGTTCTCGTCTAAACGTATCTAAACGTATAGTTTATCGGTTACATCGTGCTTCAGTTCCCTTTTTCTTGTGCTGCTATTTAGGAGTCTTTAGGCTACGTGTAGAGCTTTTCCATGTGCTTAGAAAAATGATCATTTCTGAAGGTTTTGGCACCTGTAATGTGGTATAGTACTGTGTTAAGACTTCTTTTCCTACATTGTTATCATGCTGACTTCTTTGGAGTGCCCATATCAAAATTTGTTGAACTTTGGCGTCTTGATCTTCAAGTTGTGGATGTGATAATTTAGTCTTCCATTAGTACTTTTGCATGGAGTTATTCATAAAAAAAAAAAGTACTTTTGCATGGAGTTTATATATTTCTTAAAATCATTTGTATCAAATATTGGGCAGAGAGAAAGAGAGAGAGAGATGGGGTTGGTTACTGGAATTCTCTCTCTATCCCTCTCTCTGCACTTTCCATGTACGCATGCATCTAACCTGTTTTTGCCTCTACTTGATTCCATTTCATGAAACTTAGTTTTCTGTCTCAATATCAAACAGGCTGGAGGAGAAGTGACGGATTTCATCATTGTATTGAGAAATAAAAGTGCTGTCCAAACATTTAGTGGGAATGTGCATTTCTCAGTTGGAGCAGGTCTGAGTGCAGCTGCTGGCAGCATTGGACGGGCTGCTGAAGCTGATGTACGTGCTGGTGACGGTGGATATGCTGCTTGCTATACATATAGCTGTAGTAAAGGTGATTTTATTTTATTTTATCAGTGCAAGGTTTTGCCCCGTTCTCCTTCCTTTAAGATAAAATGACAATTTGATCATCAATGGATTCCGGTCAACAGGGATGCACAGAAAATCTTGCTGGCACCTCCTTAAATTAAAAAATTGAAAGAAAAAATTCTTTAAGCTAATTTAAGCTGCATTATGGTTTTTATTGAGGTGCTCAGGTGCCATCTACATTTGAAGATTTTGAAAAGAATTTGGAGCAATATTGTCGCCCATGTTGTTGGTCCCATGATGGTTTAACCGTTAACGGTTTCCCTTGGGTGGGTGTGGTAGTTCTTATGCATGTAGCATACATATTAGCTCTTGGCTTGTAACAAAGAATTTGATATGTCCATTTTTGCGAATAAACTTCCAAATAATAAGTGAAATCTACCCTTCATTTGTGATGTTCTGGAAGCTGCAGCTAATCTAGACTGTGCTGATGAGGGTTTTAAGGGGCATCAAATGAGAAATGCACAGCCTAGATTAGCTGCAGCTTCTGTACTCATTCATGCATGGACTGATGAGTTCATGGATCTGACTTTACAGGTGCATTTATTGGGTGCTCACTTGAAGGTAGTATAGTCACGACCCGATCGCAAGAAAACTCTAGATTTTATGGTAACCCATCCATCAGTGCAGAAGATATACTTCTTGGGTCATTGCCTACACCTCCTGCTGCTGCTGTTCTTTATCAAGCACTTTCCAATCTATTTGAGAAGTTCGAAAGGTAATCCTCTACTTTTGGATTCACTATTTCCTCCCAATGTAACTAAGGAGGCTCAGACCATGTATAGCTAACTTCTTATCATCCTCCCATTTTCATAAGCTATCATTTGATGCACATGAAGCTATTGGTTCCCAATTGTTGTACAGCTAAAAGAAATGTGGAAAGTGTGGTTAAACCACCAAATCAGGTACGATGTGTTGAACACGCAGGAAAGCACTGCCTGTACATAATTTCTAAGGTCTTTATGGTCAATTATGTAAATACCTCCACCTTTATTTTTATCCACTTACTCGGCCACTACTTGCTTCGTATCTCTCCCTTTACATTAAAAAAAAATGGCATAAAAAAATTAAAAATCTTCTATTAAAGCTTTTTAAGCATGTCAATTGGACATAAAAGGATAAATAGGAGAGTATTGAGACGATGAGATGTTCTTTGGCATTCCTCTAACAGTCTCGGCAATGCCTTTATGGCTCTGTTGTTGCATTGACAGTTTTAGCACCACATGCCTCTTTGCTGGGGATAAATTATAAGTGAAATACAGAACCAAAGAGTCGGGTGAAAAGAAAAGATTGGCGATGTCTAGTTTACTTGGAACGTGGGAAGAGACCTCCATCAAAGCACAAAGAAGGCCAAGTATTTAAGCCGACTCCATGGGCAAAAGTTTTGCTAATGTCTTGTGCAGCCAAGCACTTGTTAAGAAATAATCTGAGGTATAAATTTGCCAAAGCTAAAACACACGGTAAAAGCAGAAAAATACAAGCATTGTTGGGTCCAAACAAAAGGGAAATATGGAAAGGAAATGCGGGGGTACAAACACAAGATAAAGGCTCTTAACCATTTTCAGCTTTTTAGCTTTATAGCGACCAATTGGCAAAGTCATACATCTTTCATTATAATTGCTACAAATAGTTGAAAATGATCGTTGAGCCAACTTCTAAAAGAGGTCTAGACTCTGAATCCAGTTGGAGGCCAGGTTTAGTAATTACAGGTTGAAACTTTGAAACCACAAAACGGAAGGGCGAGTGGTCCTACGCTCTTGCCGATTTGCTCACATCTTAAGGCCTTGGTCAAAAGAATGTATAATGGGCACTCAAAAGTGATAATAATTAACAACCCTGTGGCCGTTACCAGGAATGTTATGGTTTGGCCCACATCTATTTTCTTTGCCAAAAAATGTTTCCTTCTTTACTGACAAATTTTATTGACCAGAATAGCAACTAAGCATCTCTCAACGATAAAAAGTAGCAAATAAAGATGGACTGAAATAATAGACTGAAAAGGAAATGGACTGTACAGCATGCAGAGCACATCATAATGTCAAAGAATATATAAAGAGGACAAGATAGAAGTCTTCTCTATCCAAATTTTCACATAAAGGTCTGCCAGTGCATGCAGAGTACATTATAATGTGAAAGAATGTAAATGACAAGATAACAGTCTTTTCTATCTAAATTTTCACAACAGGTTTGACCATTTAGTCACAAGTAAGAGGTGTTTAGTCATTGAGCATTGCTTCCAATGGCAAACCAAATTAATGGCAGCTCATCCATACATGTATATCAGTCCTTTCAATAGAATTAGTTGAAACAGAGAACCTCCACGTCAAAGTGTTGTAAAAGCACTCCCACACTTGAAGAACTGCTATATATAACTTACAAACCAATAAATCTGCGAAGCAAGGAAAGAAAAGTAAAAAAAGACCTACTGCTCGTGCTCACCTCGATCTTCTTCTTTTTTCACCTCCTTCAATAGATCATTCAATAGATCAGAGTTTATACAAAGCAACCACGGATTGTTTCACTTGGGCAATCATCTACCTGCAGTATAACATGGCTCAAGAAAGTAAAGAGCAATCCACATGATCCAATTGATTTACATTATCACATGTTCACATCACCACACCTGGTCTTTGAGCCCCCCAGAGTGAGCTCTAGATCATCTGATCCACATTCTTCATGAATCCTCTCTCCTTCCCATGGCTTCACTAGCCCTGTTGTGTTGCTTCCGAATGCAAACTCATCTGAAATCACTTCAGACATGGGAATGTCAGCAGTGTGGTCAGAGCCGGCTGCTATGGCAGGTGAGCATGTCCCACTTTGTCCAGGAGTCCACATGCGAGAGCCACTACCAGCTAAAGCATCTTCCTTGAAGCCAAATGGGTTTGAAGAGACAAGGCTGAATGTTGGAGAAGTTGGTCCACCCTGAGGCATTCGAATTCCAGCAAACCATTCTGGATCAGGAATAATTTGACGTCCAGGGCTTGGCGGAGTAGAAGATGGAAGGAAGGAGTAATGCTGCCCACCCCAGCCTGGACGGGCAGACTGGTCGTCCCAATCAGTTTTGAATCGTGGTGTACGAGCAGTTGGGGAGCTCAATGGAGGGGTGACAGGAGCACTAATTGAACCGCTATGGATGTAGAGATGGGGGAACTTGGAAGAGGAGGCTGAAGATGATGCAGATGAGAGATTTTTGAGCCATGGGATCAGCGAACTGCCATCAGCATTTGGATTAGCGGCATAGGAGGAGGAGGCTGGGCTTGGGAAAGAAGAGGAGCCTGGGCTTGGGTTGTATGAAACACAGGGACTTGGTTGATAAGATGAGCATGGGCTTGCTGCTGCAGATCCACCAATCACTTCCATGCGATCAACAGGCTTGCATCCCTAAATGTATTTGAAAATGATTGGTAGCAGTAAGGCATAAAAAATAGCTGATGGATAAACCCACAAATTTGATTGGCATTTCACATCAAGTAACGACAAAAATAACCACACAATGTAAATCTTATAATGATATAACTCGTACACCATTACCAAGTAAAACAAAATACATCTATTCCAAAAAATTACTCGTCACCGAACAAAGATGCCACCTTGAGCATTAAAACTTCTGTTGCATGTCCCATGACTAGTCCCTATTCCCCCATTTGTAATGTCCAATTCCAATGTACCCCGGCATATCATATTTCAGGCTCTACACACTAATTCTATCCATGTCTTCTAAAGCATACGACCTTTCATTCTTTTGTATCTTCAACATATTCAATTGGCCAACTCACTATATTATGTGCCAATTACCACACCCTTAGTATTGCAAAGAATCCCAATTTCCAATATCAAGCTTCCCATCTCATCTGCTCTTGTAAACTACCATGCATTTACATCCAAGTCATTGTCTAACTATGGATACCTCTTTTTTTTTTCAGATCAGTAAACAAGGATTTTATTGATAATATAAATAGGCATAGCCCAAGTACATGGGACATATAAAAGAGGGATATCTGAGTGGGAGTGTCCAGCGATACAAGAAAATCATGGCCATTCAAGCCATTGGAAATCTGTTACAATGAATAAAAAAAGCCATAGATATGTCCTTCCTCCTTAATAGCTATTCTAAATATTCTGATTTACAATATATGAATGAGTCTCACAAAAGTACAGTCTCAGTACAACTATTTCCTCAGCCCCACTTAACTTGTCAGGTTAAGTCTACAAAACAGGTCATTCTAATCCATCTGGTACCATTACTGTGTCATACTAAGATTTAATCACTACAGTGGTTATTGATAACAAGAAGAGTACCAAATCAGCTCAAGATCATCCTATTTCCAATTTTGGAATTGTGTTGATATAAAAACCCAAAAAGGTCTCTACAAGTGATCAATACTGCCATAAGAATTACATAAAAGAGGTCTAAAATAAACGGACAGCAAGTAGCCAATAATTACTGTCAATTGCTCAGTATTTAAGCGGCTACCAAAACAGGTCATATGATTGTAAAGTCTCTCCCTCCCTCCCTCATAGTGTGAATGATTCAAGTTACGTTCTCATTTGCAGGAACAGAACTACATTCCCAGCAGGTAACAACCTCATTGTCCCTCGCAAAATAATAAGAATTAAGAAAGCATATGCTAGCCGTTGTCGTACTTTATGAAGGTGCGGCAGTCAAACAAGTAATTGAATACAATTTGGCGACATGCTAGTCCCCTAACCTCATTTATAAATAATTCCATCATCCTTCCCCAAGCTACACTCCCTTTTTTACTGAAGAAGTGGACTGACAAGTTAAATTTAATTCGTAATTCTTATCCACTAGTATTTTGCATATTTCATATCAGCAAGGAGTGTGAGGAGGACATTTTGGATCATGAAGGGACTGAATAAATTAAACCAAAAGCGCAAACGATCACAGGGATTAAGCCAGTTACCAAACCTGTTCTAGCACGAGCCAAAAGGGCATTCATACCCAAACAGAAAACCATCACAGATTAGGATTCTCTATAGTTTTCCTGTCTCGAAAACTTTCTACAATTCGGAAATAGCTAGACAGCATGCAAACCCTACAATTTAATGTTGGGGTCTACGTTGCTCATGGACAGCATTTAAATATTCAACTATTATGGGTCCACTTTCATTTCTACCAATGCTTAGGATTAAAAAAAAATTGTTCTGCCAATGTTTAAGATAAAAAAGGTTGGTGGAATTCTCAACTGTCAAGAAGAAATTAATTCCTAACTTCAATACGGGAGGCTTTAGTGATTAAACAAGAAGAAATGATCTTAAGTAAATGAAACTGCTAAAACTAAAAAAACAGAAACTAATAACTATCACGGGAAGTCTAGGTAAAAAGCAAGTCCAAGGTAGAATACTGAGTACATACTGCAAAAGGGTCCACTTCTGAAAACCACTCGAAAATAAAATACCATGAAAACCTAAAGAGTATATTCGTCTCCTCGAGATCTATGCAGTTCCAGAGTCTGAGAATATAGTCATCAAAAGACTAAAGAAACGGACAGAATCTATGGCGCTTCACGCGGAAAAGTGATTACGAAGAAAAAAAGAGAGAAAAAAGAAATACTCCCCCGCCTACTGCTAACATGCGCTACTGACCCTGTCAGTCTCCCAAGTAAAGTGGGTCACTGACACAAGCGCAGTTTAGTAAAACCCGCCATGGCCGCTATCTTTGCTAAAGTGCGCTCGAGGATTGAAGCGCGTATTAGCCCAAAAAAACAAGAGACACGGGTCTGTTTGGACGGGTTCGTGTGACCGTGTCTGTTAATACCACGGCCCAGCAAGGCTAGGCGACACGCCTTGTATGCTAAAGTCTATTGCTACATGAGCCACCTATGCGGCGCACGGTAGCAAGAACCCAACGAATCAACTGATGTTTTCTCATCCCAATCTCGGTTGACCGATGGCAGTGCATGTTAGCCCAAATCACGAGAGAAAAAAAAAAATTAAGTTACCTTACGGTAGGTGGTGCCGTCGGGTTCGACGGTCCAACCGGCCTCGTTGCAGAGGGCCTTGAGAACCTCGTTGTTATCGCAGTGTTTAGGGAGCTTATAGTTGCCATACATTCTCAGCCCGGCGAAGATCTTCGCCGCTATAGCCCTTCGCCGCCTCTCCCTCCTCTTGTTGTTCTCCCTCTCCTTCCACGTCGGCTGTCGACTCCCCGACGTCATCCCTTCCTCTCTCTGCTTTAACAACGAACGTGAAAACCGAAGAAATATTAAGCTCAGAAGCAATTATCAGTGTAACTGCTTCCCAAACAGATCAAGGAAGCCCGCTTGAACAAGCAGAACGTGTAACCGCTTTTCGTTTCTGGTTTGAAAAAGTAGAACGAACTTTGACCTTTCACCTCTCAGCTCGAAATACACATCGCGACCACACCGTTTGGGATGGAATGATCAGTACTAACCTGACAAAACAAACAGAGAGAATTGATCGAGGAAAACCGATTTTAAGCTCCGAGCTGATGAATCAGCGTGAAGCGAGTGGAGAAATGAAGAATCTTGGGGGGAAGGCAACGGTTTGGAATGAATTTTCAGCTGGGAGCTAGCTCTGAGAGCAAGAATTGAAGACGGAGACTAGTTGTTTCATTTCTTTCGGTTTTAGGCTTTGGTTCATTGATCCGATCGGATCTGAGTGAGAAAGCGTCGGAGCTGGATGGGTTAAGACCGGGAATCGGCTCGGTCGAAGGGCGGAGCAGCCGGAGAACAGCTGGCGGAATTGGAAGCGGTTCGAAACCCGGAACAAAATCAACATATGAAAATATTGCGATGAATTTGTGTGTGAAAATGAGAAGAGAAAAGCGGGGGAGGGGTTGGGTGTGTCGATGCTGCCATGGACTCATGGTGGGCTAAATACGTTGACTGGTCTCAACTGGCCATAATCTTCTTTCAATTTACTAATTTTGCCACTAATGAGTAGTTATTTTTTTTTCTAATTAAGTTATTAACACATTCCATCTTTTATTCTTTATTTTACTTTTGTGGGAAAATTCATACGGTTTGCAATAAAAATCTAATATTATTAATGAATTATATAAATAGAATAACTCTAGGCACAAGGCTTCTAGCACATTATCCCTAACTTCCAAAATGAAGATCGGAAATTCGAAATCCCATTCCCAAATGTATAAAAATTAAAAAATTAAAAAACTCCTAAAATGTCTTAGGATATGACGCAAAATAAGCAATCATAGTTTAAAGCGAAAACTATTGATATTAAAAATATAATTCGGATCATTACAAACATATTGCTTTTTTTTTGTCATTTATTTTATATTACATAAACAATAATGTGATTAATATCAACAAACAACGGATATTTTAGCATGATTTTGTAACTTGCATTTATGCAACTAATTACATGAGATTTGATGTCAAATGAGCAATAATTATATTTTGAAATTCATTAGCAAGTTAAGAGAAATGCTTAAGCTAATAAATAAATCTCATAAAATTAAGTTCATAAATTGACATAACTTGATGTGGTATATTAAATCTACTTTGTAATAAAAGTAACTTTATAATCTAACATACTATATTAAATTACTTCAATTTATGGGATTTTTATATAATCATTTTATAAATGTGACACTTTTCACAAGCTACACAATACAAAAACAGATGTTGGTGCATACAAAACTCTTGAACGGGGTCTAAATGATTTAGAGTTGTGGGCGCTTTTTCAAAATAAATTTAAAGTATAATCATATAAGAGATTTTTATAATGTAATTGCCTTAGCCATGAAATATATTTTCTTATTAAAAACTCAAGTTATGAAACAAATATACGAATAAATGTGACAAGTATCATACCAGTGAAAATAATTCATCTCATTTTATCATTATAATATTTTTAAATTTTTACATAAAATATAATAAATAATTTAATTTGTTCAAATATTAAAATAAAATAAAATTAAAAAATAATATTTTATTTAATTTTTAACTTTTATTACAGCTCAATTAACTGTCTAAACGGTAACTTAATAGTTTCTCTTTGAGCACATTGTAACGTAACCTTTCAATATGCTAAAATGGGTCCAAGGTTAAAAACCGAAAATAAAACCAAAAAAAACAAAATGTAAGCACGGAAAGTAATTATTGCCTACAGGGGCAAACTTGGCATTACAAGTTTACAACGAAGTAACAAAACAAACCCACATGTTGACGGAGTCAGACGGACTCCTTGCCTCGTTCCGATAACCGTCTCTATCTGCTTACCAAGCAGAACTCTTCCACGACACGTGGCAGGAACTCGGTGCTCGGTTACATAACCGCCTGTCAGCTTCTGTCCAATGAAAGGAAAGAAACGTTGTACGTGTCAGAGTAGGGCGCACGTGTAAAGGGTGGATGAACGCGACTGTGTCAATGTGTGCGCGTGGGCGAGCTGTGGGTAAGGGCCACTGGCACTTTCACGTGACCATAACCGTGGCATTACCTAATGGGTCCCACGGAACAATCTTATACACAGCAATTTTCTTTTTCTTTTTGGTCAATTTTATTTTTATTTTCTTAATGCTTATTTTTGGTCAATTGGTGTCTTTAAGTATCTGGTAATTCAGATGCTTACAATTTATTTATCTGAGAAAACCATAAAATATAAAAAATAAAAATGAAGCCACGTTATGTCAAGCATGACCGAGAGGCACTGAAAATGGTGAAACAGAACCTATCGTGTTAAATTCAATTATTTTTAAAATAGATAAAACAGTCATAAAAATATTTTATAAAAATAAATTTATAAATTGATACAAAATATTTTATAAAAGAAATAATTTTACAATCTAGTTTACGATATCAAACTATTAATTTACGAGAATTAAGACTCAATAATTTATAATTATTAATATTATTTTGCTAGGTGACTCAATAGTTGATTAATTTTATAAAATATTTTCGTTTATTATCTTTATCAACAACGAATAATAATGAAGGATTTTTTTCTTGGTAAGCAGACATACAATTGATATTAACAAAAGAAAGATGAGGCGACCCTTTGTTGGGCATTAAGAACACTTTTCCTATCCATAAGTGTTTTGATCAAAGTTATGAAAAAAACTAAGATTTTTACATTAATTACAAAAATACCACAACCATGTTAGTATTGACCGAAATGACTGATATTTGATCCGATATGAAACACCTACCTTCTCCGTGCCGGTTACTATTCTAGCACAATAAATTCCGGCCGGTTTGAAGTGGCTTCCTACTCACCATGGAAATAAAACCCAATCTTCTGATCTTCGGGTTGTGGTTTCTTTTACTTAAAAGTAAATGGTATATATTTAACACAAAACATAAGCCATTTTTTATCGATTTAGTAGACCAAGAATGATGATCCTGATATTTTCCGTGATGATAATTTGCTGGAGTGGGGGACCGCATGGGTTGGTATATGGTGGGGTCACATGCAATCCGATATGCAGAAACTTTTCAAGGTATAGATAGGATCCGAAAAGAGTAATTTTACGGTCCACCAAATCATTTGTGTTGAGAACCAAACAAGGAGGACTATGAAACAAGATGCACAAAAAAAGAAAAAAAAATTGGTTCAGTTTAGTAGCCTAATAATCTGCCTTGCCATTTTCATACCATTCTTTCTCTTATACTATATCCACATGCATATTAGCAAATTAGGATTAAAGAAAACGTTTAGCTAAAGCAAATAAAGAGATTAAAGTCAATAGCCCCACGTTGAATCTGATTTTAACTTCAGAGAAAAGAGGGGGTGTTCAAAATTCATTGAGAAATTAGCAAAAAGAAAAGAAAGGAGCAAGGCAATGACAATGTGATTTTGAAGGGGTGATGCAGGACGAAGTAATTGAGGAGGAGAAATCTATAATCCTAATTTAACTTCTGCCTAATCCTAATTCTAATTTAAATGTAACAAATTCTAATTCTATTTGGAATCTTCAAGCACAAAATAACAACTGTTTGATATAAAACATAACATTAATAGCCTGATTTTACTAAAAAACTTCTCTAGCATCAAGGGGCTGTTACCTGGAACAACATGCAGGTCCTGAAAGAATGCCAGTATGCTTTCATGAGATACTCTGACTTAGCTTCAAAACCTCCTTCAGCAATTTACTGACAGAAACCTTTATTTCATTGGGCACTGCCAGCTCTGGGGGCACCGACTCCAAAGCATACAAGGTGATAACCCTCATAACAACAGCCAAATTTAAATTCTTGGTGTCACCTTTCCACACACTTTGATTCGCGAACTTGCACGATTGCTTTAGGACGCATTTAGTGCAAACCTGAGCGTGAGCAGAAAATATTAAAACAAAAGCAACATTATAATCTTTACCTTGAATCCCAAGGTGAACAACATGTTAATGAGAGGCTGTAAAAAGTAATGGGCAATTGGCTCACTGTGTTTTCTTGAATTTCAAAAACTTTTCTGAGTCTTTTAGCAGCAAAAATATTCTTTCTTGCAAGGGAAGGGCAACCAAAGAGGGCAACCTTTTTCAAGTCACTGCCTGACAACCATCTGTATGAATACAAAATCCAAGTTTATCAATATGCTAAACTTGATTGCCATCCATATAAACTCCAATAAACTGTATCGGATATAGATATCACATCACTTTGGGTAAATACAAGAAAAGGTGCTGATGCAGCCAGCAAAAAGCTCTTAGAAAAACAAATATCAAAGTAATTCAAAGATATGATCCAGTTTTGATGTGGGATCTCCTTTGTTAGGAACACGTAGGTTGGACTATCTGGAGTTCATCTTTTATTCTTCCATTCAATTCATAATCACAATCTCCGGGTCAAACAACATGAAGATTGCTGCAAACTAACTATGTCAAACAACATTGTGTATGATTTACATTATAATTAATTCAGCATGATTCATAAGGCAACAGTATTATGGCACTGTTGTGATCAGGTTCTTGTGACTTGGGTCCACTAAAGATCCAAAGCCTTCAATTTTAGTTCCAAATAACAATTCTTTAGGAAAAGATAAACCTATTGAAGAATATATCTGAAAAATATTCATATAAATGTCAGTCTATTTAGTCCTGAAGCTCTTGCGCACCAAATTAAGAGATGATCATACCTCCTCAAAGAAAACAAGTGGCTATTACAAAGGTGTAGTTTAGCAGACCTACATTCTCTCTTTCAATTGAAAACTTGGTAAACTTGCAAGAAATTGTCACTTTTCCATCTGTGCAAACCGGAAGGACAATGGACCCCGGGTTAATGATCCTGCCAGTCCAAAATCAATATAAGTTGTGGGCATCCAACAATAGTTGAACGTGACCTAACTTCTCCACCCAGAGATAATGGTCCATCCAAAGAATTGAATGGAATAATTTAAAGAACTTGACTCCAATCCCAACGGATAAAATATAGGATACTCCTTAAAAGCCCTTAGAATCTGAATACCAATGAGATCAACTGAGTTTTAGTCCCAGAAAAACTTCTATATATGTTCCCAGAAACTCTCTCTCTCTCTCTCTCTCTCTCTCTCTCACACACACACACACACAGAGACCCACTCTCTCCCAAGAGCAGAAATAAACTTTTTTCTTCTATGATAAGTAAGACAAATATTAATAATGATTAACAAAAGCATGAAAGGCATAATTGAAGTACACTGTGAACTGTCCTAGGCCCCTAATTTTTTTTTTTTTTTTTTGAGAGAAGGAAGGGGGGGGGGGGGGGGGGGGGGGGGGGGGGGGGGGGAGAGAGAGAGAGAGAGAGAGATCAGAAACCATGCTAAGGTGGCAACTGGAATGGCTGCTTATCCACCTACATCAAACAGTTCCTAAATATACATGATAACAATAAAAAATGAAAAAAGGAGAGAAAAAACTGGAGGTTTCTCTCTCACTACAAGACAGGATACCGATATAATGCATAAATCCATGGATAATATCTAAAAGGGTCCCTTCTAAAGAATACCACTTGTCATCAGCTCTAGCTATTGGCAATTGTAGAGAAGTTCGACAGCACAATATTATTTTTAGAAGCTCTATTTGTTTTTTTTATATAGGTAAATAAGATTTTATTGATCATAGGAACAGGCAAAAGCCCAAGTACAGGGGTGTACTTGGAAAGAAAAAACATCCAGTGAAGATTAGAGTCGAAAATCTAGCATCTGAAGATGGGAGGGATTCATCTAAAAATCAAGAATCTTTTTTTTGATAAGTAATCAAAAGTGTATTAATCAAAAACAGGCCTAGCCCAGTATGTACATGAAACTACCCTTTTAAGCGAGAACAAGAGAGAGAAGAAAATCATGAAGGACCATCCCATTGAAATCAACAGCAATGGCCCATTTACAAAGCGTACTAAAGAAAAAAGCCAGCAGCTCCTCTCGTGTTTGCTCCATGTCTTCAAAAGTCCTAGCATTCCTCTCCTGCCATAAAGACCACATGATGCAAATAGGTACCATCCTCCAGACTGCTGAAATCTGAGTCTGGCCTCCTATATTGGGCCAACAAGCCAAAGCTGCCGCCACTGTCCCCGGCATAGCCCAGCCCATCTCAACTCTATTTAGCACCTCATCCCACAAAACCCTTGCAATCTTGCAATGAAGTAAAAGATGATCTACAGACTCACCCCCTTCCTTGCACATACAGCACCAATCTACCACAATAACCCTTCTTTTTCTCAAATTATCAGTTGTAAGGATCTTTCCCAAAGCCGCAGTCCATACAAAGAAGGCCACCTTAAGAGGCGCCTTGTGTTTCCATATCCTCCTCCAAGGGATCTGACAGTTGGTATCCTGCTCAAGAGCTACATAGAAGGAGCGAACTGAGAACTTGCCTTTCCTGTGCGGGATCCACCACAACCAATCCTCATGGTGATTACTCGGCTTCACGGAGTAAAGGAGACTATAAAAAGCCACAAAGTGATTCACCTCCCAATCTTGTGCCGCCCTGATAAAGTTTATGTTCCAATGAAGATGTCCTCCCGCTACATCCATTACCTCCGCCACTGAAGCCTCTTTAAGGCTGGCAATTTGATAAAGAGAGGGAAACAACTCCTGTAACGACACATCACCACACCAAGTATCTTCCCAGAATTTGATCCGGGTACCATTCCCCATTTGAATGCGGGAATGCCGAAGGAAGACCATCCAGCCTTTCCTGATATGTTTCCACAACCCCACTCTATCCGCTTCTCTAACTTCCTTCGTACACCATCCACCCCATAT
Organism: Carya cathayensis; assembly: GCA_011037825.1. Lineage (NCBI taxonomy): Eukaryota > Viridiplantae > Streptophyta > Magnoliopsida > Fagales > Juglandaceae > Carya > Carya cathayensis. The sequence continues at coordinate 118,734 of QGSO01000145.1, forward strand.
CTCTCCATATTTGCACCCAATCACCCCTCGCCACAAGGCATCCGGTTCCCTGCTATATCTCCACAACCATTTACTCAAAAGTGCCTGATTGAAAACCTTCACATTTTTTATACCCAGACCACCCTTGGAAAAAGGGCGACACACTGTTCCCCACTTGACCAAATGATACTTAAACTCCTCCCCCAAACCGCCCCACAGAAAGTCTCGCTGTAATTTCTCAATACGGCTTGCTACTCTTGCTGGAATAGGAAAAAGAGATAGGAAGTAGGTAGGCAAATTAGAAAGAGTACTCTTAATCAGAGTGAGCCTTCCCCCTTTCGATAAATACATTCTCTTCCAGCTCGCCAACCGTCTCTCTATTTTTTCAATCACTGGTTCCCACAAGAGAGGCGATCTTGCCCCTATCCCCAGAGGCAGACCCAAATATGTCATCGGAAACGAGGCTATTTTACACCCTAGCGATCGAGCCAGTTGTCTTAAATTTGGCACCACTCCAATTGGTACTATCTCGGACTTGTCAAAATTCACTTTTAATCCAGACACTGCTTCAAAACACAGAAGCATCGCCTTCAAAGTCCACACCTGACTCTGATCTGCATCACAAAGAATAAGGGTATCATCTGCAAAGAGTATATGAGAGATATTAGTAATGCCTCTCGCCTGGGTTCCAACCGAAAAACCGCCCACCAAGCCATTTCGGCTTAAAGCCGACATCATCCTGCCCAATCCTTCCATCACAACAACAAACAAAAGTGGCGACAACGGATCACCCTGTCTCAGGCCTCGTGAACTATGAAAGAAACCAGCTGGACTACCATTTAACAACACAGAGAATTTCGCCGTTGACACACACTAGCGGATCCATGCTCTCCATTTCTCGCCAAAACCACATCTCCCAAGAATATAAAGTAGGAAATCCCAATTTACGTGATCATAGGCCTTCTCCATATCCAGCTTGCAAATGATTCCATTACCACCATTCTTCATTCTACTATCCACACACTCATTTGCAATGAGAGCCGCATCGAGGATTTATCTACCTTTAACAAAGGCATTTTGAGGCTTAGAGATAATCTTCCCTACCACCTCACTAAGTCTGTTTGCCAACACTTTGGAAATGATCTTGTAAACACCACTAACCAAGCTGATGGGTCGATATGCACTTACCTCATTAGCCCCTACCTTCTTCGGGATTAATGCTATGAAAGTTGTATTTAGGCTTTTTTCGAATTTTCCAGCCTCATGAAGTTCTTGAAAAACCTTCATAATGTCTTCCTTAACCACATCCCAGCATTCTTGGAAAAAACCCATAGAGAACCCATCCGGTCCCGGAGCCTTATCCTTGGCCAATTTTCGCACAACCTCCGCCACTTCCTCTTCTTCAAAATTCCGTTCCGTTCGAAGAACATCACTCTCCCCAATGGAGTCAAAAACCAAGCCATCAGGGAATGGCCGCCAACTCATCGGTTCAGTAGGAAGTTGCTCGTAGAAGCCAACTATATGGGCCTTAATAGCATGTTCTTCCCTGCACTCCGTACCATCAATTTTCAGCATCTCAATATTATTGTTTCTCCTATGACAATTTGCAACCCGGTGGAAAAACTTGGTGCAACGATCTCCTTCCCTAAGCCACAAGGCTCTTGATTTTTGCCGCCATGATCTAAAAATCAAGAATCTTTAAACATAGGTATTAAGAAAGAGCAGGAAATTCCAAGATTCACCCCATTGAAAGGGATTCAAAGACTCTCAGTTTGTGCACTAATAACTTTGAAGAGCTTATCATGACAAGGTTAAATGAGAATTATCTAACCCTCCACCAAATATCTTTCACGTTTCAAAGTCGGAAGCACCTAGACTTCATGATTGAAGCCTAAATGCTTCTATAGCCATTCGACACTTCCAAAACACCACCAACAAGGATAGGTATGATTAAAAACTACAGGAGTCAACGCTTGCAATCCAACCAGGTTACTAGGATTAATATTGCCTGGGTGATGCCTAGGAGGGCGGTAAATCTTCTGGCTTGTTGTAGAGGAATTCACGGTAATCACCAAATTTCTGCCATTTGGAATATGGCTCTCCTATGCCTTATGTGGTGTATTTGGCTTGAGAGGAACAGTCGTTGTTTTGAAGATAGAGAACGCTTGTTGTTTATGTAAATTTGTTAGTATCGAAGTGGAAGATGGTTCTCATACCAGATTTGGTCTGAAGGTTGTCAAGAACCGTCTCCAGATGAGTTTATCAGAAGTTTCAATGATTGTGGGAAGATGAGTTCGGCTCTATAACTTTGTTTTCTAAAGTCGCTTTTCGAGTGGCTTTCACGTAATTCCCTTCTCAATGTTTCTTTTTTTCTTTTTCTTTTTTTGTGTGTTTTCTCTAGTTTACTAACTGTAATGTATTGAGAAGGAACAATCTGTACATGAGTATTGATGTTAATGCAATGAAATGGAAGGATGTTTTTTTTTTTTTTTTTTAAATGTATAATTGGATTACGTCTCTTGCATTTCTAGTAAACTTCTTTTTACTTATCAACAAATAGTACACAACCCACACGACCACACGCAAAGATATTGAAAACACGATCATGTTAAGCTCAGAACATTAATTGAGAAGAGCTCTCTATATAAAATACAACAACCATAATGCACGAAAACCTCACGTTCTTCTTAATTGTCGTTGTATTATAATAATCATATAGATCAATTTTCAAACCAATATCAATGGAAACTTATATAAACAGTTAGAGCCAGTAAAACGTATAAAGGAAAACTTTCTTACTTCGCAATTTCTTGATTGTCCTTGCCAAACTTCTCAGCAGCAAACTTTATAAAATCCCGGCCATACCTACTCTCAAAACAACCAAATTCCAACTTATTCCCTCGCATAAAATTCGCGTTGTTAAAGTATCCTTCCTTGTACAAATGATTCACAAACACTTCCATATCCGGTGAAAGCTCTTTATATACCTCCGGCTCTTCCTTTATCCTCTCCGCGTGCCTTTCAATACAGCTCTCTTGATTCGTAAACACTGCATACAAACTCTTGCGCTTACTTTTCTTCGATTCCTTCTTTTTCAAATCCTTTTTACAACTAGATTTCGCTTTCAACCTTCTCACCTCTCTCTCCAATTCCCTCAATCTGCTCTTCAGCTCCTTGTTTTCTTCTTCACTTTCACTCTCGCTGCTTTCAGCATTTTCGCACAATCTCTCACCCACGGCTTCTTTGAACATCACATCCAATGGTTTCTTGTTTTCTTTCTGATCATTATCTTCTGCTGGTTCAATCCCGTCTTCGAATCGGGGTGAATGTGTTTTGGAACTGTAAAATAGTGAGGAACATAAGAGAGATTTGTGTGAGAATGAATTGATTACTTGAGAACGGTGAAGAGGGTTTTGGGGTTTGAAGAGGGTGTGGAAGTGGTGGGAAATAAGGGTTTTGAAGAGAGACATGGCCAAGGGCATGTGGGTATGTTTGAAAATTGAGCGTATTGGGGGTTTAGTGCAATGGGTTGGCGGTTAAAGAGGAAGATATGAGAGGAACTGAGGTTTAAGGAATGCCATTTTAAGCCGGGTTGGGCAATCGTTTGAGGCCTTCTGGGCCGCTTCAGATTCGGTCGTGGCCCAATAAACTTTTGAATAGTGCTAGTTGTCTCGAGGACTCAGGCTCCTATAATTGTTTTTTTTTTTTTTATAGAGAAAAGATATTTAAAATTGTGAATTGTATAATCATTACGTAATCATTTAAAAAAAATAAAATGTGAGATTTACATAAAAAAAATTAATTTTTTAATAATAAATCTTATTCTTTTTCAAATCGATTATACGGCGTTTACACATTTCACGATTATATATAGAATTACTCTTAAGGGTATAAAAAATGAATAGAAAAAATAAAAAATATATAAAAATACCATATAACCTAATCGGAACCCATCCTCGACCTGCACCATCTGTGGGTGTAGGAATTTAATTGCAAAATACTCCATGTCATAACTTTTCTACACACATCTCAAAAATAAGAAGTGTTTTAATCATAAAAAGAATATACAAAAGTAATCTTACAAGTTGACTTGATTTTATATGATCTATTATATCTACTTTACAATAAAATTAATTTTAAAATTTGATAAATTACATTAAGTCACGTCAGTTTATGCGATTACTTTTATATAATCTATTTATAGTTAAATTACTTTTTCTCAAAAATTACAAGGGAAGTAAAAAGAAAACTCATTGCTCATTGGACGGATGTTTCTCTTGTTTAGTAAGATCAAATTGAACATCCATAGTGCCTCAAAGGGCAATATGAGATTTGCCTGCTGTGATGGTGCTATTAAGGACCATTTTGGGAAAGTAACGCTTATGGTTTCTCTTGCTTGTTGGGTCTTGGTAAACGTTTTTTTATTGAAATGTCAGCTTTGAAACATGACTTGTTGCCATACTACCAACTTGATATACATGATCTAAAATGGCAAGGTTGATTCCTTATTGGTGATAAATTGGTTCCATCAAGGAAAACAGCCACCATGGCCCCTTTTTTTGAGCTTTTGCATGATATTCTCTCGTTCTACAATGTTTATATTCTTTGACGTGTGCCATGTTTTAGAGAGAAAAATGGTGTAGTAGATAGATTTGCAAACCTAAGGACTATTGGATATAGTGCATTTTTAATTCAGCTTCTCAACTTCCAAAGTATCTTTATGGTATCTCCTTGCTCAACAAACCTAAATTGATATTTTTTAGAATTAAATGACTTGTTTTATTTAGAATAAAAAATAAGAATAACAATAGTAGAAGTCGAAATAAACACATCGATATTAAGTATTTAGTCATAAGAGAACGTGTTAAAGAAAAGAAAGTGGTCATTAAGCACGTAAGCATTGAATTAATGATAGCTGATCCTTTGACTAAGGGCATGCCACCATTAAAATTCAATGATCATGTAGTGAATATGAGACTTGGTTCCATTATCTAATTTTTCATTTTATGAATAATATTATTTTAATGAAAATCTTAAGTATTCTAATGTTTTTCTCATATTGATGTGCACCTTAATTTAATTTTGAGAAAATTTATCAGTGTTGGACCAAGAATAAACATAGGGTCTATTCATTAAGAAATTGTTGCCACATAAATTATGATTTTAATAAATAAATACATAATAATACATGGAATGGTAATACTTGTCAATAGAGGACTTATCACCATGATTCATGTATTTATTACTTATTACAGATTATCGATGGGTTTAAGATGAGATATTAGATTATAAGTGTGGACCAAGTGGGAGAATATTGACCGTTTCTCACGGAGACCGTTCGTAGGAATGAGTCTCTAGCTCCCATTGATCTTAGGAAATCTTGAAATGGTCCACATATGAGTCTTCATCACGTTTGTAGAACGTTGAAACTGTCCATGATAAACTGAACACATGGAACACATAGCTACCAAAACTTGATGGAAGTTTTGGCTATAAATAGTACGGTTTGGTCTCCAAACTCACTTAACTCAATCCCTTCAATCTTACACCATCTAAATAGAGTGAGTAGAGTTTGTAAGTGTCAAAATAAGAGAGAGAAACAATGTAAAAGTGTGAATAAACATCAATGGCTGGAGGTATGATTTCTTATTTATTTTCAGTTTTGATTATTATTAAGTGTTTAATTCTGCATTATAGAATTATTATTAGCTATCACTTGGTCGATAAACCTAGATTGATATTTTTTAAAATTAAAAGACTTGTTTTATTTAATATTTTTTTATTGGCATTGGGTGTTCGATAACGAAGTCTTACTAATCATGAGAGTGCACAGACTCTTGACAAGGAGATTCTCACAAGTACACATTAGGTAATTTAAAAGAAAGCTTCCACAATCCAATGACCTTCATAAATTGTTTGCATATAAGAGAATTCAAACTGTAAACTTGGAGGGAGCATACCATCATAACCAATGCCTTTATCACTTGAGTCAACTCTCGATGATTTTTTTTTTTCAATACTATATATATCCGGTCTAACTTTTGTTTAGATTGGCATGAACACTTGTATAGATAGCTTAGTTTACAATTTTTCTTGGAATTTTTGTAATCTCCAAACATTTTTTTAGATGATATTCTTGATCAAAAGTTAAGGTAATCGATAAAACTAGAACGTACCGTTGTACTTCTTTGGAAAGTACTATCTCTTCAAAATTCCTCAAAAAAATGAGGGTCTAATTATAATAATACAAGTCAAAATGGATATAAAATATTTATTGACAAATGACTCAATAATTGTGGACTTGTCCATATAATGGCCCGTTAACGATTGGAAAGACAATGCTCGAAATTAATTCGATTAATGTGTATACGCTATGCAGGGACAAAAAGTCAAAATCCCAGCCACCGAGTTCAGGGGAAAATACATTTTACTCAATTTTCATATCATATAAATGCAAATGATTTTTCACTTAACGAGTATAGCTATAATGGAGAAGAATAATGATACACCTATAATTTTTTTTTTTAATTTTTTTAAATAATCAATTAAATCATAATATTCCATTAAAAATAAATTTTCTTATTATAAAATTACTTTTTATTTTATGTAGAGTTGTAAATTGATGGTAAAATAATTCTAAGGATATTGAGTAACAGTATAACTAGCTTTGTATGCGGGATGGATCATACTAGTAGGCCGTCCAACACTTACTGTTAGGCATATCGCTGGTATAAATATGAAGATTTTTTTTAAAATTTTTTTTAACATTTTTAATTATTAAAAAAAATATAGAATTTTACTAATAATCACTCTTTTAATATTAAATAAAAAATTAAAATTCATTAACGATATATTAGATTGAACGGTACATTAAAAGAGGTCCACTACCATTTCTCATGCTAGATATAGGAGCACGGCATCAATGGTAAGAGTCGCAATTTTCAGAGTGGAATGAAATATATCACGAGGCCGACTATTTTGAAAAGTCAAAAGCATAAACCCATATATTGGTCTTTCTTTTGAAAAACACAGACAAAATCAAAACTTTACAACAATAATTTATATAATTTAAAGGTATACACATCTCTTGTAGTTTGATTGAAAAAAGTGGGATGGACTCATAAAAAAAAATTATTTATTTTATTACAAAGTTTCATTTTATTTCTATGACACCGTATGAAACTCAGATAACAATGGCTATACAAGATATTTTAAAAATTTATTTAAGAATGAGATTTGAGAAAATGGAGAAAGAAAATCTTCATAAAGTTTAAAACTTATTAAGTTGGAGTTTATGAAAGTAAACATATCAAGTTGAAAACTTATATGTATTGAGTAATTATTAGGAAATAATTAAATAAAAAGTTTATTTGACAAGGGTAGAATATATGGTGGAAGGTCCAGTTCAATAGGTAGCAAGCATTTCATTCTAGCTTCCGCCACTTCTCATTCTAATTTGGTGATAATCACTCATTAAAATCAACTTTAGAGACCCAACTAACATATCCAACATGTCTTCTAACCTAGGGATTGGATCTTAAGTTCTACCTTTCAAGAATCAGAAGATGAGAGGACTAAGGTTAGATGATGGTGTCATTCTCTATATGCCTGAAAAATCGTAGTATTTGATCTCTCTCTATTTCTTATTTCTTTTTTGCCTTCATCCAGTAGAAAGTTGAATTAACCTAGGTTTGCAAGACTGATGTTCCAGGTGAGTCACCACTTCAACAAGGGAGTTCAACAGGGGAATGGTGAGGCTGGCTCCTTCACTCAATATCCGTAAAAGAGTTTGTATGAGGAATGATTCCTCTCCTGTCTGGCATCCGATTATGCTTGCAAGTTGCAAACTAGGCCTTATAGAATATATTTAGTGGCTGAATTGTGTTATTTAAGACAAAAAATAGGTAATTCGTTGAGTCTATCTTTTGCTTTGAGATGTGGGTTTGACTCTCGCTCACGACCATTCTTAAGAATTTATACTGGATTGGCCAATCAAATAAATCGACTAAAGAACAAAACTCTAGATAGTTCAATTCTTTTTGCAATATAAGGCTAAATAAAAAATTATTAGCAAAGAACGAGAACTCTAGATATTTCAATACGTTCGGTAAATGAGATGAGAAGAAAAATTATTATAATTACTCACAAATTTTTCTTAAAATATAAAACACTTTTTAATTTCAAATTTTTAATTTTTTTATATAATAATTATAATTTTTTAAAATTTTAAAAATATAAAATATTAAAAAATTATATTCAAATTATTTTTTAAATTAGAATGTTTTTACTTTATTTATTTATTTCTAATATCTAATATTAACTAAAATTACTTTATTATTATTTACCGAATTACGAGATACTACAAATCCCAAACGACATAAAAGATTCTCTTATGTTATAGTTTACGCGGTGATATTCTCACGTGAAATAATCCAAACAGGGAAGTTTATGCGTGAAGCAGAGACTTATGTAGCCAATTCCAAACCTCATTCCTTACGCCGAGCGATGGACACCTGTGGATTTCCGTGCCAAAAATTTCAGAAAACCTAGTCAGCGAGTCCCCAGGCTCGGTTGTTGTGGGCCAATCCAGTAGCCCCATCTCGGGAAGTTTCCCCGCCGTACGTTGTCCCTCGTTGCCCATTACGTCATACGACGTAAAACCACCGACCAATCGTGGCCCACCCTCCCACCCCCTCTGTCCTCATGTGTCTATATCTATGCCCATTCCACGTCACTCTTCCTTAGTCTTTCCGCCATCTTTCCAACTCTTTTTACACGCCTTTTTCGATCGTTTCTAAACCATGCCAAACGGCGCCGTCTCCCGCTCCTCTCCCTCCCATTCATCTTCCTCCTCCTCCGCCTCCGACATGCCGAACGACGCTGTCTCTGCCCTCGCCTCCAATTCCTCCTCCTCTGCATCCCCCTCCCGCTACTCAGATATCTGGAACTATCTCTGGGTCCCTCTGTTCATTTCCTACACCAAGGAGCTCAGTCTCGCCAAGGCCGAGCCCACGATTCTTCTCCCGAATCAAATCGTCCCTGAATCCCCCAGGTGTGTCGGCCCCAACCCCAAGCTTAACTACCGGCCGGTGATCGGCATCCTCAGCCACCCCGGTGACGGCGCCTCCGGACGCCTCAGCAATGCGACCAACGCTTCCTACATAGCCGCTTCGTACGTGAAATTCGTTGAATCGGCCGGAGCTCGTGTCATTCCTCTTATCTATAACGAGCCTCCCGAGATTCTTTTCGAGGTAAAATATTTGTTCTTTTTCCCCTCTCGGAATTTGGGATGTTTGGGTACGGTGAGAATTGCAGCAACTTGCTAGGTTTTGCCTGGGGAGTATTTCTTATTGCTTGTTCTGACTTGTAAGTCGAGTGCGGTCTATATATATATATATATATATATATATATATATATTTGGAGTTGGTCATTTCTTTTGTGTTCATGCTCCATACTTTCAGTAGAACTTGATTCTTACAGTTTTCTTCATAATTAAAAACATCAAAAGAAAAAACATCAAAAGCTCACAATTCGGGACGAGAGCGATGACAAGCGTGGTTGGAATTGGGCGTGTGACCGGTACTATTCTCTCTGATATTCCTGAATCAAAGCCTCCTCGTGCTCTATATCCTTTGCACAGTGCTCCTTTAATTGCACAAATTAGTACGTAAGACCAAGATATAGTTGCTTCTCCTATTTCATGTAAATTCCATGAAGAATCCAATTACATTACATGTCCAGTTAATTCTGTGCATGCTGGGGTTTGTTGCATGCTTCGTGAGAAGATTGCCCGGGTTCGTCTGAATTACATAGGATAATTTACTCTTACAGTATTGCTAACGTCGACTATCTCTGAGATTCATGACATGACCCTAAAATGACTTATTTGGCACTTGAGTTTGCCGTCCTCTCCAATGATGTGATGTCAAACTAAATACATAAAGTGCATTGCAGAAGCTAGATATGGTCAATGGAGTGCTCTTCACAGGAGGCTGGGCTAAAACTGGTTTGTACTATGAAGTTGTTGAGAGAATTTTTAAGGTAATTATTAATTTTCTCCAAATTTTTGAATGAATAATATACAGAGTGGTTTGTACTATCTAGTAGTCTCTGCACACCCTAAACTGGCATTTGTAGCTTTTAACAATCTGAAATGTGTTGGGTTCTAGTAGATGAAAAAATAAAAATTACTTGTGTTGCAGGATCAATGCTCGATGTAGAAAGCTCTTTATTTTCCACGTAAATTTGATTGAGTGCATTCGCTATAGTTTGGACCTTTCAACTCTCAAGCCTCATACAGTTCAGTTGTCACCTCCACTCCAATGTTCCTTCTGTCTCTCACTACTTTTATATGATTACTTATTTGAGAAGATCTTTGATACTACTACTCGATTGCTTCAGCATCTCCTAATCATGCAAAGTAATTCCAAATCTAGGTTTTCTCCCCTAGATTGACTCTTTGGTTTCCCTTCTTGATTGGATTTGGAGGTGATTTTTTTTTTTTTTGGGTTTCTGGTATTTGCTTTTAATCTGTGGCCTGGTTCAATTTATGTGTCTTTGTGCATTGCTTTGAATCTGTGGTGGAACTGTTGCAGATAGATATGTGGATTTGAGGCAATATCGTAACATTTCTCCTTTTCTTTTGCCTCGGTTTGTGTGTACCGACTGATTCATGCAGAAATCTGATCTGTTTCTATTTGATTTGTTCTGCTGTTATTGCTTTGAACATGAGTTATGAAAAAAAAAACATTTATGTTGTCGTCATCAAGTCTGTTTTTGAGTTGTGTGCACAATTGAATTTCTGATATTCTTTAAAGGAGCCTGTAATTAATATGACAACTTGTCATGGGATTACTTTGTTCTCGGATACTTGGTGCCAATAAAAAAAAAAACTTGTCATGAGATTATTTGGTGTCAGATTCATATGGAAAAATAATAGAAATGAAAATAAGAAGCGTTTTGTGACTTGTACATCAACTTTTACTTTTATCTAATGATAAAATCACTTCCCAAAGCAGGTATCAATGATTAATCAGAAATGTCAGTAATTCCAAGAAAAAAAGTATTGGAAGCAGGATATGCTAGAGGAGTGTTGTATATATATGTTACCAAACACTAAAAAAGAAAGTCAAACTTTGGCTTTCTAAGTTTTGAAAGAAAATATTGAAGAGTTGTTTTAATTCCTCAATTTGGTCGATAAAGGAAAGTGTACCTGGATTGCACCTTTTTACTTTTTAATGAAGTTTTCTTAGTTATATAAAAAAAAATACTTGTAAAAAAAATCAAAATGGTCAATAAGGAAACATAAATAATTTTTTCTCTATATCTTTTTTGGTTCCATTGAGGTGCCTAACTAGTAGGGGAACTAAACTACCCCTAAAGGCCTTCTCAGCTGGATATGTTTAATACAATAATATCCCGAACAATACACCTTGTTAGGTTTTCCAATTTCATCTCATGTCTTCTCCCTTTTCCATTCTTGAGCTGGTAACTGTGGTTGGTTCATTAGCCATTTAATCTGTATGTGGAAGCTCTCTCTTTTTTTTGGTAAGTAATGTATGTGAAAACTTAGATTTGCATTGCTTGAAGAATTATCCACCAGCAGAATATGCTTTTGCAATAGAGAGCGTACTAAGATGCCCCATTTTTATATGAATCTATAGATTCTAAACATTTGTTTTATTCGTATCTATAAATTCTAAACATATCAAGAAAATAAAACTATGTGTGACTTGTAACTGGTACTTATGGATTTCGCTTGCAATAACCTATCTATTATTGCTTGATGCAGAAAATTTTAAAGAAGAATGATGCTGGTGACCATTTTCCACTATACGCTATTTGCTTAGGTTTTGAGTTATTAACAATGATCATAAGCAAGGTAGTCTATCTTTATCCTAATTTGTATATATTTTACAAAATGGTTTCTGGTTCTGAACTCATTGTCCCATTGTTTCACATTTTTACCCCTTTAAAATACTTCCAAATTGAATTTCAGTGTCAGAATAGTCAATATTGTTTCCTCCTGTAGTTGATTCAATTAAACTGTTGACAGGAGAAGAATATTGTTCTTATGGAATACCTCTTTGTATTATCAAATGTTTAGCCTCACATGACTAGACTGAGTATACTCATGTTTCTTCCTGTAGTTGATTCAATTAAACTGTTGACGGCAGGAGAATATTGTTCTTATGGAATACTTCTAGGTATTTTCAAATGTTGAGCTTTACATCAGTAGACTGAGTAATACTCATTATATTTCCTACTTTATGGCCTATATTGGTTTATAGGATTGGGGCTGTTTTCCTTTCTTTCTTTCTTATTTTTTTAAAATGAAAATCAAGACTTAATTATCTTTCATTGAATGCATAGATGATCATTGGTATGCATTTACAATGAAGATATAAAATGTTTTTAATTCCCAAACATTTTCTGATTTAATGTCGTGCGAAGCTGGTTGAATTTTTGCCTTTTTATAATTTAATGACAGACTTGTTTTTCTTGATAATAGGACCAGAATATTCTCGAATCATTTAATGCAACAGACCAGGCGTCTACCCTTCAGTTTATGGAAAACACACAAATTGAAGGAACTGTATTTCAAAGGTATACAAGTTTTCAATTATATCTGTACATTGATTTTGATGCAATTGAAATTGATAATGAATCTATGTTTTTGTCGTAGCCTCTCCAAAACAGGTACATGCTCTGTGTTATTGTTGTATATGATGATGGTGAATTGTTCTTAATTTACAACCATCCGTTGAGAAAAAAAAAGTCGATGTTTGGGATACATTCTGTGGCTGTGAAGGGAAGAATTAAGCTTAAGCCTAATACTTGGATTGTCTGAATATGGAAACCCATATTGGAACCTACTTTGTTTGTCCGAAGATGGAAGTCCATGCTGGAACATCTGTGTGTACTTTGCTGGCTGGGGAACTAGAGTGGGTGGATTCTTTGTTTGGTATTTTGTATGTTGATCCTTCTGGGGAATAGGAGAATAGAGTGTTCTGGAGATTGGCTGGTATCGGGAAACTTGATTTGCTATACTTAAATGAATTTGAGAGGGTAATCTGGGTTAGTTTTGGAAGAGTATTTGGTGGGCTAGGGTTCCTGGGAAAGTTTCATTTTTCAGTTGAGTAGTGCCCTCGGGAAAGATTCTCATGGTGGATGACTTTTGAGAGAAAAGACAACTGTAGATTGGTGATGCATGTGGAGACCTAGTAGACAGAGTAGAGAATGTCCTGCTACAAGGTATAGTAGCTAGGGATTTGTGGCTTTTAGTGTTTTCCCTTATCGGGAATTGTTTGGTGATACCAAAAATGTCTTAAAAAGAGATGGTTACTTATTTAAAAGGAGGTAACACAATTTCAACAGGCCTTAAAGTGGATTGTAGGGTATGAATGTTGTTAACTATGTTTTTATGATTGTTGTATGACTGGATGACTGCTATTACATATTCTTTTTCTGGATTTCTTACAATTCTGAACAGTGAACTTTAATGTTAGGAAATGTATTTCATACACGTTGCGTTCTTGCTTCTTCCGTTCTTTTTTTAAAAATATTGTCTCAATTTGTGTGTAAACTTCACAGAAGTTTGATGTTGATGTTGAAGTTTCTTTAATGTTCTATCGTCTTCACAAGCACTAATTGGTATCTTTTGATTGCTCAGTAATAACAAAGTTATCAAAACATAAAAAGTCTATTGTGATATATCATTGCAACTTGATGTGTACATTCTTTTGCAGATTTCCTCCTGACTTGCTTAAAAAGTTGAGTACAGATTGTCTTGTCATGCAAAACCATCACGTAAGTTCTAATTCATAGATGGCTCAATAATATTTTCACTTTATACTGAATTCTATTGCTTCTTGTAATTTCCCCATGAGTGTCTTGATCTATATCTTGTTTCATTAATATTTAAATTTCTTTTAGTAATTTTATATATAAGCTTGACAAAGTCTGATATGATTTGGGAATCTGTAATAGCGGTCCTGATCCAGTCTTGAAAGTTGTGTTTGGACTTGGGGATTTATTGAAGGGATTTGGTTTTTGACCATAAACCAAATATTTTTTAGTGAGGCACTACATATAAAATTCTGTAGGAGTGATGAAATACACATATGAGGTAGAAGGTGTTCTTTTGACTTTGTTTCCCAAATGATTTAGTTGGAGTACAACCTATTAAAAAATAAAATGATTTTGTTGGAGTACAACCTATCCAAAAAAAAAAAAAAAAATGATTTAGTTGAAGACAACCTATAAAAAATGATTTAGTTGGGAGTACAACCTAGAAAAAAAATGATTTAGTTGGAGTATAACCTTCCTCTTGTCTTTAAATTTATGCTCTTCTCTGCTTGGAACCATTCAAACAAAAAATGACGTTTAGTTTGTTCTTTTGTGTTTTTCATCTATTTTTGTTTCCTTTTGTCTATTATTACAGTTGTATGCTTTTGGATCCATTTTGGTTATATCTAGTCTTGCCTGTGTTTTGAAAGCAATATTTATGTATGCATGTATATATGTATATATATATATATATATATTCTAAATTGATCTGTTTTCTTAATGGGACAGTATGGAATTTCACCTGAAAGGTTTGAGGATAACCAAAATCTAACCAGCTTTTTTAAGATCTTGACCAGTAGTGCAGATGAAGATAATAAGGTACTGAATACGGCCATACTGTTTTTATATTATACTGATTTGACTCTTCATATTATTATATCACCTCGGAGTATTTTGAATTTTGTGGCGATGTTTATATCAGGTTTATATCTCCACAGTACACGCACACAGCTATCCTGTGACTGCCTTCCAATGGCATCCAGAGGTAATTCTTATATCGTGCTTCCAATAGTCTTGTTACATGTGATCATTCACTTAACTCCATGATTATGAAAATTTGATTGATGAAACTGGCTCCCTGTTGACGCTTTTCATTCACGAATTTTCTCAAATCTTCCATCATGAAAGATTTTTTGGATATCACTCATGCATCATCTTGGTAAGTAGAAAACATACACTTGGCATTTCACTAAGAAGCTTTAGGGCTTGACTAAATTGAGTAACACGTGTTTCATACATAAGATGGCTGATTACATACACCGTGCAGAAAAATGCTTTTGAATGGGGCTTATCAATGATTCCGCACTCAGAGGATGCAATTCAGGTGACGCAACATGTTGCAAACTATTTGGTCAGGTTAGGCCTTGGGACTTGAGAGAGTGAAAAGTTCATCTAGTTCATTCTGCGGGTTTTGGCTGTGCTGACAACTTTTCCTTCTGACACATTCACTTTAGTTTTAACTGTTTCCAAGTAGGGAAATCTAGTTGTTTTGGCTGTATGCATTGTATGCGGTTGTTTTTGTAGAGTCTTTTTACCCTGTTAAACCCCAGAACAATGTAATGCGCCCACATTATAATGATGGAGTAAATTATTAGCTTTTCACCAATGGGATGTGGGTCCTAGAAAAATGCCCTGCTTACCCTAACTCTACACTTTTGACGCCAGACAAATAATGCAAACCCAAATTGATATGGGGTATCTAAGTCCAGATTTGTACAGATTGATATGGGGAATCTATGCCACCTTGTGGGAAAATAACTAATATTTCCCTTAGTCCAAGGAAGATATTAAGCTTTTCCTTTCATATTTATACACATTCATCTTCTTAAGGTAGTACTTCAATGAGGAAGAGGAAGAGGAAGAAGAGGAAGAAGATATGTGAGGGAGATATGTATTGGATAGAAGAGGGCGCTGACTCAATTTCTAATCAGTTGGTTATAGATATAAAATGTATACTGTACGTGATACAAGTAGAATATGAATAGAGGTTTTTCTTCAAAAAATAAAAAAAAGAAAGAAAAGATAGTACTTCAATAATCAACATAGAATCTGGATCTAGATACCCCATATCAATTTGGGTTTGCATCAACTTCTGCATGAATGTGGTGTTGCAGTTGTAATGGTTTCTCGAGTTATATGTTGATACGACCGCCATCTTTATTTACCGATTCCTTTAAACGATATATATTGACATGACTGCCATCTAGATTTACCGATTCCTAGATTATAACACTAAATCAGGTCCCCGCTTACGGTGCTAACAAATCATACTCTTCTAGGAAAAGAAAACATAGTCTTGTATTTCTTTACAAATGTTTGTTCTCAACTGAGCTTGTATTGTTTTCTGCAGTGAGGCAAGGAAGTCATTGAACCGACCACCTGCTCGACGTGTGCTTGACAATCTTATTTACAATTACAGTCCCACTTATTGTGGGAAGGCGGGGTAAGCTGAAATTGCCTGTTGCACTGCATTATATTACTTGCATGTCTATTTACTGATTGAATTTTGCATTTTGATGTCTATGACCGTAGGAAGGGATACGATGAAGTTTATATCTTTACCTAATTTCCAAACCAAATTCCGAAGGTCTTCCTTCCGATATTTGCAGTGTACATGGTAATTGTTCCCGGACTCTCTTTTTTTAGGAGTTGGAAATGTAAACATTCATCATCATCATCGTTTCTATAATACTTAAGACAAATTTTACATGCTTAGCATCGTGTAAGCATACTCTGCTTTCCATGTTGCAAGTTCGATCATATATATGCATCGTGTTATCATCAAGACCTAACATTTGAGGATTTGTTCTCTTTTTTGTTTTGTTTTGTTTTTCCCTTGTTCCTATTCTTTTTTCAAATGACAAAAAACTAGCTGGGATCTTAACGTCGAAATGTATAAAAACCTGAGATATAATTAATAATTCCGAGTTTCCCTATGGATTAGCTAAAACAAAATATCATGAAAATAGAGTAAACCCAAAAAGAAAAAAGAAAGAGTGAGATATGAAGAATACATAATAAATGATAAATGGATGAAAAATAAAATAAAGTATGTGTAAAAAATCCACTCAAAAATAGGACGAAAAAATAAACAAAATATGAGAAAGAAGCCTATTGGGGGGAATCAAACCGGCTTGGGCCAGAACGTGTTTGGTAGGACGAGCAAAAAAAAAAGGGAAAGAAGAACTGTTCGGCCAGGAATCAAACCGGCTTGGGCTCGTAGCAAGTTACTCATTTGCTCGAATGTGGATTCTTTACATGCTCTTGCTTTATAAATGTCACCGAACTTCTTCACCGATGATAAGGGGTAGGTACTCTATAATCCACATATCTTATTCATGATGATTGAAGAATTAGTCAATCATTATAAAATGGTATTTATAAGTTAAATCATAGAACTTGATCAAGATGCATACACCAATATTATTACATACAACGATTAATATAATATGGATTAACTCCTAATTATTTACCTTTTTTTTATTCTTTTTTTAATCATATCTTCTCTTGGACTTATTATTATTAATTTTATAAATTAAAAACTAGGTATTTTCCGAGGTAATATGATGATTTTCCGAAGTAATATGATGATCTCCTAAGAAAAGAGAGTCCGGAGAAATTAATTTGTTGGACTATGAAAAATCCCTAAACCGTAAAGGCACGCGTGAATCAATCCTAAAATTAAGCATGAAATTCAATTCAATCCGGCCTAAACGAAGAATTCAAAGTTTACACAATTTCTTTGGCCCAAGAAATTGTGCCACATTTTTTATATTAAATTCATGAATTCCTCGATATAAAATCAAAGCTACAGTCGTGATTGTATAAGCACTGTGCAATCATTTTGTAAAGAATAAATAAATACGGGACTCACAAAAAAACAATTAATAATAAATTTCACTCTTTTTTGAAATGACTTTACAATGCTTTCCTATTCTATAACTTTACATAGCCTTACTCTATTTCACCGCTAGCTTATTGATGAGATGAATGTTTCTGTGCATTTTATTTTTAAAGCGTTAGTTTACATACAATTTTCATTTCTCATGTAAATCTATACAGTTATGTTTAAAAAAAATTTATAATTACAATAATATATTTTTTAAAATAATGTTTTTTCCCTTTTATTCCCACTTAGGATTGCAAATAAAATTAATCTAAAAAAGTGGGTAGAAGTATAAAAAAATAATTTATAAATACATGTCTTTGGTACTGCCTGAAAAGTTGAAAACAATATGGTCTAGTGGTGCATTCATACTGTCCCCTCCGCAAATCCCTCTTAATTTACTTTTCGGGACTACTGTCCCCTCCGCGGCTCAGTCTACCTTCCCTCACCTACTTTACTCGAACGAAGTCAATGATATACGTATATGCGGCATTTTTCTCTCCCATTAGTTGAAAGTTTGCGAACGTGTATGGATATATATATATATATATATTATATTATAGACTCAAACATTCATTATATATATATATATATATATATATATATATATATATATATATATATATATATNATATATTATACATAAGAAATGAGGATAGAGTATGTTTCAGTATAAGACCTGCATATTTTCTTTAAAAAAAAATATACGAAACCAAGTTAAAATTTCAGTATATGCCGCTTTGAAGTTTTTAATATTTGATTTATTTATCAAAATAACGGGAAAATGTTACCAATTTTTGTTGCATGTATTAATTTGTACAAACACGTACGTTAATTTGTATCAATAATATATATATACACACACACGCGTGTGTAGTGTGTGTTATCTTAGATGTCGTTTGGATTGAGAAATTATCTCATCTAATTATTACAACTTTTTTAAATTTTCATACAATATAGAATAAACAATTCAATATTTTCAAATATCAAAACAATAATACTATTAAAAAATAATATTCTAATAATATTTTATTCAACTTTCATATAAAATTATCTTACCTCATTTCACCATCCAAACAACTCATAAGTGTGGAATGTACAATCCCATGCTTTTCCTTCAATTCTATTTTCAGATGGGAAAAAAGGAAAAAAAATTACATGTGTGATCAGCAAATAATATGTCAAACATTTACCGAAAAATAGTATATTTTCCAGCCTACTATGTTTTCGCATGGTTAATTACCACGGTATACGGAGAAATCATTGCAATAAAAGAAGAGATGAACAGTACTGTCACTAATTAGGAAAACAAATTGTCAATGCTTACCGAATTAATTAGGATAATTTTTGAAATTCATACGCCCAATGATCTTGATGTTTTGCTTACACACCATTCCTCCGGCCAGTACTTAGAACTGCATGCATGCATTCTGCTGCCTCTATATAATATCCATTACTGCCCTCCCTTCTTTGCATCCATCACAGCAGCCCTCTCTTCTTTGAATTATCTGATCTCTATCTCTGTGTTTAAGGATGCAAGGTCTAATATTCATTCTTCTTTCCATCCTCTTGACTCCTTCTCTTAGTTCCTGTGCTAGGGTTCTTCTTTCTCCAGCTGCAGGAGATACTTTCAATGTGATTCATTATGGTGCTGTTGGAAATGGCCAAACTGACGATTCACAAGTAGGAAAATCTCGTTCAATATATATTTCTCTTTATTTTCTTTTTAATTTCTCTAAACTAATGCATGCGGCCTGTGATCCCATGAACAGAGTGATAATCTATGACTAATTTTTTTTTTCCTTAATTTACATGATAGAGTTTTCTAAAAGCATGGGAGGACGTGTGTGGAGCATCTGAAGGCACCCCAACACTCGAAATACCAAACGGAATGACATTCATGCTGAGCCCTGTTGCTTTCAAAGGCCCCTGCAAAGCCAACAGCGTCCATGTTCTGGTAATATTCTCTATATATATAGTAATATGTGCATGCATATATTGCCTGTCATGTCATTTACTTTGATGGTTTTATCATTAATGCTGTTATCATTTATATTGATGAATGTCTGTACTCTTGCAGCTTCAAGGAACGATTGTTGCACCAGGCAGAGATGCATGGAATGGCAAGAATGAGTGGATTCAATTCGCAGAAATAAATGGCCTAATGATCGATGGGGGTGGACAAATTGATGGTCAGGGTTCTTCTTGGTGGCAAGATTGCAACTCGAATTGCGAGCGGCCAACGGTAAGAATAATTATATATGATTGTCATGTATTATATATCATGATCAATGTATCTAATAGTACTGATAAAATCCATTTTTCTGGATTGGGCAGATATTAAAAACTCATCTTTTTTTTCTTGCCCTTAGAAAAATGTTGAATTTCCTCTTGCAATACTTCAAAATTAAGGAGATCATATGTTTCTCAGTTTCTGGCTAATCATATATATATATAATGATGCAGGCTCTTCACATCAACGATTGTCATGCCTCCAGGCTAACTGGAATAAAGCATCTGAATAGCGCTAAAAACCATTTAAGCATTAGTGGCTGCAGTGACTTCTACATATCTGATCTCGAAATCACTGCCCCTGGCGAAAGCCCAAACACTGATGGAATTGACATCTCTCGCTCTAGCGGCATTACTATTGAAAAATCCATAATAGGAACCGGTATATACATAAATACTCATAGATCATCGGTCTGTAATACTTCAGTACTACTGCTTTATGTTGTGCTGAATGCTCTAATTGTCGTTTGATTTACTTTTTTGTTCAACTACTTAAATATATATGTAGGTGATGACTGTATTGCTATTAATGGCGGCACGTCTAATATCAAAGTCACCCAAGTTACTTGCGGTCCGGGCCACGGTATAAGGTTTGTCGACAATGGTTTATTATATATGTATACAACGTCGTACGTTACAATTAATATGTCTGTATATATATCAGATGTATATTAATTTCTGTGTGTGTATATATATATATATTAATTCAGCATTGGAAGCCTTGGAGAAGATGGAAAATACGATACAGTAGAAGACGTATACGTGGGAGGCTGTACTTTCAAAGGGTGTCAAAATGGTGCAAGAATCAAGACGTGGGCTGTGAGGATCAAAATAGCTATATATATTAATTAATATATTAAATGTTAACACTATTTTTTTCCTTTTCCATTTTTTTTTTCTTTTAAAAAATTTAACGAGCTACTGAAATATTTCTAGGGTGGAGCTGGATATGCAAGGAAGATCACTTTTGAAGACATCACCCTTGAAGATAGCCGACACCCTATCATCATTGACCAGTTTTACAGCAGTCACGATGGTACTCAAGGCCCGAGTAAGGTACTGAAAAATGTACAGACACCAGTTCTTGTTTCTGCTCTGCAATATTGTTCTTCAAATGCAAGTTGCTTAATTATCTGAAACCATTCGAATGGATGTCTATGATCGATGATCTGTACTATGATCCATGCATTCATGTAGGGGTCGAGCGTAGCAGTGAGTGACGTGACTTACCGTAATGTGCATGGGACTTCAGCAGATGATGAAGCCATAATTTTCAATTGCGCGGAGGAAAGCTGCAAAAACATTGTATTGGATCAAATAGACATAACGTTGTCTGTCCCAGGAAAGGATGCTCAGGCTGTCTGCAAGAATGCCGAAGGGACAGCTACTTCTACTGTTCCTTCTGTGACTTGCCTTTCAAATTGACCATCTTCATGTTCTCATGATCGTCATGGCCATTTCCGGATGTTGCTCTGTTTTTTTCTTTTTTAATCTTTCCAAGGCGTTATGTTCGATAATCTTGATCTCAGGGGCCATGCTAGAAGTTATGTATGCATGTACAAGCAGCCTTGCGAGTACGTAGAAATAGTATATACAAATAGGGTTTTTACAAGAGTTTTTCATTCAGAAAAAATTGTAATGAGTGAGGGATCGTTGGATGCATGGGCATTAAACAATTCCGGACGATCCAGTACCCTGGCTAGCTAATATCATGTACTTCATGCACTTCTCAGATAAGGATATTCTCAAGTGGCGTTTTCGATTATTAAACTAGTACAGTATATATACGTTGAGGTCTATTTTCTGTTTCAAGGAGGTGCTATATTTGATATGAAAGAGAACTATTTTAGACACAGAGATATAATAACACAAGTAATTCTATAAATTGATGATGTAGTTTGATATGGTTTGTCAGATTATAAAATTACTGTTATTGTAAAACAAATTTGACAAATCACATTAAGTCACAAACGTTAGTTTGTGAGATTATTTTTTATATAATCCATTTGTGGTTGTAGTACTCATTTTCGATAAAAAGCCAATTTACTGTTCTCCAAAGCCTAGTGACCACCACGCACCCCACCGCAAGATTTCCAAGCCGTAAATCATTCAAACGGGCAAAGAACTTTTGTCGAACAAAGCGGTGTATGAGTCACACGCACGGGTCAAAGTGCGCGTGGAACCCACGTGCCGCCCTATAGGAAAGCTCCTGCTGTCGTCACACGCAGCATTTCTATAACCAAGGCCCTTGATTTCTTCAAACCCGACCATCAGTTACACTTCTAGTATGGCTCGTGTTTCTACGCACCCCCATAGTCTATTAGCTTTTGTATTTTTTACCTATAAGACCGAAAATGCGGATCTACAATTTTTCAAATTGTAATTCATCATTTTCACATGTATCTTTTTTATTTTTTTTATTTGTTTTTGTTTAGGTAAAAAAAAAAAGAAATAGTCTCTTGGACTTTTTGTCCATAGAGTGAAATTAGTTCTCTCCTCCAATAGAGGGTGGGGTTTGGAAACTCTCTCCTCCTCTGGAGGGTGGGGGATGAAATCTCTTATTTATGCAGAATGTTTTCTTTTGGGCGGTTGTTTACACGTAGAGAGTTATAGAAGTTAAGACCATACCAGTCACAAAGAAATTTGTGTATTGGGATTGCCCGAATTGTGAATAGTTGCCTTCTAATTGTATCATGCCACATATGTAAGTTCACTTTCATGAATGAATGAAGTCAATTTCTCAAAAAAAAAAAAAAGGATTTTAATCCTATATGGATGGATTTATTATATTATATAATTGTTCATTTCTAATCTAATGCATATATAACAAATATATATAATTAATCAAGGAACAAAATTTAAAATGAAAATTAACATTTATTTCGCAAGAGAAAAAGGTGTATTAATTAATTAAATAAATAAAAAATAACAAATTGTATGCAATTAATTAACAGCCATTATCAATTATATATATATTTTATATATATAAAAAGTGCCTATGAAACGGATAATCTTATTTTTCTGTTTATTTTTTTAATTTTTTTGCTAAATTTTGTTGTTTTATTTAACTCTGTTAATTATTGGTTAACTTTTATTTATTATTACATTGGCAGAGGAAAAAGATGGATCCATCCACGTTGTTAAAATTGAGAAAAAATATTTCTTCCATTGAAGCAAATATCTCAGGGTTGGGTTCGTTGTGGATGACTGTGACGACCACACCTTTAAAGTACTTTAATTAGTCCGTTTACTCCCCTTGTGTATTACATTTTTGGGCGGTTTGGCTGGACAACGAGAAACTAAAAGGAAAAGGTGCGACAGCGAGCTGGAAGCGCTCAGACGGATAGACACTGGGCATGGCACTGAGTGAAAGGGACGCGGTGGAGATGCGATGACACCGAGCAACGGTTTGAGAGCACAACTGTGCTCTGTTTTCATGCCTAAAAACAAGGCTGCAGTTAAAACAAGGACACAAAAACGTATGTCTCTCTCTCCCTCTCTGTGTGCTCGTGAAAGTGCCTTTGAAAGTTCTTTAAATTTGCTGCGGTTTCAGGCATGAGTCAGTGCTGAGATTGAAGAAATCTTCTCTCTCTTCTTTTGATCCCACTCGTGTCACTTAGCAGTCATGGCGTCCTAGCTCTCTCTCTCTCTCTCTCTCTCCCTTTTAATAAATCGCATTTCTTTCGTGGTTTATATTGATCCTCTGCCTATATTTTTAATTCCAAAGGTCTCATTTATAAGGGATTTCTGGCTGATGAAGAGTGCGACCACCTCATGAAACTCATGAGTCAAATACTAATCATTCTCCATTCGAATTCGTGTTTTTTCTCTTGAATATGTAGACATCTATAAAAATAATCAGAAAGCAAATTTGATCCAAATGTAGCCATCATCCTTAATTCGATTTGATTTGTGTTAATATTGGGGAAATTAGGCTAGGGATAAGCTGGAGAAATCGATGGTGGCGGATAACGAGTCTCGTAAGAGTGTAATGAGCGAGGTCCGAACGAGCTCGGGCATGTTTCTTCAGAAAGCTCAGGTATTGTTTAATCACTTATCTGTTCAGCATTTATGGACCTTTTCTAAGATTATGCATTTGAATTGTTTGGGTTCAGAATGGATAAACTTAATAGCGATTGCTTTATTTTGCGTAGAGTTAAGGATTCATATAAATCTGTAAGCGTGTAGCCGTCTTGCATGCATTTCTCACAAGGATGTCCCAATCGAGAGAAGATCACGGGCATCTTTGGGCATTTAGAAAAACTGCAGTTGAGAAAAACTGGGGCTAGACGTTATATTTGCTCCTTAAATCCTTCACGTCTCTGTCACTCAATCACTGCATGTTATAACACATAATAACATATGCTTGACAGAAAATCCCTAACTCCACACACCATGTGGCCCTTATATATATGGCTGTATGTACCGATTATCATCAGTTCATGTAAATGTCAGTGTTTTAATGATCTCCGTGATCACCCATGGACAAGCATTATTAATGTTGGCAACTCTCAAAGAGGAATTTCTTGCTTGTGTGCCTAAAAGTTTTTTAGGATGTTTTTATTATCAAGATTTTCTAGTATTATTTTACATTATGATATAAAATGCTAATTAACACACACACACACACACACATATATACATATGAGTTCGTCTATGTAAAATGCTAGTAAACGCATGCAATCCCTAAATTGGGAATGAAAACAGAATTTTTCCAATACAGAAACTCTATAACGTTTGAGTCTAAAATACATTGTCACGAGATCTTCAACTAATTGCAATGTTTCTCTTTTGTAGTTGATTATAGATGATCATAACGCCTTTTCATTTGAAGATTACGACTCATTTAAGAAATTCCATTTTCTCAACATATATATATATATATTTATATATTTTGTGGTTTATTTATTTTGATATTTGAGATCCATGGTTATTTAGCTAGCTAATTGACGTGTTGAATATTTTGCTTTGGTATAAATAGGCATAATTAAAATACGAGTTTTGCTATATACACTCACTTTTGTGTATTTTTTGTGTATTTCACTAATATGATTGGTCAAATCAATTAATTTATATTAAAAGAGTAATGCTATATATAGTCATTTTTATATACTTTTTACACATTTTACTGATGTGATTGGCTGCATTAATTTTTTTTAATACTTAATTAATCACATCAGTAGAGTGTGCAAAATAGTACGTAAAACTGCACATAAAATTTTTGATAAGATAATTAAACCCAATTAAACATGAAAACGTGCTGTCAAAGCTAGGGATGTGAATGAATATATATGCATGGATGGATGGTAAATTGTCACTCTCCCCATCCCAATACATATATATATATATATATATATAGATGCAGATATGATATACCAGCAATATATAATTCCTAAACGTTTCATATATAATCAAATAAAATTGATCTAGAGGTAAGATAATTAAACCCAATAACAAATTGAGAAAAAATAAAAAGAAGAAGGTGTCAATGCTGTAATTTTCATTATCTTTAATTAATGATCGAGAATTAATATCTTAATATAAAATTTAAAATAAAAAATAAAATATTACGATTAATGAATAATTAATTGGCCAGAAACTATCGTTTTCCAATGGAGTGCAGTGATAAAGGCGGCTCATCCAATGCGTAATTTACACAGAGAGAGAGAGAGAGAGAGAGAGAGAGTTTTGCATTGTGATGTCTATGACTATAGGTAGGTCTGTGCATAAATGGCCTTGGGCCGATCCGTCTGCAAGGCCCGAAAGTGGCCCATTGGACAAAAGTTGAGTTCATCGGATCAAGTTGCAATAACGGGTTGGCTTCACCTAATATCGGTTGAAACCGATAAACCGAATAACATTTTGAATCAAGTTCTCCAGGTCTTTTACCCAAACCCTAGCCTCTCCGTTCGTCATCTTCGTTCTTCTTCACCGTTCGTAGTCACAGTTCGTGGTCGCTGTGGGTCATCACAGCTCGTAGTCGCAGTTTATCCCCTCTGTTGCTTGTCCACATGGTCCAGATCTACCCCACTCTCTCATACTCTGATCCATCACAAGTTACTCTCTCTTAATTTCTATCTCTAGCTGACTTCGATCTCTGGTGGATCTCTTATGCCCTCTGTTGCAGTATCTTAAATTCAGATGTGGCACTTGTAAGAAGTTTGGCGATTTTATGAGAGTTCTCGAATTGCTGAGATTTAAGAACTTATAAATTGTTGAGTATTTGTAAAAAAAAAAAAAGTATTGTAAAATGCGCTATACCCTATCCTCTTTTCAGATTTGTGTGAGATTGTTGTACTGCATGCCATCTTAACTCTTTGGAAAGATATTCGAAGCTTCTTGTGAGATGTACAACATTGATTTGTCCAATCGTCAGACCAAGGACCAAACGGTCAAGACCGGAGCGTCAATGGTCTAGACCACGGCGGAGCTAAATTGGTTGGACTTGAGGGTATGGGTGTGGTTGAGACTCGGTTCTGCACAAGGACCTGAGGGTGTGGGTGTGGGTCAAGACTTGGTTGATTTGGGAGTGGGTTGACTCGGAGGAGTATTGGTTGGACCCGATGAAAAAGAAAGAGTTCAACATTTTCCTCTCTTTTTTTTCTTTTTGGTTAACTTTTTTTAGACTAGCGAGTCATACGGGTTCGACCCGATTTTGTTTTGGTGGGTCGGTTCGGATCAGGTTGTTGTCTTGTTATGGATGTGTCAAGTCGGGTTGGGTATAAACCCGGTTTGATCAGCTCGGGTTGCACCCCTAACTGTAGGAAGGGATTATATTAAGTTTATATCTTTACCTAATTTCCAAACCAAATTCCGAAGGTCTTCCTTCCGATATTTGTAGTGTACATGGTAATTCTTTCTGGACTCTCCTTTTTTTTAGGAGTTGGAAATGTAAACATTCATCATCATCGTTTCTATAATACTAAAGACAAATTCTCCATGCTTAGCATCGTGTAAGCATACTCAGCTTTCCATGTTGCAAGTTCGATCATATATATGCTGTTATAATCGAGACCTAACATTTGAGGATTTGTTCTCTTTCTTGTTTTTGTTTTTGTTTTTGGTTTTATATTTTCTCCTTGTTTTTATTCTTTTTTCAATTGACAAAAAACTAGCTGGAATCTTAACGTCGAAATGTATAAAAACTTGAGATATAATTAATAATACCGAGTTTTCCTTTGGATTAGCTAAAAACAAATTATCATGAAAAGAGAGTAAACCCAAAAAGTAAAAAAGAAAGAGTGAGACATGAAGAATGCAAAATAAATGATAAATGGATGAAAAATAAAATAAAGTATGTGTAAAAAATCCACTCAAAAATAGGACGAAAAAATAAACAAAATATGGGAAGGAAGCCTATTGGGCCGGGAATCAAACCGGCTTGGGCCAGAACGTGTTCGGTAGGATGAGAAAATAAAAATGGGAAAGAAGAAGACTGTTCGGCCAGGAATCAAACCGGCTTGGGCTCGTAGCAAGTTACTCATTTGCTCGAATGTGGATTCTTTACATGCTTTTGCTTTATAAATGTCACCGAACTTCTTCACCGAAGATAATGGGGAGGTACTCTGTAATACACATATCTTATTCATAATGATTGAAGAATTAGTAAATCATTATCAATGGTATTTATAATATGGATTAACTCCTAATTATTTACCTTTTTTTAATCCCATCTTCTCTTGGACTTATTATTATTAATTTTATAAATTAACAACTAGGTAATTTTCGAAGTAATATCATGATGATCTCCTAAGATCTAGTAAGGGATTTTGATGAAATTAGAGGTTCGGATAAATTAATTTGTTGGATAATGAAAAATCCATAAACCGAAACGGCACGCGTGAATCAATCCTAAAATTAAGCATTAAATTCAATTCAATCCGACCTAAACGAAGAATTCAAAGTTTATACAATTTCTTTGGCCCAAGAAATTGCGCCACATTTTTTATATTAAATTCATGATTCCTTGATGTAAAATCATAGCTGCTGTCGTGATTGTACAAGCGTTGTGCAATTATTTTGAAAAAAAAAAAATAAATATGGGACTCAAAAGAAAAAAAAAATAATAGTGAATTTTACTCTTTTTTTAAATGATTGCACAACATTTTCCTATTTGACAACTACATATAGCATTACTCTATATTTCACCATTAACTTATTGATGAGATGAATGTTTCTATGCTTTTTTTTTTTAATTTTTATTTTCATACTTTTTAAAAAAGAGTTAGTCTAGATACAGTCTCCATTTCTCTTGTAAGCTCATGTAGTTATGTTTAAAAAAATTTTAAAATTACAATAATATATTTTTTAAAATAATGCTTTTTTCCTATTTATTCTGATTGTAAATAAAATTTCTCTAAAATAGTGGGTAGAAGTATAAAAAAATAATTTATAAATACTGTCCCCTCCGCAAATCCGTCTTAATTTACTTTTCGGGACTACTGTCCCCTCCGCCTCGGCCGGCTCTGAGTCTACCTTCCCTCACCTAATTTACTCAAACGAATTCAATGATCTACGTATATGCGGCATTTTTCTCTCCCATTAGTTGAAAGTTTGCCAACGTATATTTATATATATATATATATATATATATATATATATATATTATATATAAGAAATGTAACACTATAAGATCCGCATATTTTTTTTAAAAAAAGAATATATATGAGACCAAGTTATATTTTGAGTATATGCCGCTTTGAAGTTTTTAATATTTGATTTATTTATCAAAATAAGGGGAAAATGTTACCAATTTTTGTTGCATGTATTAATTTGTACAAACACGTACGTTGATTTGAATTAAGTACTCATGCAACAATATCAATAATATATATATATATATACATGTATGTGTCTCATCTTAGAAGTCGTTTGGATTGAGAAATTATCTCATCTGATTATTACAACTTTTTAAAATTTTTACACAATAGAGAATAAACAATTCAATATTTTCAAATTTCAAAACAATAATACTATTAAAAAATAATATTTTAATAATATTTTATTCAATTTTCATCTAAAACTATTTTATCTCATCTCACAATCCAAACAACCCATAAGTGTAGAATGTACGATTTCATGCTTTTCCTTCAATCCTCTGTTCAGATGGAAAAAAAAAAAGAAAAAGATTTCATGTGTGATCAGCAAATAATATGTCAAACATTTACCGAAAAATAGTATATGTTGCAGCCTACAAAATTAGCTATGTTTTCGCATGGTTAATTACCACGGTATACGGAGAAATCATTGCAATAAAAGAAGAGATGAACAGTACTGTCACTAATTAGGAAAACAAATTGTCAATGCTTACCGAATTAATTAGGATAATTTTTGAAATTCATACGCCCAATGATCTTGATGTTTTGCTTACACACAATCCCTCCAGTACTTAGACCTGCATGCATGCATGCTGCTGCCTCTATATAATATCCACCACTGCCCTCCCTTCTTTGCATCCACCACTGCAGCCCTCTCTTCTTTGAATTATCTGATCTCTATCTCTGTGTTTAAGGATGCAAGGTCTAATATTCATTCTTCTTCCCATCCTCTTGACTCCTTCTCTTAGTTCCTGTGCTAGGGTTCTTCTTTCTCCAGCTGCAGGAGATACTTTCAATGTGATTCATTATGGTGCTGTTGGAAATGGCCAAAGTGACGATTCACAAGTAGGAAAATCTCGTACAATATATATTTCTCTTTATTTTCTTTTTAATTTCTCTAAACTAATGCATGCGGCCAGTGATCCCATGAACAGAGTGATAATCTATGACTATTTTTTTTTTTCCTTAATTTACATGATAGAGTTTTCTAAAAGCATGGGAGGACGTGTGTGGAGCATCTGAAGGCACCCCAACACTCGAAATACCAAACGGAATGACATTCATGCTGAGCCCTGTTGCTTTCAAAGGCCCCTGCAAAGCCAACAGCGTCCATGTTCTGGTAATATTCTCTATATATATAGTAATATGTGCATGCGTTTATTGCCTGTCATGTCATTTACTTTGATGGTTTTATCATTAATGCTGTTATCATTTATATTGATGAATGTCTGTACTCTTGCAGCTTCAAGGAACGATTGTTGCACCAAGCAGAGATGCATGGAATGGCAAGAATGAGTGGATTCAATTCGCAGAAATAAATGGCCTAATGATCGATGGGGGTGGACAAATTGATGGTCAGGGTTCTTCTTGGTGGCAAGATTGCAACTCGAATTGCGAGCGGCCAACGGTAAGAATAATTATATATGCTTGTCATGTATTATATATCATGATCAATGTATCTAATAGTACTGATAAAATCCATTTTTCTGGATTGGGCAGATATTAAAAACTCATCTTTTTTTTCTTGCCCTTAGAAAAATGTTGAATTTCCTCTTGCAATACTTCAAAATTAAGGAGATCATATGTTTCTCAGTTTCTGGCTAATCATATATATATATAAAGATGCAGGCTCTTCACATCAACGATTGTCATGCCTCCAGGCTAACTGGAATAAAGCATCTGAATAGCGCTAAAAACCATTTAAGCATTAGTGGCTGCAGTGACTTCTACATATCTGATCTCGAAATCACTGCCCCTGGCGAAAGCCCAAACACTGATGGAATTGACATCTCTCGCTCTAGCGGCATTACTATTGAAAAATCCATAATAGGAACCGGTATATACATAAATACTCATAGATCATCGATCTGTAATACTTCAGTACTACTGCTTTATGTTGTGCTGAATGCTCTAATTGTCGTTTGATTTACTTTTTTGTTCAACTACTTAAATATATATGTAGGTGATGACTGTATTGCTATTAATGGCGGCACGTCTAATATCAAAGTCACCCAAGTTACTTGCGGTCCGGGCCACGGTATAAGGTTTGTCGACAATGGTTTATTATATATGTATACAACGTCGTACGTTACAATTAATATGTCTGTATATATATCAGATGTATATTAATTTCTGTGTGTGTATATATATATATATTAATTCAGCATTGGAAGCCTTGGAGAAGATGGAAAATACGATACAGTAGAAGACGTATACGTGGGAGGCTGTACTTTCAAAGGGTGTCAAAATGGTGCAAGAATCAAGACGTGGGCTGTGAGGATCAAAATAGCTATATATATTAATTAATATATTAAATGTTAACACTATTTTTTTCCTTTTCCATTTTTTTTTTCTTTTAAAAAATTTAACGAGCTACTGAAATATTTCTAGGGTGGAGCTGGATATGCAAGGAAGATCACTTTTGAAGACATCACCCTTGAAGATAGCCGACACCCTATCATCATTG
This sequence comes from Carya cathayensis, assembly GCA_011037825.1. Classification (NCBI taxonomy): domain Eukaryota; kingdom Viridiplantae; phylum Streptophyta; class Magnoliopsida; order Fagales; family Juglandaceae; genus Carya; species Carya cathayensis. The sequence continues at coordinate 150,023 of QGSO01000145.1, forward strand.
ACCAGTTTTACAGCAGTCACGATGGTACTCAAGGCCCGAGTAAGGTACTGAAAAATGTACAGACACCAGTTCTTGTTTCTGCTCTGCAATATTGTTCTTCAAATGCAAGTTGCTTAATTATCTGAAACCATTCGAATGGATGTCTATGATCGATGATCTGTACTATGATCCATGCATTCATGTAGGGGTCGAGCGTAGCAGTGAGTGACGTGACTTACCGTAATGTGCATGGGACTTCAGCAGATGATGAAGCCATAATTTTCAATTGCGCGGAGGAAAGCTGCAAAAACATTGTATTGGATCAAATAGACATAACGTTGTCTGTCCCAGGAAAGGATGCTCAGGCTGTCTGCAAGAATGCCGAAGGGACAGCTACTTCTACTGTTCCTTCTGTGACTTGCCTTTCAAATTGACCATCTTCATGTTCTCATGATCGTCGTGGCCATTTGCAGATGTTGCTCTGTTTTTCTTTTTTAATCTTTCCAAGGCGGTATGTTCGATAATCTTGATCTCAGGGGCCATGCTAGAAGTTATATATGCATGTACAAGCAGCCTTGCGAGTACCTAGTAATAGTATATACAAATAAGGTTTTTACAAGAGTTTCTCATTCAGAAAAAATTGTAATGAGTGAGGGATCGTTGGATGCCTGGGCATTAAACAATTCCGGACGATCCAGTACCCTGGCTAGCTAATATCATGTACTTCATGCACTTCTCAGATAAGGATATTCTCAAGTGGCGTTTTCGATTATTAAACTAGTACAGTATATATATGTTGAGGTCTATTTTCTGTTTCAAGGAGGTGCTATATTCGATATGAAGAGAACTATTTTAGACACAGAGATATAATAACACAAGTAATTCTATAAAATGATAATGTAATTTGATATAGTTTGTCAGATTATAAAATTACTTTTATTGTAAAACAAATTCGACAAATCACATTAAGTCACAAACGTCAATTTGTGGGATTATTTTTTGTATAATCTATTTGTAGCTGTAGCACTCATTTTCGATGAAAAGCCAATCTATTGTTCTCCAAAGCCTAGTGACCACCACGCACTCTACCGCAAGATTTCTAAGCTGCCGATCTTTCAAATGGGCAAATAATTTTTGTCGAACAAAGCGGCGTGTGAGTCATACGCACGGGTCAAAGTGCGTGTGGAACGCACGTGCCGGCCCTGTCGGAAGCTCCTGCTGTCGCCACAAGCAACATTTCTATGACCAAGGCCCTTGATTTCTTCAAACCTGACCATCAGCTATACTTCTAGTATGGCTCGTGTTTCTACGCACCCCCATAGTCTATTAGCTTTTGTATTTTTTTTCCTGTAAGACCTAAAATGCGGATCTACAATTTTTCAAATTGTAATTCATCATTTTCACATCTATCTTTTTTATTTTTGTTATTTGTTTTTATTTAGGTAAAAAAAAAAAAATAGTCTCTTGGACATTTTGTCCATAGAGTGAAATTAGTTCTCTTCTCCAATAGAGGGTGAGGTTTGGAAACTCTCTTCTCCTCTGGAAGGTGGGGGATGAAATCTCTGATTTATGCAGAGTGTTGTCTTTCGGACGGTTGTTTATACGTAGAGAGTTATCGGAGTTAAGACCATACCAGTCACAAAGAAATTTGTGTATTGGGGTTGCCTGAATTGTGAATAGTTGCCTTCTAATTGTATCATGCCATAGATGTAACTTCACTTTCATGAATGAATGAAGTCTATTTCTCAAAAAAAAAAAAAAAAAGATTTTAATCCTATATGGATGGATTTATTATATTATATAATTATTCATTTCTAATCTAACGCATATATAACAAATATATATAATTAATCAAGGAACAAAATTTAAAATGAAAAATAACATTTATTTCGCAAGAGAAAAACGTGTATTAATTAATTAATTATATAAAAAATAACAAATTGTGTGCAATTAATTAACAACCATTATCAATTATATATATATATATTTTCTAAATATAAAAAGTGCCTATGAAACGGATAATCTTATTTTTCTGTTTATTTTTTTAATTTTTCTACTAAATTTTGTTGTTTTATTTAACTCTGTTTATTATCGGTTAACTTTTATTTATTATTACATTGGGAGAAGAAAAAGATGGATCTATCCACGTTGTTAAAATTGAGAAAAAATATTTCTTCCATTGAAGCAAATATCTCGGGGTTGGGTCCGTTGTGGACGATTGTAACGACCACACCTTTAAAATACTTTAATTAGTTCGTTTGCACCCCTTGTATATTGCATTTTTGGGTGGTTTGGCTGGACAACGAAAAACTAAAAGGAAAAAGTGCGACAGCGAGCTGGAAGCGCTCAGATGAATAGACGCTAGGCACGACACTAAGTGAAAGGGACGTGGTGGAGACGACGTGGAGATGCGACGACACTGAGCAACGGTTTGAGAGCACAACCGTGCTATGTTTTTCATGCCTAAAAACAAGGCTGCAGTAAAAATAAGGACAAAAAAATGTATGTCTCTCTCTCCCTCTCTGTGTGCTTGTGAAAGTGCCTTTGAAAGTTCTTTAAATTTGTTGCGGTTTCAGGCATGAGTCGGTGCTGAGATTGAAGAAACCTTCTTACTCTTCTTTTGATCCCACTCGTGTCACTCAGCAGTCATGGCGTCCTAGGTCTCTCTCTCTCGCTCTCTCTCTCTCTCTCTCTCTCTCTCTCTCTCTCTCTCTCCCTTTTAATAAATCACATTTCTTTCGTGGTTTATATTGATTCTTTGCCTATATTTTTAATTCCAAAGGTCTTTCATTTATAAGGGATTTCTAGCTGATGAAGAGTGCGACCACCTCATGAAACTCGTGAGTCAAATACTAATCATTCTCCGTTCGAATTCGTGTTTTTTCTCTTGAATATGTAGACATCTATAAGAATAATCAGAAAGCAAATTTGATCCAAATGTAGCCATCGTCCTTAATTCGATTTGATTTGTGTTAATATTGGGGAAAGTAGGCTAGGGATAAGCTGGAGAAATCGAAGGTGGCGGATAACGAGTCTCGTAAGAGTGTAATGAGCGAGGTCCGAACGAGCTCGGGCATGTTTCTTCAGAAAGCTTAGGTATTGTTTAATCACTTATCTGTTCAGCATTTATGAGATTATGCATTTGAATTCTTTGGGTTCAGAATGGATAAACTTAATAGCGATTACTTTATTTTGCGTAGAGTTAAGGATTCATATAAATCTGTAAGCGTGTAGCTGTCTTGCATGCATTTCTCACAAGGATGTCCCAATCGAGAGAAGATCACGGGCAGCTTTTGGCATTTAGAAAAGCTGCAGTTGAAAAAAACTGGGGCTAGACATTATATTTGCTCCTTAAATCCTTCACATCTCTGTTAGTCAATCACTGCATGTTATAACACATAATAACATATGCTTGACAGCAAATCCCTAAATCCACACACCATGTGGCCCTTATATATATGGCTGTATGTACCGATCATCATCAGTTCATGTTAATGTCGGTGTTTTAGTGATCTCCATGATTATCTCTTTCGGTCTCTAGCTCTTAGCCTCCCATTGATATATGCTTAAATACCCCATAAATCATCAGTCATTAGAATATCTACTATTGAGTATTGTGTCATGTTGGCAAATATTTTAATTGCACATGCATTTGGTGCGGATTTTTATTTCCTTTTTTGTTCTTTATTGTTTTGGCACTTGAAAGCTTTTTTTAGGAGGAATTTGGTGGGATATATAATTTACTAATAGTTTGTGGACATCGATCGAATATGTTGCTTGAAAATTCAGTTTATTTTTTCAATCGTCATAAAAATATATATTATTATTTTTAAAATTTAACATTTCATCTAATTAAACAAACGTGCCTTGCACGTTGATCTTTTAAACGTGGAGAGACAGTATACATGACAGATGTAACCTGGGACTGAGTTGATGATACCATTTACAGTGGAAAGAGAATGAAGATTAGAGAAATAAGAGACAGGGAAGATAAACATGAACAAGATATGTGGAGGCTCAGCCTACCAATGCATGAAATGTTCAATGTAAAAACAGAGTAATGAAATAAAATTTTCAAATATATTATTTAAAAGTAAATTTCAGATATACAGGATGAAACTTACAAGCTTATGAATTCAAAAGAAAACAAGTTTGTAAGGTGAGGCTAGAGGTTAAGGGAAGCAGTTCTTGCTGAAGGTTTATGGTTCTTCAATAAGAAAGTTCTGCCTCTCTAATGAAATGATGAGTCCTTTTATAGAGTAAGGAAACTCTTGTACAAGATAAAGCAATCCCGTGAGTCACGAGAAAGTTGTTCAAAAGCAAATAGTGAATAGTGACTTTTTGTCACTATTTACCCATGGTGGCAATCAATCGTCAAAAGTAGTTTTGTCTTCTTCCGCAGAAAGTGAAATATTCTTTTTGCACCGAAAGCATCTCTGTCTCCAATGTGCAAAGTGTTTATTCTATCACCTTTCCTCCCCTAGAAAGGAGAAGCTGTCAGGATGATAGTTGGATAATGCGCTGGATTCTCTGTGAGGAGTCTCGTCAACGCTGAGTCATGAGCATGGAAGTCTCTGGAAAGAGGGTCTTCAATGCTGGGTAATTTGGTCATTACTCAATCATCTCCCAAGTGAGAGGGATAGTCTTCTGAGTCATGGCCAAAGACATTGCTGTAGGGATCTGAATCTGAAAAAGCCTGTGATCCGTCTGCAGCTGAATCTTCGCTGTTATGGTCCTTTTCTTCTTTAAGTTTGGACTGTAACAGTTGAAGCAGGTCTGTACTCGAAAGATGGTCTATGGGTGACTTGTCTTTCGAAGATGCTAATCCTGTTGATTTGGAACTCTTCTTCTTTGCTGAAGATGTTTTCTTCTGCTTGGATGAAGAATCCTGGGATTTTGAAGCCTGTTCGCCACCTGTAAGAGAAGGATAGGGTACTATGGCTTGGATAGGTGAAGGAAAAGGGAATTCCTCATTGCTTTTCAGATTTGGCACTACTAGTGGAAAATCTGAGAATACTTTGGAGATAATATCGTCTGTGTAGGCGAATTTATCCCACCATTTAACGAAATATTGGCGGACCAATAAATCATTGTTCTTTTCATATGTCCATCTACAAATTTAGGGGGTTTTGTATCTGGCACAGAAGTGGATAAGGGAAGGTAATCTGGCATCTCGCCATTTTACCTTATTGGATATTGAAAAATGTTTGATGACCTTCTGAAGATCATCTGGAAATATATCAATGATAGGACCGAAATAGCCCCACCACCGTTGAAACCACATAGGGAAAATATTTTTGCACCTTCGTCCGAAAACAAAGAACCAAGAGTGCGAAAAGTCTGGGGTTTGATAAAGAGGAAATTTAAACTAGGCCTGAATATAATTATAATAATTATAAACAACACCTATTTCCTGGACAAGGGTTTTGGGAGTAGAAGGGTGGGTTGCCCATTCTTCTTCCGTCAAAACTGTATTAATCTGACAGTTATGAAAAATGATATTTGATTTGTCATATTTATCAAAGATCGGTTTAATGATAACGGAATTGGTTTTCACCATGATTCCAAGATAAAACTTGTGATATTTAGCTGGATTGTCAGGGATCCAGTGAAAATCTCGTGAAAAATAGTCAATTGCGATCTGATAAGGATCTGTTTTAATTGATTTCTCAATGTAAAACAGGTTATCAAGCCACAATTTCTTGATATAAGGTGCCTTGTTGGCACTAATAAATTTGCTTGCTGGCCGAGGTCCTGTTACTGTTAGTGGATTAGCAAAAGGGTCACAGGGTGTGGCTTGGGTTGAAGCAAATGATGCAGGGGTAACCAATCTGGAAACTTGCCCTAGACTGGTAAATCTATTGGCTATCTCCAGTGGGGAAGAAGCCGTGGTCAAGAGAGTTGTTGGTACTGGAGGTACTAACAACTTTGATACAGAGGAGGAACTGGGGAGTCCCCCAGGTTTCTTCTTCTTACTCATGGTTTTTCTGCAAGAAATTCACGGGTAAGAAAGTCAGGGATGGAATTATCCGATCATTTTATAAATTCAATGTCAAAATCAAAAACACTTAAAACAGCTTGCCATCGTGCAAAAATCTGTTTTGATGCAATGTTTTTAACATCTTTTTCTAAAATTTCCTTTGCGGATTTGCAATCAATCCTCAAGAGGAATTTGTGGTTTAATAAATCAAATTGAAATTTAGATATGCACAAAATAACAAATAGTAATTCTTTTTTAATAGTACTATAGTTATGTTGTGCATGATTCCAAGTTTCAGAGTGGAAACGAACAATTTGTTCAGGGGAACCTGGTGAAACAACTTGTTTCAAGATGCCACCATAGCCTGTGTCACTGGCATCAGTCTGGACAATCTTGAAGCTATTTAAGACAAGAATACCAAGACATGGAAGAGTTTTAACATGTGCCTTGATTTTCTGGATAAGTTTGGTGTGAACATCAGTCCACGGAGCAGGATTAGATTTTAGTCTCGCGAATAAGGGGTGACACTGTTTTCTCATATCCTGATAGAAGTAAGAGATATAATTCAAAGAACTAAGGAATCTTTGAAGCTGGTTCTTGTCAAGAATAATATCTGGAAATTTATCAGCAAACTCAATAGCTCGGATAGGTTTGATTTTTCCTTCGAAGATGTCATAACCAAGGAATCTGATATTGGTTTGGAATAATTTCATTTTTGAAGCAGACAAGACAAGTCCATTTCTTTTGATGACTGCAAGAAACGTTTCAAGGTGTTTCTAGTGTTCATCAATAGATTTGGAGAAAACTAGGACATCATCTATGTAGACGATGGTGAATAGAGTGAAAGATGAAAAGATGTCATTCATGATATTTTGGAATTCACTAGGAGCGTTCTTTAGCCCAAATGGCATGAAGTTTCCACTCATAGTGTCCCAGAGGGGTGGTGAATCTAGTCTTGTAACGGTCTAACTTTCTGATTTGGATTTGCCAAAATCCAGACTTTAGGTCAAACTTAGAAAATATGATTGCACCTTCTAACCTTTGTATCAAGTCTTGTTTAATGGGAATAGGGTACCTAATCAACTCTAAGACTTCATTCAAGGGTTTGTAGTTTATGACCAGAAGGGGAGTCCCTCGCTCAATCTCAACTTTTTTCTGGACATAAAATGCTGCACACGACCAAGGTGACTTGCTATGCCTAATGATATTTTTAGCAAGAAGATCCTTAATCTCAGTTTTGCAAAACTCCAAGGTTTCTCTATTCATTTGAATAGGTCTTGCTTTGGTGGGTATTTTGGATTCTGAAAATCCTTTAATGTAAGACAAAGAAACTTCATGTTTCTTCCTATGCTAGAATGCAGTAGGAATGTTTGAGCAAACAGAAGAAATCAAAACCTTTTGAAAATCTGCGATCTTCGCCTGAAGCAGAGGATCTTTCAAATTTTCAGAAATACGTTTGAACTTAATTTCTTGTTTTAGATCCGTTTGCCGAGAATAAATTCTCTTCGGACTTTTCGAAGTACTGAGTAGGAACTAATCCTTCACGGATGCAGTTCAGCAGATGATTTGCAAAATTTCATATTGCAGATTTACAACTTCGCTCGAGCGGAGGCTTTTTGCCGCTCGAGCGAACTCAGGCAGATTCAAACGCTCGACTGCCGCTCGACAGTGAGCTCGAGCGGGTTGCAGAAATACAAAGATCGCTTGAGCGGAGACATTGGCCGCTCGAGCGAAATCAGGCAGAGTTGAACGCTCGAGGTGCGCTCGACAAGTCGCTCGAGCGAAGTTAGGCAGAGTCGACCGCTCGATGTTCGCTCGACACTCCGCTCGAGCGAATATCGTATTTTGACAGATCTAGGGTTTTCCGCCGTCACACCTTATAAAAGTGATTTTTCACTTTATGGCCGTACCTTTTGACTGGAGAACACCTTTTGGGACTGAAAAACACATCTAGAAGGATTCAAATCAATCGTTTTGGAGAGGGGATTCCACATATTGCACGTACGTTGGAATCATACACGAGCACAGACGGGAGAAAAGCCTTGAATCAATTCCTTGAGTTTTTGACGACGAGTTGCGGCTGCAAGGAGTATTTTCAGCGTTTATTTTCTTCCAATTTTCTCAGAACAATTATGGTGAATTCGTTTATGTTGAATTCAATTTCTAGTATGAGCTAAATTTCTTTATTCTAGGAAAACGATGTAACCTAGTTCCGAACTATGCTTGATTGTCTATGCTAATTTAAGGCAATTCTCTCTTTGTTTATCTGAATTATTCTGAATTTATTGCTTCTAATTAACTGGCCATTGATTAGATGATTTTTAATCTTGTGATTTGCTATCGAAAGAGGGAATCATAGGGTAGATCTTGAATATTTCAGCATAGGTAAGTATAGAGATCGAAAGACTTGTATGAACCTATGTAGTAATTAAATCATTGGTCTTAATGTGTTCTTGATTATTTAATTTGCATATTCTTGTGTGAATTGATGAACAAGAATAATTTCCAATTGACTATCGAAAGAGGCTTTTGGATGAATTAGAGATTTGCTAATAGACAAATAGAATTAAATTAAATTAGCTGGATGATAAAAGCATAGTGACGAATTAGGTGAAATCGGTTTCCTAGAAGTTTTCTTTCCCATTAATCTGATCTTCAAACGTCAGTTTTATTTCATTTGCTTATTAATCTTTGAGTCAATTTTAGTTTAAATTGCAACTCCAAAATCTTAGTGATTCCTCTAGATAAAATCGAGATTAGTATAATTTTGGTATTTGGCATAAGTAAGGTACCAATCCCTGAGGACGATACTCTTCTTACCATTTTATTATAAAACTACGATACTGTGCACTTGCAGTTTTGCACCGATCAAGTTTTTGGCGCCGTTGCCGGGGATTGGTTTAATCTTATTCTTTTTGTCAATATCGATACTAAGTAATTTTGGTTTTAATTTAGAATTTTATTTTAAGTTGTTCTTATATTTTATTTTTATTGTTCTACAGGTGTATTTTTGACGTTGGATGCGCCGTGCTAGATCTCGTGCTATTATTCCTTTTGATCCTGAGATTGAAAGAACTCTTAGATCAAGAAGAAGAAATAAGATACTAGCCATGGCTGAAGAAGAACGTGAGGCACTACCACGCACCTTGAAGGACTATGTTCGGCCAGTAGTGAATGGAAATTACTCGAGTATAAGGCACCAAACTATTAATGCCAACAACTTTGAGCTCAAACCAGCTTTGATTAGCATGGTGCAGCAGGCTCAATTCAGCGGATCGCCACTTGATGATCCCAACATTCATTTGGCAATGTTCTTGGAGATTTGCGACACTGTGAAGATCAATGGTGTTACTGAAGACACCATTAGACTGAGATTGTTTCCTTTTTCTTTGAGGGACAAGGCTAGAGGTTGGCTACAATCTCTACAACCGGGAAGCATCATTAGTTGGCAGGACATGGCTGAGAGGTTTCTGGCTAAATTCTTTCCTCCAGCAAAAACAGCCCAACTCAGGAGTGAGATTGGTCAATTCAAGCAAAATGATTTTGAGTCACTCTATGAAGCATGGGAGAGGTATAAAGACTTGATTCGACGTTGCCCACAACATGGATTGCCAGATTGGTTGCAAGTTCAGATGTTCTACAATGGGTTAAATGGGCAAACTCGAACCATAGTTGATGCAGCATCTGGTGGCACTTTGATGTCGAAGACAGCTGCGGGTGCTACTGCCCTTTTGGAAGAAATGGCCTCAAACAATTATCAATGGCCAACTGAGAGAACTTTGGCTAAGAAGGTTGCTGGAATTCATGACTTAGAGCCGATAGCAGCCCTTTCAGCTCAAGTTGCTACTCTCTCTCATCAGATTTCAGCCTTGACAACACAAAGGATACCACAAAGTACAGAATATGTTGCATCTGCGAGCATGACAGTTCCAAGTAATGAAGCGAGTCAAGAACAAGTTCAATACATCAACAATCGGAACTACAACTATCGTGGTAATCCTATGCCAAATTACTATCATCCAGGGCTACGAAATCATGAAAATTTGTCATATGGAAACACAAAGAATGTGTTGCAACCTCAACATCCTCCAGGATTTGATAGCCAACCAAGTGAGAAGAAGATGTCACTTGAGGATGCCATGGTTTCCTTTGTTCAGGAAACCAATGCAAGGTTTAAAAAGACTGATTCACGGCTGGACAACATAGAGACTCATTGTAGTAATATGGGAGCCACTATGAAGAATCTTGAAGTGCAAATTGGGCAACTAGCCACTACAATCAATGCCCAACAAAGAGGAGCTTTTCCGAGCAACACTGAAGTAAATCCAAAAGAACAATGCAAGGCCATCACACTTAGGAGTGGAAAAGAAATAGAGAGGACACCATTAAAGGAGAGCAAGTCCACCCCTACAGTTGTGCACAATGGCCAAAGCAAAGATCAAGTAGAAGAAGAGGAGATTGTCAATGATACACCAGAGGAGACCGACTTGCCTCCATCAATTTCATTTCCTGACAATCCTCCTATTCTCGCTCCTCCACTTCCTTACCCTCAGCGTTTTCAAAAGCAAAAATTAGATAAGCAATTTTCTAAATTTTTGGATATTTTTAAGAAAATTCACATTAATATTCCTTTTGCAGATGCTTTGGAACAAATGCCAAATTATGTCAAGTTTCTGAAGGACATAATTTCCAAGAAGAGAAGGTTGGAGGAGTTTGAAACAGTGAAGCTTTCTGAAGAATGCAGTGCCATTCTTCAAAAGAAATTACCTCAGAAATTAAAAGATCCGGGGAGTTTCACTTTGCCTTGCACTATTGGGAATTCATTTTTTGATAGAGTTTTATGTGACCTTGGTGCTAGCATTAATCTTATGCCACTTTCTATTTGCAGGAAATTAGGACTTGGAGAGATGAAGCATACAACAATTTCCTTGCAATTAGCGGATCGGTCTATCAAGTATCCACGTGGGATCATAGAAGACGTGTTGGTAAAGGTGGATAAGTTTATCTTCCCGGCTGATTTTGTGGTGTTAGATATGGAGGAAGATGAAGAAGTCCCACTAATTCTTGGCCGACCATTCTTGGCCACGGGAAGAGCTTTGATTGATGTTCAAAAGGGTGAGTTAACATTGAGAGTGAACAAGGAAGAAGTAATGTTCAACATCTATCAAGCCATGAAATTTCCTGAAGATCCAAATACTTGCTTCCGGGTGGATGTCATTAAGCAATGTGTAGAAGAGGCTTTTCAAGAAGAGATGCCATCCGATCACCTAGAACGTTGTATCACCACTTCATCTCATGCTTGTGATTTTAATAATTCTGCTGTTTGTGAATCTGACTTGCCTTTTGTTAGTGAAGAATTTCTCCACTATGTTTTTTCTTTGGGAGCCTTGCAGCAGGTTACATCAATTAGTAATGAAGTGGGGAAGCTAGAGCCGGTGGTACCAAAGAGTGAATCTGAAAATGCTCAAGAAAAGGTGCAGAAAAATACAACTCCGGAGTTGAAGCAATTACCTGAGCATCTTCGCTATGCATTCTTGGGTGATAGCGATACCTTTCCAGTGATTGTTGCTACATCACTCACACCCGAAGAAGAGGAAAAGTTGCTACGTGTATTGAGGGAGCATAGAACAGCCTTGGGATGGACTATTTCTGACATAAAAGGAATAAGTCCATCCATTTGCATGCACAAGATTCTAATGGAGGAGCTTTACAAACCAACGATCGAGCACCAAAGACGATTAAATCCAGCAATGAAGGAAGTCGTGAGAGCTGAGATTTTGAAACTCCTTAATGCTGGAATCATATATGCTATTTCAGATAGCTCATGGGTAAGTCCAGTGCAAGTTGTACCAAAGAAAGGTGGAATGACGGTGGTGAAAAATGACAACAATGAGTTCATTCCTACAAGAACAGTCACGGGATGGCGTGTATGCATGGATTACCGCAAGTTGAATAAAGCAACAAGGAAGGATCATTTTCCACTTCCATTCATTGATCAGATGTTGGATCGATTGGCTGGGTACTCCTACTATTGCTTTCTAGATGGTTACTCGGGGTATAATCAGATTGCTATAGCTCCTGAGGATCAAGAGAAGACTACATTCACATGCCCCTATGGAACATTTGCTTTTAGGAGGATGCCCTTTGGATTGTGCAACGCCCCTGCGACATTTCAACGTTGCATGATGGCCATCTTTTCTGACATGGTGGAAGAGATAATGGAAGTTTTCATGGATGACTTTTCAGTTTTTGGTACATCTTTTGATCATTGTTTGCATAACTTAGCTCTTGTTTTGCAGAGATGTGAAGACAAAAATCTAGTCCTGAACTGGGAGAAGTGTCATTTCATGGTTCAAGAAGGGATCGTGCTTGGCCATAGAGTGTCATCCAAAGGAATTGAGGTGGATCGAGCCAAAATTGCAACCATAGAGAAACTACCACCTCCAAAGAACGTGAAGGGAATCAGAAGTTTTCTGGGACATGCGGGTTTTTATAGAAGATTTATCAAGGATTTTTCTAAACTTTCTAAACCTTTATGTAATCTTCTTGAGAAAAATTCTGCATTTGACTTTGATGTTGTTTGCTTGCAGGCCTTTAATGCACTCAAGGAGAAACTTATTTCAGCACCAATTGTGATTGTGCCTGATTGGAGTCAACCTTTTGAAGTCATGTGCGATGCAAGTGACTTTGCAATTGGAGCGGTGTTGGGGCAAAGGCGAGACAAACTGTTTAGAGCCATCTATTATGCAAGCCGGACATTGAATGATGCTCAATTGAATTATACGACAACTGAGAAGGAGATGCTTGCTGTGGTGTTTGCTTGTGACAAATTTAGATCGTACCTCATTGGTACAAAGGTGATAGTGTTCACTGATCATGCAGCACTCCGTTATTTATTTGGCAAGAAGGATGCTAAGCCGAGGCTAATTCGTTGGATCCTCCTTCTTCAAGAATTTGATTTGGAGGTTCGGGATAAGAAAGGAAGTGAAAACTTAGTGGCTGACCATCTCTCTCGGTTAGAGCAAGAGGAAGAAAGATCAGATTCAGTGGTCCAAGAGGCATTCCCTGATGAGCAGTTGTTTGCATGTGAGATCAAACTTCCGTGGTATGCTGATATTGTTAACTACTTAGCTTGTAAAGTTTTACCACCTGATCTTACTTACCATCAACGTAAGAAGTTTTTGCATGATGTGAATTATTATCTTTGGGATGAGCCTTTGTTGTTCAAGAGATGCCCTGATCAAATCATTAGAAGATGTGTGCCAGAAGAAGAGATGCAAGACATCCTCCATCATTGCCATTCATCATCATATGGAGGACACTTTGGAGCTACCCGTACAGCAGCTAAGGTACTTCAAAGTGGGTTCTTTTGGCCTTCTATTTTTCGTGATAGTTACACTTTGGTGAAAACTTGTGACCGGTGCCAACGTATGGGAAATATTTCAAGGCGTCATGAGTTACCACTGAAAGGTATCTTAGAAGTTGAGTTGTTTGATGTCTGGGGAATAGATTTTATGGGCCCTTTTCCTCCTTCTTTTGGCTTTGCTTATATCTTGTTAGCAGTTGATTATGTGTCAAAATGGGTGGAAGCAATTGCTACAACAACAAATGATGCAAAGGTAGTGCTCAAATTTCTGCACAAGAACATATTCACAAGATTTGGCACTCCACGAGCTATTATTAGTGATGAAGGGACTCACTTTTGCAACAAGTTGTTTGAGAATCTTCTTTCTAAATATGGTGTGAAGCACAAGATAGCACTTGCTTACCATCCTCAAACTAATGGCCAAGCTGAAATTTCAAATAGAGAGATCAAGAACATCCTTGAGAAGACGGTCAAAATCAATAGAAAGGATTGGGCGAAGAAGCTTGATGATGCTTTGTGGGCATACCGGACAGCCTTTAAAACACCTATCGGGATGTCTCCATACCGATTAGTGTTTGGAAAGGCATGTCATCTTCCTGTAGAGTTGGAGCATAGAGCTTATTGGGCTGTGAAAAAGTTTAACTTTGATTTGAAGGCAGCAGGTGAAAAGAGACTTCTTCAATTGAATGAGATGGAAGAGTTCCGGAATGATTCATATGAAAATGCAAAGATCTATAAAGAGAAGACGAAGAAGTGGCATGACAAACAGATTCTTAGGCGAGAGTTTGCACCAGGGCAGCAAGTTTTACTATTCAATTCACGACTCAAACTCTTCCCGGGAAAGTTAAAGTCAAGATGGACAGGTCCTTATACAATTCATGAAGCTTTCTCTTTTGGAGCAGTAGACTTGAAGGACAAGACAGGGAATATTTTCCGAGTTAATGGTCAAAGATTGAAGCACTACTATGGAGAACAAGTGGAGAGGAACTATGCATTGATTCCTCTTGGAGATCCTAATTGATGAGGATTGGAAAGTCTGGCTGTAGACTTTAAAACAAGCGCTTATGGGAGGCAACCCATAGATCTATCTTTCATTCTTTCATTTATTTTATTATCTTTATTTATTTAGTTTTAATAATTTGGTTTTTGATGCAGGTTTATTTAGCATGAATAAAGAGCTGAAAAATTTTAAACTTCGGAAGACTCATCATGAAACCAGGGAAGTTCCTTTTATTTCTTCAATCCTTTTTACTTTTGCATTACAATGAGGACATTGTTTAGTTTAAGTTTGGGGGTGTGAATTCCTATAGTCATTTGATCCTCTTGTTTTCTAAGTTTTGGGTTGTTGATGGGTTGTTTGATTCTCTTACCAAGCATGCATTGGAGTAAGATTGAAGTCTCTATGACTCTGAAATTTGTGATTGAAGATGGTTTTGAGAAAAATTTTCAAAAATTTCTTTTATGTCAAGTGGAGTTTTGTGGGTACTTTGGTTTAAATCTTTGACCTTGAACATAATTGAGCACATAGTCGTTTTTCTTTGATTCCATTTTGCTTATGAAGAGAAGAGGTTGAATTAATTGAAAGAGGAAAGTTCGATTTTGCTTTGCTCTAGAATCCGTTGATGGGTCCTTGAGACGAAATCCTAGTTGAGACCAAATATTAGAGAAATGATTTAGGCATTTCTTTGGCAACCAAAAAGCTTTCCCAGCCGTCCTAAATATCATGCCATCATTACATGGTGTGTTTCCATAGTCAACCCCCTTGAGCCTTATGTTACATAAGCCTTTATTTATTCTTTGAACTACATAAACCATGCCCGCTCTAAGCTTGAAAAACAATGAATCTACCTTTGATAGTTTGGGAAAATACTTTGGTGGAGAGTTACATTTAAAAGAGAAAATTAGTGAAAGAGAATGATTCGTATTATGTTTGCTCTATTTGATCAAAGAAGAAGAAGAAGAAGGAAAGAAAAAAAGAAGAAGAAGAAGAAGAAAAAGAAGAAAAGAAAAGAAAAGAAAAAGAAGTCGCTATGCGGAATGTGAATTACTTCAGATTTTGTTAAGGGAATGGTTGGTATTGCATCAGTGATTACAGCAATAATAATGCCACAAGTATGAGCATATTGCTAAAGAAAGAGCTATGATTTGAATCATGTGGAAATCTCTTTTAGTGTTCTTTTCACAAAGTATTTTCCCAGTTTGCTTTGATTATCCATATCCAGTTCTTTCTTAACCCTCACCCTGTGGCCTATCATTACAAGCTTATTAAAGACCTTTTGATCTCTGATTTTGGTGTTGACTACATTAGTGGAGAGGATTTCTGAAAATTGGACTTATGGGGTTAAGTTTTAAGAGAATTCTTCTGATTTTGGTTGTTCTACTTTTATCTGAGTTTGCAGGTGGTTTGAGGTTAAATTGACTATCTCACACACACACTCAAGGTCTTAGCTTTAGGTTGAAGTAAACGCCTAACTCTTGCTTGACAAATTGTAAAATTTTTGATTGATTTTCTTGCTATCTTTGATGTTAAAAGAGTAAGATACTAGTGATGAAATCTAAATTCATAAAAGCTTGGTGAGTGATGATACTTCTCTTTGGGGTCGAGTTGATATTGCCTAAAGTATCATTTGTTTTTCTTTTTGTTTGAGGACAAACAAAGTTGTAAGTTTGGGGGTATTTGATGACTTGCAAAATTTCATGTTGCAGATTTACAACTTCGCTCGAGCGGAGGCTTTTGGCCGCTCGAGCGAACTCAGGCAGATTCAAACGCTCGACTGCCGCTCGACAGTGAGCTCGAGCGGGTTGCGGAAATACAAAGATCGCTCGAGCGGAGACATTGGCCGCTCGAGCGAAATCAGGCAGAGTTGAACGCTCGAGGTGCGCTCGACAAGTCGCTCGAGCGAAGTTAGGCAGAGTCGACCGCTCGATGTTCGCTCGACACCCCGCTCGAGCGAACATCGTATTTTGACAGATCTAGGGTTTTCCGCCGTCACACCATATAAAAGTGATTTTTCACTTTATGGCCGTACCTTTTGACTGGAGAACACCTTTTGGGAGAGAAAAACACATCTAGAAGGATTCAAATCAATCGTTTTGGAGAGGGGATTCCACATATTGCACGTACGTCGGAATCATACACGAGCACAGACGGGAGAAAAGCCTTGAATCAGATCCTTTAGTTTTTGACGACGAGTTGCGGCTGCAAGGAGTATTTTTCAGCGTTTATTTTCTTCCATTATTCTCAGAACAATTATGGTGAATTCGTTTATGTTGAATTCTATTTCTAGTATGAGCTAAACTTTCTTTATTCTAGGAAAACGATGTAATCTAATTCCGAACTATGCTTGATTGTCTATGCTAATTTAAGACGATTCTCTCTTTGTTTATCTGATTTATTCTGAGTTTATTGCTTCTAATTAACTGGCCATTGATTAGATGATTTTTAATCTTGTGATTTGCTATCGAAAGAGGGAATCATAGGGTAGATCTTGAATATTTCAGCATAGGTAAGTATAGAGATCGAAAGACTTGTATGAACCTATGTAGTAATTAAATCATTGATCTTATTGCTTTCTTGTTTATTTAAATTGCATATTCTTGTGTGAATTGATAAACAAGAATAATTTCCAATTGACTATCGAAAGAGGCTTTTGGATGAATTAGAGATTTGCTAATAGACAAAAAGAATTAAATTAAATTAGCTGGATGAGAAAAACATAGTGACGAATTAGGTGAAATCGGTTTCCTAGAAGTTTTCTTTCCCATTAATCTGATCTTCAAACGTCAGTTTTATTTCATTTGCATATTTATCTTTGAGTTAATTTTAGTTTAATTTACAACTACAAAAATCTTAGTGATTCCTCTAGATAAAATTGAGATTAGTATAATTTTGGTATTTGGCATAAGTAAGATACCAATCCATGAGGACGATACTCTTCTTACCACTTTTATTATAAAACTACGATACTGTGCACTTGCAGTTTTGCACCGATGATCAAGTCAGCACCTGAGTCAATTAAAGCAGTAGCAGAGAATTTATAATCATGAGCAACAATAATCTCTACCAGACAAAACCATTTCTGAGGAGCAGAATGACGAAGTAAACAAATATCCTTATTAGGGTCAGATGGTTCAGCATGGTCTGAATCATTTGATTCATCTCCAGAAGGATTTTGATCAAATTCATTTTGAATTTTTAATTTAAGTAAATCTTGTTTAAAAGATACATTCTTAGATTTAAGGGTTTTAACCTCTTCTCTGAGTGCTGAAATCTCTTTTTTAACAAGAGAAACTTCATTTTGTAAATCTTTTATAGAAATTTCTTTGGGTTTTTGTTTTTGAAAACGTCCCAAAGTTTCTTGAAAAGAAATCTGCCCTGAAGATTTAGACTCTTTGCGAGTCATGTTCTTCTTAAGCTGTTTGAAATATTTCTCTTTCAGCTCAGGGTTTTCAATTTGTGCAATAAGAGATAGGAGCATGTTTCATGTTCTTCCTCTTTAGTTAAAACCTTTTTCTTGTTTGGATCCTGATCTAAAACATGAACTGTCTTCTTTTCAGGTTTACAACAAGAATCATTACAGCCAAGCTTAATATTTGGTGAGTTGGAATGATCCGAGTTTGAACAATAACTTTAATTGTCAGAGCTTAGTTCATCCGTGTCCGAAGATGTAGGAGATCCATTTTCGAGGAGTCAAAATAGATCTTCTTGATCAGCGGCATTGATATGCAACTCATTAAGCTTTTTCTTGATCTTGGGCTTTTTGGGGCACTTATCTGCGAAGTGTCCTTTCTTACCACAAGTAAAACATATTCTCTTGATGGGACTTTTAGAAAACCATTTCTGAGGAGGTTTCTTTCTTGAAACCGATTTTGAAACAGGTTTTTGATAAAATTCATCGCGGGGTATTCTCCTGTAACTCCCACGAGGTTTAGAAAATCTTTTAAGACTTTTCTTTTGCTGCCGAGATGGAGCAATAGGAGGAAGGCCAAATTGTTCACCAAAATTTCCCATTTCATATTTGGCTTTCTTTCTATCATTCATCTGTTGAGCAATCATTCTTTGATCATTACACATACTAATACCAAGTTTCTAAATTGTACTTACGATATCACCATAAGTAAAGTCATTATAATTCAGCAAATCCGAGGCATCAGTAAGTGAATCCTTAACCTTAATGGCAAACAAACGAGGCAATCTATCAATGAATTTTTCTTTCCAATAAGGCATGTTAGAGTCATCCCGAAGCATAACTCTGGACATAAAGACATCTTTATACCAACGGTAATCAGACATCTTATTACGTCTCAGATTGTTCAAATAATCAGAGATACGATTGGTTATGTTGGATGGCGTTCCAACAAAATGTTTAATAAGGGTATAAATAAGGGTGTTGACTGCATCGGACTCTCCTCGTCCTATGCTTTCGTCAAACACAAGTAACCCTTCTTCAGTCTTTTTGATTGCAGAACGTATGCCACCTCTAGCTGCGTCAGTGAGATGTTTGTCCCACCAAGCACGAAGCATGCCCGAAAATCCACTGGTCAGTCTATCAACAATGTCAGTCTGGCTGAGATTGTTGTTGACATAAGCATTAGCAACCATATACATACACTGGACAGTATTGAGGATTTCCTGCTCAAATAATCCATCAATATTCCATTCATACATTTGGTCAGCAGATACTGAGAATTGAGATTGGAAACCTTTTTCCTCAAACTGCAAATCAGGGGGTGTGGGTCTTGAATACCAGTTTTTCGTAAGACCAATGGGAGTAGGTCCTTTCGAATAAAGTCTGGTAAGTGTAGGTCTTTCCAGAGAAAGATCCTGAAAATACTTTGTATTAAATCAATTTTTTGTACTAGGGAATTATCAGACAAGGTTTCACCAGACAAACCGTCATCATCCAGAGTTTTCACAGAAAATGAATCATCAAAGTTAACCCCTTTGCTGTCTTTGTCTAAGACACTGACAGAGGGTCCTTCTTGTTTAATATTAGTAAGCATTTGATTAAACTTATCGAGAATACTATCGACCGATTTAAAAACAATTTTTAAGTTGAAGATCTTTAACTTAAAAATTGCATGAAGATTTATAACGCAAGTGCATGGGATGGAGCTAGTGGAAATGATTGATTTTTCTACGTTTTCAAGTATTTATATATTGTAGTACACGGCTACTTAAATAAGTGTGGGCCTGCCTCATAAACCCAGTCCCTTTTGCTTGGGTTTAGTACTGCAAGAGAGTGATAAATGTCGTAAATGCATTATAGGAGGGAGAGTAGTAGGTACGTCGCTGAATTAACAAATTTTTTATATATAATTATTTTTATATACTTTTTACGTACTTCAACTCTAACCGTTAATAATTTAGATCACCCATGTACAAGCATTATTAATGTTGGCAACTCTCAAAGAGGAATTTCTTGCTTACGTGTCTAAACGTTTTTTAGGATGTTTTTATTATCAAGATTTTCTAGCATTATTTTACGTTATGATATAAAATGCTAATTAACACACACACGTGTATATATATATATATATACACACATATGAGTTCGTCTATGTAAAATGCTAGTAAACGCATGCAATCCCTAAATTGGGAATGGAAGCAGAATTTTTCCAATACTGAAACTCTATATAACGTTCGAGTCTAAAATACATTGTCACGAGATCTTCAACTAATTGCAATGTCTCTTTTTTATAGTTGATTATAGATGATCATAATGCCTTTTCATTTGAAGATTACTATTCATTTAAGAAATTCCATTTTCTCAACATATATATATATATAAATATATATTGTGGTTTATTTATTTTGATATTTGAGATCCATGGTTATTTAGCTAGCTAATTGACGTGTTGAATATTTTGACTTGGTATAAATAAACATAATTAAAATACGAGTTTTGCTATATATACTCACTTTTACATATTTTTTGTACATTTCACTAATATGATTGGTCAAATCAATTAATTTATATTAAAAGAGTAATGTTATATACAGTCATTTTTATGTACTTTCTATGCATTCCACTGATGTGATTGGCTGCATTAATTTTATTTTAATACTCAACTAATCACATTAGTAAAATACGCAAAAGAGTATAAAAAAATGACTGCACATAAAATTTTTGATATAAGATATATATACACACACCAATTAAACATGAAAACGTGCTGTCAAAGCTAGGGATATGAATTAGTATATATGCATGGATGGATGGTAAAAAAGAATTAATAAAATCTTTTAAAGAAAAAGGTTTTAAATTCATGCATATTGCATTTGTTCAAGTAGCAGTGAAACCTTTAATCAGAAAAGGTATCAATGCTTTTGTTCTTTTATGTTTACGTGATGGTAGATTCATGGACTTTGCTGACAGTGCCTTAGGAGTAGTTCAGACTTCTCTTATGGATGGTCTAGTTCATTTTGATTGCTATCCTGACTTGATGGTTGATTTGTATGACGCAAATGTTCTGTCTGTTTTGACTTTGAATGTTCTAACTTCCGGTTTTAACATGAATCCTGGCAGTAGACCCATATCTTTAGTTTACCGTATATACTACAGAGTTTTGAGTTCTAGCCTTGAGACAAGAGCTAAAATTAAGTCTCCTAAAAATGAGACTTTATTGATGTGCAGTTCTACTGAGAACGCTAACATCAGAACTCCCAAGAAACTCTATTGGAAGGATATCCAACTTCCAACAGAATGGACCCTTAAGGAAGAGCTGCCACCAGTGGCAATTCAACCTAAGGAAGATCTTAGTTATATCAAGCAGTTCATGGATGGAACTGTAAAGATATCCTTTGATACATCTAGTTCTAATGGAAGAAGAAATTCTTTCGCTGGATCTAAATCCTCTGTCAGTTCGGACCCAGGTATTCGAGATGCGAATATCAACAGATATCTGGAAGAACAACGTTCTTCTCGTCCGGTTATTATCCAGGAGTTCCAGTCCACTCCAAATAACCAAGATCTAAGGGATCTTAAGTTGAAAGGGATTTCAACTCAGTCCCAGGTTACATCTGCCATGTATTCTGCAAAAGATAAATCCATACAGGAAGAAGCACAGGAGGAAGAGGACAATTCTTTGTCCCCTACCGCTTCTGATATGGTCGCCCCGGTTCATCATCAATTATGTATGATGAGCAGGACGAATTATCTTGATCATGAAACACTAACGCATGATTCTATTGACTTAGCTTCTTTACTTGCTGAATTTAAATCGAAAGAAAACCGTAATAAGAGAAAATCTTATTGCGAGATTTATTCCTCTTCTGAGAAACAGAGGATTCGAAGAAAATGGATGGATAAGATGGTTTCCATTAATAAACACATCTTATTCTTTGATTTTCTTGAAAATCATTATGCTTCTAAGAAGAACGATTCTAAAAAGAATTTAAATGTTTTAAAAACAAATTTTATTAAAGAAGAAGGCAGGACTGTTGTAAAAACCAGCCACCCCCCTTTGGAAACTATCTTGATTTCTCACCAAGGAGTTGAAATAAAAGCCTCTCCTTTTAAGATTTCAAAACCAGGTGAAAATGTTTTGCTCGAAACAAAAAAGATTATTGAACAAAACAATTTTGTTAACCAATCTCTCCATACAATAGGTCAACAATTGGACCGTATAGAGAATATGGTTGAAACACCTATTTTCCAAAAACCTGCCAAAACAATTGAAAAACCTTTGGTTATCTTACCTGAGAGAAGGCCAAAAATTGATTTTACACCGACTGATAGTACTCTCGATAAGGTTAATCGAATGCTTGCTAACATCAAACAAGAAGTTAGTCAAGAAGGACCCTCTGTCAGTGCTTTAAGCAAAAACAGCAAATGGGTTAATTTTGATGATTCTTTTTCTGTAAAAACTTTGGATGAGGATGGTTTGTCTAAAGAAACCTTGTCTGATAATTCCTTAATACAGAAAATAGACTTAATTCAAAATGGTTTTCAGGATCTTTCTCTGGAAAGACCCATGATTGCCAAACTTGATTTTTAAAGACCTACTCCCATTGGTCTTACAAAAAATTGGTATTCTAGACCAACACCCCCTGACTTGCAGTTTGAGGAAAGAGGTTTCCAATCTCAATTCTCAGTATCTGCTGACCAAATGTATGAATGGAATATTGATGGATTATCTGAGCAGGAAATCCTCAATACTGTCCAGCGTATGTCTATGGTTGCTAATGCTTATATTAGCTTATCAGCAATATATCAAGAACCTCCTATTGCGCCATCTCGCCATCTCGGCAACATACATATATATATATATATATATATATATATATATATATATATATGTATGTATGCAGATTGATATACCAGCAATATATCATTCTTAAACGTTTTATATATAATCAAATAAAATTGATATAGAGGTAAGATAATTAAACCCAATAACAAATTGAGAAAAAATAAAAAAGAAAAAGGTGTAAATGCTCTAATTTTCATTATCTTTAATTAATGATCTAGAAATAATATCTTAATATAAAATTTAAAATAAAAAATAAAATATTACGATTAATGAATTATTAATGGGCTAGAAAACTATCGTTTTCCAATGGAGTGCAGTGATAAAGGCGGCTCATCCAACACATGATTTAGAGAGAGAGAGAGAGAGAGAGACAGAGAGAGATCTGTAATGAATGTCAAGAGCTTTGATGTTAATTATGCTATTTGCACTTATTTAATTACAGACATTTGCTTCATATGCTCTGTGTCTCCTATGGGAGTTTAATTGGGATCTGGTGGTACAAATCAGATCTATATGCGTTTTGAGAAACGGGATTCTTTGCTCAAGTATGAGTTTGTGAATATACATGGATCATGTGATTGTTTGTTTTTCTGCAGAATGCGTTGGATCTGGTAACCTAACCTTTGGTTGATTTTAATGAATGATGTGCTGATTTATATTCTAACATGTTTCGTTCTCTAGTTTTGGATCTGCTTAATTGCTTAGAAAGATAGGAGGCAAAAGAAAAATTGAAACTTATATGTTTGTGGTTTAGTTTCTTAAAAACTAGTGAGAAACAATTTTTTTGTGGTAAGTGATCTTTGGGTGGAACATACGTGAAAATACCATGCTTAATGTTCTTTTCCTTCATTTTGTCAGCGAGCAAATGGAGATGGGCGGTCTTCTTACCATTACCATGAGACCTCCCCTTTATTACCTTTTCTTTTAGAAGGGAAGCTTTGCTATTCATTATGGGGCCTATTTCCATGTATCTATCTTGTTTGTTCATTTTTTTAAAAATATTTATTTAAATCGTGACAAAGACCTTAGTCTGTTGCAACATTTTTTTTATGTAGACTGGCTACTTATTCCCCAAAGAACATCCTCATTACTGGGGCTGCTGGGTTCATTGCATCTCATGTTGCCAACCGGCTCATCCGTAATTACCCTGACTACAAGATCGTTGTACTCGACAAGCTTGATTACTGCTCGAATCTAAAAAATCTCTTCCCCTCTAAATCATCTCCTAGTATCAAGTTCGTAAAGGATTGGAAGTGCTGACCTTGTCAACTACCTTCTCATCACCGAGTCTATTGACACTACAATGCACTTTGCAGCCCAGACCCATGTTGACAACTCATTTGGTTACAGCTTTGAGTTTACCAAGAACAATATTTATGGTACGCATGTCCTTTTGGAAACCTGCAAGGTCACTGGCGAGATTAGGAGGTTCATCCATGTGAGTACAGACGAAGTCTATGGCGAGACAGACGAGGATGCTGTTGTGGGAAACCATGAGGCTTCTCAACTCCTCCCAACAAACCCATACTCTGCAACAAAAGCTGGAGCAGAAATGCTTGTCATGGCATATGGTAGATCATACGGGTTACCTGTGATAATAACACGTGGGAACAATGTTTATGAGCCCAGTCAGAATATGCTTTGCAATAAAGAGCATGCTAAGATGCCCCATTTATATATGAATCTATACATTCTAAACATTTTTTTTAAGTATCTATACATTCTAAACAAATCAAGAAAATAAAAGTATGTGTGACTTGTAACTGGTACTTATGGATTTTGCTTGCAATAACCTATCTATTATTGCTCGATGCAGAAAATTTTAAAGAAGAATGATGCTGGCGACCATTTTCCACCATATGCGATTTGCTTAGGTTTTGAGTTATTAACAATGATCATAAGCAAGGTAGTCTATCTTTCTCCTAATTTGTATATATTTGACGAAATGGTTTCTAGTTCTCAACTCATTGTCCCATTGTTTCACATTTTTACCCCTTTAAAATACTTCCAAATTGAATTTTAGTGTCAAAATAGTCAATATTGTTTCTTCCTGTAGTTGATTCATGATTCAATTAAACTGTTGACAGGAGAAGAATATTGTTCTTATGGAATACCTCTTTGTATTATCAAATGTTTAGCCTCACATGACTTGACTGAGTATACTCATGTTTCTTCCTGTAGTCGATTCAATTAAACTGTTGAAGGCAGGAGAATATTGTTCTTACGAAGTACTTCTAGGTATTTTCAAATGTTTAGCGTTAAATTAGTAGACTGAGTAATACTCATTGTATTTCCTACTTTATGGCCTATATTGGTTTATAGGATTGGGGCTGTTATCCCTTTTTTTCCTTTTTAATGCAAAATCAAGACTTAATTATCTTTCATTGAACGCATAGATGATCATTGGTATGCATTTACAATGAAGATATAAAATGTTTTTAATTCCCAAACATTTTCTGATTTAATGTCGTGCGAAGCTGGTTGAATTTTACATAATCGTTTTCAAAGGGCCTTTTTATAATTTAATGACAGACTTGTTTTTCTTGATAATAGGACCAGAATATTCTCGAATCATTTAATGTTACAGACCAGGCGTCTACCCTTCAGTTTATGGAAAACACACAAATTGAAGGAACTGTGTTTCAAAGGTATACAAGTTTTCAATTATATCTGCACATTGATTTTGATGCAATTGAAATTAATAATGAATATGTGTTTTTGTCGTAGCCTCTCCAAAACAGGTACATGCTCTGTGCTATTGTTGTATATGATGATGGTGAATTGTTCTTAATTTACAACCAACTATCGAAAAAAAAAAAGTCGATGTTTGGGATACATCTTCTGTGGTTGTGAAGGGAAGAATTAAGCTTAAGCCTAATACTTGAATTGTCTGAATATGGAAACCCATATTGGAACCTACTTTGTTTGTCCAAAGATGGAAGTCCATGCTGGAACATCTGTGTGCGCTTTACTGGCTGGGGAACTAGAGTGGGTGGATTCTTTGTTTGGTATTTTGTATGTTGATCCTTCCGGGGAATAGGAGAATGGAGTGTTCTGGAGATTGGCTGGTATTGGGAAACTTGATTTGTGATACTTAAATGACTTTGAGAGGGTAATCTGGGGTAGTTTTGGAAGAGTATTTGATGTGCTAGGGTTCCTGGGAAAGTTTCATTCTTCAGTTGAGTAGTGCCCTTGGGAAAAATTCTCATGGTGGATGATTTTTGAAAGAAAAGACAACTGTAGATTGGTGATGCATGTGGAGACCTAGCAGCCAGAGTAGAGAAGGTCTTGCTACAATGTATAGTAGCTAGGGATTTGTGGCTTTTAGTGTTTTGCCTTATTGGGGATTGTTGGGTGATGCCAAAAATGTCTTAAAAGAGATGGTTACTTGTTTAAAAGGAGGTAACACAATTTCAACAGGCCTTAAAGTGGATTGTAGGGTATGAATGTTGTTGTTAACCCTATGTTTTTATGATTGTTGTATGACTGGATGATTACTAAATACAATTTCTTTTTCTGGACTTTCGTACTATTCTGAACAATTCACTTTTATATAATAATGTTAGGAAATGTATTTCATACACGTTGCGTTCTTGCTTCTTTCGTTCTTTTTTTTAAAATATTGTCTCAATTTGCGTGTAAACTTCACAGAAGTTTGATGTTGATGTTGAAGTTTCTGTAATGGTCTATCATCTTCACTAGCACTAATTGGTATCTTTTAATTGCTCGGTAATAACAAAGTTATCAAAACATAAAAAGTCTACTGTGATATAACATTGCAACTTGATGTGTACATTCTTTTGCAGATTTCCTCCTGACTTGCTTAAAAAGTTGAGTCCAGATTGTCTTGTCATGCAAAACCATCACGTAAGTTCTAATTCATAGATGGCTCAATAATATTTTCACTTTATGCTGAATTCTATTGGTTCTTGTAATTTCCCCATGAGTGTCTTGATCTATATCTTGTTTCATTAATTTTTAAATTTCTTTTAGTAATTTTACATGTAAGCTTGACAAAGTCTGATATGATTTGGGAATCTGTAGTAGCGATCCTCTGATCCAGTCTTGAAATTTGTCTTTGGACTTTGGGATTTATTGAAGGGATGTGGTTTTTGACCATAAACAAAATATTTTTTAGTGAGGCACTACATATAAAATTCTGTAGGAGTGATGAAATACACATGTGAGGTGGAAGGTGCTCTTTTGACGTTGTTTCCCAAATGATTTAGTTGGGGTACAACCTATTAAAAAAAAATGATTTAGTTGGAGTACAACCTATCCAAAAAAGAAAAAGAAAATTGATTTAGTTGAGTACTAGCTATAAAAAATGATTTAGTTGGGACTACAACCTACAAAAAAAAAAAAAAAAAAGATTTAGTTGGAGTATAACCTTCCTCTTGTCTTTAAATTTCTGCTCTTCTCTGCTTGGAACCATTCAAACATTTTATATTGATATGCTAAAGCCGTTTTTTCTCAAACTTTAAATTCTAATGAAACCATTGCCTGGTCCATTGTCCTTGGACCAAATGACATGTTCTCTTCTGTGAACAAGGTGTGGAGGGTGAGGAGATGGGCTCAAACCTCTATACGTGTGAATGTGCTATGTTTTCAATTGAGGATTTTTTTTTTTGAGTTTTGTGTTTTTGTTCCATTATTACAGTTGTATGCTTTTGGATCCTTTGGTCTAAGTTGATCTGTTTTCTTAATGGGACTGTATGGAATTTCACCTTAAAGGTTTGAGGATAAACAAAATCTATCCAGCTTTTTTAAGATCTTGACCACTAGTGCAGATGAAGATAATAAGGTAGTGAATACAGCCATACTGTTTTTATATTATACTGATTTGACTCTTCATATATCCCCTTGGAGTATTATCAGGTTTATTTCTCCACAGTACACATACACAGCTATCCTGTGACTGCCTTCCAACGGCATCCAGAGGTAATTCTTATATTGTGCTTCCAATAGTCTTGTTACATGTAATCAATCACTTAACTCCATAATTATGAAAATTTGATCGATGGAACTGCTCCCTGTTGACGCTTTTCATTCACGAATTTTCTCAAATCTTCCATTATGAAAGATTTTTTTGGATATCACTCATGCATCATCTTGGTGAGTAAAAAACATATACTTGGCATTTCACTAAGAAGCTTTAGGGCTTGACTAAATTGAGTAACACATATGTTCCATACATAAAATGGCTAATTACATACACCGTGCAGAAAAATGCTTTTGAATGGGGCTTATCAATGATCCCGCACTCAGAGGATGCAGTTCAGGTGACGCAACATGTTGCAAACCATTTGGTCAGGTTAGGCCTTGGGACTTGAGGGAGTGAAAAGTTCATCTAGTTCATTCTACGGGTTTTGGCTGTGCTGACAACTTTTTCCATTCACTGTAATTTTAACGGTTTCCTAGTAGGGAAATCTAGTTGTTTTGGGTTTATGCATTGTATGCGGTTGTTTTGTAGTGTCTTTAACCCTGTTAAACCCCAGAACTCTGTAATGTGCCCACATTACAATGATGGAGTAAATTATTAGCTTTTCACCAATGGGATGTGGGTCCTAGAAAAATGCCCTGCTTCCCCTAGCTCTACACTTCTGCATGAATGTGGTGTTGCAGTTGGAATGGTTTTTCATGTTACGCTTCCTTTAAACGATATATATTGATACGACCGCCATCTTGATTTGACGATTCCTTGATTATAACACTAAATCAGGGGTGCTAACAAATCATACTCTTCTAGGAAAATAAAACATAGTCTTGTATTTCTTTACAAATGTTTGTTCTCAACTGAGCTTGTATTGTTTTCTGCAGTGAGGCAAGGAATTCATTGAACTGACCACCTGCTCGACGTGTGCTCGACAATCTTATTTACAATTACAGTCCCACTTATTGTGGGAAGGCGGGGTAAGCCGAAATTGCCTGTTGCACTGCATTATATTACTTGCATATCTACTTACTGATTGAATTTTGCATTTTGATGTCTATGACTGTAGGAAGGGAATCGGATGTGATGAAGTTTATATCTTTACCTAATTTCCAAACCAAATTCCGAAGGTCTTCCTTCCGATATTTGCAGTGTACATGGTAATTCTTTCCGGACTCTCCTATTTTTTAGGAGTTGGAAATGTAAACATTCATCATCATCATCGTTTCTATAATACTGAAGACAAATTCTCCATGCTTAGCATCGTGTAAGCATACTCTGCTTTCCATGTTGCAAATTCGATCATATATATGCATCGTGTTATCATCAAGACCTAACCTTTGAGGATTTGTTCTCTTTTTTGTTTTTGTTTTTTTATGTTTTTCCCTTGTTCCTATTCTTTTTTCAAATGACAAAAAACTAGCTGGGATCTTAACGTCGAAATGTATAAAAACTTGAGATATAATAAATAATACCGAGTTTCCCTATGGATTAGCTAAAAACAAAATATCATGAAAAGAGAGTAAACCCAAAAAGAAAAAAGAAAAAAGAAAGAGTGAGATATGAAGAATGCAAAATAAATGATAAATGGATGAAAAATAAAATAAAGTATGTGTAAAAAATTCACTCAAAAATAGGACGAAAAAATAAACAAAATATGGGAAAGAAGCGTATTGGGCCGGGAATCAAACTGGCTTGGGCCAGAACGTGTTCGGTAGGACGAGAAAAAAAAATGGGAAAGAAGAAGGCTGTTCGGCCAGGAATCAAACCGGCTTGGGCTCGTAGCAAGTTACTCATTTGCTCGAATGTGGATTCTTTACATGCTCTTGCTTTATAAATGTCACCGAACTTCTTCAGTACCGATGATAAGGGGTAGGTACTCTGTAATCCACATCTTATTCATGATGATTGAAGAATTAGTCAATCATTATAAAATGGTATTTATAAGTTAAATCATAGAACTTGATCAAGATGCATACACCAATATTATTACATACAACGATTAATATAATATGGATTAACTCCTAATTATTTATCTTTTTTTTGTTCTTTTTTTAATCCTATCTTCTCTTGGTATTTTCCGAAGTAATATGATGATCTCCTAAGATCTAGTAAGGGATTTAGATGAAATTAGAGGTTCGGATAAATTAATTTGTTGGATAATTAAAAATCCCTAAACCGAAAAGGCACGCGTGAATCAATCCTAAAATTAAGCATTAAATTCAATTCAAAGTTTATACAATTTCTTTGGCCCAAGAAATTGTGCCCCATTTTTTATATTAAATTCATGAATTCCTTGATGTAAAATCATAGCTACTGTCACGATTGTACAAGCGTTGTGTAATTATTTTGAAAAAAATAAAGAAATAAGGGACTCGCAAGAAAAAAATAATTTTTTAATAGTGAATTTCACTTTTTTAAAATGATTGCACAACTCTTTCCTATTCTACAACTGTATATAGCATTACTCTATATTTCACCGCTAGCTTATTGATGAGATGAATGTTTCTATGCGTTTTTTTTTTTTTTTTAAAAAGAGTTAGTTTACATACAGTCTCTATTTCTTATGCAAATCTATACAGTTATGTTTAAAAAAAATTTAAAATTACAATAATATTTTTTTAAAGTACTGTTTTTCCCTTTTTATTCCCACCAAATAAAATTTATCTAAAAAAGTGGGTAGAAGTTTAAAAAAATAATTTATAAATACATGTCTTTGGTACTGCCTGAAAAGTTGAAAACAATATGGTATAGCGGTGCATTCATACTGTCCCCTCCGCAAATCCCTCTTAATTTACTTTTCGGGACTACTGTCCCCTCCGCCTCGGCCGGCTCTCAGTCTACCTTCGCTCACCTACTTTACTCAAACGAATTCAATGATCTACGTATATGCGGCATTTTTCTCTCCCATTAGTTGAAAGTTTGCGAACGCATATATATATATATATATATATATATATATAGACTCAAACATTCATTATATATATATATATTATATATAAGAAATGATATCTATATAATTTGTTGCATGTATTAATTTGTACAAACACGTACATTGATTTGAATTAAGTACTCATGCAACAATATCAATAATATATATATGCATACATACATGTGTATGTGTCATCTTAGGAGTCGTTTGGATTGAAAAACTATCTCTTATGATTATTACAACTTTTTTAAATTTTTACACAATGTAGAATAAATAATTTAATATTTTCAAATTTTAAAATAATAATAATATTAAAAAATAATATTCTAACAATATTTTATTCAACTTTTATCTAAAACCATCTTATTTCATTTCACCATCCAAACAACCCATAAGTGTCGAATGTACGATTCCATGCTTTTCCTTCAATTCTCTTTTCAGCTGGAAAAAAAATAAAAAAAAATTACGTGTGATCAGCAAATAATATGTCAAACATTTACCCAAAAATAGTATATGTTGCAGCCTAAAAAATTAGCTATGTTTTCGCATGGTTAATTACCATGGTATACGGAGAAATCATTGCAATAAAATAAGTAATGAACAGTACTTTCACTAATTAGGAAAACAAATTGTCAATGCTTACCGAATTAATTAGGATAATTTTTGAAATTCATATGCCCGATGATCTTGATGTTTTGCTTACGCACCATCCCTCGAGTACTTAGAACTGCATGCATGCATGCATGCTGCTGCCTCTATATAATATCCATCACTGGCCTCCCTTCTTTGCATCCATCACTGCAGCCCTCTCTTCTTTGAATTATCTGATCTCTATCTCTGTGTTTTAAGGATGCAAGGTCTAATATTCATTCTTCTTTCCATCCTCTTGACTCCTTCTCTTAGTTCATGTGCTAGGGTTCTTCTTTCTCCAGCTGCAGGAGATACTTTCAATGTGATTCATTATGGTGCAGTTGGAAATGGCCAAACTGACGATTCACAGGTAGGAAAATCTCGTTCAATATATATTTCTCTTTATTTTCTTTTTAATTTCACTAAACTAATGCATGCGGCCTGTGATCCCGTTAACAGAGTGATCATAATCTATGAATATTTTTTTTTTCTTAATTTACATGATAGAGTTTTCAAAAAGCATGGGAGGACGTGTGTGGAGCGTCTGAAGGCACCCCAACACTCGAAATACCAAACGGAATGACATTCATGCTGAGCCCTGTTGCTTTCAAAGGCCCCTGCAAAGCCAACAGCGTCCATGTTCTGGTAATATTCTCTATATATATAGTAATATGTGCATGCGTTTATTGCATTTCATGTCATTTGCTTTGGTGGTTTTATCATTCATGCTGTTATCATTTATATTGATGAATGTCTGTACTCTTGCAGCTTCAAGGAACGCTTGTTGCACCAAGCAGAGATGCATGGAATGGCAAGAATGAGTGGATTCAATTCGCAGAAATAAATGGCCTAATGATCGATGGGGGTGGACAAATTGATGGTCAGGGTTCTTCTTGGTGGCAAGATTGCAACTCGAATTGCGAGCGGCCAACGGTAAGAATAATTATATATGCTTGTCATGTATTATATATCATGATCAATGTATCTAATAGTACTGATAAAATCCATTTTTCTGGATTGGGCAGATATTAAAAACTCATCTTTTTTTTCTTGCCCTTAGAAAAATGTTGAATTTCCTCTTGCAATACTTCAAAATTAAGGAGATCATATGTTTCTCAGTTTCTGGCTAATCATATATATATATATAATGCAGGCTCTTCACATCAACGATTGTCATGCCTCCAGGCTAACTGGAATAAAGCATCTGAATAGCGCTAAAAACCATATAAGCATTAGTGGCTGCAGTGACTTCTACATATCTGATCTCGAAATCACTGCCCCTGGCGAAAGCCCAAACACTGATGGAATTGACATCTCTCGCTCTAGCGGCATTACTCTTGAAAAATCCATAATAGGAACCGGTATATACATAAATACTCATAGATCATCGATCTGTAATACTTCAGTACTACTGCTTTTTGTTGTGCTGAATGCTCTAATTGTCGTTTGATTTGCTTTTTTGTCTCAACTACTTAAATATATATGTAGGTGATGACTGTATTGCTATTAATGGCGGCACGTCTAATATCAAAATCACCCAAGTTACTTGCGGTCCGGGCCACGGGATAAGGTTTGTCGACAACGGTTTATTATATATGTATACAACGTCGTACGTTACAATTAATATGTCTGTGTATATATCTGATGTATATTAATTTCTGTGTGTGTATATATATATTAATGCAGCATTGGAAGCCTTGGAGAAGATGGAAAATACGATACAGTAGAAGACGTATACGTGGGAGGCTGTACTTTCAAGGGGTGTCAAAATGGTGCAAGAATCAAGACGTGGGCTGTGAGGATCAAAATGGCTATATATATTAATTAATATAAAATTTTACACTATTTTTTTCCTTTTCCATTTTTTTTCTTTTAAAAAATTTAACGAGCTACTGAAATATTTCTAGGGTGCTGGATATGCAAGGAAGATCACTTTCGAAGACATCACCCTTGAAGATAGCCGACACCCTATTATCATTGACCAGTTTTACAGCAGTCACGATGGTACTCAAGGCCCCAGTAAGGTACTGAAAAATGTACATACACCAGTTCTTGTTTCTGCTCTGCAATATTGTTCCTCAAATGCAAGTTGCTTAATTATCTGAAACCATTCCAATGGATGTCTATGATCGATGATCTGTACTATGATCCATGCATTCACGTAGGGGTCGAGCGTAGCAGTGAGTGACGTGACTTACCGTAATGTGCATGGGACTTCCGCAGATGATGAAGCCATAATTTTCAATTGCGCGGAGGAAAGCTGCAAAAACATTGTGTTGGATCAAATAGACATAACGTTGTCTGTCCCCGGAAAGGATGCTCAGGCTGTCTGCAAGAATGCCGAAGGGACAGCTACTTCTACTGTTCCTTCTGTGACTTGCCTTTCAAATTGACCATCTTCATGTTCTCATGATCGTCATGGCCATTTCCGGATGTTGCTCTGTTTTTGTTTTTTAATCTTTTCAAAGGCGTTATGTTTGATAATCTTGATCTCAGGGGCCATGCTAGAAGTTATATATGCATGTACAAGCAGCCTTGCGAGTACGTAGTAATAGTATATACAAATAAGCTGGTTTTTACAAGAGTTTTTCATTCAGAAAAAATTGTAATGAGTGAGGGATCGTTGGATGCATGGGCATTAAGCAATTCCGGACAATCCAGTACCCTGGCTAGCTAGTATCATGTACTTCATGCACTTCCCAGATAAGGATATTCTCAAGTGTCGTTTTCGATTATTAAACTAGAAAAGTATATATACGTTGAGGTCTATTTTCTGTTTCAAGGAGGTGTTGTATTTGATATGAAGAGAACTATTTTAGCCACAGATATAATAACACAAGTAATTCTAGAAAGTGGTGAAGGAGTTTGATTTGATTTGTCTGATTATAAAATTACTTTTATTGTAAAACAAATTTGACAAATCACATGAAGTCACGAACGTTAGTTTGTGGGATTATTTTTTATATAATCCATTTGTGACTGTAGCACTTATTTTCGATGAAAAGCTAATTTGCTGTTCTCCAAAGCCTAGAGACCACCACGCGCCTCACCGCAGGATTCCCAAACAGCTGATCCTTCAAATGGGCAAAGAATTTTTGTTGAACAAAGTGGCGTGTGAGTCACACGCACGGGTAAAAATGCAAGTGAGTTCCATGCGCCGCCGTATAGGGAAACTCTTGCTGCCGCCACACTCAGCATTTCTAGGACCAAAGCCCTCGATTTCTTCAGACCTAACCATTAGCTACACTTCTAGGGTGGCGCGTGTTTCTCACGCACCACCATAATCTATTTGCTTTTATATTTTTTTCCTGTAAGATCGAAAATACGGATCTTCAATTTTTCAAATTGTAATTCGTCATTTTCATATCTATCTTTTTTATTTTTATTATTTGTTTTTGTTCAGGTTTAAAAAAAAATTAAAGAACAAAGAATTAGTCTCTTGGACATTTTGTCCATAGACTGAAATTAGTTCTTTCCTCTTATGGAGGGTGAGGTTTGGAAACTCTCCTCCTTTGGAGGGTGGGAGATGAAATCTCTACTTTATGCAAAGTGTTATCTTTTAGACGGTTGTTTGTACGTAAAGAGCTATAGAAGATAAGATCATACCAATCACAAAGAAATTTATGTATTGGGGTTGCCCTAATTGTGAGTAGTTGCCTTCTAATTATATCTCGTCATAGATTTAATTTCACTTTAATGAATGAATGGAGTCTATTTTTAAAGAAAAAAGAAAAGATTTGAATCCTGTATGGATGGATTTATTATATTATATAATTATTCATGCCTAATCTAACGCATGTATAACAAATATATATAATTAATCAAGGAACAAAATTTAAAATAAAAAATAACATTTATTTCGCAAGAGAAAAACGTGTATTAATTAATTAAATAAATAAAAAATAACAAATTGTATGCAATTAATTAACAGCCATTATCATATATATATATATATACTAGTAGAAGCAAAACGTCCAAGGGACGTTTTCTGCAATTGCTC
This sequence comes from Carya cathayensis, assembly GCA_011037825.1. NCBI lineage: Eukaryota > Viridiplantae > Streptophyta > Magnoliopsida > Fagales > Juglandaceae > Carya > Carya cathayensis. The sequence goes on from QGSO01000145.1 coordinate 185,098, forward strand.
CAAATAGAACAGCGTCTTATGCAATTACTCCAAATAAAACAGCTGTCAATCGTCATGTATTATCATCTATCTCAACATAGGCTCGACAACTGGAACAAATAAAAATAGAATTGTCAATTTTAATGATCTATTCATATAAGGAAATTGTTATATCAGAAGTTATAAATCAAAATATGAAGGAAACATATATACCGTAGTTGTGCGATTCTGGACTTCTTGTAAATAACACAGTTAGTGAAGAATTCATCATTATTAAATCGCTAACCTTATTTTTCAACAAAAACGGTGGCCAGCTTTTTAGATCAGACAAGCACCGCAAGTTTTTTCAGGTTTTCTGTAGCTGTCAGGCGCCGCAGAGCTATGATGCTACATCTTCTTATCTCTTGTAAAGAGACGCTTCACGAGAGATGCCGTGAAGCAATAGAGGTGCTTAGTCATAATTTTCTCTATAAAAGAAATATTCAGCTCATCTTCATTCGCATCCCATCTTCTTTACTTTTCTGTAATTAGTCTGCATTCTTACTCTGCAATCTCTCTTTGCATTCTTACTCTACAATGGCCCAGCAATCTTCTCGTAACCAATACGTGAGGTATTCTACACCATTTTCACCAGTTGTTTCTGCTTCTGCTGTAGGTTCTATAGTACAATACAATAATGATCTGGCTAATAAGTCAGATGTTGAAGCTATTTACGACCTTGTAAATCTCGGTACCCATTACTCTTCAGCTATTTATGCATTTTCTCAGCGACTACAATCCAAACCTTATGATTTGGATAAACTCAATGAGAAAATTTCTATCCTTCAGCGACTTCTTCAGGAGTCTGAAATGAAGATAGAAGCAATAAAGCGAGAGAATAGGAAATTAAAATCCTTGCTTAATTCTTCTTTTAGATTGCCTACTCCTTTAGACAGAGATGCCACGCAAATTTTAGAGGAGCAAGATCGTTTGAAGAATGAGGCGAAGAGCCTCAAATTTCTGTAATTTTTTTCGAGATAATAAAATAATATCTTAAAAATATTCATATTGTGTATCTATCTTCTGGTACATATTCTGTATGCTCAATTTTATATTTGGTAGCTAAAATCATATTCTGCGCAGATGAGGGTTGCATTCACTTCTACGTTTGAAGTGAAAACTAATAGATCTAAAGGAATAGATATAGATCTGTCAATACACAACAAAAATACATGTTCAACACCAAAAAAAATCAATTTTTTTTTCTCTTTCAAAAAATCAACTCGGAGATGAAAATAAAAGAAAGATGACTTAGAAAATAGAAAAATAAAAATAGAAGGAAGCAGTTTTGATGGTTTTGCTTTGCCTTTTGTGGTTTAGAGGGTGCAAAAGTGGTTTTGTTGTTCTGGTGAATACCTTGAATTGCAGAAAACTCGTACAGCTTTCCTCCGCTTAGCAAAGGTCACCTGCGTGTTGATCTTGTTCTCGATCCTCAACATGAACATAGATCTAAACGAATAGATATAGATCTGTCAATACACAACAAAAATACATGTTCAACACCCAAAAAAATCAATTTTTTTAGAAAGTGAAGATGAAAGTCTGAAAGAAAAAAAAACTTGAATCAAAAAGAAAAAAAAACATATGAACACAGATAGAAAAAAAATTTGTTATGTGGATCTGAAAAATAGAAATCAAACGAAAGGAAAAAAGAAACTTGAATAAATTTTTTACAAACAGATCTGAAACGGTGAGAGGGGAAGAAAAGAGAAGGGGAGAGCACGGGGAGAGAGAAAAGAAGAAAGAAGAACGGGAGAGAAAAGAAAAACGCAGGGGAAGAGAAAAGAAAGAAAGAAGAAGAAATAATTATCTTTACTGTGCATTTCAAATTTTTTATTATTATCTTTACTGTGCAGTTACGGAAATTCGTCGATTTATAGAATTTTTTATTATATTTACTGTGCATAATTACTGTGTATTGACGAAAATTTTGACGAATTATTATTTTTACTGTGCATAATTACTGTGTAGTCACGGAAATTCGTCGATTTATAGAATTTTTTATTATATTTACTGTGCATAATTACTGTGTATTGACGGAAATTTTGACGAATTATTATTTTTACTGTGCATAATTACTGTGTAGTCACGGAAATTCATCGATTTATAGAATTTTTTATTATATTTATTGTGCATAATTACTGTGTAGTCACGGAAATTCAAAATTTTCGATAATTTAAAATTTTTTATTATATTTACTGTGCACTTTTAATTTTTTATTATTATATTTACTGTGCATTTAAATTTTTTATTATATATTTACTGTGCACATTAACAAAATATTATTATATTTACTGTGCATTTGAATTTTTTATTATATATTTACTGTGCACATTAACGAAATAAAAACGGAATGTTACTGTGCAAAATGAGATTACGAAAACGGAACGACAATTTAACTGTTGTTTCCTGTAGTAAGCGCATAGACGCTTATTATAATAGATAGATATATATAAGTGTGGGCCTGCCTCATAAACCCAACCCCTTTTGCTTGGGTTTAGTACTGCTAGAGAGTGATAAGTGTCGTAAATGCATGATAGGAGGGAGAGTAGTAGGTATGTAGGCATGTCGGTGCACTAGCAAATTTTTTATAAGAAGTCACTTTTTAAGCACCCCATCTTTTAACTTGTTAATACTTTAGATCACCCATGAACAAGCATTATTAATGTTGGCAACTCTCAAGGAGGAATTTCTTGTTTGCGTGTTAGCCAGGGAATTTAATTAAATGCTTATGCTTGTCTAAAAGTTTTTTAGGATGTTTTTATTATCAAGATTTTCTAGCATTAAATGCCAATTAACATACATATCTTTATATATAAAAGAGCATATCTAACAGAAATTTGTTATTTTAATGAAAATTTGTTGTTTTACCGTTAATTTTACTGTTTCCGTTAAAGTTAACTCTGTTTACTAACTTCATCTAAATTCATTTATTATTTTCTCTTTAATTTCTTCCATACCTTTACATCTTCTCTTTAATTTCATTCGTTCGTATCTCTCTCCAAAACCAATTTATCTAGCGCAACGCATGACCCAAGGCAAAATCTGTCCAGATTTACAACGATGGCACGACTAGGGGAGGAGGAAGGGCTCGGTGGTAGGAGAGATGAGCGAACGAAGAGGGAGAGATCGGTGTGAAGGAGAACTGCTCACCGAGGGAAATAAATGCGATGGAGGCTCGGCCTGGGAATGGGACGACTGAACGACGGCGAAAAAGCACTAAGGAAGAAAACAAATGCTTGCTGCACCGCTCATTTGAGATCCAGTTCATGTTGTAATTCGGCGGCATATAATAGAAGAAAATGTTCAAATTCTTCAAGAACCCTGCTGTAAAATGTATACATATGTTAAAGTTTCAGTTACATGGGCGAAAGAGGTGAAAACTTTCATCAAAACTGTGAGGAAAAACAATCTAACTTGAATTACTTGTGAATTTTTGGAGGAGAGTGTCGTTGGTGGACACGAAGAGAGTGCGAGAAGTGAGGGTGGATTTGGAGTTAGGGACATGGGTTTTGGACATAGAGGTAGGTTTGTTCTGTGGGTTATTGTTGGTTACGAAATAGGAGCCGAATAGATAGAGTGAGAGGGAGAACCAGATGACCCATTTGTAGTACCTGTAAAACAAGCTCCTCTCTGAAGTTTTCTCTCTGGAGTTTTCTTTCTACTGTATCTCTCTACAGTAAGCTAGCGATCAGAGCGTTCTCACCCAGGAGAGGGCTGGAGCTTCGTCTCCTCCCTCCCTCAGCCTGTCCAGCAGTTGTATATATGGCTTTTTTCTCAGTTGTTTTTAGTTTTCCGGTGATAGTAGCTAGATGTTCCGATTTGCTATTCTCTAGCCGTTTTCAATAGCCACGCGCCCCTCCATCGGACTCCCTAACCGCCGATCTACAGGTTGGTCGAAGAAAACTTTCTTTCCGTGTGATGCGTGTAGCTCATGCGCCGCCGCGTCTATGGGTGTTTTGTTGGAGTCCTCGGTCTAGACCCAAAACACCAAGTCCTCCACACCAATGGTGGCCTTGTGATGACCGAACCTTAGTTCCTCTCGTGCTTGTCTCACGTGCAAAGGTGGTCAATATGACCACTTGGGGATGGTGGGGTTAAGTGTTTAGGCTAAGATGGGTGTATGGAGTGATGGAAGATGAAAGGTTGTGTTTCGAGGGTGATGGGCGCACGACACAAGTGTGTGCTAGTGTAGGCGCCACTTGGAAGATGGTTTAGGGTTTGGAAGTTGTGTTTAGGCTTTAGAAGATGTAAGATGGGTGGCTAGGATGGAAGATGAGTGATGTGGAGTGGGCAAGCTAAGGCTGGCCGAAATTTGATGATGGGAGGGATTTTAGGAAGTTTCCTAAAATATTGGAAGTCAAACTTCCTAGAATCTTGGAGATGATCTTCTTAAAATCTTGGGATATGATGGAGATATGAAGGGCTGATTATGGGAGTGATTTTAGGGATCAATTAGGATTCCTAAATGATAGGAATCTTAATTGGAAAGTGGGGTGGTCGGCTAGGGTAAAATCAATGAAGTAATCAATTATGGAAAGTTGACAAACACTATGGTGGGCGATTTTGAGGGGTTGGACGGATTAAATGAGCCAAATTCAATAAGAATCACCTCAAGAACAAGGATGAACACTCAAGAACAATGATGAACACGCATGAACCAAATGAAGAACATGCATGAACACAATGAAGAACACTCAAGAATAATGAAGAACACTCAAGAACAATAGCAAAATACTAATGAACTTGAATGAGCAAACACATAAAAAGGATAATCAATACTTGATTCACGGATTGCACAAGTAATGAATAAACCTCATAGATTGATAAACACAACTTGGATTCAAGAATTGCACCAAGTTGCAAGAACAAGATAGATTGAATCACATTTATTCAAAAAATTGCAAAGTATGATTCTCTCTTTGGGATTCACGAATTGCATCCAAAAAGCCTAAGTGCAAAGGCACCAGCTTATGATCTCTCAAACAATAGTCTTCGCTCTAGGAGTTTGCCAAAAGATAATGAAGCAAATGAAAGAGGTCCTATTTATAAGAAAAACAAATTGGAAACCCCCAATGGGTCCCTAGAAAATAAATAAATAAAACAAATTAAATAAATAAAATAAATAATAAGATAATGGCCATGGACTAAGGCTAGTCGTGGCATGCATGGCCCATGGTGGGCTAGGTGGTACACGGTGGTCAGGTTGGTCCATGGTCAGGTGGTGCGGTCATGGCTTGCCGGGTGGTGAGCGGCATGGCTGGCTTATGGTGAGCCAGGATTGTGCGGCATGGCTAGCTGATGGTGAGCCATGGTGGTGCAAGGCATGGTGGACATGGCATGCTGAAGGTGAGCCATGGTGGTGCACGGCATGATGGGCATGGCTTGCTGAAGGTAAGCCATGATGGTGCACGGCATGGCCCAGGCTGGTGGCCTAGGCGCTGAGTCTGCAAGGCATGGACTGGAGCCATGCGCTGAATGGCATGCCTGGTGGGCATGCCACTGACCTGCTCTGCAAGGCATGGGCTGGAGCCATGCACGGATGGCGTGCCTGTGGGGGCACGCCACTGGCCTCGCTAGGGGGTGTGGGGGCACGCATGCATGCGCGCAGATGCACGCTCAAGGGCACGCGCAAGCCTGCACGCATGGTTTACGCGCGGTCATTAGCCTCCATGCTCGCCCGCTGCGTGTCATGGTTTGAGCCAAGGCATGCAAGCAGACTAGCCATGTGACTGTCCTGACCCTCCATGGGTTGTGCTGAGGTGTGGTCCCTGGCAAATCTCCTGGGGGTTGTGACATTCCCCCTCCTTTCAAGCACATCCTTGCCCTCAAGGATCAAATTTGGATACCTCGACACCATGTCATCATAATCCTCCCATGATGCCTCCTCTCTCGGCACCCCTTGCCATTGGATCAATACTTGCCATACATTCCTCCTTGTCCTCCCTTGAGTCACTATCCTATATTCAAGAACCGTTCTCGGTTGTAAGAGCATCTTCCCCTCATCATCAAAGTTAGGAAGCTCTTCCACAATAAGGTTCGGGTCCCCTTTCTTCAACAAAGTCACATGAAAAATCGGGTGAAGTTTAGATGATGGGGGAAGTTCCAATCTATAAGCTACCTCCCCCAACCTTTCCAATACTTTAAAAGGCCCATAGTATTTCTTGGAGAGTTTCATAGTCATCTTCTTCCTCAAGGTCTTTTGGCCAAACGGTTGCAATTTCAAGTAGATATAGTTGCCTACTTCAAATGAAACTACACGTCTCCCTTCATCATAATACTTCTTCATTCTCTCTTGAGCTCTTTCTTGACCTTGACCAAGATCTCATCTCTAGTCATCAACTCTTGCTCAACTTCATTGTTTCTAGCCGTCCCATGCTCATAGTTCACCAACATGAGTGGTGACGTCCCATAGACTACTTCAAACGGGCTTCTTAGAATTGATACATGAAATGAAGTATTATACCAATACTCAGCCCATGTAAGGTACTCTCCCCATCTCTTTTGTTCTTCATGGCAATAGCATCTCAAATATTGTTCAAGTGTTCGATTGACAACTTCGGTTTGTCCATCGGTTTGTGGATGATATGAGGAACTAGCCTTCAACTTATTACCTTGCAACTCAAACAATTCCTTCCAAAATGTGCTCATGAAAACTCTATCTCGATCCGACACAATACTTTTAGGGAACCCATGCAACTTCACTACATTATCAATGAAGGCCTTGGCCACACTCTTGGCCATGTATGGATGCTTGAGAGGAATGAAGTGTGCATACTTACTAAGTCGGTCAACCACCACAAAGATCACTTCATAACCCCCACTTGTAGGTAAGCCTTCAATGAAATCCATTGACAACTCCTCCCAAATATTGTTTGGAATTGGCAATGGTTGTAACAACCCGGATGGTGGCCTTGTGTCATACTTGGATTTTTGACATATGTCACACTCGGCTACCATCTTCTTCACTTCTTTCTTGAACCCTTCCCAATAGAAAAAATGTTTCAATCTAATATAAGTTCTTAGCCACCCCGAGTGGCCTCATTCCTTACTATTATAGAAGTGATCAAGAATCTCTTTCCTCAAATTCGGCACATTAGGGACATAGACATACCCCTTGTAATAGATGAGACCGTCTCTTACTTTGAAACCAACCACTCCTCCACCTTGGGCATCAAGTAGCTCAATAATCTCCAAGGCCCGTGCATCAAGGTGTGTGGCCTCTTTAATCTTGTCCCACACTCTCCATTCGGCCCCATTCAAGGCCATCAACATGGGATCATCTTCTTTGTAAGTAGTCCACAACAAGTAGTTACCCTCTGATATCAAAGCCGCACAAGGCTTCTCTTCCTTAGGTACCAAAGCTGTCCACATATGCTTCTTGGTCCCAAGTTTGAATTCCATGGTCATCTTCCCATAATCATTGATCACTCTTCCAATGCTTCTAAGCCAAGCATTGCCCAATACAATCTCAAGACCTCCAAGTGCCAAGACATGAAGATCGGCTACAATCCTCACACCTTGTATGTTCATCTTCATTTCCTTGACAATCTCTTCACATCTCATCTTGTCTCCATTTGCAACTTTTACCTCAAATGGATCTACGGCACACGGCTTCAACCCAATCTTGGTGACAATATTGGAGTTGACAAAGTTGTGGGTGGATCTACTATCCACCAAAAGAGTCACCTCAAACTTCCCTACCCATGCCATCACTCTCATGGAAGTGGGTCTAGGTACACCCGAAATGGCATTCAAGGACAATTCGGCCTCCTCTAGTGATTCACTAGATTCGGCCCTCTTTTGCTCCGACTCCTCACTAGTGGTCTCAACATGTGCCTCATCTTCCCCCTCATTGTTTTCATCCTTAAGCAACACATATGCTTGCCCGACCCTACACTTGTGCTCTTTGCTCCATTTGTCATCACATTTGAAACAAAGACCCTTCTTTATCATTTCTTGGACCTCTTCTCTAGCCAACTTTTTCACTTCATATAGCTTTGGTTTTGATGCACTCGCTTCTCCCTTCTTGCCTTTCCAAGGAACTTTGGTTTGCAAAGATTTTGAAACTTTGCTCCCTATATCCTTAGAATGACGCTTCTCAATGTGAGTGCTTTCCTCAAGTATCTCCGTCATTCTCATAACTTCTTGCAAACTCCTTGGTTGCTTCAACTTTATCTCCTTGGCAAGCCAAGGTTTCAACCCATCTACAAAAGTACCAATTATTGCCTCTTCGGACCAATCCCTAACCAAGGTTTGGAGTTGCCGAAACTCATCAATAAAGTGGTGTATTTTTCCCTCTTGTTTCAACTTGGCCAATTGCCCATGATGGTTGACAATCGGTGAATGCCCAAATTGCATCAAGAATTCTTTCTCAAAGGCAGTCCATCCCAACCTCTTTTCATCCTTCTCATATTGATCTCTTATCTACCTCCACCACTTGCTAGCTTTTCCTTCCAAGTAGAAACAAGCCGTTAACACTCTTTCTCTCCTTGGAACATCATAGACACGGAAGTAGTGGTCTACTTTATCCAACCACTCATATGGATCCCCCCCATTGAACTTAGGGAAGTCCACCTTTGGTCTCTTGGGTCCCCGGTCATAAGTCCGGTTTCCCCTCCTCTCATCATGGATTCCATCATCAAACCTTCTTCCATGGTTGCCTCCATTTTGGTCATAGTAATGAGGCCTTCTCTCCTCTCGGTTTTCATGGCCCAAAGGCCTTCTATCATCTCGGTTCTCATAGCCCCAAGGCCTCTCCTCTTCATACCCATACTCGGCCTCATGGTCATCTTCATTTCTAGGCATCTCATACCTCACATCATGATGTCTTCCTCTAGTGCTAGGACTTCTATGGTGGCTTCCACCATGAATCCACCTCTCCACGGCAACATCATCACGCTCTACACGTCCACCTCTTCTCAATTCAACTCTTGGTGGCTCATGTACCGCATCATGCAAAGACTCGGTCACGCTTGTGTGACGCCCCCCAAATTCTGCTTGGGATTGAACGGACATTTGAAGCGTCGGGACATGCAACACAAGGTTACCTGCCCCCGTTCATGACATATAAGATGCAATGTTCCTACCATGCATCTAGCATTATGCAATATTCGCAGCGGATAATTTTTTTTTTTTCAGCAATACTATGCACCAAACTAAAATATCTCAAATACTTGAAACATATTTCATACATAAAGGCATAATAAATAGCCGTGATCACCACACTAGTCCAAAATGGTTGTGATCAAAAGAATACTTGAGATACAACTCCAAAAGTACAAGTAGTAACCTAAGTTAAATACTATGCCATCATCAACATCGCACCGTGGCCTAGTCGACCGTGTTCAGTTGGTCAGATTCCAATTCTTCTTCGGGTCCTGTAACAAGATCTACCATTCGGGGGGAATGGTAGTTGGGACTACCACAGTGAGATTTGATTACAAATCTCAGTAAGTTAACATAAAACTCACACACAGGTTAAAGATGCATGCATGGCAGTAAAAGCATAAATGCATAAGTATAGTCGTACATAAGATAGCATAACTTGACATATAGCATGACATAACCAGAACTTAAACGTGAACTGAACTTGACTTAACATGGCATGAACTTAAGCTTAAAACATAACATGAACAAACAACATAACATGAACGTGAAACATAACATGGACTTGAAATATAGCATGAACGTAAACATGCATAACATAAATAAGAACTTGAAAATAACATAAACTTGAACATAACATGACATAAACGTGAACTTGAGACATAATGTGAACGTGAACATAACATAATATGAACGTGAACTTGGAACATAACATGAACATGAACATAACATGTATGTGAGCATAACATAACATGAACTTGATCTGCAATTGACTTATCATGTATTTGATCTGAAACTGGACTTAACATAAACTTGGAATATTATTCAATTGTCTTGATTAATAACGTGCGTTAATACGTACTCCACAGTTGTTGTGGCCCCACGTATTCAAGTAACATAAAAAAAATAATACGTACTCCACAGTTGTTGTGGCCCCACGTATTCTACGTGTCACAATTGCTGTGTCTCACGTAGTGTATGCTCCACAGTTGTTGTGGCCCCATACTTCATGCTCCACAGTTGTTGTGGCCCCATGAATACACATAACATAAAATATAATACGTACTCCACAGTTGTTGTGGCCCCACGCATTATAAGTAACATAAAATATAATACGTACTCCACAGTTGTTGTGGCCCCACGCATTATAAGTAACATAAAATATAATACGTACTCCACAGTTGTTGTGGCCCCACGCATTATAAGTAACATAAAATATAATACGTACTCCACAGTTGTTGTGGCCCCACGCATTATAAGTAACATAAAATATAATACGTACTCCACAGTTGTTGTGGCCCCACGCATTATAAGTAACATAAAATATAATACGTACTCCACAGTTGTTGTGGCCCCACGTATTATCATAACATAACATGTCTTATCTTTCTTAATGCATGAGATATTATTTAATATCATATACTTTTCTAACATGGCGTATACTTGTAAATGGCACAATATGATTTAATCATAAACATTTCATGGCATACATGTATCATATGGCATACTTAACATGGCATACTTATAACATACAGCATTGTATGACAGAAAAGATTGTGTAACAGATAAATATATCATGAGAGAATAAATCATGCGTAACAGATAAACATGTAATGACATGGCATATATGATAACATACATACATAAATTGTAGTTCCCTTACCCACATACATACACAATAAACTGATAGTAAGTTAGAAGCTAACTTACCTCGATTGTCACGTTCTACGAGAATAAAGCGCGATATACGAGAAACTGTAAAAGGTCATTCTAAAAGTTAGAAATTTAATTACTAACAATTAGAAACATGGAAACAAGCTATCTTAGAGTAAAATTATCATTTTACCCTCTACATGTGGGAAAACGACCATTTTACCCCTAACTTAAGGATTTCATATCCTAACTCCAAAAATTTCCAAAATTTACATTCTTCATGTAAATTTTGTTCTAAACTCAAATATCAACTCAGAAAAATTTAAAACAAAACATCACTATGGAAAACACACTATGGCCGAAACATCCATAGGCCATTTCTCTTGATTTTTGTTGCAATTCCTTCCAACTTCAAAATTCATGCTTAAACCAAAATTTTGCAACAAACATCTTCCAATCCTAAGTTTAAAACCATAATTAAAACATCCCTTTAGAAAAAATTAATAATCAACACCAAACTTTTTTGTAAAAAGATCAAAACACTAATCACAAGCTTTGCCCTTAAATCAAAACATCTCCAAGAATTCCAAAAAAAATCAAATCTTACTTCTAACATATTCATAACATCATCCTCAGATAAACCTTACTTTAAATCATCAAACTAAAGTCACCAAAATCACAAAAATAACACTTGAAGTTTTTGATTTTACACTTAGTCCAAAAACAAAAACTTTTTCTTAACTAGCTTTGATAAATCTCTTGATCAATGGCTTAAGAAGGTGAGATCTTTGAATTAAAGTATCACATGGTTTAAAAACGTGTCCTAAAGAATATCCAACCATAAAAAATAAAATCACATGGCTAAAACCCAATAAACCATGGATCTAACCTAAAAATATCAAATCTTAGGCATAACCGAAATTCTCTTGCATAGAAAAATCATTTCTTTGAAACTAATACTAAATATCTTCAAAATAACATCCTAACATGAAAATAAGAGACTTAGGATCATCATATAAAAATATCAAAGCCTTTAGAGTAAGATTAAACCTCGAAATATTCAAACTTTATCCAAATAAAAACTGTTTTGCCACTTCCAGTTTTCAAGTTTCTAGATCTAATAAAATCTATCATCAAAAGATTTATTCATGCAACAAAACCTCAATGAAAACTCTTAAACACATTCTAAGAACACTCCATAAAATTTTCGGACCAAGATATGTCCATTAGCTTGGTCAAAAACTCCAAAACATAACATACTCTCCAGATTCACTACCAGAATGACCTTTCCATGGTTAAAAATACTTTTTACTGACCAAATGACCATGGAATGATTCGAAAAATACATCTACGGAAACTAGACTCAAAGAGGAACAACTTTTATGAAAGAGTCATTATGTGAAAATACTTACAAAGGGTCGAGAACCTCCACGCAAAAAGACACAAAAATCTGCCCGAGAGACCTCTTTTGGGTTTCTCTCTAAGAATGGGGTGAAGAAATGATTAAAGTGAAGTAAGTGTGTCTTGCACGACTCAAGACTTCTGTAGGGGGAATATTTGGACCTTAATGATCATTGAGTGGAGGTGTAGACATGTGATACAAAGTAGAGGATAGTGGGGGGGCAAAGGACAACCTATAAAGGCTATGAGACATGAGACTTGATGGGGTGGGGTCCTCCATATTATTGAGTGCAACTTGATGCAATGAATGGTCTGCCAAGTGGGGGAGGAAATTTCTCCAAGAAGCTATGCCAAGGTGGCCAAAATTCGTGGGCTTTAGTGGGCCTCAACCAAGTGGGCTTCAATTTGGGGTTTAAAAGGGGTTTGGTTAGGGTTTGAGATGCTATCAAGCCCAAATCCAATTTTTCTTGGCCCAATCAAATTTCTAAGGTTTAAAATGTTGGATAAAGATGTCATAAAAGGAATTTGAGAAATTAATTGCATGTGAAAGTGATTTAATCAAGTGATTAAACACAATACTAGAAATTGGATCAAAAAGGGTTTGAATGCCAACTTTAGGGTTTGGGGAAACCGTTTAGGGTTTCGGTTTCAACCAAGTTTTTGGGGTTTCAAATGGATTTCAACCATTTAGGGTTTTACTAGGGTTGAAACCCTCTTCATCTAACTCAATTTGGTTGATCAGATGAAAAAAAACTGTTTTGCTTAGGTGGCATGATCTCACACATTGATTTCCTTCACAAATCCATCTAATGGTTTCTCTTTGTGCCAAGTATCTAATACTATTCATTATGTGTGGTTAAGATCTTGCCAAGTGTCCAAATAAAACTTCTCTAACCTAATTTGGACATTTCACACTGTGATTTTGAAACCACTGCACTTAGTACGCTTATCGAGGTTACTATTCACTCCGAAAAAGTGCATAATAAACTTAGTACTGAAAAATCCTAAATATTCAACTGAGTCTAGTGGCGTAAACTATAACGTAATCTGACACTTCTAACTACCTCAAACAAATAAAATCACATTTCTGGCACCATAGTGAGTGATAAAACTAATTATGTTGACATACTAGAACTTATGCGATTAGCCGATTCGTAAAAACTTATGGGGTTTTCACGAGGTTTCTAATGTCTATAGAAATCCCACCATTGAATTTCTAACGGGCTGTTACAGCTTGTCTCAACACCATCCACAAAAGCATCACGCCTTTGTGCATTGTTCTCTTGCCGTGGGGCTTGGCCTTCTACAAGCCTTCTTTCAATTCTTTCAATACTCTCATGTGTTTCTCTTCTCATAGTCTCCATAGCTCTTCTATGCTCTTCACTATCACGGGTGGTAGCATTCATAGCCATTTTAAGTTCGGCCATAGTGGTGTTGACCTCACTTAGGATGTCCATGACTCTAGTGTTGACCCCCTTAAGTACCTCAATTCGTTCCCGGTTGGAACTCTTGATCAACTCAGCCTCTTGATTGCTTGTACTCATGATGTTTGCAAACTAGTTTCTTGAAACTCTTGCAAACTAGTCTTGCAAACTGAATTTTTTGGTTGGTGTAGCCTTGGACAGCAACTTGCACTTCAATGGGCGGTAGGATGGGCTCACAAGTCCAACCTTGAGTTGTCCACCTTTGTGGTGGGCAACCCCTCTTGCACAAGCAAATATCCAACATTGGATCCTCTACCTTCTAGGGTGGTCGATCCCTTCAAGAACACAACTCCGTCCTCTACCTCAACCCCCAAACTTCAATTCAACAATTCACAAGCAATACAAAGTAAACAATGTCGAGGTCCTCCGTGGACCTCCCAATCAAATTCACAAGGTTGAGTTATCACGTTGTTTACCTCTTGGAGAAGTGAGAACTTCTCAAAAGCACCAAACAAGAATCCTCTCAACGAGAGCACCAATTAGTGTTGGGGTCTTCGGTCTAGACCCAAAACACCAAGTTCTCCACGCCAATGGTGGTCTTGTGATGACCGAACCTTAGTTCCTCTCTTGCTTGGTTCACGTGCAAAAGTGGTCAATATGACCACTTGGGGATGGTGGGGTTAAGTGTTTAGGCTAAAATGGGTGTATGGAGTGATGGAAGATGAAGGGTTGTGTTTCGAGGGTGATGGGCGCACGACACAAGTGTGTGCTAGTGTAGGCGCCACTTGGAAGATGGTTTAGGGTTTGGAAGATGTAAGATGGGTAGCTAGGGTGGAAGATGAGTGATGTGGAGTGGGCAAGCTAGGGCTGGCCAAAATTTGATGATGGGAGGGATTTTAGGAAGTTTCCTAAAATCTTGGAAGTTAAACTTCTTAGAATCTTGGAGATGACCTTTCTAAAATCTTAGAATATGATGGAGATATGAAGGGCTGATTGTGGGAGTGATTTTAGGGATCAATTAGGATTCCTAAATGATAGGAATCTTAATTGGAAAGTGGGGTGGTCGGCTAGGGTAAAATGGATGAAGCAATCAACTATGAAAAGTTGACAAACACTATGGTGGGCGATTTTGAGGGGTTGGACAGATTGAATGAGCCAAATTCAATAAGAATCACCTCAAGAACAAGGATGAACACTTAAGAACAATGATGAACACGTATGAACCAGATGAAGAACATGCATGAACACAATGAAGAACACTCAAGAATAATGAAGAACACTCAAGAACAATAGCAAAATACTAATGAACTTGAATGAACAAACACATAAAAAGGATAATCAATACTTGATTCACAGATTGCACAAGTAATGAATAAACCTCATAGATTGATAAACACAACTTGGATTCAAGAATTGCACCAAGTTGCAAGAACAAGATAGATTGAATCACACTTATTCAAAGAATTGCAAAGTATGATTCTCTCTTTGGGATTCACGAATTGCACCCAAAAAGCCTAAGTGCAAAGACACCAGTTTATGATCTCTCAAACAATAGTCTTCCCTCTAGGAGTTTTCCAAAAGATAATGAAGCAAATGAAGGAGGTCCTATTTATAAGAAAAACAAATTGGATACCCCCAATGGGTCCCTAGAAAATAAATAAATAAAATAAATTAAATAAATAAAATAAATAATAAGATAATGGCCATGAACCAAGGCTAGCCGTGGCATGCATGGCCCATGGTGGGCTAGGTGGTGCACGGTGGTCAGGTTGGTCCATGGTCAGGTGGTGCGGCCATGGCTTGCTGGGTGGTGAGCCATGGTGGTGCGCGGCATGGCTGGTTGATGGTGAGCTAGGGTGGTGCAGCATGGCTAGCTGATGGTGAGCCATGGTGGTGCACGGCATGGTGGACATGGCTAGCCATGGTGGTGCACGGCATGATGGGCATGGCTTGCTGAAGGTAAGCCATGATGGTGCACGGCATGGCCCAGGCTGGTGGCCTAGACGCTGAGTCTGCAAGGCATGGGCTGGAGCCATGCGCTGGATGGCGTACCTGTGGGGGCACGCCACTGGCCTCGCTAGGGGGTGTGGGGGCACGCATGCATCCGCGCAGATGCACGCTCAAGGGCACGCGCAAGCCTGCACACATGGTCTGCGCACAGTCAGTAGCCTCCATGCTCGCCCGCTGCGTGTCATGGTTTGAGCCAAGGCATGCAAGCAGACTAGCCATGTGACTGTCCTGACCCTCCATGGGTCATGCCGAGGTGTGGTCCCAGGCAAATCTTCTGGGGGTTGTGACATGTTTCCAAGTGTCACGCGCGGCACCTCCGGGACCAGGGACTTCGGATCTTTCAGATCCGTGTGCTTTTTGGTTCTTTAGTGTCGTGCGTGTCCTTCATGCGCCACCACCGTCGGCGGTGGTACTTCGCTGATGTATCGGATCATCTTCAGGCCACTATTCTCTTATGTTCCTGTTTTTCATAACCAGTGATCAAGATAACGTGTTCGTGATAGTCTCCTACAGTTGGACCGGATAAGCAAAATGCAGCGCACCTCTCTGAACTGCGGCTTTTAGTCGTAGGTTTATAGTCTGTTTATCAAATTATGTTGTAACCGCTTTTATGCGGCATCCCCATGTGGGATTGAGTTGGAGCCAATCTTTTGGCGAGATAACCCGCTTTGTTTTTTTTTTTTTTTTTCTAACGCTATTTTTGTTTGTTCTGGGAAAACTATTAGGGACTCCCACCCTATTGAATCATGTGTTATTGTAACCACATAGTTTATCTATGAAATAGTTTGCTTGCCGAGGGGAAAAAAAAAAAACAAACTCCTCTCTTAGGGCCTGCCATTTTGTTTGTGCAAAAGCCTCATCCTCACATAGAAACCCCAGTTCTTCAAGGGTTGCTTCGGCTCAACCATCTCATTTAAAACTTAGAAAAAACCCATGACGTCGCTTTAGCAAGTGAAAAGTTTAGCAATTGGGATAGGGATTTCGGTTCTTGGTCTGCGAAGAAGTGGAAACGAAGGAACAGTGATTGAAGAAGAAGAAACAAGAGAGGTTGTTGGTACTTCGTTTTTGTGACCAAAACTAAACAAGTATAAAACATTAAAAAAAATGATAAATGGATTGGTTTGGGATGTCTATTTGCATTTGGTTCAGTTCTGTGATTCCATAATAATATAAAAATTCACTATATTTCTGCAGGAACTGTTCACCCACGGAGAGAGAGAGAGAGTGTGTGTGTGTGTGTGTGTGTGTGAGCTATTTGACATGGGGAGCTGGTCTCATTTTTAATGCTTGTTTTGATCCTTTTGGAGTCCAGACGAGTTGAATGACGGAAACACCCTTATCATTTCGACAGAAAGTGTAAGAGCAGTAGTGTTTGGTAAAATTGGTAAAAACAGAGCAGTGACTCGTAATATCTGATGAACTTGTCTCTTCAAACAGTTCAATCAATGTGTCATACTGTCTCTCTGCATTATAAATGATAGTTTGTCATATCCCTTTAACGAGTGTGACAGTTCCTATTCTTTTTAATACTTTTTTTAAGTTTAAAATTTTTTTATCATTTTGTACTTTGCACTAATTACTATTTTTATTTTATAAATGATATATATAATTTCAGTAGTAATGTTATTATTTGTTTAATTTACAAAAAATGTTAGCTATCATTTCATATCATATGTTTTATATATTCTAATATTATTATTTATTATTTATTATTTTATTTTTATTAAACTATTAAGTTATTCTATTTATCATCTATACACTACATATTTATTATAAATAAATAAATAAAATAAGTATGGTGTGTAGAAATGATAAGTAGAAATTATCATTGATTAATCTGCTATTCAAAATTTATTTTATAGGAGCATCGACCATATGTTAAAAGTGTTGCAGAGAAATTATCAAAAAACATTTGGAAGATTCAAGCTTATATAGATCCTGAGAAACTGTAGGAAAAAAATATAGGCATTTTAATGTTCTCTCTATTGAAGTAATGCAAGATGAAGAAAATACTGGATCGTCATCTTAGAATTAAAATTATCTCAAATAGCTTTTATAAAACTATGGGGGATGTTTATTTATAGGACCATATTATAGATTCTATTAATGCTCTTCTTTTATAATATATCACAACGTGTAATTATTTATTAATTATATAAACATTACATCGTTAGTTATTTAATTAACCAAAAACATTACGTTTTTATTAATAAATAATTAATTCTTAACAAAAAAAATTTAAATATAAACTAAGCAAATGTATATTGCACGTTGCTTTTACCTAGTATATATATATACATATGAGTTCGTCTATGTAAAATGCTAGTAAACGCATGCAATCCCTAAATTGGGAATGAAAACAAATTTTTTCCAATACTGAAACTCTATATAACGTTTGAGTCTAAAATACATTGTCACGAGATCTTCAACTAATTGCAATGTCTCTCTTTTATAGTTGATTATAGATGATCATAATGCCTTTTCATTTGAAGAGTACTACTCATTTAAGAAATTCCATTTTCTCAACATATATATATATATATTTTTTTTTTTTGTGGTTTATTTATTTTTCTATTTGAGATCCATGGTTATTTAGCTAGCTAATTGACGTGTTGAATATTTTGATTTAGTATAAATAAATATAATTAAAATATGAGTTTTGCTGTATACACTTACTTGTACATATTTTTTTGTACATTTCACCAATATGATTGGTCAAATTAATTAATTTATATTAAAAGATTAATGCTACATATAGTCATTTTTATGTACTTTCTACGCATTCCACTGATGTGATTGACTGCATTAATTTTATTTTAATACTCAACTAATCACATTAGTAGAGTGTACAAAAGAGTACGCAAAAATAACTGCATATAAAAATTTTGATATAGCATATATATATACACACACCAATTAAACATGAAAACGTGCTATCAAAGCTAGGGATATGAATTATAATTAGTATATATGCATGGATGGATGGTAAATTGTCACTCTCCCAATCCCAATACATACATATATATATATATATATATATATATATATATATACACAGATATGATATACCAGCAATATATAATTCTTAAACGTTTCATATATAATCAAATAAAATTGATCTATAGGTAAGAAAATTAAACCCAATAACAAATTGAGAAAAAAGAAAAAGAAAAAGGTGTAAATGCTCTAATTTTCATTATCTTTAATTAATGATCGAGAAATAATATCTTAATATAAAATTTAAAATAAAAAGTAAAATATTACGATTAATGAATAATTAATGGGCCAGAAACTATTGTTTTCCAATGGAGTGCAGTGATAAAGGTGGCTCATCCAACATGTCATTTAGAGAGAGAGAGAGAGAGAGATCTGTAATGAATATCAAGAGCTTTGATGTTAATTATGCTATTTGCGCTTATTTAATTACAAACATTTGCTTTATATGCTCTGTGTGTCTCCTATGGGAGTTTAATTGGGATCTGGTGGTAGAAATGAGATCTATATTCGTTTTGAGAAACGGGATTCTTTGTTCAAGTATGAGTTTGTGAATATACATGGATCATGTGATTGTTTGTTTTTCTGCAGAATGCGTTGGATCTGGTAACCTAACCTTTGGTTGATTTTGATGAATGATGTGTTGATTTATATTCTAACATGTTTCATTCTCTAGTTTTGGGTCTGCTTAGTTGCTTGGAAAGATAGGAAGCAAAAGAAAACTTGAAACTTATATATATTTGTGGTTTAGTTTCTTAAAAACTAGTGAGAAACAATTTTTTTGTGGCACGTGATCTTTGGGTGGAACATACGTGAAAATACTATGCTTAATGTTCTTTTCCTTCATTTTGTTAGCAAGCAAATGGAGGGCGGTCTTCTTACCATTACCCTGAGACCTTGCCTTTATTTCCTTTTCTTTTAGAATGGAAGCTTTGCTATTCATTATGGGGCCTATTTCCATGTATCTATCTTGTTTGTTCATTTTTTTAAAAATATTTATTTAAATCGTGACAAAGACCTTAGTCTGTTGCAACATTTTTTTTATGTTGACACTGTTCTGAGATGGCTACTATTAGAGCATCTGCACCTGCCTTAGAAGATAATACCTCACAAGCAGCTGCTGAATGCTCTCAACAGAATGACATGTCCATTGCCTCTGCTGCTCATTGTCTACAGCATCCCATAACAGACTTTGCCACATAGATTATTGTGACTTGCTCATAGAGAATATTATAGAATCTTCTAGAATCATTTTCCCTTGTAAATGCTGCACTTCTACTATAAATAGATGTGCTACGATATTGAGTAAATGCACTGCGAAATACATTTATTTGAAATAAACTCTCTCTGTTGCATTTCTACAAACACCTATTGTACACTAGCTATCCTCCAGGTTTAAACATGGTATCGAGAGCCTAAAAGGGCCAACACCCACTTTTCTTTCTCCGATCATCATGGCACCACCTAAAACCCCTTCCCTGAATCCCTCCATCACTACTTCTGCTACACAGCTCATTACCATCAAACTTTCTACAGATAATTATCTACTCTGGCATGCCCAGATCACAACCTTCCTCCGTGGCAACCAACTCTTTGGATATGTCGACGGATCTACTCCCTTACCTCCTGCCTCCATCGATGATAATCCTAATCCAAATCATTCCTTCTGGCTTCTTCAAAATCAGCTTATCATGTCTGCGATATATTCCTCTCTCACCAATACGATACTTTCTCATGTTCTTGATTGTTCCACTTCTCAGTAAATATGGGAAACCCTTCACAACCTTTACTCTGCTCAGTCCACTGCCCACCTCATGCATAGGAAATTTCAGCTTGCAACCCTCAAACAAGGGTCCGATTCCATTTCTACCTATTTCCACAAAGCTAAGGCCCTCTCTCCTTCTCTCAATGCCGCCGGTCATCCTCTCCCTGACTCTGAATTTATCATCTATTTCTTGACCGGTCTAGGTTATGATTTCGAGTCTGTAGTGTCTTCCATCACTACACGGTCCAATCCTCTCTCCATTTCTCAGGTCTATAGTTTTCTGGTCAATCATGAATCGCGTCTAGCCCATCAAACCATGTCTCTCCTCTCTACCAATTCTTTCACTGCCAATTCTACCATTACACGTGGTCCCTCTTCTCCTTCTAACCGAAGCCGTGGTCGTGGATTTTGGCGAGGAAGGGGTGGCCGTAATTTCTCTCCATCACCTCCAAATTTCTTTTCCTCTGCTTAGACCCATCGACCCACTTGTCAGCTTTGTAATCGTGTTGGTCACACGGTTGTTTCTTGCTATCATCGGTTTGATCATGCATATCAATCTCCTCCCCCTTCTTCTTTCTCAGCTAATTTTACCAATTTTTCAAATCCGTCCTCTGATTCTACTAATTGGTTTCCCGATACTGCTACCTCGACACACTTTACTTCTGATTTTTCCAAGCTTAATCAGTCCACTGCTTATCAAGGGCCAGACCACGTAACAATTGGAGATGGATCCTCTGTTGCTATTCAAAACTCTGGCACTGGCTTACTTCCGACTCCATCTGGCAATTTTCTTCTCTGTCAATTACTTCATGTTCCTTTGATTTCTCGCAATTTATTATCTGTTAGACAATTTTGCTTGGATAATTCTGTTTTCTTCGAATTTAACTCGTTTGGTTTTTGTGTGAAGGATTTACATTCCCAGGAAGTACTGCTTCAGGGTCCCGTTAAGAATGGTTTGTATGTCTTTCCAACTAATGATAAGAATGTTCCCCTTCCCTCACAACATGCTCTCATTGGCGAAAGGACTTCACCAAATACATGGCACGCTCGTCTTGGTCACCCCTCTCCACGGATCACCTCTTTTACCATACGACATCACAATCTTCCTGTCACCTCCACATCTACCTCATCCACTTGTTCAGCATGTCTTCAAGCCAAGTCTCATGCTCTACCTCACCCTCTTTCCTCTTCCCAATCACAATTTCCCTTTCAATTGTTATTTTTAGATGTCCGGGAACCTGCGCCTGTGCTATCCTCCAGTGGTTATAGGTTTTATCTTTCAATTGTTGATGACTTTACGAAGTATATTTGGTTTTTTCCTTTGTATGCAAAATCTTATGTTTCTCACATTTTTCTAAACTTCGTTAAATTTGTTCGCAATATTTTTTCTAAAAATATTATAGCAGTACAATCTGACTGGGGTGGCGAATTCCGCCCCTTTCATGCCATCTTACAAAATCTTGGTATTTCTCATCGAATTTCTTGTCCATATTCTTATGCACAAAATGGTACCATTGAACGGCGTCATCGCCATATTGTTGAAACTGGGCTCTCTCTTCTAGCCCAATCTTCAGCTCATACCAAATATTGGGCTGATGCTTTCCAAACTGCAGTTTTTCTTATAAATAGAATGCCCACACCCATCCTTAATCATTTTTCTCCCTTTCAATTACTCTTTAAAAAATCACTTGATTATAATTTTTTACGTGTTTTTGGCTCAGCCTGTTGGCCTAATCTTCGTCCCTTTAATCGTCACAAATTAGATATGCGATCTCAGCTCTTTGTCTTCTTGGGATATACTCTTGATCACAAAGGCTATAACTGCTTACACATCCCCACTAGTAGAATTTATATTTCACGTGATGTATGTTTTGATGAGACATCCTTCCCTTTTGCTTCGGCTCATCCATTATCAAATTCGGCCCATAACTCAGCTAATCCCTCTTCTATAAATCCCTTTTCTCCTTCCTTACCCGATCGGGCCCTCTCTATGGATCACTCACCTACCGCCCAGCTCAATCCAGTCGGGCTTAATTCCCCTTCCAACTCTACTCGTTCAGCCCATGAGCCCATTCTCTCTAACCCTAACTCAGCATCATCTCTTTCTCCAGCACATACTTCCCTTATGCCGATCTCTTCAGCCCCCTCTTCTGCTGCACCAAATCCTTCAACCTGTATCTCTTCTTCTTCACCTAATATCTCTTCAACCTCCATCACCAATATTCATCCCATGACCACTCGATCCAAAGCATCCATCATCCGTCCCCTTCATCGAAACGATGGCACCATTTTATGGCCCCCACCGAAACACATTGCTTCTCTTACCACTCATCTACCGGTTCCCGATGAGCCTATCTCCTACACGGAAGCCTCCAAATTTTCGGCCTGGCGAGAAGCCATGGCCAGTGAGTTCGAAGCCCTTCTTCGCAACGAGACCTGGTCTCTCATTCCTCCCCACCCCTCTCAAAATCTTCTTGGATCAAAATGGGTCTATAAGACCAAACGGCTTGCCAATGGAACCATTGAGCGACGCAAGGCTCGCCTCGTTGCCAAAGGCTTCCATCAACAAGCTGGTCTCGATTATTTGGAGACTTTTAGTCCGGTTGTTAAGCCTGTTCCCATACGTCTTTTGCTCTCTCTTGTAGTGTCTCGGAATTGGCCTCTTCATCAGTTGGATATACAGAACGCCTTCTTGCACGGGGACTTGGAAGAAGATGTTTTCATGTAGCAACCTACTGGGTTTGTTTATTCTGACTTTCCTCATTTCGTTTGTAAATTAAAAAAATCCATATATGGTTTGAAACAAGCCCCTAAGGCTTGGTTTGCTAAACTTAGTTTGAAATTAATCTCTCTTGGTTTTCATGCTTCTATCTCTGATTCATCTCTGTTTATCTTTACATCTGCTACTGCTTCAGTGTATGCTCTAATTTACGTTGATGACATAGTTGTTACTGCCTTTGATTCTTCCCTCATTAATGATTTTATATCGTCTCTGTCTGCATCTTTCCCTGTAAAAGACCTAGGTCCTCTTCATTTTTTCTTGGGTATTCATGTCTATCGCACGGCTCAAGGCCTCTTTTTATCTCAGTTTCGTTACATTTATGATCTGCTGAAAAAGACTAATATGCATGAATCTAAACCTGTGTCAACACCAATGTCTACCTCTGACAAACTTTCAGCCCTTGATGGGCCCTCTTTTGAGGATCCTTAGCTCTATCGGAGCATTGTTGGTAGTCTACAATATCTATCTTTCACTCGTCCAGATATTTCATTTGCAGTTAATAAAGTATGTCAGTATATGCATTGTCCTCGTCACTCTCACTGGCAAGCCGTCAAACGCATACTGCGTTATCTCAAACTCACAATTTCTCTTGGCTTATATTTCTCCTCTACCTCTCCCCTTACATTAACAGCATTTTCAAATGCTGATTGGGCTGGATGCCTAGATGATCGGAAATCGACGGGTGGTTTTTGTGTCTATTTTGGGTCTCACTTAGTGTCTTGGGGTTCTAAGAAACAAATAACGATAGCTAGATCATCGACTGAGGCTGAATATAAATCAGTTGCAAATACTGCCTGTGAACTTCTTTGTATACAAGCATTATTGAAGGAATTGGGAATTTTTCTCTCTGATGCACCACACTTGCTATGTGACAATATTGGTGCAACTTATCTCTCGGCTAACCCAGTTCTACACTCACGGACTAAACATGTGGACCTTGATTATTATTTTGTTCGTGACCGTGTTACTAATAAAACTCTCACTGTTTCCTTTGTCTCAAGTAAAGAACAAATTGCATATATCTTTACTAAACCACTCTCCTCGGCACGCTTTGCACTGCTCCATTCAAGCCTCATCATCTAATCTGTACCGCTTGAATCGCAGGGGGATATTAGAGCATCAGCACCGGTCTTAGAAGATAATACCTCACAAGCAGCTGCTGAATGCTCTCAACAGAATGACATGTCCATTGCCTCTGCTGCTCATTGTCTACAACATCCCATAACAGACTTTCCCACATAGATTATTGTGACTTGCTCACAAAGAATATTATATAATCTTCTAGAATCATTGTCCCTTGTAAATGCTGCACTTCTACCATAAATAGATGTGCTACTGTATTGAGTAAATGCATTGCGAAATACATTTATTTGAAATAAACTCTCTTCATTTCTACGAACACCTGTTATACACTCGCTATCCTCCAGGTTTAAACAGCTACTTATACCCCAAAGAACATCCTTATTACTGGGGCTGCTGGGTTCATTGCATCCCATGTTGCCAACAGGCTCATCCGTAATTACCCTGACTACAAGATCGTTGTACTCGACAAGCTTGATTACTGCTCGAATCTAAAAAACCTCTTCCCCTCTAAATCATCTCCTAGTATCAAGTTCGTAAAGGGGGACATTGGAAGTGCTGACCTTGTCAACTACCTTCTCATCACCGAGTCTATTGACACTATAATGCACTTTGCAGCCCAGACCCATGTTGACAACTCATTTGGTAACAGCTTTGAGTTTACCAAGAACAATATTTATGGTACGCAAGTCCTTTTGGAAACCTGCAAAGTCACTGGCCAGATCAGGAGGTTCATCCATGTGAGTACAAACGAAGTCTATGGCGAGACAGACGAGGATGCTGTTGTGGGAAACCATGAGGCTTCTCAACTCCTCCCAACAGACCCATACTCTGCAACAAAAGCTGGAGCAGAAATGCTTGTCATGGCATATGGTAGATCGTACGGGTTACCTGTGATAATGACACGCGGGAACAATGTTTATGGGCCCAGTCAGAATATGCTTTGCAATAAAGAGCATGCTAAGATGCCCCATTTATGTATGAATCTATACATTCTAAACAATTTTTTTTAAGTATCTATACATTCTAAACATATCAAGAAAATAAAAGTATGTGTGACTTGTAACTGGTACTTACGGATTTTGCTTGCAATAACCTATCTATCATTGCTTGATGCAGAAAATTTTAAAGAAGAATGATGCTGGCGACCATTTTCCACTATATGCGATTTGCTTAGGTTTTGAGTTATTAACAATGATCATAAGCAAGGTAGTCTATCTTTCTCCTAATTTGTATATATTTTACGAAATGGTTTCTAGTTCTCAACTCATTGTCCCATTGTTTCACATTTTTACCCCTTTAAAAAACTTCCAAATTGAATTTCAGTGTCAGAATAGTCAATATTGTTTCTTCCTGTAGTTGATTCAATTAAACTGTTGACAGGAGAAGAATATTGTTCTTTTGGAATACCTCTTTGTATTATCAAATGTTTAGCCTCACATGACTAGACTGAGTATACTCATGTTTCTTCCTGTAGTCGATTAAATTAAACTGTTGAAGCCAGGAGAATATTGTTCTTACGAAGTACTTCTAGGTATTTTCAAATGTTTAGCGTTAAATCAGTAGACTGAGTAATAATCATTGTATTTCCTACTTTATGGCCTATATTGGTTTATAGGATTGGGGCTGTTATCCCTTTTTTTCTTTTTTAATGCAAAATCAAGACTTAATTATCTTTCATTGAATGCATAGATGATCATTGGTATGCATTTACAATGAAGATATTAAATGTTTTTAATTCCCAAACATTTTCTGATTTAATGTCGTGCGAAGCTGGTTGAATTTTACATAATCCTTTTCAAAGGGCCTTTTTATAATTTAATGACAGATTTTTTTTTCTTGATAATAGGACCAGAATATTCTCGAATCATTTAATGCAACAGACCAGGCGTCTACCCTTCAGTTTATGGAAAACACACAAATTGAAGGAACAGTGTTTCAAAGGTATACAAGTTTTCAATTATATCTGCACATTGATTTTGATGCAATTGAAATTAATAATGAATCTGTGTTTTTGTCGTAGCCTCTCCAAAACAGGTACATGCTCTGTGCTATTGTTGTATATGATGATGGTGAATTGTTCTCAATTTACCAGGGAAGAATTAAGCTTAAGCCTAATACTTGAATTGTCTGAACATGGAAACCCATATTGGAACCTACTTTGTTTGTCCAAAGATGGAAGTCCATGCTGGAACATCTGTGTGCGCTTTACTGGCTGAGGAACTAGAGTGGGTGGATTCTTTGTTTGGTATTTTGTATGTTGATCCTTCCGGGGAATAGGAGAATAGAGTGTTCTGGAGATTGGCTGGTATTGGGAAACTTGATTTGTGATACTTAAATGACTTTGAGAGGGTAATCTGGGGTAGTTTTGGAAGAGTATTTGGTGTGCTAGGGTTCCTGGGAAAGTTTCATTTTTTAGTTGAGTAGTGCCCTTGGGAAAAATTCTCATGGTGTATTACTTTTGAAAGAAAAGACGACTGTAGATTGGTGATGCATGAGGAGACCTAGCAGCTAGAGTAGAGAAGGTCTTGCTACAATGTATAGTAGCTAGGGATTTGTGGCTTTTAGTGTTTTCCCTTATTGGGGATTGTTGGGTGATGCCAAAAATGTCTTAAAAGAGATGGTTACTTGTTTAAAAGGAGGTAACACAATTTCAACAGGCCTTAAAGTGGATTGTAGGGTATGAATGTTGTTGTTAACCCTATGTTTTTATGATTGTTGTATGACTGGATGATTACTAAATACAAATTCTTTTTCTGGACTTTCGTACTATTCTGAACAGTTCACTTTATATAATAATGTTAGGAAATGTATTTCATACACGTTGCGTTCTTGCTTCTTTAGTTCTTTTTTTAAAAATATTGTCTCAATTTGCTTGTAAACTTCACAGAAGTTTGATGTTGATGTTGAAGTTTCTGTAATGGTCTATCATCTTCACTAGCACTAATTGGTATCTTTTAATTGCTCGGTAATAACAAAGTTATCAAAACATAAAAAGTCTATAGTGATATAACATTGCAACTTGATGAGTAAATTCTTTTGCAGATTTCCTCCAGACTTGCTTAAAAAGTTGAGTACAGATTGTCTTGTCATGCAAAACCATCACGTAAGTTCTAATTCATAGATGGCTCAATAATATTTTCACATCTTTATGCTGAATTCTATTGGTTCTTGTAATTTCCCCATGAGTGTCTTGATCTATATCTTGTTTCATTAATTTTTAAATTTCTTTTAGTAATTTTATATGTAAGCTTGACAAAGTCTGATATGATTTGGGAATCTGTGGTAGGGATCCTCTGATCCAGTCTTGAAATTTGTGTTTGGACTTTGGGATTTATTGAAGGGATTTGGTTTTTGACCATAAACCAAATATTTTTTAGTGAGGCACTACGTATAAAATTCTGTAGGAGTGATGAAATACACATATGAGGTGGAAGGTGCTCTTTTGACGTTGTTTCCCAAATGATTTAGTTGGGGTACAACCTATTAAAAAAAAATGATTTAGTTGGAGTACAACCTATCCAAAAAAGAAAAAGAAAATTGATTTAGTTGAGTACTAGCTATAAAAAATGATTTAGTTGGGACTACAACCTACAAAAAAAAAAAAATTGATTTAGTTGGAGTATAACCTTCCTCTTGTCTTTAAATTTCTGCTCTTCTCTGCTTGGAACTATTCAAACATTTTATATTGATATGCTAAAGCCGTTTTTTCTCAAACTTTAAATTCTAATGAAACCATTGCCTGGTCCATTGTCCTTGGACCAAATGACATGTTCTCTTCTGTAAACAAGGTGTGGAGGGTGAGGAGATGGGCTCAAACCTCTATACGTGTGAATGAGCTATGTTTTCAATTGAGGATTTTTTTTTTTTTTTTGGTTTTTGTGTTTGGTGGTGGTGGGGGGGGGGTGGGGGGGCTGTTAGTTGTTCTTTTGTGTTTTTCATCTATTTTTGTTCTATTATTACAGTTGTACGCTTTTGGATCCTTTGGTCTAAATTGATCTGTTTTCTTAATGGGACAGTATGGAATTTCACCTGAAAGGTTTGAGGATAACCAAAATCTATCCAGCTTTTTTAAGATCTTGACCACTAGTGCAGATGAAGATAATAAGGTAGTGAATACAGCCATACTGTTTTTATATTATACTGATTTGACTCTTCATATATCCCCTCGGAGTATTATCAGGTTTATTTCTCCACAGTACACGCACACAGCTATCCTGTGACTGCCTTCCAATGGCATCCAGAGGTAATTCTTATATTGTGCTTCCAATAGTCTTGTTACATGTGATCAATCACTTAACTCCATGATTATGAAAATTTGATCGATGGAACTGGCTCCCTGTTGACGCTTTTCATTCACGAATTTTCTCAAATCTTCCATTATGAAAGATTTTTTTGGATATCACTCATTTATCATCTTGGTAAGTAAAAAACATATACTTGGCATTTCACTAAGAAGCTTTAGGGCTTGACTAAATTGAGTAACACATATGTTCCATACATAAAATGGCTAATTACATACACCGTGCAGAAAAATGCTTTTGAATGGGGCTTATCAATAATCCCGCACTCAGAGGATGCAGTTCAGGTGACGCAACATGTTGCAAACCATTTGGTCAGGTTAGGCCTTGGGACTTGAGGGAAAAGTTCATCTAGTTCATTCTGCGGGTTTTGGCTGTGCTGACAACTTTTCCCATTCACTGTAATTTTAACGGTTTCCAAGTAGGGAAATCTAGTTATTTTGGGTTTATGCATTGTATGCGGTTGTTTTGTAGTGTCTTTTACCCTGTTAAACCCCAGAACTCTGTAATGCGCCCACATTACAATGCTGGAGTAAATTATTAGCTTTTCACCGATGGGATGTGGGTCCTAGAAAAATGCCCTGCTGCGCCTAGCTCTACACTTCTGCATGAATGTGGTGTTGCAGTTGTAATGGTTTTTCGTGTTACGCTTCCTTTAAACGATATATATTGATACGACCGCCATCTTGATTTAACGATTCCTTGATTATAACACTAAATCAGGGGTGCTAACAAATCATACTCTTCTAGGAAAAGAAAACACAGTCTTGTATTTCTTTACAAATGTTTGTTCTCAACTGAGCTTGTATTGTTTTCTGCAGTGAGGCAAGGAAGTCATTGAACTGACCACCTGCTCGATGTGTGCTCGACAATCTTATTTACAATTACAGTCCCACTTATTGTGGGAAGGCGGGGTAAGCCGAAATTGCCTGTTGCAATTATATTACTTGCATATCTATTTACTGATTGAATTTTGCATTGTGATGTCTATGACTGTAGGAAGGGATACGATGAAGTTTATATCTTTACCTAGTTTCCAAACCAAATTCAGAAGGTCTTCCTTCCGATATTTGCAGTGTACATGGTAATTCTTCCCAGACTCTCCTTTTTGTTAGGAGTTGGAAATGTAAACATTCATCATCAGCATCGTTTCTATAATACTGAAGACAAATTCTCCATGCTTAGCATCGTGTAAGCATACTCTGCTTTCCATGTTGCAAGTTCGATCATATATATGCTGTTATCATCAAGACCTAACATTTGAGGATTTGACAAAAAACTAACTGGGATCTTAACGTCGAAATGTATAAAAACTTGAGATATAATTAATAATACCGAGTTTCCCTATGGATTAGCTAAAAACAAATTATCATGCAAAAAGAGTGTAAACCCAAAAAGTCAAAAAGAAAGAGTGAGACATGAAGAATGCAAAATAAATGACAAATGGATGAAAAATAAAATAAAGTATAAGGAATGCTCGAATGTGGATTCTTTACATGCTTTTGCTTTATAAATGTCACCGAACTGCTTCATCCTACCGAACTTGGGCCAGAACGTGTTCGGTAGGATGAGAAAATAAAAATGGGAAAGAAGAAGACTGTTCGGCCAGGAATCAAACCGGCTTGGGCTCGTAGCAAGTTACTCATTTGCTCGAATGTGGATTCTTTACATGCTTTTGCTTTATAAATGTCACCGAACTTCTTCACCGAAGATAATGGGGAGGTACTCTGTAATACACATATCTTATTCATAATGATTGAAGAATTAGTAAATCATTATCAATGGTATTTATAATATGGATTAACTCCTAATTATTTACCTTTTTTTAATCCCATCTTCTCTTGAACTTATTATTATTAATTTTATAAATTAACAACTAGGTAATTTTCGAAGTAATATCATGATGATCTCCTAAGATCTAGTAAGGGATTTTGATGAAATTAGAGGTTCGGATAAATTAATTTGTTGGATAATGAAAAATCCATAAACCGAAACGGCACGCGTGAATCAATCCTAAAATTAAGCATTAAATTCAATTCAATCCGACCTAAACGAAGAATTCAAAGTTTATACAATTTCTTTGGCCCAAGAAATTGCGCCACATTTTTTATATTAAATTTATGAATACTTCCATGTAAAATATTAAATTTAAAATAATTGCACAACGCTTTCCTATTCTACAACTGTATATAACATTACTCTATATTTCAACGTTAGCTTATTGATTAGATGAATGTTTCTATGTGTTTTTTGTTTTTTAATTTTTATCTTCATACTTTTTAAAAAAGACTTAGTCAATATACAGTCTCCATTTCTCATGTAAGCTCATGCAGTTATGTTTAAAAAAAATTTAAAATTACAATAATATATATTTTAAAATAATGCTTTTTTTCCTTTTATTCTCACTCAGGAGGACTGTAAATCAAAATTTATCTAAAAAAGTGGGTAGAAGTATAAAAAAATAATTTATAAATACATGTCTTTGGTACTGCCTGAAAAGTTGAAAAGAAAATGGTCTAGCGGTGCATTCATACTGTCCCCTCCGCAAATCCCTCTTAATTAACTTTTCGGGACTACTGTCCCCTCCGCCTCGGCCGGCTCTTAGTCTACCTTCCCTCACCTAAATTACTCAAACGAATTCAATGATCTACGTATATGCGGCATTTTTCTCTCCCATTAGTTGAAAGTTTGCGAACGTATATATATATATATATATATATAGACTCAAACATTCATTTTATATATATATATATTATATATAAGAAATGATATTTATATAATTTGTTGCATGTATTAATTTGTACAAGCACGTACGTTGATTTGAATTAAGTACTCATGCAACAATATCAATAATATATATATATACATACATGTGTATGTGTCATCTTAAGACTCGTTTGGATTGAGAAACTATCTCTTATGATTATTATAACTTTTCTAAATTTTTACACAATATAGAATAAATAATTTAATATTTTCAAATTTTAAAACAATAATAATATTAAAAAATAATATTCTAGCAATATTTTATTCAACTTTCATCTAAAACTATCTTATCTCATCTTACCATCCAAACAACCCATAAGTGTTGAACTTAGGATTCCATGCTTTTCCTTCGATTCTCTTTTCAGATGGAAAAAAAAGAAAAAAAATTACATGTGATCAGCAAATAATATGTCAAACAGTTACCGAAAAATGGTATATGTTGCAGCCTAAAAAATTAGCTATGTTTTCGCATGGTTAATTACCATGGTATACGGAGAAATCATTGCAATAAAATAAGTGATGAACAGTACTTTCACCAATTAGGAAAACAAATTGTCAATGCTTACCGAATTAATTAGGATAATTTCTGAAATTCATATGCCCGATGATCTTGATGTTTTGCTTACGCACCATCCCTCGAGTACTTAGAACTGCATGCATGCATGCATGCTGCTGCCTCTATATAATATCCATCACTGGCCTCCCTTCTTTGCATCCATCACTGCAGCCCTCTCTTCTTTGAATAATCTGATCTCTATCTCTGTGTTTTAAGGATGCAAGGTCTAATATTCATTCTTCTTTCCATCCTCTTGACTCCTTCTCTTATTTCCTGTGCTAGGGTTCTTCTTTCTCCAGCTGCAGGAGATACTTTCAATGTGATTCATTATGGTGCAGTTGGAAATGGCCAAACTGACGATTCACAAGTAGGAAAATCTCGTTCAATATATATTTCTCTTTATTTTCTTTTTAATTTCACTAAACTAATGCATGCGGCCTGTGATCCCATTAACAGAGTGATCATAATCTATGACTATTTTTTTTTTCCTTAATTTACATGATAGAGTTTTCAAAAAGCATGGGAGGACGTGTGTGGAGCATCTGAAGGCACCCCAACACTCGAAATACCAAACGGAATGACATTCATGCTGAGCCCTGTTGCTTTCAAAGGCCCCTGCAAAGCCAACAGCGTCCATGTTCTGGTAATATTCTCTATATATATAGTAATATGTGCATGCGTTTATTGCATGTCATGTCATTTACTTCGGTGGTTTTATCATTCATGCTGTTATCATTTATATTGATGAATGTCTGTACTCTTGCAGCTTCAAGGAACACTTGTTGCACCGAGCAGAGATGCATGGAATGGCAAGAATGAGTGGATTCAATTCGCAGAAATAAATGGCCTAATGATAGATGGGGGTGGACAAATTGATGGTCAGGGTTCTTCTTGGTGGCAAGATTGCAACTCGAATTGCGAGCGGCCAACGGTAAGAATAATTATATATGCTTGTCATGTATTATATATCATGATCAATGTATCTAATAGTACTGATAAAATCCATTTTTCTGGATTGGGCAGATATTAAAAACTCATCTTTTTTTTCTTGCCCTTAGAAAAATGTTGAATTTCCTCTTGCAATAC
Organism: Carya cathayensis; assembly: GCA_011037825.1. NCBI lineage: Eukaryota > Viridiplantae > Streptophyta > Magnoliopsida > Fagales > Juglandaceae > Carya > Carya cathayensis. Next base: position 218,042 of record QGSO01000145.1, read on the forward strand.
TTCAAAATTAAGGAGATCATATGTTTCTCAGTTTCTGGCTAATCATATATATATATATAATGATGCAGGCTCTTCACATCAACGATTGTCATGCCTCCAGGCTAACTGGAATAAAGCATCTGTTTAGCGCTAAAACCATATAAGCATTAGTGGCTGAGTGACTTCTACATATCTGATCTCGAAATCACTGCCCCTGGCGAAAGCCCAAACACTGATGGAATTGACATCTCTCGCTCTAGCGGCATTACTATTGAAAAATCCATAATAGGAACCGGTATATACATAAATACTCATAGATCATCGATCTGTAATACTTCAGTACTACTGCTTTTTGTTGTGCTGAATGCTCTAATTGTCGTTTGATTTGCTTTTTTGTTTCAACTACTTAAATATATATGTAGGTGATGACTGTATTGCTATTAATGGCGGCACGTCTAATATCAAAATCACCCAAGTTACTTGCGGTCCGGGCCACGGGATAAGGTTTGTCGACAATGGTTTATTATATATGTATACAACGTCGTACGTTACAATTAATATGTCTGTGTATATATCTGATGTATATTAATTTCTGTGTGTGTATATATATATTAATGCAGCATTGGAAGCCTTGGAGAAGATGGAAAATACGATACAGTAGAAGACGTATACGTGGGAGGCTGTACTTTCAAGGGGTGTCAAAATGGTGCAAGAATCAAGACGTGGGCTGTGAGGATCAAAATGGCTATATATTAATTAATATAAAATGTTACACTCCTTTTCCATTTTTTTTCTTTTAAAAAATTTAACGAGCTACTGAAATATTTCTAGGGTGGAGCTGAATATGCAAGGAAGATCACTTTCGAAGACATCACCCTTGAAGATAGCCGACACCCTATCATCATTGACCAGTTTTACAGCAGTCACGATGGTACTCAAGGCCCCAGTAAGGTACTGAAAAATGTACATACACCAGTTCTTGTTTCTGCTCTGCAATATTGTTCTTCAAATGCAAGTTGCTTAATTATCTGAAACCATCCCAATGGATGTCTATGATCGATGATCTGTACTATGGTCCATGCATTCACGTAGGGGTCGAGCGTAGCAGTGAGTGACGTGACTTACCGTAATGTGCATGGGACTTCAGCAGATGATGAAGCCATAATTTTCAATTGCGCGGAGGAAAGCTGCAAAAACGTTGTGTTGGATCAAATAGACATAACGTTGTCTGTCCCCGGAAAGGATGCTCAGGCTGTCTGCAAGAATGCCGAAGGGACAGCTACTTCTACTGTTCCTTCTGTGACTTGCCTTTCAAATTGACCATCTTCATGTTCTCATGATCGTCATGGCCATTTCCGGATGTTGCTCTGTTTTTCTTTTTTAATCTTTCCAAAGGCGTTATGTTTGATAATCTTGATCTCAGGGGCCATGCTAGAAGTTATATATATATGCATGTACAAGCAGCCTTGCGAGTACGTAGTAATAGTATATACAAATAAGCTGGTTTTTACAAGAGTTTTTCATTCAGAAAAAATTGTAATGAGTGAGGGATCGTTGGATGCATGGGTATTAAACAATTCCGGACAATCCAGTACCCTGGCTAGCTAGTATCATGTACTTCATGCACTTCTCAGATAAGGATATTCTCAAGTGGCGTTTTCGATTATTAAACTAGTACAGTATATATACGTTGAGGTCTATTTTCTGTTTCAAGGAGGTGCTATATTTGATATGAAGAGAACTATTTTAGCCACAAAGATATAATAATATAAGTAATTTTATAAACTGATGATGTAGTTAGATATGGTTTGTCAAATTATAAAATTACTTTTATTGTAAAACAAATTTGACAAATTACATGAAGTCACAAACATCAGTTTGTTGGATTATTTTTTGTATAATACATTTGTGGCTGTAGCACTCATTTTTGATGAAAAGCCAATCTACTGTTCTCCAAACCCTAGCGACCACCACGTGCCCCACCGCAATATTCCCAAGCGGCTGATCCTTCAAACGGGTAAAGAATTTTTGTCGAACAAAGTTGCGTGTGAGTCACACGCACGGGTCAAAGTGCACGTGGAACTCACGCGCTGCCATATAGGGAAGTTCCTGCTACCGCCAAACTCAGCATTTTTCGGACTAAGGCATTCGATTTCTTCAAACACGACTGTCATCTGCACTTCTAGGATGGCGTGTGTCTTTCACGCACTACCATTGTTTATTTGCTTTTGTATTTTTTTTATAATATGAAAATGTGGATCTGTAATTCATCATTTTCACATCTATCTTTTTTTATTTTTGTTATTTGCTTTCGTTTAGGTATTAAAAAGAAAAAAAGAAAAGAAATAGTCTCTTGGACATTTTTTCCATAAAGTGAAATTAGTTCTTTCCTCCTATGGAGGGTGGGGGATGTAATCTCTATTTTGGATAAAGTGTTGTCTTTTAGACTGTTGTCTGTAGAGAGTTATAGAAATTAAGACTATACTAATTATAAAGAAATTTGTGTATTGGGGTTGCCCGAATTGTGAGTAGTAGCCTTCTAATTGTATCATGTCATAGATGTAACTTTACTTTTATGAATGAATGAAGTCTATTTCTAAAAAAAAAAAAAAAAAGATTTTAATCCTATATGGATGGATTTATTATATTATATAATTATTCATGCCTAATCTAACGCATATATAACAAATATATATAATTAATCAAGGAACAAAATTTAAAATAAAAAATAACATTTATTTCGCAAGAGAAAAGCGTGTATTAAATAAATAAATAACAAATTGTATGCAATTAATTAACAGCCATTATCATATCTATTCTATTATAATAAGCGTCTATGCGCTTACTACAGTATTTTCTAATTCCGTTTCTGTGCATTTCATTTCTCCAATTTCTTTTTTTAATTGTTGTGCATACCGTCCTTGTAAATTGTGTTAGATCAGTGCATGCGTATTGAAACAATTTATAATCTCCTGTTGTGTCTTTTTTAACCTTATGTTATGTTCTTTTATGTCCGTATAAGTGAGGGCTTTTGGTCTTTTGGTGCAAGTGTTCAGAGTGTCGGCAGGTTTAGTCTTTTGTTTTTCCCCTGTCATAGTCTCCTTCGCCTGCAACTTCTCTTTCCTCTTCACTTTCTCTTTCTTCCTAAACTTTTTCTCTCTTCTGCTTTTTGATTTATTTCAAAGCCAAAGTGGAATGCAGGAGGCAAGCGTGTTTTAGTTTTTGATTTATTTCAAAGCCAAAGTGGAATCCAGGAGGCAAGCATTTGATATCGCCTTTTTGCTTTTTAGCTTTTGCTTTTTAGTTTTTGATTTAATTCGTTTTAGCTTTAATTGAACGTGCTTGTTTAATATGGTTGTATTACTCGTTTTGATCGATATAGATACGGAGCAGATGAGGGCAGTGAAGGAGGCCTTGCACGTTTCGATAGCGCCATCTACTGTCGTGTGCCGTGAGGATGAACAGAAGAGGGTTTTGGTTGATTGGGCGAAAGAGGTAAAGCTTTTATTCACCTTCTATTTGTTTCTTTGGTTTGGGAGGCTTGGAGGCTTGCATTTGGTTCATAAAGAGGATTTCTAAACAAGTTATGATCAGTGATAGTTAAGAATGATGCTTCAACGTGATAGTTAAGAATGATGCTTCAACGATTACATTAACCATTCTATTCATATCTATACTTTTGGGATAATGCGTAATTTAACAATTCAAATAGGCTAACCTTCTTAAGGGAAAACTGGGAATTTATTTGTTAGTTCTAATTCTCACTGAATAAATTATTCTTCCCAACAGGCATGTCATCGGCAGCCAGATGTGTTATCAATAAATTGTACTTCTCTAGCAAAAACATCAGATATCTTCGTCAAGGTACTGATATCAACAACAGATTTCATTGTTATTCAAACATCAAATATGCTTAACTGCTGTGTGTATATACAGATATTCGGTGGGAGTAGAAGAAGTTTGCCGCTGCGAAGAAGAGTCAGACGGCGGAGAGAGCTGTGACGGAGCCGGTTAACCCCGCGGCAAATCTGACCGTGCCAACTGGAACTCCGCCGACGTTGACAGTGAGGATGGACTCGAAGAAGCCCCGGATCGGGTCGAAGTAGATGAGGTAGAGGATGGAGAGAACGGTGAAGAGAAGCGCGTGGAATAAGAGGAAGAGTAGAGTTTGCCACTGGTCCAAGCCGTAGATCGCATAAATCTGGGTCCAGTCTCTGCTCGTCGTTTTACCGATTTTCTTTTGGTTCGTCCACTAACCTAATTCAACCTGCCAGTTGAGAAGAAGGAATCAAGGCGAGAAATCGAAAAACAAGCAATTTCCTTTCTTGTTTGGTTACTGAGAAACATGAGGCAAAGAATGCACAGTTATTGTAAAAACTAATTGTACGACGGAAAATAATTACGTGGGGACAAATTGGTGGGGAATTAATACGCCATTCCTGTTGTTACGCTTAATATTGTTGTTTTCAATTAAGGTGAAATTGAAATATCAAAATTTGTATGTCGATCAACGTTTGTGTTGGTGGTCGTTGTGTGTCACTGAAAAAGGTGACTCTGTGAATAACTTTTAGCAGTTGTTGGTACAACTGCCCTGATGTTTTCATGTCTGTTTGAGCATGTTCAAAGTGGATTGGTGTGGGGTTTCTGTTGTTCTCGAATGAGTTGCAGGCTTCTTTTTCTACTCATAGAGCTGGTATGACAGGAATGTATCGGCGGAACTTTAAAGTAATTCATATTCTTCCAATTCAAATAGGCTTGGAAGCGTAATTTTCATATAATTATTACACTTTGATAAGTTGAAATGTGGTGATTTCTTATCATGAATCATTCTGCATCCATTAAAGCTGAAAGGTAATGCTGGTTCATGCTTTACAGGCCGTGACGAGATGATAGGTTTTCATAACTTTAAGTTAATTGGATGAGTTATCACAAAAACACAGAAAAAAGAGAGCGAGTCACCAATATGTGTCCCAATAATCTAATCGACAGCACGCTCGTGGTTAGAGAGATAGTTGTCATCGTAGCATTGGAAGTTCTTTTGAATCAGACAAGGGTATGCCTATCTAATTATCTCTACTCTTTCTCAATTATTATCCTTTGCCTTCCGTCAATAGCTTCCATCCATACCTTTTTATAATGAATAGTAAATAATTTATAATAAACAAGAATTGATGGATGATGCTTTGAATTATTGGCTTTAGAAAAGCCAAAGTTCAAAAGATTCACACCATGAATACTTTATTTCCTGCTTAGCTAGCTTGCAACCTCTATGGAGCAATAATCTACCCGAGAGCCCACACATCCATTACATTGCTCCAAACATCAACGACAATTCTTTGGAACGTGAGCCGCCTGTGCTGTATTTTGTTTCCTTTTACTTTTCTCTCTCTCTATTGTTCAGAGGTGAAATTGTTATTTTAGTGCCAATTGACTGTTCTTTTTCCCTTTTATGACAACTCACTTTATTTTATATATATATATATATAAAACACAAAAATTTAAGTTTATTTTTTAACTTTTAAAAGATATTAAAAGTACTTTATGTTAGTAACTTTAACGTATTTTTAATTTATTTTATTATTATATTTGATTATACTACTTTTTAATAAAAAATAATTATTTTAACCAATATCTCAAAATAAGATAAAGTTCCCTTCTAATTAGCTCGTTAAAAGTTTGTGGAACCATTCTTGAAGCTTCTATTTTTTCGACATTAATTTAATATTTTTTTTTAAGAAAAATATAGCATTGCTTCGAAATGAATTGCGATGGGTATTATGATACATAGCCAAAAACATAATTAAGGTGGTGAATAATTTAATAAAAAATTTAAATAAATAGTAAGATAATAATTCGAAATGCACAGTTGTCATATAATTATACAACATGCATGATATGAAGGCGAGCAAGTTGCTTAATTATATTAATTAAATATCTAAACTTGCGTAGTTGAGACATGGCCATGATGCATCCATATAATATATATTTATTTTTTCATGATAAGATGGCCAATCATATTAAACAATAATGTAAATATATACCTATCATATCTACTTTGGACGCATGATGGATGCTTTAATTTTTAATTTAATAATAATTTTATTAAATTATATCTTCATCTAATGAGAATAATAGTTGAGGCTGCGATTTCATGACATTCCTAAACTTTTAAGGATAAAGCAAAATATATGACATGATCATTATATATTTTAACCACGACAAATATATAAGGACCGTGCTACACACACAGATTTTCCACCGAAAATCTCTAGAGATAAGTGCAAAGCTTTTTTTTTTTTACATTCTTTTTCACCATTTTTTAAATAGTGAGTAGATATTTTTATTATTAAATTATTTTTACTGGTGTTGTATTTTATTTATTTTAAAATATTTATTGGAGACTCACTTTACTAAATTTTGTATTATTTATTCTGTAATTTTTATCAATAAACAACTTGTTTAGAAAAAAAACAAAAAGTAAAAATAAAAAAACAATTCGATAGAAAATATCTGTGAAAGTAATATTTTCTAATATATAAAATAAAAAGATTTTATAAGATTTTTTCTCAACTTTAATAACGTGCATACATATCTTTTTCTTCTTCCAATACAACAATCCACCTCATTTACTTTACTTTGGACGATGGACGATGATGCATTGATCTGTCTAAAAACACGTGATATGGAAAGCTCAAGTGGACAGCTCATAGGAGTGATAATGCTTGTCGGCCATTAAATAAAGGAAACACGTGATATGGGTATCTTGACAGCTTCTTTGCTGTCGTAACCTAACCCTACGCCCATCCATCCTTATCCTTTCAGCACTGCGTTCAGCTGCCCCTTCTTTCTTCCCCCTTTCTCTCTCTCTCTTCCTTCACTTTTCGTATTCTCGTTCTTCCGTCTTCTCTCTTCTCTCATATAAGCCCTCTTTCTCCTCTCTCTCTCTCTCTCTCTCTCTGGTAAGGCCCTGTCTTTTCTCTCTCTCCGTCTCGCCTAGCCTCGGTTGCCGCCATCAGCAGTCGCGGAGCAAGCCGGACAACAACCATCCTTCAAGCAGCAGCAGTAAAGGCAAAGCAAAACCATCAAAACTGCTTCCTTCTATTTTTATTTTTCTATTTTCTAAGTCATCTTTTTTTTATTTTCATCTCCGAGTTGATTTTTTGAAAGAGAAAAAAAAAAGTGATTTTTTTGGGTGTTGGAGTTTTTTTACAGTTAAATGGTGACCGATTTAAGTAGACGATGAGCTCATTTGGTGGATTTGATGTTGTAGTTGGTGGTAGCCGCAGCTTTTTTTTTCTCCTTTCATACTCTCTTTCATCTGCATCTCCTCTTTCAGACTTTCATCTTCACTTTCTCTTTCCTCTTCTCTCCGAAAGTAAACTTTTTCTCTCTCTTCTTTTCTTTTGTTCATGTTGAGGATCGAGAACAAGATCAACACGCAGGTGACCTTTGCTAAGCGGAGGAAAGCTGTACGAGTTTTGCTGCAATTCAAGGTATTCACCAGAACAACAAAACCACTTTTACACCCTCTAAACCACAAAAGGCAAAGCAAAACCATCAAAACTGCTTCCTTCTATTTTTATTTTTCTATTTTCTAAGTCATCTTTCTTTTATTTTCATCTCCGAGTTGATTTTTTGAAAGAGAAAAAAAAATTGATTTTTTTGGGTGTTGGACATGTATTTTTGTTGTGTATTGACAGATCTATATCTATTCCTTTAGATCTATTAGTTTTCACTTTAAACGTAGAAGTGAATGCAACCCTCATCTGCGCAGAATATGATTTTATCTACCAAAAATAAAATAGAGCACACAGAATATCTACCAGAAGATAAATACACAATATAAATATTTGTGAGATATTATTTTATTATCTCGAAACAAAATTACAGAAATTTGAGGCTCTTCGCCTCATTCTTCAAACGATCTTGCTCCTCTAAAATTTGCATGGCATCTCTGTCTAAAGGAGTAGGCAATCTAAAAGAAGAATTAAGTAAGGATTTTAATTTCCTATTTTCTTGCTTTATTGCTTCTATCTTCATGTGAGACTCCTGAAGAAGTCGCTGAAGGATAGAAATTTTCTCATTGAGTTTGTCCAAATCATAAGGTTTGGATTGTAGTCGCTGAGAAAATGCATAAATAGCTGAAGAGTAATGGGTACCGAGATTTACAAGCTCGTAGATAGCTTCAACATCTGACTTATTAGCCAGATCATTATTGTATTGTACTATAGAACCTACAGCAGAAGCAGAAACAACTGGTGAAAATGGTGTAGAATACCTCACGTATTGGTTACGAGAAGATTGCTGGGCCATTGTAGAGTAAGAATGTAGAGAGAGATTGCAGAGTAAGAATGCAGACTTATTACAGAAAAGTGAAGAAGATGGGATGCGAATGAAGATGAGCTGAAGATTTCTTTTATAGAGAAAATTATGAAAGGAAGGATGAAGCATCTCTATTGCTTCACAGCGTCCCTCGTGAAGCGTCTCTCTACAAGAGACAAGAAGATGTAACATCATAGCCTTTCGGCGCCTGACAACTCCAGAAGAGCTATAAAAATAATGCGGTGCTTGTCCGGTGTAAAAACGTGGCTACCGTTTTTGTTGAATATGGAGGTTGGCGAATTAATATTGATGACTTCTCTTCACCTTCTTTTCTTCTCTCCTATACTCATCTTCTCTCTTCTTCATTTTCTCTCTCCAATTTTCTTTCTTCATACTGGTTTTTTTTTCCTTTCATTTGGTTGAAGCGTTTTTTTTTTCTTTCGGCTGCAGGCACTGCCGCCACACTGCTACTAATCTATCTGCAGGTAATGGGTAAGGTAAGAATTAATCAAATTCTCCGATGGATTATGTGAAGTTTCATCTTTTGATTTGACAATATCTTCGATTTCCTTCAACTACTTAGAACAGATTATACTTCAAATATATATCATAAACTAATTAACCTGTGCCGACAACTAAGCAACCGGCAAGGAAAAGAGAAGATCTATTTCGCCCACAGTTTTGCTACGGAACCGCCTATGGAAACCGTGGTATAACCGGCTATTTTGTATTTGTTTATTTTATTTTTTGGTTAAAAAAAAAAAAAGAGAGGGACCCACCACTGATTTCCCTCTCTTTATCTTTCTGGCATGCATACAAGGCCGTGGGACCTACTCCAACCACTCCCTCTTCATCTTCTTCACCCTCCAGACTTGATCCAACTACTCTGCGCCTTGATTTCATTTTTTGAAGCCCTACTCAAGAGCATGGAAACTAGATACAGTGGAAAACTTTCCACACCTGTTGAAGAAAAACCAGTTATGCCAGTTTCATTTCTGGGTTTTTTAGTCAAGTTTGATGAATTTTTATTTCAATTCTGGTTGGAAAGAGACCCATTTTGATTTTGTTCAGTTTTTTATTTTCCTTACCTGCTCTGTAAATGGTGGAGAGGATGCCGGTAATGGCAAGTGGAGAACAAAAGCTTTTATCTTTATTTTCTTGTTGATTTAAACTAGATCAACGTGCCTTGCACGTTAATGTTACCTAGTATATATATATATATATAAGTGTGGCCTTACTTGAATAATTGTGGGCCTGCCTCAGTTACTCAAATATATATAAGTGTGGGCCTTGCTTGGGTTTGGTTCTGCAAGAGAGTGATAAATGTCGTAAATGCATGACAGGAGGGAGGGTGGTAGGTACGTACGGACGTATATGTATTAATAAATTTTTTATATACAGTTATTTATATATATATATATATATTTACGTATTTCATCACTTTTTTTTTTTTCTTCACACGTACTTCATCACCCAACTTGTCTAAAAGTTTTTTAGGATGTTTTTATTATCAAAATTTTCTAGCATTAAATGCTAATTAACATATATATATATATATACACACACATATAAGTTCGTCTATGTAAAATGCTAGTAAACATTCGTTTCATTTAATCACATAGGGCGTGCGCATGCAATCCCTAAACTGGGATTGAAAACAGAATTTTTACATTACAGGAACTCCATATGATGTTTGGGTCTAAAATACATTATCACGAGATCTTCAACTAATTGCAATGTCTCTCTTTTATAGTTGATTATAGATGATCATAATGCCTTTTCATTTGAAGATTACTACTCATTTAAGAAATTCCATTTTCTCAACATATATATATATATATATTGTGGTTTATTTATTTTGATATTTGAGATCCATGGTTATTTAGCTAGCTAACTAATGTGTTGAATATTTTGATTTGGTATAAATAGGCATAATTAAAATACGAGTTTTGCTACATACACTCACTTTTGTATATTTTTTATACATTTCATTAATATGATTGACCAAATCAATTATTTTATATTAAAAGAGTAATACTACATACAGTCATTTTTGTATACTCCATACGCATTCCACTAATCATGTGGTTGGCTGCATTAATTTTTTTTAATACTCAACTAATCATATCAGTAGAGTGCACAAAAGAATATACAAAAGTAACTGTACATAAAATTTTTGATATAAGATATATGTACCTTGCAGATATATATATATATTATTATATATACACACCAATTAAACATGAAAACGTGCTGTCAAAGCTAGGGATATGAATTAGTATATATGCATGGACGGATGGTAAATTGTCACTCTCCCCATCCAAATATATATATATATATATATATATATGATATACCAGCAATATATAATTCTTAAACGTTTCATATATAATCAAATAAAATTGATCTACAGGTAAGATAATTAAACCCAATAACAAATTGAGAAAATTTAAAAAGAAAAAGGTGTAAATGCTCTAATTTTCATTATATTTAATTAATGATCTAGAAATAATATTTTAATATAAAATTTAAAATAAAAAAAATATTACGATTAATGAATAATTAATGGGTCAGAAAACTATAGTTTTCATGGAGTGCAGTGATAAAGGCGGCTCATCCAACACGTGATTTAGAGAGAGAGAGAGAGAGAGAGACTGTCAAGGAAAGCTGGAGACATGCAGACCTCTCGTAAGGTCACCTAACACCAAAATCAACTTCCTGGAAGGAAGCAAGTACGAATGCCGCGAACGAAACGGAAACGCGTGACCCCCCGTAATATTTTGAAGAAATGGAGGGTATTTCCGTCACTTCAGCTCTTTCTTTGGCTCCCCTGAACTGTCTCGCTGATTTTGTGAAAGCGCGTATATATGGTAGACTCCTCCCACTTCCGGCTCCCCATCTCAAGCTCCCAAATCTACGAGCTTTCTCTCCTCCTCCATTTCATTGTCCGTATTTCTCTCTCGCCCCCTTCGCTGATTGGTAAGCCAATTGTACTCTCTTTTTCTTTTTTCTTCTCAGGAATTGCGCGTGATCATGGTTTGTAGCAAGAAGTCTTCACCTTTTGCATTGTTTGGAGCTATCTATGATCTGTGGTTTTTCTCGATGTTATTAGATCTGTAATGAATGTCAAGAGCTTTGATGTTAATTATGCTATTTGCGCTTATGTAATCACAGACATTTGCTTCATATGCTCGGTGTGTTTGTGTGTGTGTCTCCTATGGGAGTTTAATTGGGATCTGGTGGTAGAAATCGGATCTATATGCGTTTTGAGAAACGGGATTCTTTGCTCAAGTATGAGCTTGTGAATATACACGGATCATGTGATTGTTTGTATTTCTGCAGAATGCGTTGGATCTGGTAACCTAAACTTTGGTTGATTTTGATGAATGATGTGCTGATTTATATTTTAACATGTTTCGTTCTCTAGTTTTGGGTCTGCTTAGTTGCTTGGAAAGATAGGAAGCAAAAGAAAAATTGAAACTTATATGCTTGTGGTTTAGTTTCTTAAAAACTAGTGAGAAACAATTTTTTTGTGGTAAGTGATCTTTGGGTGGAACATACGTGAAAATACTATGCTTAATGTTCTTTTCCTTCATTTTGTTAGCAAGCAAATGGCGATGGGCGGTCTTCTTACTATACCATGAGACCTCCCCTTTATGTCCTTTTCTTTTAGAATGGAAGCTTTGCTATTCATTTTGGGGCCTATTTCCATGTATCTATCTTGTTTGTTCATTTTTTTTTAAAAAAAATTATTTAAATCGTGACAAAGAACTTAGTCTGTTGCAACATTTTTTTTATGTAGACACCGTTCTGAGATGGCTACTTATACCCCAAAGAACATCCTCATTACTGGGGCTGCTGGGTTCATTGCATCCCATGTTGCCAACCGGCTCATCCGTAATTACCCTGACTACAAGATCGTTGTACTCGACAAGCTTGATTACTGCTCGAATCTAAAAAATCTCCTGCCCTCTAAATCATCTCCTAGTATCAAGTTCGTAAAGGGGGACATTGGAAGTGCTGACCTTGTCAACTACCTTCTCATCACCGAGTCTATTGACACTATAATGCACTTTGCAGCCCAGACCCATGTTGACAACTCATTTGGTAACAGCTTTGAGTTTACCAAGAACAATATTTATGGCACGCATGTCCTTTTGGAAGCCTGCAAGGTCACTGGCCAGATCAGGAGGTTCATCCATGTGAGTACAGATGAAGTCTATGGCGAGACAGATGAGGATGCTGTTGTGGGAAACCATGAGGCTTCTCAACTCCTCCCAACAAACCCATACTCTGCAACAAAAGCTGGAGCAGAAATGCTTGTCATGGCATATGGTAGATCGTATGGGTTACCTGTGATAACGACACGTGGGAACAATGTTTATGGGCCCAATCAGTTCCCTGAGAAATTGATTCCAAAGTTCATCCTCTTGGCAATGCAAGGGAAGCCTCTTCCGATTCATGGTGATGGTTCTAATGTGAGGAGTTATTTGTATTGTGAGGATGTTGCTGAGGCTTTTGAAGTCATTCTTCACAAGGGAGAGGTAGGTCATGTTTACAATATCGGGACAAAGAAGGAAAGGAGAGTTATTGATGTGGCCAAAGATATATGCAGACTTTTCTCAATGGACCCAGAGACAAGCATTAAGTTTGTAGAGAACAGACCATTTAATGACCAGAGGTACTTTCTAGATGATCAGAAGCTGAAGATCTTGGGATGGTCTGAGCGAACTACTTGGGAAGAGGGGCTTAAGAAGACCATGGAGTGGTACATCAACAACCCTGATTGGTGGGGTGATGTCTCTGGGGCACTGCTTCCTCATCCTAGAATGCTGATGATGCCTGGTGGGATTGAGAGACACTTTGATGGACCTGAAGAGGAGAAGTCTGCATCTTTCGTCCCAAGTAATACCCGGATGCTGGTTCCACCTTCCAAAAGCACCGGCTCTCCTCGAAAACACTCCTTGAAATTCTTAATCTATGGTAGGACTGGTTGGCTTGGAGGTCTGCTTGGGAAGATATGTGAGAAACAAGGGATTCCATTTGAATATGGAAGAGGGCGTCTAGAGGATCGGTCATCACTTTTAGCAGATCTTCAGAGTGTTAAGCCAACCCATGTTTTTAATGCTGCTGGTGTGACCGGTAGACCCAATGTGGATTGGTGCGAGTCTCACAAGACAGAAACAATTCGCGCAAATGTTGCTGGAACCTTAACCTTAGCAGATGTTTGCAGAGAGCATGGACTCTTGATGATGAATTTTGCTACAGGATGTATATTTGAGTATGATGCTGCACATCCTGAAGGTTCTGGCATTGGGTTTACAGAGGAAGACAAACCCAATTTCACCGGTTCTTTCTATTCCAAAACCAAGGCTATGGTAATTCATTCAGAATCTTTGTCTCTAATTCTACATCCTTTCTGATATTATGTGTTTGTTCTAATAATTACTCTTTGATTTTCCTAACCAGGTTGAAGAGCTGTTGAAAGAATACGACAATGTCTGCACTCTAAGAGTTAGGATGCCAATATCATCTGACTTAAACAACCCACGCAACTTCATAACTAAGATTTCTCGTTATAGCAAAGTGGTTAACATCCCAAATAGCATGACTGTCTTGGATGAGCTTCTACCCATCTCCATTGAGATGGCAAAGAGGAATTTGAGGGGAATATGGAACTTCACAAATCCTGGGGTTGTTAGCCACAACGAGATTCTTGAGATGTACAAGCAATACATTGACCCTGACTTCAAGTGGGCGAACTTCACACTTGAAGAGCAGGCTAAGGTCATAGTGGCCCCTCGAAGCAACAATGAGATGGATGGGACAAAGTTGAAGAAAGAGTTCCCGGAGCTGCTATCTATCAAGGAATCGCTGATTAAATACGTCTTTGAACTAAACAAGAAGAACTTTGCAGCATAAACAATTATCTGTTGTAGACCGCGGGATTGTCCTCTTCGTTTTGCACTAGGTAATAAGTTTCAGTTACCCCTATAAAGTCTCTCAGTTCCCTCGATATTTCCACTGTCGTAGAAGGGAATGAGGTTATTTCTATTAGGTATGTTTCTTTCATTGTTTACTTTGTCGGTTGTATTTTAGTGTGCTTAGTTACTTTGAGAAACTTTCTATAGGTTCTTTATACTTGGTCATCTGGAAGCCTGGGGATATGGTACTCTTTCTAATGAGTATGCTCGTGGCGTTTAATTCTTTAATTACCTAACCCTTACACCTGTATTTTGTGGCATTGAATAACCTCAAGAAAATCAATGGAATGAAAGAGGCTACGTTTTTCTCTTTTATTCGTTTCCTCCGAACTTTATTTTCCTGTTTCCTATGTAATAAAAGCAGCATATTGTATCATGTCCACATATGGTATGGAAAGGGTCCCTCTATTGGTTTCTCGCTCTCCACATGAAACTAATGAAATTAATATCTCAGCACCAAATTACAAGCGACGACGGACGGATGCAATTTTAAAAAAAATGAGTATTTCCATGTGAATCTTAGATTTATCTATCTTTTTTAAAGGAGTACAAGAAAGAACAAAAACATACGTGACACCATCATTCCTAACTTTTGTTGTTGTGTTGCACTCTCACAAACTGTCTACTGTATAGTTGCCAATGACCTTCACAAACGTGACACCATCATTCACTAACTTGCTGGGTATGCCCTAACTGATTCCCATAGAGTTAGGTATCTCTTCAAACTCGCATGAGTGTTAACCGAATGTGAACCTAAAAATCATTTTCCAACAGAAAGATTACCACGCATTTGTAGAGGCTGTCACGATTGAAAGAAAATAAAGTAAAAATAGATATGAATAATTGAATTTAAAAAAAAAAACGAGTGTAACAATGTTTTTGGTTTTTAAAATGGGATTGTGTAGTACTTTGGATTTAAGGTTGTGGGTGGGGTGGGTGGGGGGAAGGACTCTGTATGTATGTACGGCTTGATCTTAAAGATTTTGATGCCATCGCCATCGAGAGCATAATCCTGGAGATTGCTGCAGTTTGACTTCCCAAAACTCTCCTTATTAGTGGCTTCCATTTCCAGCATCAGGAGTGGGGGACAGGACGTGAAGATGTCATTAATTTATTTCATGGGTTGAAATTAAAGCTAAAAGATCCAAATTATCATGTGCAGCAAAACCCTCGATTGGTCATCCTTGTTACACCACAGCATGCAGGACAGCACTACACATTGGAGGTTTTTTTAATTACTTGCACATGTCATGACATTCGCCATTACATCCGCATCTACTTTTTCCTTGCTGGCACCACCTGGAAACCCAGTTGTAGATGAGTAAAGAAACCTCGAGTTGCGCCTTGCCTTTGTCAACCGCATTTCTCTTTGAGCACTTGGAAATCACTGTCTGGAAGCTGTTATGCTGAGCTTGCCACATGAATCACATTATGGCTCGCTTTTAGTGCATAAAAAAGGGCCAGCTGCTGTGGGATGTGAGAGGTTGCACCGGGGCTGTGTTTTCAACCAGACTACCATTCCAAGTGACGCAACAGAATTCTTATACGTTTAGCTTGATATAGGCATTAAAGAACTTTTAAATTTAGGAGGAAAAAAAATATAAGATTGATTGAGAAGTCGAGGAAAAAGATTTTCAACTAACAAAAGGTTCTAAGAAAATGAACCGATATTGACAGTTTCGCCGGTTGAACAAACCCATATCGTCTCGCTTGTAGCAGTGGCACTGATCTTTGGGCGATCCTTGTGACGACCACTGTTCACAAGGTTGTGACTGTGAACAAAAGAGAGGTAATAATTGATGCCAAAAAAGAGAAGAAAAAAAGATCAATTTCTTTTATTGCTTGTTTTGGTCATCATTCCTGTGGTTTGGATGCTCTGAGTCTGTTAAAGTAAACTAATTCTATTACGGTAGTGACAGTATGAATTTTGGCAAAATGAATAAGATGTGTTTGTCGAAAGAATATCACAATGAAACAGAAACTGTTTCTCATCTCCTCACTAAGCCATTTGAAATCTCATGCTTGAATAATGAACCTTTGAACCACGCTAAAGCAAAAAACTGCCCAACTTGATGATTAACTTGAAATCTTTTTCAGGAACGAGATGACATCATCTGATGACCCGAGTGTAAACCTAGCATTTGTGCGAGTTCTTCCAACAGCACAGGAAAAATAGTTTTCTCCCTTTAGATCAAGTACATTCCATGAAATCTTTTCTGGTGATGGCCGTCGCCCGCTCTGAGCTGATTTTGCCCTGCTCATGAAATCTCTCCCTTCAGAATTTGGCAAAGGTCGTGGTGTCTTACTTTGAGATGATTTCGGCCCACTTCTACTTGCTGGAAGCCTCAAAGAAGATCTTCTCTCGCCAGGTAGCTTGAGTCCATCAGGCGCCTTGCTTCTTGCAACAATGATGGCATCAGAAGGAAGCTCTGGCTCGAAAAATGTGTAAACATCTTCATCCTAAAGCAATGAAAGATGTTTTAGCGGGTTTTTTTATGAGGTAATACATATGTAAATTAATGTTTTCCATAGTCCCTTGAGGAGAACAAAACATTTTATATAAAGTAACATTTGTAATATTCACATTCTACATACTTGTGAAGATCTTAAGTTCTATCCCTCCAGTTTTCAACTTCAGTCATCATCATAAAGCTCTAATCTCAAGCAATAGAAGTTTGTTAAATATGAAACATTACATGAAAATTTAATGTCATACTGTATGTTCAAAATTGCCTATAAGCACATATTTGATGCTTCAAAAGAAAATTGTTTTGTTTCACAATTCTTGTCCTTGACTACAAGTTGAAATTTCAAAAATTTTGAATGTAATTATATCAAAAGTATAGACTTATCAGGGACTAATACCAATAACTGTTTTCTGGACAAGAAAGTTTAAGTAGTGGGAAATGATACAATTCCCCATATCAAATATAAAAACTCCACAAGAAAAAAAAAAAACTCTGAATAACAACATTACGAAAGAATGATACCTTTGCCAGAAAATGACCAATGCACACGACATAATCTATTGGAGTTGTCATGGATTTACTATGAACTATCTCTCCTAGTATGCGGTCAATGGCTGCACCCTGATTGGATAAAGTACTGTTATATAGAAACAAATTTGCCAAAACCCCAACTGTAAAAATAATCAGGAAATATTAGAAACTTCAATTATTAGAAACAAGCGGTCACCTTTGTCACACCGACAGCTCGCACCTCAACAGACCGGCCACCCTGAACAACATCAACAGATGCATTAGAAATTGGGCCTGTCCATAGATGCTGCAACATATCCTTTGCTTGAAGTCTTCCAAACTCAACATCTACAAACTCAAAAGACAGACAAAAATATAAGAGAGCAGAAATAATGGTAAATCTTTCAAAGAAACTGCTTTGGAAAAGGCATTGAACAAGAAAAGTACCTGCATATTTATAATTCCAAACAAGTGAAGTTTCACGAAGTTCAAAATGTGATCGAGGTGTTCTTTCTGTGAAGTATTCAAAAACATGCTGAAAACATTATGTCAGCATCATATGTTTAGAGTTTAAAGAGCACAAATAAACAGAACTACAATTTCAATATGTACCTTCACGCTGTCAACCCATTCCATATTCAAATGCTCAGGCATTGTTGTCATCCATTCACCCTTTGTAAGGCGTAAAAACATCCCATTCTCTGCTGCCAACCACATGTCATACTCCCCAAAGTTCTGTCAAAACACTATGTTAAGAAATGGACAGTGTAAGGGTGGAACAGGATAAAATTCAGCTTTATGACGTACTTCATCTAAGACAGTTCTGTCACTCCCACTGAGTACAACAATTGTTGTTTTTGGATCACTGCAAAGTGCCTTCAAGGGTTCTTTTACACCTGGGTGCACTTTAAGTTCCATTTCTTTAATTTGATCACCTCTACTCCCAAGTGTGTCTACTGGTTCAGTTAATGTTGCATTGAATCCCTAAGTTTGAAACATTAGCAAGATGAGAAGATTATTATTAAAAGAAAAAAAAACCAAATTCAAATCAGTCAAATTGGACCAAAAATAATGACAACAGAAAAAACAAGACACCCTCTCGTTATAGCAATTTGACTGCAGTAATGTGACTGCACTACTTTCCCTTGTCGTTTCCGAGATACGTAAATAAAAGGAAAAACTTCAGAATGGAAGGACTTCACCATAATTCAGGTGAGTAGGAAATTTAAACATCAAACTAGAGCTTTCATCTAGTTCTTTTGTGCTCGTGCATGTGGTGGGAGGGGGGGAGGTGGTTGGACTTTGGTTCTATTTTCTAAAGGTTCTATTCAGGGTGCATCACTTTGACTTTCATCAGCATGGCTTCTTGTGAGCAAGAAGAAACAGCTAGATGGGGACCATAAAGCTTTCAAAAACTCCCAAGCACTGTATCCAAATCCAAATATAAATATGCTAAATACAAAGCGTGAAAATTGGCTGACCAACTTGAACAATGTATACCTACGATCCTCAAATAATATTAAGTAAAGAAACTTGAATTTTTTGATAAGTAATAAGAAATTTTTATTTACAATTAATTAGGCATAACCCAAGTACACAGGAAAGAAACTTGAATCACTTGTTAAAAAAAAAAAAGTAAAGAAATTTGATTTGGTATGAGATAACTAATTCACAAAATGTGGTAATAGTTTCTTTTTCCTTCTCTTTACTCCCTTATTTTTCCCTGAATTGTCTCACGATAGCTGATTTGATACAAAAACCATGACTGCAAACACAAAGAACCACCTTTTAAAAAAAAAAAAAAAAAATCTCTCTTTAGTAGCTGAATCCCTATCAAGACCCACTTCAAGACATCAGTCCACATGAACTCATCATTAAGAAGGTCAACGAGTGTTCATTCAACTTCAATTTTTTTTTTTTGATAAATATGTTCATTCAACTTCAATGCAAAAGAGATTCTTTTTTTTATAGGTAATAAGAGATTTTTATTCCAAGTAAATAGGCATAGCCCAAGTACACAGGATGTATACAAGAGAAAACATCTAAACACAAGCTAAAGCAAAACAAAACTAAGACAAAGCATTACAAATATTCCTGTCCCTTACAATGCAAAAGAGATTCTGAGATGGGCTTACTTTTGATGTGGTTCCAATTTAAAAAGAGAGAATAAAATATTTTTTTGATAATTAAAACAAAAAAAAGAAAATAATAATATAAATTGTCATTGGGGTTATTTAGGTTTGATAAAAAAATATATTTATAACACTAACATCAGGTGTTCAACTGTGAGTATCAAGTAATTGATGAGGATGCTATAAATCCAGAGGGAATTTCTTAACCATGGGGCATTTTACTATAAAGATTCAAATCAGATAGTGCATACCAATATTAGTAATCGATTATTAGCTTTCCAATAACGATCAATTGCCGTCTCGATTGGAAGTGAGGGTGGAACTTGTCTTGTCCTTAGTTTTGCCTCAACAACAGTATCATTTAATTCACTGCACATAAATGGCACCAAACTCAAACAAAAGAAAGGCATATTCTCTCTATTTGCATATTTTTATTTCCTAATATTAACTGGATCTCGAAATAAGGTTTCACACCACTTCAACTAAAACACAACTTGTAAGAGAAACACAAGCAAATGCAATTTGCACATTACCCTTGTGTGAATACATACACTTTTTAACTTTGGGTTAATGTTAGCTGGGATGAATTTAGCTTTACAATAAACAAAACTGTACATTAATGTCATCACGGCACACTTACAGCAGCAAGTCTGACCATGATTAACATTCTGGTGTGAAACAAATACCGAGTCAAATGGTATGTTTTTGAGGATTCAAATTAATCTCTAGAATCCAAATGAAACACAACCACCAATTTACAAGAGTGTTCACTGAGAAGTGTTTCTGTGTGCTCCACACAAAATCCATATGCTAGATTGTAGCATCAGATGTAACTTAAGTTATGAAAGTAATAGCAATGCCAGAGTTGGTTCATAAGAAAAATAATATATGAACACCGTCAATACCATATCATAATAGAATACTACAACACTACTGCATGTATACCTCACAAAAGTTTCAGCCCATTCTTGAGCAGTGTGGCTTGTCACGTGTGCAAAGTTATGTTTATGTCGCTTCTCTCTCTCCTCAGCTGACATATTTAAAGCTTGGGCAATAGAAGCTGCTACTTCGGTAATGTTCCAGGGGTTCACTAGTATTGCCCCAGCACCCAGAGACTGTGCAGCACCAGCAAACTACAAAATGCATCAAAGGTATTGATGGTCAGATTTGACCTCCTCATCCTCCCCCCCGCCCCCCCAAAAAAAGGATTAGTGGATTGGAAAGAGGGCAGGGGTTATAAGCAAATCAACCAGATGTTCAAAATCAATAGGTGAAATATTTATTTTATTAGGCTCATAAACAAATAACATGGTGAAAAATAGAGTAAGAATTTACTCACAACTGTCATCTTAGTATAGAACTGCATAGGCTTAAATGAAAATAAGTACAACAGACTATAGTTGTTTGAGCCCCGTATTATATTCTCTGGGGAATTCATAAAAAGCCTTTGCCTATGTATTACTTAGAAAAGCATAAGAAAAACCCCAAACCAGCAACTTTCCAAGGTCTCGTACTTCATTGGGAATCTGAAAGCATAACTTAAAGACTTAAAAAAAAGTTAAGAACCGGCTTTAGAAAGGGAGAACTTTCATTGAAATCACTACCCATATGTTAAGAGTTACTGAAATCTCCCTTTTCTTTTCTACAAAATGGTCCAGGTTTAAAAAAGTCAGCAAATATGTGGCATTATGTTTTTATTGCAGCAATACAAAATTCATGTCATCTTGAACAAAAAAGAAAGAAAACAACTACTAAAATCCTATATCTTGATTACTCAAATCTCTAATGCTTCTTCACCTTAGGATTCATCATTCTAAGACTTTTAAGTGAGATATGGCACCGTCAATTCATCATTCAATTTTATTTTATTTTTATAGGTACCGGCTAAGAGGGATTTCAGAGAACAGATTCTTCGATGCACTACTTTCTCCTAACATTCACTCAGCATTCTTTTTATAAGTAACAGAGGCTTTAATTGATGAGGAAAACAGGTGTAGCCCAGGTACAACATTTGCATAACTCGAGTTTAACATCAATGCACGATAATGATCAAGCCTAACCAAATTTAGTAAAGTATTTAGTAATTACTTCACTAAGAATGAGAACCCCTTTCTTTGCATCCTGGCATGCAACAAACTCATAACTGACAAGATTCATTCCATCCCTTAAAGATGTGACAATTGCTACATCTGAACAGGGAAAAAAAGGAGGGGAGGGGAAAGATAATCATTAGTTGAAAATTTACATTGATATAATTCATGTAATCATCTATAAACTGTAATGAACCAATGATTACTCAGAATTAGTGATGATATACAACAAAAATGACTAGGTTTTCGTAGATCAAAACTTACAGAAGCAATAACAAAAATTTTTAGAATCCATTCCACTTAGAACCTGCTTGTAACCATGGAAACTTGACCAACAAGATAAATTAAAACAGTGAAACTTTGGGGCCTAGACTTGTAGACTAGAAGTCTACCTTACTTTTCCAGATTTGTAGACTGGAAATGGTAATGGTGTTTACTTTTGGCACAATGTTTGGTGTGATGCAAAGGCTCTAAAGTATTTTTTCCGTCTCTTTACCAGATTTCTAGTGATAAAGAGGCTCTGGTGTGGCTGATTTGTTGGTGTGTTCTAATGGTTCTTTCCATTCGAATGTCAGTTTTTTTAGAGCAGCTCATGATTGGGAACTTGGAATGTTTTGCTTACTTTTTCGATTCCTTCTATGCTATGTCATTCAGTAATGTGATGGAGGATAGGATGATTTGGATTCCTGTTGGGAGTAATAGGTTCTTGGTGCGTTCCTATTACAAGACTCTCTCGGGATTCTCCAATGATCATTGTTTTCCTTGGAAGGCTATTTGGAAGTGTAGGGTCCCTCCCAAGATTACTTTCTTTGTATGGACTGCTTCTCTTGGGAGATTGGTCACCATTGATAATTTGAGGAAGCCTCATCATTATGGGTTGGCGTTTCTTGTTTAGAAAAATAGGGAATCTGTAGATCATCTTTTGTTACATTGTGAGGTGGTTCAGTTCTTGTGGAATGAGATCTTTAACTGGACTAGTGTGGCATGGGTTATGCCTGGAAGGCTATTTCTTAGGTGCTGGAAAGGTATAGGGGAAATGCTCACGTTGTCGTTGTGTGGAAAATGATTCCCCTTTGCATTATGTGGTTTTTGTGGATGGAGAGAAATAAGAGGTGTTTTGAAGACCGGGAGCGTTCCTTGGATGAGCTGAAGAGATTATTTTATAATACTTTATTTTTCTTGGGCTTCAGTCATTAGCTGTAATGAGGACAGTTTTCATGATTTGTTTGTATCCCTCACTAGTGCTTAGTGGAACTTAGGCATTTTCTGTGTATACTTCCTGTGTACTTGGGCTATGCCTATTCCAATCAATAGAGTTTTACTTTTACTTAATAAAAAAAAAAAGTCTACCTTAAGTGAGTGTCAAGATTTCAGCAAGAGCTAAAGACCATGCAGTGCTCAAGACACATCATGCATATTTACAGCTAGAACTATTTCAACCTAAAATAACCAAAACAAGGCAATCAAAACTCAAGTCATCCTTCCCCAGCCATACAAAACTAATTTTTGCCAGGTTAAATGAGCGCTTCTATGAACAGGTTCTCAAAGTGTCTCTACTATGATCCAGCAATCAGGTTATGCACCAGTATTTTAATAGCTGTATGGTTTGGTCCTGGAACAACCCCCAACTATATTTGATTTTGACATCAATGCTGTTATATTGATGGAGTTTTTAAGGAAAAAACTCATAAATTATTCTTTTTTCTTTTCATCATATTTACTGAGATATTTGAAAGCAACTAGACTGAAGATTCTATTGTGAACCACATCAGATTCTCGTACAAAAGCTGACTGTATGTTCAACATTTCTCTAAAAATTATTGCTTGAATCTCTATAAAAAGAAAACCAAGAAAAGAAATATAGCATTTAGAAGTCATAACACTAAAAATGGTACCAGTAACAGCATAAAGAGCACATAACGCATGAAAGTCGAGAGAACGATCCTGTAGACAGAAATTATTGGGTTAGAATACAAGACATTTTCTTTATGTCAAAGATATATAAAGAAAGAAAATAAATGGGACGTTAGATCATAATATACTTGAAGTACAACATTGACGATGATTTTCTTTTATAATATGCTCATTTTCTAGACAAGGCCACCATTATTCCTTGAAGAAAATATATTTATATTGAACTATGAACATCCAGCATAAAACTCAATGCTAAGCAGAAAATAAAATGATATTTACAAAATGTTAGACAGAACCCTGAGATTATACATTAGAGATCATAAAAAATATAATAAAAATAATAATAATTGAATAGAAATACCACATTCTAATAAAACTAACCAAAAGACCTTAGTTGCAAGGATAAGTGGTGTTGAGAAAAGGCCACGAAATCATCACCGGACCTCAAGTCTGGGAACCTCTAGGCACTGGTGTTCACATATTTCAATTATTAAAACCATGTCAGGATAGGGACTGAAAGGTTTATTTCCATTGATACACATGGTAAATAAGTTAGAGCTGGAATGGCATAACTAAATTTCACTAGCTTCAAAAGACAGCAGAGACGTTGAAGAGTAGATCCGACATGTGAAAGTCATATAGGTGTTTTAGAAATGGAACCAAGGCAGGTTAAGCAGAAAACTAAACAAATCATAGATGAAAGTGGGAGAGAGAGACTGAAAAAGTTGGTTCAGTTCTAAATTGAGCCATTTGGATTAGTTTTTATTACAGTTGCGTTGACTAAATAATTAGTATCACATGGTTCCTCCAACTTTGGACACAAGGACATGAAGTATTCATCTAAACCTTCTGATGCAATGATATTTCCTCTAATAATCTTTATCTTTTCCTCGGATGTTGTTCATTGAGAAGAACGCAAAAATCCTCCATCAGATGCTTTTTTAATATTGTTCTTACACACACAGACAAAATGCATCCCTTCCCTCAACTAATGAAGGTCAAAGCGCTCCATATAGAGCTACCCCTATGCCTTCTCTTCGTCTCTCTTCCAAAACATAGATTTTGTGGGCTTCTTTTATTCTTGAAATCAAATAAGAAATAAAAAAGAACAACTATTCAACTAAATATGGATAACATTGAGATTTAAGAAAGCAAACATAATGCCTGAAAAAAAATGGTGGTGCTAACACCTACATGCCGCCACCATTTTGTCTAACTTACCACTAAAAGCAACAGAGTACTAATTATGATCACAAAGCAGTACTCTCCCTTCAAGGAATTAGATGTCCACATCAGTGCAAATGTTTAACTTAGAAACCAGATGAACAATATATTGTTGGTGGCTCCGGAAACAAAACACTTACATATTGTCCATGAATTTAACTTTGAATGGGGTCTTATCTGGAGTTTTCAACAGTGGACATGGGTGCAAATGGTAAACTTAAAGTCTGATAACAGGAGAACAATATACTGTTGGTAGCTCAGGCAACAAAAGACTTGCATATTATCTGTGGAATTTAATTTTGTTATCTGGAGGTTTTAATACCCCACTAATGTGCCACCCATCCATCTTATGAGGATGCAGGATATACGCGTTATCACTTCATAATAAAAATTTCTAGAACTTCTTTCATCTCTCCTTTGGTTAAGACACCCCCATTACTTGGCCTCTCACCTGTCACATAACCATTTTTTATGTTCCTCCATCATGTCCCATAGATATACCATGCGTCTGAAAAGA
The DNA here is from genome assembly GCA_011037825.1 of Carya cathayensis. NCBI lineage: Eukaryota > Viridiplantae > Streptophyta > Magnoliopsida > Fagales > Juglandaceae > Carya > Carya cathayensis. The sequence continues at coordinate 243,182 of QGSO01000145.1, forward strand.
GTTACTGCACAATAAGGATAATAATATGATGGAGCTCAACGCCACCTTTTATAAACAATGCCCTTCACACTTATCATCCACTGAGCTCAATAGAGAGATCTACACATACATGCATGGATTGGAATATCATGAATTCATTATTCAGTTTGGGACAAACCAAATGATGTATAGGAACTGCTGACAATGTTCCGAATCTGCCATTGATGCGTCCAACAATTTCATGAACTTGGCTTGTAAGTTTTTGATCTGTGATAAACAGAAATTCGAAAATTTTAATTTGATAGAGGCAAAAAGCTAAGGAGATGTGCTAGCCAAAAAAGACACCAAATTCAAGCCCCATGTCGCTCTATATATGAACTTAGTACATTTTCAGGAAAAAAAAAAAAAGAGTGTCTCAAGAGAACGAGGGAAAAAAGGTGCAGTTTCATTTGGGATAAAAGCAATCAGACCTGGTGCAAAACTGCAAATAGAGATGAGATTAGAGAAGTTGACACTATTGCAGTAACTGCAAATATTGTCAACTCATATATAACCAAAGTTGACACTATTGCAACCGGATTCTAATTGTTCTTACACAACAATTAGAACAGGTCTACTAGTACTATAACAAAAGTTCATGGTAAATGCATCTAAGAAAAGCTATGGAAAGTATAAAGTCATCAAACAACACATGCATTGACATGCAACTAAGGGCCCTCAATATTTCGTCTTTCCATGGCATGGCTGTCATGCTCAAACTCTGAATTTGAGACTGTTATCCTTCTCATTGACCTTGTGAGGCTTTATTATTGCACTAAGTAGCACCCTAAACATATTCACCTCGTCCAATCTTGAGAATCAAGATTAGCATATATGACAAACAATCAAGACTATTAGGAGGCAACAGGAAAGACAGAGCATGTTGAGAAAGGAACGTACACTCTGGAACATCTGTTCTTGTTGGCACGGCAATTTGCAGCAAGACTACTCTATCACGCCAACTTGAGTTTTCCTCCAGAAATTTTTCAAATGCTAATATCTTTTGAGGAATCCCTTTGATCATATCAAGACGATCAACACCTAACATTACCTGTTATGTCATAAAAAATATATTTACAAATTAGATGACTGGATGTAAGGTAAAAGAAATGCAACTTCTACATGGAAAGAACCTTTTCTTTGAGAAACAAATAATTTTTGTACAAAAGTGTTTGAGAAACATATTTCTGTCAAAGACTCCGCCAACAGAAACTAAGATGCATTGTTAATTGATGCTAATATACACAAAAACAAAGAGGAGAAAGAAATTTAATTTTTGGTTTTTTGTTTTTAATTTTCGGCTTGAATGTGAAAGGTATTTTTAATAACACCTAAGTCTCATATTTGAAATGGAACCACTAATAATTGGACTAGTATTTTGGTTGGATATTGCCAAAAAAATTAAAGGAACCCGTGTTTTAAAAGTCAGAAACCAGGAAATGCATAGTTCGATTGCAAGTTTGGTAATCTCCTCGCATATAGCCCAAGTGGGTGGTTTGGCACAAGGTGGCCTTCCCCATGTGGAGGGGGAGTTGTGCGGTTTGGGAAAAAAAGCTCTTAGAAGAATATGCAGTGGGCTTTTTCCAAGCACTACTTGGATAGAATTGGTGCTAAAAGATGAGATCATCACTTAAAAATTAATCTTGTTATGGATATTCCATAACAAGAAACATAGTGGAACCAAGATCACCAGGTGAGATTATTAAGTGATTCAATGCATGGCCATAACTAGAACTTGGATAAATTCTGTAATGCAAATCGAATTGCAGGCATATTCTTTACACCACGTATGATATCAGATATGAATTGGTAGAATTAGCTTACTAGTATGATTAACTTGAATTAACTTACAAGTATGATTGACTTAATTTTAGTTTTGCATCAATGTAAACACAAGACAAATACCTTTCGGCCTTTAAATCTTTCCGTCAATTCTCTGACGTGGTCCTGAACTGGAGGGCTATCTAGTGCACGTATAAACCTTTCTGAATCTATTCCAATTGGAAACTGAAGAAAAAATAAATACTTAAATAAGTATTTCAAGTTTAGAACATGTTTAATAATGAAAGTGCTAAAAATTTGAGCAGCAAAAATAAAGAACTTTGATGAATGAAATACAGAAGCATACAGCAGCAACTCGAGTTAGCCTCCCTTGATCTTCAACTCCTTCAGGTGTACCCTCAAGACCGAGAATACGGGTACAAGCACTAACAAAATGCCGTGCATAATCATAGGTGTGAAAACTGAAAGAAAAATAATCTTAAAATATCAAGATACAAGCAGATCGAAAAGATTTGATGCAAACATAAATATGATAGAGATCCTGCTAATTTTATGTGCAGATGAGATTAAAGAATATGTGAAATAACAAAAAGAAAACATTCTAACGCCTGAATCTCAGAATCTAACAAAACAGCACTTACTAAAGTGATGCTACGTCAAAAGACCAATCTATCTTCTTCTTCTTTTTTCTCATGGCTGAACAATTTTATCCAGCTATTTTCAAATGACATTCATCTGACCTAAGAAATAATCAGGCCTACGACATACATTTCTGTGGAAACCCTTAGAATCTCAGCCTGTTAAAAAACTCAGATATTGATTCAAGAAAGAAAGAGTCACCACGCTTAATCTGCATGCAGATGAATAGGAAAGATGCCGCCAGTCAATCTCTAAAATTCACAGAAATTAATTGCAATACCGGTGAAGCTTTTTGCTGCTTCCACTCCATGTTAAAGTGAAACAAGACCCGCAAAAATATAAGAGGCCAAGTGGATGCAGCAAAGTTGGAGCTGACATGGTATACTCCAACCGAAATTCCCACAACTTCAACTACAAGATTAACTTGGTGAACTTAGTGGTTTTGAGAGAATCATGATCGGATTCTATCCTCCTGATGTCTAAGATTTGAAAATCATTTCCTCCCCATAAATCATACATCAAGAATTTTAATTATATATTTACTTTCAATAATAAAAAAAATTTTAAAAAAGAAAAAGATAAAAAAGTAGAAGCTTGCAGCCACACAAGAAAGAAACACACAGCAAATTGAACTAATAGCACATGAAAAACATGTCAGTGGAAACTAGAGACACTTTTTTTTTAAAAAAAAAGAGCCAAGGTCACATGTACAAGAGTGACCCCTTCCCTCATTTATTAATAAAACCCTCACTTATGGCGGAGGAATACCCTAAACCAAATCCAAGAACAAGCAAAACAACCCAAATACTCCCAACAAAAGATCCCCCCAAAAAACCAAAAACCTCAACTCCGTCTAAGGTAAGGAATGCCAAGTTTGTCCATTCGAAGAATTCCCCGGATAGGACCTTGAATGGACATATCATCACCAATCTGTAAATTAATCCCTTGCATCCCCTATTTAGCTAAAAATTCTGCAACCATATTCGCTTCTCTGAAAATGTGGCGAAAACGTACATTTAACTCGCCAATGATGACTAAAATTTCCTCCCAAAAATCCTAGAGGAATCAATACTTACAAACTCCTGAAGCCAACCATCCAACTATGACCTTTGAATCTAACTCTACCAAAATGTCCCTCAATCCCAACTGCTTACACAGCCGAAGCCCATCAAGGAGCGCTCTATAAAGAATACCAAGTTCAAAATTTCAAAAAGATGTGCCAAATTTCCAGTGGGACCACTTGTCAACCATATAAAGTAAGTTAAAATCTATATCATAGCATGGAATACTGGTGCAGAATGCAAGAAAATATTACCCAACTAAATCAGCAGCAAGAACTGAACGCAGTAGCTCTGATCGAGATGGCAGTGTCCTATGAATCTCTGACGAGGGAAATGGGGTGTGGAGAAACCAACCAACCTTCATTTCACTGTTATATTCTTTTAAACATTTGGGGAGAAACATTAGATGGTAATCATGGCACCAAACGACATCCCCCTCTTCATAGTGCTTGTTTACCACGTCAGCAAACATTTGATTTGCCTTCTTATATGCAGCAAATTGAGATTGGAAGCTTCGTGTTGTGGCAAGGCGATCTTCTTGTGGAAGGCCTAGGTAATGAAAAAGTGGCCACAAAATGTTGTTGCAATAGCCATTGTAATATTGATGGACAATCTCTTCATCAAGGAATACAGGGATACACCTCTGCAATATGCAGTACAAAGCATCAGCAGGACTAAAAAGTTACCATAACATGAAACGTAAACCAAACCTTACATGTAAGCCCTTGATGAAACAAAGCTGAAATAATGCACAACTACAGAAGGTCAACACAGAAGAAAAAAAAGAGTGCACACAGAAATATGTACCTTTTCAGCCAAAGCTTTAGTAAGTGCCTTCTGTCCAACATCATCTGGAACATTTACACCGGCCCAACCAATCCATCGTGCCTCAAACTCCTTCACACCTTTGAAAAAATAATCCAGAATGCATTAGTTTCCTATTTTTGGATGAGAAGGCCAAACTAAGAATATATGCTAAATTAAGAGAAAACTGTGACTCTGTAAACCAGCCAAATATTATCTGTAAGCTATTGAAGATATTAAAAAGAAACCAAACACTATACGAGTCAAGCCACCATTTACCTAGAAGAGCAGTGACTAAACCGCCAGCACTTATCTCCAAAGACCACGAGTCTTCACCTCTCCTAACTGCAGACACTGGCAGCCTGTTAGCCACCACCAAGAGTCTTTGTCTGAAAGGCTTCCCGTCTTGCCTTTCATATACCTCGTCAGGAAGCAACCTTGAAGCTGCAGCCCCCTGTGAGGATTGTTCAACATAGGGAACTGCCCCGTTCTCATAGGAAACTCCCCTGTTCTCATCTTCTCTTGAGCGGTGGACATGCTCAAATGATTCATTCCCCCGATTATTATCAGTTACCTCATTCGAATAAGAAGCCCTGCTTCTCCTTTGCTCTCTGTCTCTCAAGAGCCGCTCTACACGACTTGGAATATGGTTTGAACTACCGTTGTACTTGTTCCCAGGCATACGACCTCTCTACAACTCAACCTTCGATACCAAATCTACGAGCACCGAGGTTTTCCTCAGAAAATTTGTCCCCTACATTTTGGTTTAGGTGAATTAAGACATCAATAAGCCACACAAAACTCTGAATATTCCCCCAAATTAGGTACGAAGAACACCATTCGGTCCAAGTCAAGAGCAATAATATTTCAACTACAGTACAAGATAATTCTACTCACCGAATATATTAAAAGAATAAGCATCTGTAGAAGACACCTCAAATAAAACATAAAACGAAATAACGGTTGGGCAAAGACGAAAAAGATAACTCAGATGCTGGGATCCACAGAACTGCAAGAGGCAAGAAAATGGGGTCTACCACCGTTTCTTGCTTATTAAAAAGCCCAGAAATCTGAGAACCGATTTTCACAAAATAAAAAACGAGAAGGCATCAGCAGCCACAGCAGTGACTGGTGCAAGAAACAAGGCTCTCTTGTACCTCCAGTCCCAAATTCTTAAGAGCACATCACTCAGCTCAAACACCAAACACATTGCACGAAGTTAGTACTGAAAGTGAGTCAGATAGGGTGAGAAAACATTGCCGTATAGCGTTAGGATGCTATGTCATCTCCGAACTCTCTAAAAACCGCATATATATTATTAAAACAAGAAAAGCATGAAAAAAGCACGGATATTAATAATCCAATAAAGCACCCCAACAATATATATAACCAAACACAACGAATTCATGAAACAAAATCCAATATTCTATTTCTTAAAGAAATAATAATAATAATAAAGAAAGAAAAACTCACCTATTTATAATCGGTCAGCTCAATCTTTGTATAAATGGGTTGATTCACAGAACCATTTTTTTATCAGTCACACAGCCACTAGATTCGAGAGTAGGGAGGTAGAGAGAGAGAGAGAGAGAGAGAGAGGGAGAGAGAGAATATATATATATATATATGGAAATCTCCAGAGTCTGAATGGCATAGAATTAACGAAGTGAGAGAGAAAGAGAGGAACCAATGGAATCCTCGTGCAAACTTTATAGGGTACATACAGCCTTCCAGCCATGCAGCAAAGTAATACAAAAAAGATTATTTCGAGAACAGAAAGAAATCTCCTTTACCCAAAAAACATGAAAAGGAAAGACAGACTGGTCTAAATCCGCGTCTTTAATAAGGTAATGCTTACGCTAGATGCCAAAACTTTGTCCCCAGTATTTTACTATTGTTTATCTAAACCAATAAGTTAGTACTAGGAGAGAGAGAGAGAGAGAGAGATGCACATCATCTAAAAGGCTTCAAACTTTCGATGACACCCTGCCTTGCCTGCCCTTTGGACTTGGAGAAGCTTCCCTACTCCTTCAAAGCTCCGTGTTTAATGGGTGCTCTTTACCTGTGCAAAGTTCAAATCTTTGCGCTATGGTCCAAATGATTGACAAAGAGTCAAAATGAAAGACCAACAAAGACTTTACCCTATCAAAATGATCTACTAAAATGAATGGTTTTTTAAGTGTGAACTCCGACCCGAATACCCGACCAATAATAACCTGATAAACCACATGGACGCTACCAAAGTGCCATATAAAGTACAATTTTCCTTCCAACAACCTTGTCTTATTTGTCTCATGACCTATAAATCGACGCCTTTGGTAAGGTAATAGTAGTGTAATTGTGCCGAGCACCCACCAATTGCCCGGTGACACACGGCCTACAAAACACCATTAAGATCGCCGTCATCTATATCTTTTAAGATATTATCACCATCACCAAACAAATACAAAACTTAAGAAAAATTTAATTATAAGCACAACTACACATTAATATGTGCATCAATCTAATGTGATTGATCAAAAAATAGATTTTATTAAAAACAGTGCTAATTTAAATTTTAAATATGAAGGAATCAATATTGATACGCAGATTAGCACGCGACTTTACTTATAAGTAGCAAAACTTCAAAACTTATATTCAAGAATTAAATCATTAATCAGAATTATCAACTCGAGCATCAAAATTATCGACTAAACGGTGAAATTTATCATAGCATGAATGGAGGAAGTTTAGATGTCAAGAGAATGCATCTAGCATCCATACATACTAGTCAGTCAGTCATTCAACTTTGTTAGGACTAATCTTCACGGTCTAAGGTTAGGCAAATGCGCAATCTGGGGATTAAAAAGGAATGTTAAGATCGTGAAAAGTATGGTGGGGCTCGTTTTCTCGAATTGAAGTTAGGCAAAGGACTTGGAATCTTGTGGGAAACAGATAAAAATAAAGGGAAAGGAATTTTGACTGTGGAAAGTATTATGATTGAAATGGCATATATACCAATGAAGCAATGATACACACAACATATTTTCATAAAAATTTTTACAATAATATTACGGAAGTGTCGCATATTTATTTTGAAAAAATGTGAGTATAAATATGAGATTCACATTAAAAAATTAATTTGTTAATGATAGATTTCATATTTTTTCAAAAGAAATGTACAGCACTTACACAATCTATAACCATATCTATCATTACTCGTTATGAAAATTGCTGTGTAAATCGTTTTTCATACCAATAAATAAGCCTAACAAAAACAGAGTCCAGTCAACGGAAGATTAAATGGTAGATTAAATATTAATGACTACGTATAACATGGGATATATGTGTGTGTGTGTGACTATCTCATCATTTGATGTTAACGATAGGAGACAGCATGATATGCAAGGAACATGGACAACACACCAAGTAACTACCTACCATAATACGTTCGACATGTTCAAGATCACAAGGATGTCATCAATCCAACATCATTATTGTTATTTTCAATTATCATACATGTGATGGTTGCACACTAGCTATGCTTTGACCAATCTACACATCCAAATTACATATATGCTGCATCATAAACATAGATTACTGCATATATAACCCTTTTAACCAACAAATGGTACATGCATGATTTATACTTAATTTGCACCATAAATTATTAAATTACACATAGAAAATTATATTTTTAACCTTCAAAATATTAATACTGTGTTTTACACTTTGCATTGCAAATTATCAAAACTAGGATGTATTATATCTTTAAATGTAAAATGAAATTGTGATGCATTTCACAGTTAATATTCAACTATTAAAAAAATAAATTTTTCACGTGAGTTTTAAATTTATCAAAATTTTTTATGTGGGAACTGCATGCTTCAGAACTATAAATATCATTTTTATAAAAATAGATCCACAAACTGACATGATTTCATACATATATTACATATCTATTTTACAATAAAAGAAGTTTTGCAATCTAACCTATATATCAAGTTACATCAATTTGTGAATCTACTTTTGTGAGATCTTTTTATAACTAAAATATTTCTCTTAATCAATTAGTTTTTGTCGGTGCAAACACCATGAATAGATCGACACAACTCAATATTTGTTATTGTCACAAACACTCGATAGCATTTGTTATATTTATAAAAATAATAAGTATTAAGTACTCTCGAAATATATATCCTTAATATTAACATCTTACAAGATGGGAGTATTATATGGAGAAATTCTATTAATTTAAAATAAGAAAGTATTACGAGGTTTCATAATTCATGAAGATGAAGATTTCCATCCCCGAAATGTATGTCCCAATTGTCGGAAAAGGATATGATTAACATGCTTGAAATGGCCAATTAAAACAATCCCTCGAAGCACTAGTCCCCTACGGCCGCCCGACAAGGCGCATTAAGGTGTTGGGCGTGAGCCGTGACACTATCAACACAACACAAAATATTGCATTATGCATTATAATTAACTTTGAATGCTTTGAATGGTCAATCGAAATTTTGTCTTCCACAAGCAGCAACCAGCAATAGTACTATTGTTTGTTTGTTTGTTTTACAAACCATTAAATCTCATTTGATCTAATAATTACAACTTTTCTAAATTTTTAAGTAAAATATAATAAATAATTCAATTTTTTTAAATTTTAAAATAAAAAATATCTTAAAAAATTATATTTTAATAATATTTTATTCAATTTTCAACTTTCTTTTAATCTGATCTTACCTAATCTGTGTAACCAAACGAGACAATTTCTTTTATCCTCCCTAATAGCATGCGTTTTATCCAAAAAAACATGAAAATCTTAAAAAAAATAACAATAAAATGAAATTGATTAAAGTGGTAGACCAAAATAACAACGAAAAATGTTGCAATTTATATATATATATATAAGAAAAGTGTTATAGCCACAAAAAAATATCATAAAAGTAGACTAAAACATTAACGTGACTTCATATGATATATTAGATATACTTGACAATAAAAATAACTTTACAATCTAACGTACAACATCAAAACATGTCAATTTGTGAGTTTACTTTTGTGAGATTGGTGGATGGCAAATAAGGATATTCTCAGGAGGGGCTAGAATGTTATTACTTAAACATGTTCTAGGGAATATTCCTATTCACATTTTATCTATTTTTCCAGTTTCAAAATCATCATTCAGACCCTCAGTACATGAGTAATTTTTGTTCGGGTTATAAAGAAGGAAGACCAAAAAAACATTGAAAGGCCTGGGAATCAATGTGCATACCGATTCAAGGAGGAATTGGTTTTCAGAATCTACTAGATGTGGAAAAGACACTTCATATGAAGCTTGTATGGAAGCTTTTAACGGAAAACTACTTATGGTCTAATTTCTTTTAGGCCAAATATGTTAAAAGAAGTCACATTTCTTTAATAGATAGGAGCAAAGGGTCACATTTTTGGAAAAATATTATGAAGTGCCTGCCGGGGATAGTGGAAAATTCGAAATGGAGGCCAAAAGCAAGGGAGATTTCATTTTGGTATGATAAATGGTTCCGTGAGGAACCTCTTGGTGTTATTCATAACATCTCCCATCCTATGCTTAAAGTGAAAGATTGCCGTTTGAAGAAAGGGTGGGATATGAAGCTATTAGTTAAGCTAGTGGGTACTCAAAAGGTAGAAGAGATTATAAGATAAATGAGCAGCAAAAAGGAAGGGATTGACATGTTGATTTGGATAGCAAAAGAAGATGGCAAGCTCAACACAAAAAGTGCTTGGGAATGTATAAGAGTAAGGGCACTGAAAATTTGTTGGGTGGACTGGGTGTGGCATCCTATTATTCCAAAAAATATGGTGAACATTATGTGGAAAAGTTTCCATTATGCTCTTAGTGTGGATAAAAGAGTATGTAGAACTTGAATTCCACTTGTTTCTAAGTGCAATTGTGGATAATAGAGTATGTAGAACTGGCATTCCACTTGTTTCTAAATGCAATTGTTGTGAGCAAGGGGCTTATGAGGACTTAGATCATGTTTTGGCTACAGGAGAGCTGGCTCAGAAGATATGGTCACTCTATGCAATTTGTATTGGCTTGCTTCGACACCACTATGTCACATGGAAAGAAACAATTCAAATTTGGTTTCATCGAGCATCTAAATCATCAACGAAGGGGTAGCTAATGGGTATTATACCATCATTTGCCACATGGAAGCTCTGGTCTCAACAGTGCAAAGCTTGGATGGAAGGTAAATGTGAAACGGTATAGGAGGTTTGGCAGAGTACTAAATTTTGGATTATTAAGCTAAGTGAGAAAATCATTGCCAATGAGCCTTTGTCCTGGCATGATGAACAAATCCTGAAGGACCTGCAAGTGATTAATAAAGAGAGAAGAAGCAAGCAGTGACAGATTGTGAAATGGCAGAGACCAAAGGAGGGTATGGTTAAGTTATATGTTGATGGGAGTAGTAGAAGTAATCCAGGTAAAGCAAGGGTCGGTGGACTCATCAGGAACCACTTAGGCAATCTGGTATATGCTTTTTATTTTATTTTATTGGTCACGACTCCAATAATGTTGCAAAGTTTATGGCACTGCTTCACGGTATGAGACATCTTCATCAGTTGGGTTTCTCGCAAGTGGAGATGGAATTGGATTCTAGCATGGTGGTGAACTAGATCAAGAGGACTTCTTGCCCTGTCTAGTACCAAATTATTGGGATGAATTGTTGCTTCTACTACGAGACATGACATTCACCATTCGGCATGTGTATAGAGAAGGGAATTCTCCTATAGATTACCTTGCAAGATTGGGTTCAGAGGAGTGCAATGCTTCATGGCAGGTTTGGTAATCAAGAAATCTCATCTCAAACTCAAAATTCTCATCTCATCATTACACCTTTCCCAAATCCCCATACAAAATATAATAAATAATTCAACTTTTTCAAATCCCAATACAACTTTTTCAAATCCCAATACAATAATATTACTAAAACTAATATTTTAAACTTTAAACTCAAACTCAAAATTCTCATCTCAACATCCAAGCTTCCCCAGTCTCTTTGGGGATTTATTCGTATTGATAAGATGGGCATTCTGTATATCAGGAAGGGAGTGTAGTTTGGCTGTTTATTTTTTATCTTGGTTGGAAGGTTATAATGTTGTCTATTCTTTGTTCTTTATATGTTTTCATTATTTGCATGAAATCCTTTGTAATAAGGTTTTTCCCTCCACCTTAAGTAAAGAGGAATAAAAGTCATTTACTGGTGAAAAAAAAAAAAAACATTTCTCTCTCTTTACATAATATTAATATACCCTATGCAAGGAATGCATTTCTAATGCCATCATTGCCAAATATATTAATTAAACTAGGCCAACATGCAATGCCTTCATTGAAATGAAGCATCTCTCGCTAGATTTAATAATTAATTCCTTCCCTGTTTCATTCTAAGGAAGATGAGAAAATTCATCTTTTACCGTGAGTCAAAGACAGGGACAGAATGGGGACGATCATGGTCCCCAAAGATTGAACAAGGATCTGGCTAGCCAGCTAATTCAATCCGGCCCCCTTCTAAAAACTGCTCACATTTTCTGTGTAAAACTCACATGGTTTCGATCGAGACAATGTTGGCAGTGAAAAAAATGCCGTGTCTGTCCAGTGTCGTGCATTCTTCCTCGTACGTGCTTCTAATCCATGTGAGGAATTAAGTTGCACTTTTTCAAAGTGTGGCAACAAGGCACACACAAAACTGCTGGTACGAAAAAGATTAGCCTATGGGGACAACCACCACATGCATGGTCCATGGTACTAAAAAGAACCAATAATTTAAAGGCAGACCAAATAAATGCCTCGGACAACAATATAATTAAAAAATTTATGGTCTAATTCACCTCATAAAATTAGTTTAGCAAGAAATAGTTGCTTATTGTTTATAAATATATTCAAGACCTTGTCCAAAGGTAATATGAGATTAATTCCTTAACATCTTCTCTCACATATAGATCAGTATTTTTCCTGATCTTTATTACGAGATAAGTAGTGTGAGCAATGTTTTGAATACCGTACCGGATGTCGTACCGGTCAAAGCACTTGAACGAAATATTTCGGTGTCGGTACCGTTTCATATACCGTTTTGGGATAATCGATATATAAATAAATTATATATATAAATATATATATTAATTATATTCCAAAATAATAATCTATATATGAATAAATTATACATAAATACATATATATAAATTATAAATAACCTGGTCTAAATTGAGGGTCAAAAAATGAACTTATAATATGAAGAAATGAAAAGAAAAAAAAAGAGTAAAGGCAGAAATACCGGCCAGTACGAAACATGTACAATTTCTATACCGAACCAGTGACCGGTACGATATATACCAACCGTACCGATTGATACGGTATGAAATTTAAAACACTAAGTGTGAGCCCTACATTCATCCTATAGTAAGCTCTGATATTACGGGATAAGTAGTATATGTTTTACATTTATCCTATAACAGACTCTAATATTATAAAAAAATTTGTAGACCGGTTCAAAATGAGAAATTTACTCTATCTTTATAAATATGCCTAAAATTAAATATATATATATATATATATATATATATATATATATATATAATATGAGATTTATTCTCCAACTTCCTCTACAATATATACATATATGTGTGTTTTTTATTAGCTGCAATCAAATATTAATTAGCTTTAGTTTGTGCAATAATATTATTGCAACTCATCCTAGACCGTACTAGACATGATGATACTTCCCAAGAGGATAGAATTCTACCCTTTATGTGGATGTCATGGATTTCAACCTTGCTAATGATGAATGGATCGACAGTACTGGAAATATCTTTTCAGATTTTGCCAAGATATTTAGATATATGTGGCCCTGATCATCTCTACAACGAAGGGCATGACAAAGATCCCTAACCAACGTGACTAAATGTACGAATATGCCATACAAAAAGCAACAAACCAGAAACAAAGAAGAAATGACAGAAAAAGATGATCACTCGCATGCCATGCATGCAGCCAGCTTGTTGGCAGGTGGACTTGGTATTATTGCTGCTGTGGTCAGACTTCAGAGATTATGAGATTTTGGGGGAGGGGGTGGGGGTCGAGCCCGTGAAGGGCTTGCATGTAGCAGACACAAGGGAATTGGCAGCAAATAAATAATGTGGAATATTTTAATCATAAAAAAATATAAAAATAAATTCATAAATTTATATCATATTATAAAATTATTTTTATTATAAAATAAATTTAATAAATCACATTAAATTATATAAATTTATTTTTATATATTTACGGTAACAATTTATCATAAACAATTAATTACTGAAACCACATATTTGTGGAGCATGCAAAAAGTTGGATCGTTCCCATAAGGATGTGCGGGTTTGATTCATGCTACTCTGTCACCAGCGGTCATCGTTGAGACTGCCCCATATGCTATGCTATTTTTTTAATTTTTTTCTGTTTTTTAAATATTTTTAAAAAATAAAAAAAATATTAATATTTACTTTATTAACTATTAAATAAAAATAATAAAATTAAAAATTAAAACACATGAAGAATGAGTAGACAAATTCATGGCCGGGCAAGTTGGCAACTAGCCATCCAAACTTGCCGATCTTTTTTTTCTTTTAGGAAGTGAGAAAAAGTTGTACTTTTGACTGAATTGCAGGTGGAATCTCAAGTGGACCAAGTCCCAGACTGTAAAAAATAAAAAATCATGTAATTTAACATGATGCGACATGCCCATTGAACTTTTTACTCCTAAGTTATAGTCCCGAGAAAAAATCTTGTTCTATACAACGTGCCAACCAAAATATGAGTTTACAGCTGTATTTTTTCAATTTCAATTTTATCCCACATTACTTCTTTTTTTAAAAAAATATTTTTAAGTATTATAACGATATTTAAACTCTCAAACTATATTCCAAGAAAAAATATTAATAAAAAATAAGTAGTAATTTTTCTTTCGAATTGAAATATTAAGTGATCGATAAGATTGGTTTAGTTATCCGTAAAAATTGAAAATAAAATAAAATATCATTAAAATATAATTTTTATTTTAAAATGTGAAAAAATTAAATTATTTATTAAATTTTATATGAGAGTTTAAAAAAATTATAATAATGAGAAGAGATAAAATATTTTATGTAACCAAACGAGACCTAAGTCTAGATTTGGTAGTCATGTGAAAGAAGAACTAATTAAACAGATAACTTAGTTCTTATTTTTTAAAAGAAAATTATGTTCTCTTTTCCATTATTTTTTGGCAGGTTCCTAAACTAATTATACGTTTAAAAGTAGGATATATACTACAATGATCTAAGCAATTAAGAGAAAATACCCGAATTTTAAAATAGAAAAGATGTAAATTAGAGAACTAATGTAGTTCTTGCCTAGCTAGATGTAGTTGGGATTAATTACTATTTGTTGTCTATTAATAATAATAGAAGGTAATACAAGTACGTTCTAGTTACTATAATAACATTAATTCACAACAGTATTATATATATATATAATGCGAAGAATGTTGCATATATATAAACTTTTTATAATTCATACTATGTTTTTACATATTTTTTAGGCAATTTTTTTAGAGACTACCAGTTAGTTTGGGTGGTAAAGTATTTTCAGAATACTTCACTACTATTTTTTTATATTCAATATTTATTATTATTATTTTTACTACTATTTATAGAATATTGATTTGAGATCACCTTATTATCTAAATGTACATATACTACGTCCTAATAGTTGGAGATTAGATTGAATTAAGTACCCAACCTGCATGGACCCCATGATCCCTCAAGATCAAGGGAGTGATGCATGCCATTCGATTATCGAACCCATGCAAGAACATTGGCATGCGCCTGACCTACTCTTGCAAACATCAATATATTTTTGGCTTCCTAATTAAAGACCAATATATAATATTGTAGGAGTAGATAAACTTTTAATTGACGAAACATTAATTCGGCCGGACACAATCGAATTAAAGTGTCATTTGATCTTACATATATATATGTACGTTAATCAAGTGATGAGAGACTTAAGTCAAAATAATAGGATCAATGTTGAAAGGAAACACAAAGTTTTGTTATGTTGATTCTCTAACACGTAAGCCTGGCCTGCATACTATTTAAAAAAAAAGTGAGATTTATTATTAAAAATATAATTTTTTTATATGAATCTTATATTTACATATTTTTTTTAAAATGAGTAAGTGAGACTTACACACTCTAAAATTATAAATATAATTTCTCATTATATATTAGATATTACTAGGTAGCTAAGGGGTGTGGTGATCATCATGTATATATATATACCAGTGATCTATCATAACCTATTTCGATCCGTACTAGCTAGCTAAGTACGTCTCGATTGAAACTTCTATAAATTTGATTAATTGAGTTGAGTTGTTCATGTTATAAACTGTACATGACTACTGTACGTACGTAAAGCATGTCAAAATATACTTTAATATTAATGCATGCAGCATCATCTTGCACTGCGTCGACAAACACGAAACCCTGTCGCTTTCTTTTCAAAACATATATAGAAACTAATTCCCTTATCCTGGTTTAGCCACTAAGTAATTCAGCAAGTTCCGGCATATATATATGCAGCAAGAATCATGCTAGCTACCTATATCAACAGAGGCAACCACAACACATATATATATATATATATATATTAATTTCAAAGAAGAAAGAGAATCAAAAAATCTAGTAGTCAACCATGCATTATAGAAAGAAAATGGAGCCTAGCTTTTCTGACTTCATTATCAGTACGAGACAACGTAGGTCCTACTGTAAACATACGTACTAATTCTTTTCTGCAGAGTTGCTACTATATATATGAAAAATGACACTATAATATCTAAGTTGGTCTTTTCAATTTGATCTTTTATATATTTTATTTTATTTTGAATTTTTTTACTTAATAATTAAGGAATTGACTATAATATATTAGTGTTTTTTTTAAAAGATGTTTAAAAAATATTTAAAATATAAAATATAAAAAAGTATAATTTTCACTAAAAACACACTGAGTAGACAAATTTGAGTGGTATAGTAGCAGTACTACCATATATATATATAACAACTTGTTTATAATTACATAATAAAAAATATTATTATACTTAAAATTGTCTACAAATTGTGAATATATTGTAAGCCTATCACTATTTATATATATATATATATATATATATTAATTACTATAAGAAATGATCTGTATAAATTTTAAATAAACAAATTCAATCAAGTCATTTAAAAAAAAAAAAAAAGTAGACTCCAGTTAAAGAAAATATTTTAAAAAAAAAGTATTCTTTTAAGCAGGATCTACTTTTTTTATTAAAAAAGAATTGCGCGAAATTAATTTAAAACTTGTAAAGCATGCAGTTAAGCAACGAAGTGGCCGGAACATGATTGTTGTTTTTGAGCTCATAAAAAAACTGATATATCTTGGTGATCCAACCAAGTCTCTCATGGGTATCACATCACCACCTTACCACCTTATCCATATTATGCACAGAATGACGACACATCCTCCCCAGTGGATATTGTTGGGGGAAGAAAAAAAAGAAGGAAAAGTAATGGATTCTTTCACCAATCTTCACTGGACGACTGTCCCTACTCAGATCTAACGTCATCCTCCATTCAGCTGCCTTTTATGTGTTAGGTTTGCTGCTAATTGCTTCAAGCTATTAGGTAATCAAAGGTTAGTAACATCTCTCACTTCGGTAGTTCTACCTTTTTCTTTTAATCTTTCCTTGCTTTTTGGATGAGTTCTACTGTGTATATATATAATCATTTTTATAGATTTTTTATATAATTCATTAATTAGTTAAAATAATTATTTTATATTAAAAAAAATAATACAAGTAATTATATTAATAAAAAATATATAAAAATATATAAAAATGACTATATATATAATTTTTGTTAATTTTATAACAAATAATTTACAATAATATAAATTTTATAAAAATCTAAAAAGTTGAAAAAATCAAATACTCATTTTGGAGTTAGGCCTAACATAAACGGACGCCGATGTGAGAAGGATATTTAAGAATAAAAATTTTATGTGTAGTCATTTTTATATTCTGTTTTGTACGCTCATAATTAATTATAGATTCTTATATTGTAATACTAGGAGGCCACGCGTTAGCTTTTTATATGCTAAAGTGGCATGCGGCCGCCATCACTTGCTAGTTTTCTACCTAGAGATTAACAAAAGTACATATTTGATTGTAATATTTATAAAATTAAAATATCAATTTCATGGTCTTAATTTACAAGAGAAAAATTATATTTATCATCTCTACACACCACATATTATATATATTTTTTTCTTTTATCAAATATGAGGTATATATACTTGTTTGCAGGATGATCGATCGTTATAAGAAGCGGTATCGTGTGACACATTAAATCACCCTAATTTTTTACTTAACTTCACACATTTTTTCATAAACGTACAAGCATGTCTAGTTACGTATGAAGTTCTCTCACTACCAATATTAGTTGAAATATCCCCCACCAAAATTGTCATATTCCATTTCTTTGATAACACTGATATATTTCCTCCTTTGGCTAGATATGATTGACCATCACAGCCAATTCATGATCTCAACCATGTATCTGCTTTGAGGGACCGATCGAACAGATCAGGGAAAAAAGACTTCATTTATTGTTCCAATATTTATCTCTAGAATATTTAACTATTTGCTTAATTTTATTTATTTATTTTTTTTTATCGTTAAATTGATGTTTCTTAAGGTCGATGAAGTGTCATATTAAATAAGCAATCGTCATAAAACTTTAGCTTATATAGCTAATTCAACTCCTTTTCTTTCTTTCTCTCTCTCTCTCGATCTCTGATCTCTTAACAAGAACCTAAAAAACTCACTAACTAAACCAACCTACTACATGCTTTCGAACACATCCACAACTACACATGACCCGCACCCACAAAACAACCATCTATCAATGTTATAAAAGATTATATCGATGATGCATATATACATATACCATACATGCATACAAACTTGTGTGCTTATATAAATGTGTACGCGCGCGCGCGCACACACACATATATATAGAGAGAGACAGAGAGACAGAGAGAGAGAGAGAGAGAGAGAGAGAGAGAGAGGGTGAACCTGATCGAGGAAGAGGAAAGATATGGAGCTTCGAGAGAACACAAGCGCTAGCTAGCTGCTTTTGTTTGTCCGACTTCAGAGCAGAAGGAGATCGACTATATGTTTGTATATATGTAAATGGGGAGAATATGGAGAATTGTGGAGAATTCTTAAGAGGAAGGAGAAATACATATAGGAAGAATGAGATCAGGGCGAAGCAACTAATTAATTGGCAGACACAAAGAGGTTTTTGGCAGTGCTGGCCCCTGGGGTTCACCTTATATATATATATATATATATATTTATATAGATATTCTTGGGGGAATTGGCCGGCCGCGGGTGAATGGGAGGGAGTGGTCGCATGCAATTCCTTTCACCTTTATTTTCCTTTGCTTTGTCTTTGGGACCTTTTGGGTGCGCCCATTCGCTCGGGAGTGAGGGAATTTGATTCTCCTTTCGTCCCATCTGAATTATTTCCTTTTTAACTGTTGAGTGTGCACGTAGACAAACACTTGGTTTTGCCTTTAAAAGCTTGTTCCCACTAACTTGATTCTTTACCCACCCCCATCTTTGCATGAAAACTAAAGCAGTCATGAAATATATATTTAGTTTTTAAGTCGTCCATATGTTGGGATGATTAAGAATCAAACTATGACTTTAAACTTTGTGCTTAGAATCCAAGATCTTTATTTATTTATTTGTTTTCCTACAACTTTAGGTTCTCCATTTCCTCTGGCCAGTACGATTTCCCTTCAATCGATTTGCACTCACAATGGGTTGATTTTGATTTATTTTTTATTTTGATTTTTTTAAATGTAAGCAAAGTTGCATACCCATCTAGTGGATTTTGAAGTCACGATCTCATTTTTCACATATTTTTGTGGAATAACCATTCGTGCATGTGAGCTAGCTGCTGTTGATTGACAATGATTATCACTAGCTAGACAAGGTCGATATTAATTAATTATAAGCAAAAGGACATCTATTAAGGAACGATTATTAAGTAAGTACATTCGGTATCGATCAAATTTCAAATCCCTCGATTGAACTTTAAGCATGCGCGCAGAATAATAATGATAGACATAGAATCATTTTTATAACTTTTTTAATCATTTTTTAGATGAAAATTGAAGGTTGAATAAAATATTATTTAGAATAATATTTTTTAATATTATTATTATTTTGAGATTTGAAAAAGTTGAATTAATATTTATTATATTTTATATAAAAATTTAAAAAAATTATAATAATAAAATGAAATATTCTCTTAATCTAAACCAGCCTAATCTTTCATTTTCTAAACCGCTACATGCTTTGATCTCAGGTCCATGCATATGCATGGGAGTCATGGAGACTAGCGCAGCAGAAGAACTAAACCTGTTATGCCTTTATATCTTAACCCTTTAAATTTATGGCTCTCACGTGAGCTCGCAACTTTTTGTTGTTTTTTTTATAAAGTTTTTGAGACGTGAGCTCACAACTTTAACATACTTTTTCTACATCCTTTTTTGTGACAACATCTGAACAAATAATTAGAGATTTCATTGCTGTCTTTATATTAAGCATGTCAAATCACTTTGGCATCCAGCTTGCAAAGTATGAGATTCCATATCCATGCATTTTCATGGAAAAATAAAATAAAAAACAAAAAAGAAATGGAAGCTATATACAGTCTAATCGATAGAGGTTGCCTTTGATTTTATTGCTATCTTTTTGCCTCAAGATCACTGGCCCCAGATCAGTTCTTTCTTTTTCGGTATCATGAACGTACCCAACTTTGTTAACTTAATTCCCATAGATATTTATGAGAAAAAAACAGAGAAAAGTAAAGAAAAGGAGAGGGTGGCAGAAAAAAGATTAATTAAATGAAAAAAATTAAAAAGAAAAAAAGAAATCCACAAATTACATGCACCGATAGTGGACGTAGGTTAGCCAATTGTTCGGGTCAGCCTTTATGGATTCCATATCTGACCAAAGATAGCATGCAAATGATGCAGACATTTACCGCAGTACTCGCGCATGCATCATCACCCACGCCAACGTTCCCAGGGGTCATCTCCTTATCCACAGTCTATCCTTTCGAAAACAAATAATGGCTACAGAAATTCTCTGCAAGATATCTTTCGTCTTTTTTTAAAAAAAATAAAAAATAAAAAATCTAAGCATTCTTGCGCTACAGCCATGTGTGCTTGAATTATGGAGTTATTTTTCAGAATAATGCTATTTTATCATATGTAATTTACCATTCAAATGATCTTCTTAACGTGACAAATCCATATAATGTCTTGTATTTCATTAAAAATAATTAAAAACATAAACATAAACATAAAAGAGGTAAATAAAACTTAGAAGTTCAATATTCATCTTTTTATATTTTCCAACGTCCTTTCGATTTGAATATATATATATTTTTTCATATGATGGAGTAACAATACACTATTTTTTATTGTCTTTTTTACTAAAGAATATATTCCAAGCTTTAATAATAAATTATATAGCCTTTTATAATAATAAAGATAGCAGTAAATGAAAATTAATAATCAAAGGGAAAGAATTCAGGGTGGTTGCTTAAAAGCTGGGGGGTAAATAGGGGTAATCTCTTTGTGACCACACAAGCATAGACACGCATGATCTATGTAGGCATATGAAGTGCAACAGCTTTGGGGAATATGATTCTGTGGTCTAGAATCTCCTCAACATGTGGGGCATCGGAGATGACAGTCCTTTGGTTTTTTTCATGAGAATGCTGTCCAAAATTTAAAATACATAATTACATATGTGGGATGCAGATTGGACCCTGTATATTGGGGATAGATTTAGTCGACTTTAAAATAAATTCATGTGCGACCAATATCAAGTTGCGGAATATGGCTAAAGAAAAGAGAAAAAATATAATTATGATTCATGGGAAAGATTCTTTTCCAAGAGATTGAGATCCCCTAAATTGAGGGAGGTATATCCAAAATTGTGGATTTTGACAAGACTTTCAACCATATTTTTTATCCACAGATTTTTTTTAGATGGAAAATGCTATTATGCCATTTGAGTTTATCACTTCATTTTGACCGTTTATGTATTTAATTTTTAAAATTTTTTTAATTTAATAATTAAGAAAGTGACTTTTAGTGTATTGGTGTTTTTTTTTTTAAATTTTTTTTTTAAATATTTAAATATACTGAAAACAATAAAAAATAAAATTTGTGCTAGGCGGCACGTCATCGGCAGCCTAGCATCACTCTTTTTAGACATGCCACGGCCTATAAAAGCCAATACAAGCACATACTTGCAACACAAAGCTGGGATTACGAGAGAGAGGGTCCCTCTAACTTGAGCATAATTGGCTGAATCTAATTGCTCTCGTGAAATGTACAATGCTTCTTGAAAAGTACTTCCAAGTCATGACCAATTTATCTACCCACGAGACATGAACATGCAAAGGACACAGGTATGGTTAAAGCACAACAGCAGCTTCTAGAGTAACGCCATTGTGTGAGGGGAAAAAAACACAATTAGACGCTATCATGAGCCCATAGAACCATCAACTTTACATGAAGAAAAACAACATAAAATTGGAAATAAGTTGATTGGCACATATATATACTTAACCCTACAAAATCAAGATATTTGCGGGGAATGCATCTCTACAAAAACATACCCCACACAAATTAATTCGATTCAATGACATGGGGTAGAGTAGAATGGCTCGAGGATGGATTGAAATCTGAGACAGAAGAGTAGAAATTAACTAAAAATATACTCTTACCAGTCAATGAATTAGAATATAAATCAAATAATAGATGGTGAAAATTTAGAGCACATACCTCTTGATTCAATCCGCAACCAATCTCGCGTGCATATCAATGCCTGAAGAGTATCTGCATTCAGAGAACTTCTACAATCGTCAAGCACTCTACTTCCAGTGCTAAATGCTGATTCCAGTGCAACAGTCGACATGGAAGTCCCGAGAACATCACGTGCCATCATGGACAAGATGGGGTACATCGGCATATGAACTTTCCACCAATTTAAGATGTTAAAATCACAACTACGAGGGAAGACTGGTTCCTCCAAATATTTGTCCAAGTCCGATATTTCATTTTGACTGAGAGAAGTCTCGTGAAGAAATTTGTCAAAGCCCCTCAGTCTATCCCTGGTGTCATTACTTGTACTAGGTAAGCTGCTACCAGGCAAAGCTGAACCTTGATCAATCATCGTTGAGCAGATAGAGTATGCATTGAAAAGTTCCCTTATACCATCAGAAACTTCCTTGATACGATCCAAAGCAGCACTACCATAAATCAGAGAATAGTAATACTCCACTAACTTCATTTTGAATCGAGGATCTAAGATGGCTGCTGCTGCCAAAGCAAAACTGCACTTGCTCCAATATTTATCAAACTTGGCTTTCATCTTCAATGCCATGGAACTAAGACAATTATCTGGACTCTTGCACCATTCGATTAATTGGATGTGAACATCACAAATCTCAGAAAAATACATATTTGCAGTTGGGCATTTGTTGCTGGAAAATACATTTATGATTTCAACAAAAAGTTTCATGTAACCAGTGACAGAACTGGCCCATTCCCACTCTGTATCAGTTAGAGCAGATGTGTAGGCAGGATCATGGTCTTGCAAGAGAGAAAATGCGCCCCTGTATTCCAAGACCGTTTCAAGCATGATATACGTTGAGTTCCATTGAACTGGGCAATCAAGAAGCAAGTTCTTCTTGCTGCTGATTCCAACTTGTTGGGCGACCTCATTAAACTTTCCTTGTGCTACTTGTGAACTTCTAACATATTTGACACTTGCTCGAATCTTTTGGATTACCTCTCTCAATGCTTCCATAGCATCTAGAACAATCAAATTTATAATGTGCGCAGCAGATTGCACACCAAATAACTGAACATTACTCAAAAGAGGCCTTTTATGAGATATCTGTTCTTTAAGTCTCAGGACAATTTCATCATCTGTGGAAATTTCATCAAATGTCAAGGCAAACAACTTATGGTCCACATCCCAATCCATTGCACACTTATTAATCACTTCAGGAAGCATGTCTTCAGTATGAGAAGAATCAAGTGTGACAAAGTTCAGAATCTTCTTCTGCAATTTCCAATCCTCATCAATATAATGTGCTGTCAAACACAAATATTCAATGTTCTCAAGTGAAGACCACATTTCAACGCAAAGGTTAATTCTACCATGCAATTTATTTATCGTTTCATACACTTTCAGTTTCTCTTTCTCATAAATCTCCACACAAGCTTTCTCAACAGCACTATTTGGCACAACCTCAAACATCGGTTGAAGATTCTTGACAAATACTTTGAATCCAACATGGTCAACCATGGCCAAGGGGTAACCATGTAATATTATCATGCGAGCAAGATCAATCTGACTCCTCTCCTGATCAAACTTACTACTCCCAAGGTTAACGATTTCATCCTTTTTCTGATCCTGATCAAACTTCAAAATTCTTGGCTTAATATAGTCATCTTTTCTCTGCCCTTCATCAAAGCTGACATTTGCTATGCTAACAGTAGTATCTTTTTTCCTCTTCACTGCAAGTAGTTGAGACACGTCAATAGTGGATGATCTTTTCAGACATCGCATTAAGTGGTTTCTCAGATGTGTTGTTCCACTATTACTTGAGCCACTGAGTTTCTTGCTACAATGTATACAAATGGCATAACAACTGTCGGCCTTTCCAACCCTCTCAAAATGATTCCAAACCACAGACGTCAACCGCTTTGGTTTCTTGCCAGCCAAGTCATTTGATATTTCCATCTCATAAGGTTATGTTGACAAAGGCCTGCATAAAGAAGAACAATTGGATACAAAGTTAAAAAGCAAGTCTAGCACATAAATCTTATGAACCTCAAACATCAAAAACACAACAAAGCCAGAAAAGTTATGATAAACCCTCAATTACTCCAATTGTGAACCCATCATTAGGTTCTCAAGTAACAACATTTCATACAAAGATTAGGAGCGGTCTTTTGACCACAGCTAGTAGAATATTAGAGTGCTGCATTTCAA
Organism: Carya cathayensis; assembly: GCA_011037825.1. Lineage (NCBI taxonomy): Eukaryota > Viridiplantae > Streptophyta > Magnoliopsida > Fagales > Juglandaceae > Carya > Carya cathayensis. The sequence continues at coordinate 267,666 of QGSO01000145.1, forward strand.
ATAGATGCAAGCAGCTGAACCACCCAAGTTACTCCATATCATCACTTCAGAATAATTGCAAGTGTAAGCAAAGCACAGGAAATTCTCCCTAAACCCAGTTTATAATCGTGATGGAAAAAAATAGCCATACACTGACCACATAACGTATTATTGAATATATTGTAACCTACGATACATGTGATGAGTTGCACAATATACACATATATAAGATAAGATACATCTAGAAGATAAATATCAAAACGGAATGAATGATATCACACAGTGGCGGAACCACGTTATGCTGATGGGGGCATGGCCCCCACCAAAAATTTTTGAAAATATAAAATGCCCCTTAAAGTTTATATGTAATTCTACAAAGATAGAAAATGGCCCCCCAAAAAATTTATAATCTCTATATGCTTTCTAAAATTTTCTAAATTTTCAATATACCTAGAAATGCATCTCTTCAATTTTTTTTCTTATAGTCTCAATTTTTTTTTTAATTTTTATATATTATCCATTTTCAAAGATGTGGCCTCTCCAAAATTAAAATTAAAACTAAGTTAATTAAGAGAAATAATAAACTTATTAATATGGATCTTAAAGTTTTTTGTTATACAATATTGAGCTTCTTAATATGGAATCCAAAGTGAAAATACAAGAAAAATTATTTCAGGTCAATGATTTATATGAAAAATAGTTTGTAGTTATATACTTATGATTTTTCAATCTCTTTTTAATTTACATAAGAGAAATGATGTTTGCAGTCATAAGATGTGCAAACCCCGTCCACTCCCTTTGAAAAAAGTAGGTAAATCTAGGATCCACGTGAAAAAAATCATTTTGTAATGGTGGGTCCCACTTTTTTCTTCTTCAAATGGAGTGCGTAGAACTTGCACACCCCTGAGATTGTATGTAGCATTACTCTTTACATAAATGTGTCACACAATAGAAAAGAGAATGCATAGAACTTGCACACCCTAAGACTGTATCTAGCATTACTCTTTACATAAATTGGCCCCCCCTCGACACAATTGCTGGTTCCGCCACTGATATCGCACCAAAGGATTTGGCTCACATCCTTTTAAAAACTCACTAGGTAGATCCTGTCAAAAAATGAAAGGACAAGATTGCTTATAGTTAAATAATAAGTAGACTTTTCCATCATTCTTCTGATCTTGTCCATTCATTTTTTATACAGAACATGTCAAGGGAAAAACTCACTGGATGTAAAACAAATCCCAAACCAAAACCTTAACAGATGATCTTTTACTTTAATGAACACAAATATATAACTACATCAGAATTCAAAAATACGGCCATCTTAAACCAGTTTTCAAGAAATCTATTACAAGACATCAAAATTTCAATGAAATTCCCCAAATTTCATAAATCACCAACAAATTCAGATTGTAAACAAAAAGTCAGAAAGAAAAGAAAGAAGCAGCAAATTTGGTTCATCAAAAGGTGATAGCAATTTCAAATTCAGGTTTCCTAATATAAAACCACAGGTTAACGTAAATTTCTGAAGTGGAACAAGTGGCACCCCATTGAACCAAGCAATCTGCTTGCCTGGACAGTCTCGTAATTTGAATCAAACCTCAAAACAGGATTATGCTCATATAAGCCGGTATCCTGAAAACAAATTATTCTCAAATATTCATCAGCAACATGAAAAAACCATATAAAGATATATTCAGAAATTGCACCAAAAACACAAACTTCAATCACAAACACTATAATTTCAGCTCCCAATTCCTCTATAGCCATTAAATGCAGCATGTAAATCAAAATCAAACAAGTCAGTCATCTCAAAATCAAACAAGAAGCATACAATTACGCGAAGAATTCTCAATTGATATGAGAACCCAATAAAGAGAGAAGCTAAAAAAAGTACAAGTAATGGATAAAATATTTTAAAAAAAAATCGAAATTTGGTCTTACAGAGGAAGCTGCGTAAGCTTCGTTTGCAGCTTCAGGGACGGTCCGATCGGCGGGTCCGGGAGGGATAGGGTTGGATTGTTTGGCAACCCCGGAAAGAGACTGAACCCGGTGTTGCTGTGAGAGAAAATGGGTTAGATCCGAAAGGCCAGATCGATTTGGTCCGGTAGGTGGGTCAATGCCTAATTTGGATAGACATTATTACGAAAACATCGCGTCTCTTATCAATCCAATGCGATATAATTTTAATTTTTTAAGAATTAATAATTAAGAAACAATTAAAACCATTAAAATAAAACGGATATAATATAACATTTTTTTAATGAATTATTATAAGTAGAAAAGGTCGAATAACAACTTTGTAAATTACAACTTTTTTCAGTTACTTTCAAATCACATGATGAGCCAAATAAGGTTTATTATTATTATTTATTATTATTGGAATTGGATACATAAAAGGTAGGCTCAAACCTTTACCTTTGATTAAAATAGATAGAAACTACTAACTAAACTAGAGGAGTTCAAACAAAGGGAAGAGACTCTATCCTTTCTCTTAAATGGAGGGATGAAATATTTGTTTGGAATTTTGAATTTGCCATCGGAAATATAGTTTTTCATAATAAAATTTGTAGTTGTAGAATTTTATTTAAAATTTTGTATATTTAAAAGATATTTATTATATAATAAATATGTTCTTAAAATGCTTTTAAAGTTAGTTAGAATGATTTTTTTTTAAAAAAAAATTCGTGTTATTATAAATTTTGAATTACATTACTCTGTCTTGATTTGATTTATAAGATCAACTTTTAAAATTTATATTTCAACTTATCTTCTAATTTTACAAGAAAATGATGAATATATTTAAAAAAATTTACAAAAGAAATTTATTTATCCACGTATAAGTTATTGTTATGTTGAAAATTATGAAATTTGAAATTCAAAATTTCAATTTTAAAAGAAAATTAATAAAATAAGTATTGTAAATAAAAGTGTAAATAAAACTTTAAATACATGTAGCATTACTCAATTTTAAAATATAACTTTATCCATACAATTTTTTATTTTAAAAGAATTTTAGGCCGATAAAAGCAGTTTTTAACTTCCAAATTTAAACTCAAATAATTATTCGTCCCAATGACAAAATGGGAAAAAAAAAAAAAAAAAGAAGAAGGCCGAATCAATTAGGGACTGTTATGGCCTTCTTAATCAACCGAGGCCTCACCGCTCTGTAACACTCTAGACTCTGCATAGAGAAACAGAGAAAATGGCGAGGAGGAGACTCTTGTTGCTGTTGAAGCCGTTCGACCTTTACTCAATGCGCCAATTGAACGGTCATTCTCGGGTCACCAACCCCCAGGTAATTCCGTTTATATTCTTTGCTTCGTCTTGATCAAATGGTCACTAGAACATGAGTCTGTGCGTGGACCCTCATTTATGAAGCAGTTCCTCATACGCGTTCTTTTCTTTTCCTTTTCCTTTTTTTTTTTTTTTTGAAATTGATCACTTATGTGACTTATTTAATTTCTCTAATTCTCCGTTAATTTTCGCTAGTATTGGTTTGGTATTTGACTAGCATTCGAGTTGTTTGATGTATTGTGGAAGTTGGTATTTTACTTTAGCGCTATATGTATTTACGTCTATATTTCAGAGAAGAATCTGTTGGAAACAATAATTACGAAGATGAAAATCAGACGCGGGGAAGAAACGATTTTGGTTCAATTTGAGGCTTGCAAGAAATATGACAGTCTCTGATATTTGATATATTTGATCAAGTTTCAACTAATGCTAGTTGATCGTGAGGTTTATAATAAAATTGTTGGTGCTAAGTCCTAAATTGGTGGGTTACTAGATAGATTTGGGTTTCACAAATGATGTCGAAGCTTCAGTTGTAAATTTGACTTAGATATGGTTAATGCTAACTTCAGCTGTGAAAAATGATTTTAGAGCTGACCTAATAATTTAATGTGATGTGACTTTGTCCCTAACACCCGGTGCTGATAAAAAAATAATAACGTCATGCGATGTTGAGACACCATACCGCAACATGAGTCAGTGCAGGTATCTGAGTAGGAGAAATTGTTATTGACATACTAGGTGGATACATGAGTGCGAACTGGACTTTATAAGCGATTCAATTGTAACTTTGAATCTTTTTTGGAGTAGAGCGCAAATGTGGCTAATGCTTCATTGGGTCATGAAAAAGTCTAATGTGTCTTCTTATTATGGTGTTAGGAGTCGGGGAAGGTGGAGGAATGTGGTGGTGGTATTGTGGAGTGAGGTTGGGAAGAGTGAGGTGGCGGATGCATGGAGGAGTGCAGCAGCAAAGGAGCGGAGAGGTGGTTGGGGAGGGGGCATATACCTGGTCTGTGAAAGGGCTTATGGTTTATGCTTTAGTAAAGCCTGGAACGTTTTCCACTTTTTTGTATAGAATTTTTGTTGACCATGCAAAGGTTATCCTTTGAGCATCATTTTCAGTGGCACCAAACACAGGAAAAATACAGAATATAGGTTTTGAAAAATTGAGAATAATATCACAACTGCGCCCTTACATTCACTTTACTTTAGGTCTTTGCTTTTAATATATCAAATACTTAATCAACCTCCCCATTGAACGTTCTTTAAAATCATTTTGTTACATTCTATAGCATTCCCTATAAAAAAAAATTAACTTACTTTTTAGGGGAATTACACTTTCACCCACAAACTATCACAGATTTTTCACTCATGCACCATAAACTACTAAAAGTCCCAATCTACACCCTAAACTATCAATATATTTTATTTTACACCCTCCATTTAAATGTAACCATTAAGATTTTGCCATATGACAAAATTTTTATTTATCTTAATGTTCAGATTTTAACTGATGGTGCAGATTGTAAAATATCGGTAAGTGAGGGTGTAAACTGAAAATATGTGGTATTTTGTGGTTGGAAAGTGTATTTATTCTTATAACTTTTATCACTTGTTTTTCCATTTTTTAAGGTTTTAAATTTCTTTTGCTAAATGATTAGAGGAATTTTTATCTTTTGTGAACTTTTTCACTACTGTCAAGGGTTTGGAGTTTATGTTACAGTTAACTTTGTGAAGTATTTCTCTAACCTCTACATAGGTTCTCTTTGTTATCACCAGTGTTTTTTGTCAAATTGCTTCATCTTCATGGTGTAGTTTCTTTTGAAAACATTGCAGATGTTACATTACTTAGAGAATAGGCATAAGGCCCACATGGATGCCATAAAATTCTGTCAGGATATCCTGCAGCAGAAACCAGTTGATTGGGAACCCATATCACGTAACAATCTATCACAGCCTATCCGTAACGTGGATCTTGTTATTACAGTCGGTGGCGATGGCACTCTTTTGCAGGCCAGCCATTTCATGGATGATTCTGTTCCAATTCTTGGAGTGAATTCTGACCCCACACGAATTGAAGAGGTTAGTTTGTTTCTTGGTACTTGTAAAAAAAAAAGTTTGTTTCTGGGTAACCTGTAGAATTTGGCCATCCTATCAAATTATTTGCTTTTGCAGTCTCTCTCTCCATTTTGGAACCATGGCATTTCAAACTTTTATTTTTTGGGGCAAGGACATCCTTATTGTGGAAGTTGATTTACTATATGTTCTTTGGTATAGGTGGAACAGTTCAGTAATGAGTTTGATGCCAATAGGAGCACTGGCCATCTTTGTGCAGCAACTGTCAACAACTTTCAACAGGTAAGACTAGCCCGCCACTTAAAAATAAGTACTATTTCAACTCCATTTTAGAGTGCTTGGAAGCTGATATAAGGGACAAATGAAGCATCAATATGGATTTTTAGTGCTTCTGTTATGTTCAACCTTTTATTTTGAAAAATGACAATGAGAATCAATGTTGATCTGTTATAAACATAATCACCCACTACATACTGCTTGCTTTGAAGGAGATTAGCATTTTAAATATCTTTTGTTTTAAATAAGCACTCAATGATCATGAGTTTTTGTTTTCTTTTCAGGTTTCTAGAATGTAATTAGGTGTTTCTTTTGTATACATCCTGCATACATAGGTTTCGCATAGTTTCATTCGATCAATGAAGTTTCTTACTTATAAAAAAAATAATATATATATATATATCTTGCCAAATCTAAGTTTGTATGGTGTTAAAGGCATCCACGGAGAGGCTATATCTGGCATTCAAACCAGATTGCTGAGCAAAGATAAACATTAAAAGACTTAAAAGAACCCTGAATGAATAGTAAATGAATATTAGTTGCATTATTTTCAGCGGAAAGCATAATATATATTTTATAACAGCCAAATCGTTGGCTTTGTGATATGGAAATGGGTATTTTCTTTCAGGTACTAGAAGACATCCTTGAGGGTCATAAGGCTCCTTCGGAATTAGCAAGGATATCAACATATGTAAACTCAAAACTGCTGTCAACATATGCTCTTAATGATATCTTAATTGCACATCCATGTCCAGCAGCACTTTCTCGGTTCTCATTCAAGTATGTGGCCATATATATGTATGTATGTATGTATGTATAAAAACTTATGTTTTCTAATATTTGTGTGATCTTTTAACAATCGCTGTCACCTTTTATATATATATATATATATTTTATTATCACAAAGTAATGAAAAAAGAAATTTATCTGCAGAATTAAAAGAGATGACCAGCCATTTTCCCCTTTAGTGAACTGTCGGTCAAGTGGTCTCAGAGTTTCAACAGCTGCCGGTTCAACGGCTGCAATGCTCTCTGCTGGTGGATTTCAAATGCCCATTTTATCTCGGGATCTCCAGTACATGGTAAGAGAACCCATTTCTCCTGGTGCAGCCTCTAGCTTGATGCACGGATTAATCAAATCTGATCAGTACATTGAGGTCGCATGGCTTTGTAACAAGGGTGTGATATACATTGATGGTTCTCATGTTTGCCATCCTATTCAAAGTGGGGATACTATTGAAGTATCTCCCAAGGCCCCAATTCTAAAAATATTTTTGCCTGACCATTTATTAGCACAGAGTTTATGCACATAAAGTTGAGGCTGCATATATTTTTCAGAAAGAAGTGTGAGTTTCTAGACATGAGTTGCATATGCAAGACCGGAATTATGTAAAAATGAGTCGGAGACAGCACTTGTTCGAGGAAACTATCGATTCTATTAGGAGAAGCTCAATATATAGGTTGAGGCTGCAGTCGAGGTTTACCTTCCTAGATAGTTGTACTACGAGTATATTGGCTTGACCAGAATCATCCTGCATTGCTGGGAGGAACCTGGTTTAAGCTCATACGTTTGACAAAGGTGGGCAGGTTGTACTTGGCTCTCTTGAGATTGAAAGCTGCTTTAATCAGATGCCTTCTCATATTTTTCAGATGCCCCCTTAAACATGGGGGCGTTTGGAAAAAATACTAATTTCTTTGGATATTCGGCTGGTCTCTGTTTCATGGCTGGGCCTTGGAGTTATTTTTATGTTTCTTTTGGACTGTCAAGTATCTTATTTTTCTTCTGCAAATGTATAGCGTTTACTGGTGTTAAGTTTCCATATTCACAATGGAAATTCCAAGAAATATCAAGGCCGTGTGTACAGCATTTCTTTCTTCTTCTTCTTTTTCGTTTGGTGTTGCCCCATTCAGTTTTTAGTTCTGTGCGTTCATGAGCCACCTGTTACTGATTGGGCTATATGGGAAATAATCGAATACATACTTCGAATACGTTTATGCTGTTGAAGAAACTTGTGTCTTTGGATGTGTCATTTCAATATCGAGATCAAAGATTTTGACAACTACGAGCTTGAAATTTTGGGAGCTAAAACACTCGAGTGGAACCCAGCAATGTAGATTTCTTAAGATTGGCTCATTGCCCTTTGGCGCGCAGACTCTCACAAATATTTGAAGTTTAAGCAAATTGTAATTATCAATTATTTACACACGTGATCTTATATTATCTTTTAGCAGGGCTTGGTAAGAAGATGGCTCAGTAAACTTTCAGATTCCTACCATCCAACAATGGGTAATTACAATAATATTTCCATGCATTTCTTCTCTGTGTCTTTGTAATTCTTAGTTGGCAGCTGATTCGCCCAAAAAATGTAAACTCGGCTGATCAGAACTTCAACAGGACTTCTGGTTAATGGTCCTTCAGAGATTCACATCAACCTTTTGTGTTTTTTCCTTTTTGGGTTGAAGTGAGGACAATGTATCAAACATCCCCAAATCTGTCCAATGGAAAACCCTTAACTTCAGGCCTAAAACCTGAAAAGACAAAGAATTCATGAAATTCCAGTAATAGGTAGCAGAGCGGAACTTTGGCAGAATTAGGTTAGGGACTTACGTAAACATGTGAGGGCGGTTACGAGAGAGCTGAGGCCTCTTAATTGGGGAGAGTATCAAGTTCCTCAAAGTCGTTGAGGGGTTACTTGCTCCAGCTCCAAAAACAGCTTGAGAACTAACCCTTCTGTTACCGGCATCAGTTGGGATGGCTGCTTGTTTTGCTGGTGAGCCAACAGAGATATCAAAGGGACCAGAGTTTGAGCTATTCTGTCTCGCTGGCCACACATCCTCTCTAGGCCCTGGAGTGTCAGGAGTGAAAAGCGGCCCACCTGCTAGAAATAAGTCAACTAGTTTTTGGAGAGATATAGCAAAAATGGGTTACCAACTAAAGTTCAGTCTGAACAAAAAAAGCAAAAACTAAAGTTCTGTCTCATAATGGCATTGGAAAGCAAGACATTCCAACTATTTCAAGCAAGCTTGGGAAATGAAAACTTGTTTTTTTGGTGACAATAGATGCCTTAAACTGTCTCCTGCTAATGTTATTAAGAAAAAAAAATAAAAATAAAAATAAAAACCCAGAGAAAAAAAAAGATTACCTTTTCTGACGGCGTCTCTGTTATCCAATATGTTAGCAGGGCTAGCGAACAAATCCGGTTCATTTCTTGGATAAAAGTTGCCAGCAGGCTGTATGGCCGATCGTTTCGTTGACTCATACTCGCTTCTCAATTGATCATACATTTCATCTAGCTTTCTCTTCTGCCTGGTATTGAAATAGCATATTGTATAAAGGCCCAAGAAAACCAGTTAAATTTAGGGGATGCTTAGTGAATAAGATAAGATGAGATACGGAATATGTGAATAGTAGTAAAATAGTTTGTAAATAATAATAAAATTATTTGAGTTAAAATGTTCTATTAAGTTTTGGGAAATGAGAGATAAAAAGTTGAATAAAAATATGATAAAATTCAAATATTATTAGAAGATAATTTTTGTCTTGAGATTTGAAAAAGTTGAATATTTTTTGTGTTTTGTTTTGGAGTTTAAGAAAGTTGTAATGATTAGGTAATAATTAGAAAAAAAAGTTGAATATTTAAAATTGAAAAGTATTTGTATTTAAGTGATGTTTGGGAAGGAAATGAAATGAAACATTTTGAGAAAAAATGAAATGAGATAAAACCATCTCTTAAAAAGTAAAAATAAAAGGAGATGAAACATCTCTATTTCCAAACAACCCCTTAGTATCAGTAGTTGGTATCAGTGGCGAAAGATATGACAATAATATAGGCTGACCTGGATTTCTCTGAGAACTTTTCCTGGAGCTCCTGCTTATCCTTTGACAAACTCTCAATCTCTTGCTCCATCATTTGGCACCTCTTGGCCATTTTTTGGTATGCGGTATGCACCTGCTCCAGTTTTTCTGTGAACTTTTCTTGCATTGCTTCACATTTCTGCCGGCATTGAGCAACTATTCTGTTCATCTTGAACTGCATTTCCAATTCCTTTTGCCCGATGTAGAACATCACACTTCTGTATGCACTCTTCATCACTGAGTTTGTTCAAGGAAAGATGCGTAGCCAATATATCCTCTTACAACATCTATTTCTTTTTTTGAAAAATTCTATTCATCGTCCCCACACACCACATTTTTTTTTTATTTTTTCTCTTACTAAATGTGTGGTATATAGTTGATGAGTTGAAGAATTCAATTAGTTTAAAAAGAATAAAACTAAAAACAATTTTTTTTAAAAAAAAAAAGGGAATTGGTGTGTAGTGTGTGGGGATGATGAGTAGCAAAATTTCCTTCTTTTTTGAGAAAGCCCCTAACAACATTTACAAGGCATACGGCTCATTTAATTGAATGTGATGCAGCAAGAGTGACATGCAAAATGTTTTGACATTTATGTTACTACCCTGTCTAATTCAGGGGGGAATTTGATCAAAGGATACATATCTGTGGAGAAATTCCAGCCATGGCCATCTGCAACAGAATATGTTGCAAACATTAGCAATAAGCATGTGGTAGGAAAAGAAAGGCAATAGTAGGGAGCATGGGTGGAATTCATTGAATAAAGAACTAAAAAGTATGGAATAGCTGAACATAGATAGCACTTCAAAGATATGCTTGCTTACATTTATCCATTCATCATTTGGATTGATATCCACAGGTTTCATAAGACTGACAAGTTGAAAATCAGAACAAGAGGAAATGAGATTGTAGATTGTTGTATTTAAGTCGGAATGAAAGAACAAAAATAACAATGAGCGGAAGACACTCTAAAAGATATTGCAGGTATAATGATATTGCGGCATCTTGTCTCGGTTTACATAGAATTCCTCAAAAAAGTGAGAAAGGGGAAAAAAATCTAGAATCACATTTTCTTATGTTCGATTCTACGTGTACACTCCAGCACATGTAGGCAATTGACTGTTTCAAGAAAATAAATATTCAAACCACGTAAAAAACCTATTACCTCTTAGAGAGCACTTGGTCACAAATGGGACATGCTCCATCGTTACTGAGGATCTTGCTAGCATCATCAGTGCCTTTTTCGCTGTTAAAGGAAAATTTATGCAAAAGCACCAACTGACGCAGTTTACAGTTTACTGAACTAAAAAGAAGAAAAGCCAAAAGGAAAATTTTCTTTAAGCTTGGATACACAGAAGGTGACCACATGTGGTGGAAATGGCTCGCCCTTCCAGCTCTCGCCAACACGCATTGCATCTCATTTCAGCTGTTAGTAATAATCTTTGACTTCATGGCATATATTGGGCTCATAGGACCTGTTAATCACTATACAACTGGAAAGAGATATTCAAATAAAGTTTAGGCCTCCCATTCAGAATTTTTTAAAATAAGAATCAATTTCTTCCTAGTCCTTTAAAAGGGTGCGACAAGCTCCGCAAAATAAGCAATGACGAGCAAAGAAAAGCAAAAGCTTTATCCCGATAGAGACGAACCTATGTAATCTCTGACTTTGATTGCAAACTAGGAAACAGCATAAAACAGCCCTTCTGGATTACGGAAATTTATAAAAAAAAATTAAAAATTAAAAAAAAAAAGAAGAAGAAAAGAAAAAAAGAATCTACTTGAGTGTTCATAATAGAAGTACATGCATCAGCGGTTTTGAAATCCTTAATCTTTGCTGCTAGCCAGCCGCACACTTAAATTGAATTATGCACGAAAGTTTTTTGTCAAATTGATGAAAATCATTGGGTGGGAAATTCCAACCATAACAATTGAAATTTGATTGATAAAGGACCTGTTTTTGGTCAAAAAGCATGTCATTGCAATTTTTCTTAAAGATGCCCAATATGACAACGTTCAGATGTACCTTCTGAAAGTCAGAAATAGCTTCGGTAATCGGGATGAAAATGGATTTGGATTAAAAAAGACCCTCCAGAAAAACCAGAAATCTTAAATCATGCTCCATGTAGATTACAGGATCTATTGAGGTGGGCTAGGAAAGAACTTCAACGAAGATGAGTTCTGATAAAATAGAATTTGAACTATTAATGCAGCTCTAGCCGTACAGAAATTTAATTGAATAACTTATCACCACTTCATTTCCCCGCACTAAACTTCGTATGAAAAGTAGTACCACCTGCTTTCTCAGAGAATAATCCATTGTCATTTCAAATCAATATATCTGGTGCCGAAATATGTAGGGATATACATAATACTTGACACAAATCACCTTCAAACCTTGAATTATCGACTCAGCTAAACTAAATCGTAGAGCTGCATTTTGTTTAATCAGGAATTTCTCATTTTCTCAGGTCCTAAACGGTAAATAATCTATGCTTCAGAAGCTCAAATTATTTTATTATACTGCATTTTCTCGGAAACCAAACAGAGTTAATTAGGACTTTTAATGCTTGTAATTAGAGCCATACCTAAAAATCATGAATAATCATTGCTTGTCGATCAAACGCTCACAAAAATTCCTGCAATTTACAAAGTCGAAATCAAGAGATACATTAAGTCGCAGAAAAATACCAGCAAAAAGAGGATAATATGATTCTCAACTGATCTCCTACTTCAAGCTCTAACAAATACCCAAAAACATCAAGAAGAAAAAGGCGAGAAACTCTGAGGAAGCTTCGAAATTCTCAGAGTGTGGTGGAATAGAAGCTCAAGGATGAAACGGATCCAGAATATTGAGAAGAAATCTTTGAGCAGTTTTACCTTGAAACTCACTCGCTAAGATCTATTGCGCACGAAAATAGAAGGGAGCTTGAATCTTTTTGAGACTTTTCCTTTGTCTCATTTCTTTCTTTCGGATCGAAGAGAGGGCGGAGATAAAACGCATTAAGCGTGAGTGCGTGAGATTCGAGACCTAGGATCGAAGATTTGGCGCGAAAAGCTCTTGCTCGGTTCGGTTGCTCTGAAGGCAACGGTTGTATTTATATGGAAGTTAAGAACAGTTGTGGGGGAGTTGCAATAAAAAAACAAAAAGTCTATTTGCACCCGGCAGGGAAACCCCCGCGTACCTATCCCTCGTATAAATGAAACGCAGCGTTTCATATACACCAAATGACCAAAATCACTAAAGTCTTTGCTATTCATTCCCTTCCCTTCGTCGAAGACTCTGCTTCTCCCTTGGTCTACCCACGAAAACAGAACTGCTTCTCCCTTCGTCTACCCATGAAAACAAGTTCTTATTCTCATCTTCTTCTCGACTTCATCTTCTCATCTTCTACCCATGAATACAGGTTCATCTACCCACGAAAACCGTGCTCATTCTCGGTCATTCTCTCCCTCTCCATTTGATCTTCCATTGGAAACACCATGAAAACAGCCTAATCAACGTGCTGCTCCTTCCACCGATACAAGTGGTCCTGTTTTTTATCCCCGAAACAGAGCAGCCAAAGGAAAGTGCCACCCAAGTTCGCTGTGATTCTCTTAATAAGCCACGCCGAACCTTTCCCCTTACACCTTGTCCACTTTTCTGTGTTCCTTCCATTTTCTCTCTCTCGCTCATCTCTCTCTCTCTAGGTGTCCAACGCCATCACCATCTGAGTGCTCTGCCGCATGGTGTCTCTATTTTGGTTTTCTGTCTGGGTAAGGTACCGAGCACCTCTAGCTCTAGAAATGGAATAATTTCGGTTACTTTTGTTAATATAAATGATAAAAGGCTCGGGAACACTGTTTCTTGGCATTGAAAGTATGATATTATACAAACAACATATAGTTACAGTTCATCATGGAAACATAGCATATCTCAGGAAAAAATCTAAAATAAATAAAATAAATAACACTCAAGCTGCCTATCAATGCATTCCCTTTCAAAGCACAAAGCCCAAATGGAAATGTTGCACTTGAGGCACAGAAAATGTCGCTAAAGGCAAGAAAAATTTGAATTCCAAAATAATAGATTTAGAAAGCATCTGGAACTCTTAAAATGAAAAAATAATGCGAATAGATATATTCTTTCCAAAATAAACAATGTTCATGCCCAAAATAAACTTCGATAAAGTGAATAGATTATGCTCTCAAACTATCGGTGCTCTCTCTCTCTCTCTCCCTCTCAGACAGCACTCTATCATTTCTCTTCTTCAGCTGGTTTCATTTATGTTTCCCTCTGTTTGTGTTTTTTTTTTTTTTTTAAATATATATCGATTGACGTGCGATTCCCTGAAGATACCCAACGCCGGGTACCTGTAGCAAAGCTGATAAAAAAAACGGGGGCCGGTTGGGGTCGTTTTGGAACCAGCTTTATGTCCTCCAACTAGCGCGTGGAATAACGCGTTGTACGAAATTTGTGAAAGAGGGAGAGTAAAGTCTTACAGCCAATAGACAGCAAGGTCGGTCTCCCAGGCCACGACACGATCTAGAGCACGCCACGTGTACAGAGTCCCTACGCAACCAAAAAAATATATATATCGACGGCGTCGGTCGGTCCCCTTTCTTAAACCCTCCCGCAAGTGGCTACACCAATACGATTTCCCAATCCCAATTTCTAGGACTTCGATTCCTCCATCGCACTCAGTTATCCTGAATTCTTTCCACAGGAACAGGATTTTAGCTGGAGAGTTGGATAGGGGGTAGGGATGAAGATACAGTGCAACGTGTGCGAGGCGGCGGAGGCGACGGTGCTGTGCTGCGCGGACGAGGCGGCACTGTGTTGGGCCTGCGACGAGAAGATTCACACGGCCAACAAGCTCGCTAGCATGCACCAGAGAGTCCCTCTCTCGAGCTCATCCTCTCAGATGCCGAAGTGTGATATCTGCCAGGTATACTTCTACCTACATCTGTAGATTAACACTTGAGAATATCTGAGCCTGGTTTCTGAGTCATTCTGGACCGCTTCATGTATAATTCACATCTCTCTCTCTCTCCAGTGGCGGAGTTAGGAATTTACTCTTGAAGCCAAACAAAACTAGAATAATATGTATAAAATATTTTTTATTCTATTTTTATATAATTTTTTTACGGCATATAATAATTTGATGTGAAGATTTATCATATAAATAAAATACGTTTAATACAATTTATGTATTAAAAATATATTTAATATGTCAATAATAATATATTATTGAAATAATATAAAGACATTCATATAAATATATTAAACAAAAGAAATATAGAGTGTCTAAAATTGTAACTTGCGTTATTTTAAACGAATAAAATCATCAAATATTGAATTTAAATCAAAATTCTTAACTATTTCTCTTTCCATATAGACAACTAAATTATTTGCTTAGAATTCATCTTCAATTTTATTGTGAAACCTTGTTTTAACAATCTTCATAACTGAAAATGCTCGTTCACTGGTTTCTGTAGACACTGAAAGAGTCAAAATTAGACAAATCAATCTATCAATAAAATAGTATGCCTTTGATTTCTCTGTCTCTACCAATCTTCGACATAAATCTGCAATGGATTTTAAATCTTGAAACTTCGGATTGCTAAGCACATTAATTTCAAAATGTTTCAATTGAAACCTTAAATTGATTTTATCATTGTTAGAAAAATCAAGAGGATAATACTTTTCTGCAAGATAACATATATCATCAAAATTGAAGGATTTGTATCCATCCTTTGGATCCAAAGCTAAGCTAAGGGTTAAAAGTTTTGGCGTTCCTTCATTAAACCTATTGTCAAGTTCTTGCATTTGAAAAATTGAAAGAGGTTAGAAATACTTCCGGTTATGGTTAGAATTTTTTTTTTAATTTGATTTATAATAAAAATATGTATTTTATTTTATATGAGATGTGTTTTATTTATTTCATTTTTATATTAAATTAAAGTTTATGGAGGGGCAAAATAATTTTTAAAGGAGGGCCAACGTGGCTCCGCCACTCTCTTTCTCTCTCTCTTTCTCCCCCCATGTGTGGTTTTAGATTTTGGTTTTTTTTTCACTGCAGTTGGTTGCTGCGAAAAGACTGATTTGGTCTGTTTCTGAACTTCATGTCTTCAGTTTGTGTTGCTTGCAGACATGGAAGTTAAATCCATGTCTTCATGTCTTCATTGTATGTTTTATAATGAGTATTGGGGTTTACGTCACAGGCGATGGAGAGTTTGCCTCAAATAAATCAAGTAGCTGTAGAATGGAAACGAATAGAAAAGGAAATCAGAATCTGACGTTTCTCGGTGATGGAATTCCTCTCAAACGCATAGTGAATGTGTAAACCCACTGAAAAGAGGGTTTACTTGCTATATTGGCTTGGAGAAATTTATGGTATACGGGGTTGAACGTGCCTGTGTATGTGAGGCATGAAAATTGTGGTATGAGCATTCGAGAAGGTAGGCAATGAATTCTAAGCGTTAGAGAAAGTTTTGGTTATAGAAAATGAGGTGGAAGGTAAGAAATAGGAAGTTAGAAGTGAAGGAAAAAAAAAGTTGATCTTGTAAAGAAGATACAACCACCTTTTTAGTGGAAGACCATCTATATAAAGAGAAGGGATGCACGTTTTATATGAGGTGATTTCTGTGAAGACGGTAGAATTCGGTTGGCATAAATACAAGCAGGGTTGGAACTTCTTGGATTGGGTCAAGAGAGGTGGAGTGCTTCGATCATGAGGTCTAATCAGCTGAATTAGGGAAATGTCGGGTATGGGATCACTTGGAATGGGCATCTTTGGTGATTTAATGATTTAGAAAGATACTCTAATTGATGGGGATTAAAGAGGATTCAATTCTATAGAACTTTCTTTCCATTTAGCAACATAGATAAAGGAAGGTGGATGAGATTAATGCCATTCTTCTGTCAGAAATTTCTATTGCAGATGTTAAAAACAGCTGTACTTTTGTGGATTAGCTAGTCTGTGGGGCTAGACCATTATACCTCGTTGTATAGAAGAGAGAATAAATGCCAGGTAATAATTGTCCAGTGTTACTTGACTTTACCTTCTGCAGTCAAAACTGAAAATCTAGCTGAAGAAATGCAAGACTTCATCCACACAGCTGAGTGGGAGCCCATGTGGAATCTTTTACTTTTGGCTGTATATATGTGGCTAAGCTTAACTTTGTTTGACCTTCTTGACTTTGTAAAGCGGCTCTGCATCTTACAGTTTGGATTATTTTGATGCATTTTGGTGAACGGATCTAGTGATATGACATCATCATTTATTTGTTTATATGGAGTATGGAGTATGGATGTTAGAAGGTGGAAGAGTTTGAGTGTGGTTTTACCAATATGTACAATCCACAAGGATGCAACAACATTATTGTGGTGCGGAAAAGGAGAAGGGATTGCTTGCAACTAAAGTGCAAAATAGATGTTAATGTAGCTTAAATTCTAGTGTCCTCGAAATGTTTCAACTTAATCCAGACAGAAAGGAATTAGAGTGTAATTTCTTGAATATCGAGGAGGTATCTTACTTATAAAGAGGGATCTTGGAATAAAGTATCATAATAAGGAGTGAAATTTTAATTTATCAATAATTTCTTTTTAAAGAAAAAAATGAATGTTGAAGCTATTTGATTTTCAAAATTGTGATGGTCACACACATTCCACTTTTATTTTCTTGTTTCACACGAAGTTTTTTTATGTGTTTCATCAAATTTTGTTATTTTCTTGTTTCACACCAATTTTTTTATGTGTTTCATCAAATTTTTTTTAGAAGCATTTGGAGCTGCCTTTATGTAGGTTGGAATTTCTTACCTTTGAAAGGGGCTTTGGGTGGAATCTTGGTTATGTGGGATAAGAGGGTGGTGGAGATCATAGATGAGTTTGTGGGGGAATAATCGGTGGGGTGTCTCTTAAAAAATATAGATGACGGTTTTCTTTGGGCCTTTGCTGGGGTATATGGTCCTAATGTAGATAGTGAGAGGCGGTTGCTTTGGGTTGAGCTAGCTGGTTTATGCTCTTGGTGGGAAGCTCCATGGTGTATTGGAGGGGAACTTTAATGTGACAAGATTCCCTAGCAAGAGTTCGCCGCCCGGGGGGGGGGGGGGGGTCGACAAAACCAAGCCATGGTGGATTTCTCAGATTTCATTTCCAAGATGGGTCTTATGGATATACCGTTAATGGGAGGGGAATTTACTTGGTCCAATAATCATGCGTGGTCAAGATTGGACAGATTTATACTTTCCCCCTTGTGGGAGTTACAATACCTTGACTTAAGTCAGAAAAGACTTCCGAGGATATGTTCGGATCATTTTCCTATAATGTTAGACGGTGGTGGCATTCAAGGGGGTAGAAGGCCATTTAAGTTTGAGAATATGTGGCTAAAAGTAGAGGGGTTTGTGGATTTGATTAGGCAATGGTGGAGTTCATATTCCTTTGACGGCAATCCGAACAATGCATTGGTGGGAAAGCTGAAAGCCTTGAAGAAGGACTTGAAGATATGGAATGAATAGTTATTTGGTGATGTAACCTTACAAAAAAAGAATTTGTTTCAAGAGTTACAAACCTTAAAGGGTGTAGGGGAGGTGAACAACCGTAAAGATCAAGTAATTTCTAAATTAGAAAGATTGACTTTAATGGAGGAAATATTGTAGAGGCAAAAGTCAAAGGCTTTGTGGCTAAGGGAGGAGGATAAGTGTACACAATTTTTCCACCGAGTGGCTAATGCGCAGAGGAGGTTCAATGCCATTGAGTCCATGAACATTGATGGTGAAAATACTTCAGACCAGGTGGTGATAAAGTAATATGTGGTTGGCCATTTCCAACATTTACTATCGGAACCGCATGAATGGAGGCCTATTCTAGATGGCCTAGCTTTTGAGGCCATAGATCAAACTAGTAGGGCTTGGTTGGAGAGACCGTTTGAAGAGGAAGAGGTACACCAAGTGATCAAGAAAATGAACAAAGATAAAGCTCCCGGTCCGGATGGTTTTACTATGGCTTTTTTTCAGTCTTATTGGAAGGTGGTGAGAGAGGATGTAATGTTGGTTTTCCATGAATTTTTTACGCATGGCAAATTTGAAAAATGTTTAAATGCAACTTTTATTGCTCTAGTCCCTAAAAAGGCTGGGGTAATGGAGGTCCTTGAGTTCAGACCAATTAGTCTTGTGGGCAGTGTGTATAAGCTGCTCTCAAAGGTTCTTGCCAATAGGATGAGTACGGTCATGGAGAAGATCATCTCTAAATCTCAAAATGCCTTTGTGAAGGGTAGACAAATTTTAGACTCGGTTCTTATAGCAAATGAATGTCTGGACAGCAGAATCAGGTCGGGAACCCCAGGTATTTTGTGCAAACTTGATATGGAGAAGGTGTATGACCATGTGAATTGGGAATTATTGATTTATATGTTAAGTAGATGTGGTTTTGGGGAAAGATGGAGGATGTGGATATGGCACTATGTGTCAACGGTGCACTTCTCGATTTTGGTAAATGGGGACCCAGTGGGATTCTTCAATAGCTCGCGGGGATTGCGGCAAGGAGATCCATTATCCCCTCTTATTTGTTCTGGTAATGGAGGCCTTAAGTAGAATGGTGTCGGCGGCAGTAGGGGGAGGATTTTTCTCAGGCTGTCCCGTGAGGGGCAACCATGGCTCCATCATTATCTCCTATCTTTTGTTTGCAGATGACACTTTACTTTTTTACGAGGCAGATGCAGGTCATATCCAATCTTTGAAGGCTATCTTGCTTTGTTTTGAATTAGTGTCCAGGTTGAAGATCAATCTTGCTAAAATGGAGATGGTTGTGGTGGGTGAAGTAAGTAATATTAGTGGGTTAGCTAATATTTTGGGTTGTATGGTTTCTCCTTTGCCTTTGAAGTACCTAGGTCTTCTGCTGGGGGCTTCATTCAAAGCTAAGTCTATTTGGGAGGGGGTGCTGGAAAAATTTGAGTGTAGGCTGGCTGGGTGGAAAAAGGTATACTTATCAAAAGGGGGGCGGATTACATTGATCAAAAGTACTTTATTCAATCTTCCTACATACCACCTATCTCTATTTCCACTCCCCGTTAGCATTGCACAGAGGCTGGAGAAACTCCAGCATGATTTCCTATGGAGTGGTATAGGAGATGAGTTTAAGTTTCACTTGGTGCAATGGGATAAGGTATGTACTACGTTGAGAGATGGTGGGTTGGGGGTTCGGGATGTGAGGGCTTTTAATAAGGCTCTATTGGGTAAATGTCTGTGGCGGTATAACTTTGAGAGGGAAGCCTTATGAAAATGGGTGATTGACATGAAGTATGGCAGCGAACGTGGGGGTTGGTGCTCAAAAGAGGGTAGGGGGACTCATGGAGTGGGGCTATGGAAGTCTATAAGGAAGGGGTGGGGCTCCTTCCGTTGTAATACCCGGGTGTGTTTGGGGGATGGTTGTAGGATCAGTTTTTAGATGGATAGGTGGGTGGGAGATACGGTTTTAAAAGATGCTTATCCCACAATCTTTACTATTGCATGGGAAAAAGAAGCTACGGTGGCTGATTTGAGGGTGATCAATCAAGGCTCACAAGAGTGGAATCTTAGCCCTATCAGGGATGCACACGATTGGGAAGTGAATGCTTTGATGGAATTCTTGAACCAACTGTATAATGTGCCTATTGCTATCACAACTGAAGATGTGATGGTATAGAGTCCTACTAGTAAGGGGAAATTCTCGGTACGTTCCTTTTACGAAGTTAATACCATGCAACAAAGGCCCAATTTTCCGTGGAAGAACATATGGAGAAGTAAAGCACCCACCAAGGCTACATTTTTTGTATGGACAGCAGCATTGGGGAAGATTTTGACCATGGATAATCTTCAAAGACGTGGCCTTATAATTGTGGACTGGTGCTGTTTGTGTAGAAACAATGGTGAAACGGTGGATCACATACTCCTACATTGTGAGTCTGCTTGTGAGATATGGAACTACTTTTTTAGTAGAATGGGAATAGCATAGGTAATGTCAGGTCGGGTGGTGGATCTTCTAGCAAGCTGGAGAGGGATCACTGGGACTTCACAAATTGCAGCGGTATGGAAGATGGCTCCAATCTGTATTTTTTGGTGTATTTGGAGTTAAAAAAATGCGAGACTCTTCAAGGATCATGAACGTTCCTTGGAAGAGTTTCAGAGTTTCTTCTGGAAGACTTTGTTTTTGTGGGCCATTGCTTTAAATTTTAATGGCCTAAGCTTCCATGATTTTCTTGTTTCCATTTCTAGCTCTTAAATAGGTGTATGCTCATGTATACTTCCAGTGTACTTGGGCTATGCCCATCTTTATTTCAATAAATTTTACTTATTACCTATCAAAAAAATAAAAAATTTGTTAAATTTTACTTCATAGGATATTTTTCAAGATTATGTAGTACTTCACCTTTTGAGAAGTCTGTATGAGACAAGAGCACATGTTTAATTCTATTTTCCTTTGGACAGCTTCTATTGACTTGAATGGGCTTAATCTCCATAATTTTCTTGTGTCATTTTCTAATTCTAGATAGTTTCCTATCTTGTATACATCCTGTGCACGTGGATTCCACTGTTTGCACTTTTTAATGATATTTATATTACTTATAAAAAATGTTAAGAGTTTTGGCCTTTGACAATATCCTTTTTGATGTATATGCTTCCTCAATGAATATGTTACTAAAAGATAATCGAGAAAGTTGCCACCTCCTTATGATATATTTTTCCTGTTTCTTTGTCTTTTAAAAAAATCTACTAATATTTGATAAACTTTTGCTGATATGTGAACCCCATTACAGGAGACAGTTGGCTACTTCTTTTGTCTAGAGGATCGAGCTTTACTCTGCAGAAAATGTGATGTTGCCATACATACAGCGAATGCTTATGTGTCTGCGCACCAGAGGTTTTTGCTAACTGGGGTAAAAGTTGGTCTTGAACCTACTGAACCTGTTGCTTCCTCTTCCTCAGGGAAGTCGGTCTCTAGAGAAAAAATCCGAGAAACTGAAGCTCACTCTTTTTCTAGAAGGGACTCGTTGCCATTGGTTGGGCAATACAATGAAGTATTACCCAACCCTGTTGGTGGAGTTGGGGACTTTGCATCATCAAAGTTGTATACTGGGGGCTCTATGGCTGGAATCATCCCCCAATGGCCTATAGATGAATATCTTGGACTTCCTGAATACAATCAGAACTATGGCTACATAGACAATGGATCATCTAAGGTATGGGTATGCTTGTAGCTATCTGTTACACATTAGATTAGAGGTCATGCATTTTTTTTTTTGTTATGAGTAAAAATTTATTAATATCAATAGGCATAACCAAGTACACTAGGTGTATACAAGAGAGAACACCTAGCCCATAATAGAGTACCCCTAATGACTAGTAAGTCCATCCAACATACACCAAGCCTGATTGGGACAAAACACTCCTCCTCGTAGCAAAGTAACTGTAACTACCCCAACCCCTTGTTTCCACAAAACTAAGACACCACCCAAAACTCCCTTAGAAGCTACATTCTACATACTACACCCGAAACTAAAACTGCACCCCTTCCTATAAGGATAGAGGAAGGCTTCATGCCTCCCTCAATTTAAACTACCTCCCTTAGTGTTGTAGTTGATTGCCCAAGTAAGACACTTTAACTCCCTACTACATTTCATGCGGACCCTTGCAAGATTCATTCCAAGCCAAATGTTTCACTACTGCAGCAGAGCATTTTTTTTCCTTTCTTGGACACACAGCTGCTGCTAGTAGGAAAGTGAGGCTCGGTTACACAAAGGAAAGTGAGGCCTGATCCATTTTGGGTGTTTTTGGTCTATGTGCATAGAAATGCAACTCATTTGTTACCTCAAAGATGAGAGAAAACGGAAAACCTAAACCATTGTGCAGAACCCAATCCAATGATGAACTAACTAATGAAGGAAGAGATATCAAGGGGACAATATCTTCCCCAGACTCAATTCCCAACTGTACACTAGGCCCTAAACATTCCTCCTCACAAGGCACCAATGACAAGCCCAAAATTTCCTCCACACCATCCCCTATATTCAAATGCCATGCCTCCTCAATAGCACCCTTGTTACTGTCACAAGATGCCTAAAGAGATAACCGACAAACTGGTTCTCTTTGTCATGAGTGGTGAGGCCATGGTCACCATTGGAGGTTCTGGGTTGGCAGCAAACCCACAAGTTTCCACCTCCGACATGGGTGTTGTCGTTTCTTTGGGAGAGAACTGGAGATGCATCACCCCCCGACAATCCATTCTGTGCCACTTCGGCAGACCCTAAATCTCCCTCAAGCCTCGGCGTTCACTCAACTCCAGTGAGGGTGCCATCGTTTCTTCAAGGATAATGCTGACACGTGGTAGAGGGCATTCCATTTCGGCTGTCTCAACGCCGATAACCGACGTAGAACCCACCTTGAATGACCTTGTTTTCCTTTTGACCCTCCACACTCTTCTAGATCTGGTTATAGGGATTTGGCCGAACCCGACTTTCTGTTTTCTTTTATATGATTTTAACAAATTCGAGCCTATCTTGGATTCCCTCTTATTGGGCCTTACAACCTTGTTAGCTTTAGCTGAAAGCAAGTCTATTTTCATAGAAAAAAAAAGCAACTGCTGCCTCCAATTCAACAAGTTGGTTTTTCATCTCCTTTAATTTACTAAGCATCTCTCTTTCAGCCATATCGCCATAGTCAGACTCCTGCTGGTTTTGACCTTGAATGTTCTGCATAGTCTCCAGGCCACTTTCACAGTTCCCCTTCTTACCCCCTGGAATCAAATTGAGTAGCCAAAGTGTGACCCTTCTTCAGAGCTGCCACATATGATCGTCTTGCCACCACGGTTGGCTTGGGTCAACTTGTTTCACCTCCAAATTAATGTTCTGATGACCAAATGTCTTCTCTTAGCTTTTCCGCCGTGACCCATCATGAGGAATGGATAAAAAAATAGTAGCGACTCTACATAACTTGACAGAAAATTTCTCCCAACCTAGCCCTTCATACCCTTCCAGAATGACTAGATCACTCTGCCTGCCTCCTCCATCATATTCGATAACACTCAGATATCTCCCATGTACATTGGAGCCTCGTTGAGTCACAAAGGCTCTATTACCTTCACGCAAGTGTTTTGTGAATTCCAAGTTTCTCTCCACCTATAACACCCCGTTCCCGTAGGATAGAGACGTTACTAACATACATGATATAATGCCCGGTAAAGAGAATCAATATTCTGAAATACCTCATTTATTGAAAAAGTTAATTGAAAGAACATAAATAATTTTTGAAACTTGAAATTGAAAATAAAGTAAAACATAAGCTAGTTTTAAACAAGACTAGTTATTGAAATGATGTAAAAGAAAACTTAATCATTGTGTAAATGACACTTATTCCTCTCTAAGTCTTTATACTAAAACTACTCCTAGCCATCCATCTCTGCATCATCATAATCACCATCTGTGGTAATCAACATAGACGAAAACAGAAAGACAAACAACGACAAAAATGAGTCGAATACTCAGTAAATAGTACATCACACTGTAAAATATTATTAAGCTTAGCATAGACTTAATTTTTGAAAGACCCTTCAAACAAACATATATCATCACAGATTTATAATCATAACTTAATTTAGTACATGCATATATCGTTACAGATTCTTATAGAATGTCTATACACGATTAACATGAGCAGAAAAATATATAATCATGGCAAACATGTAACGTGAATGCATGAATAACTTGTTTATCTTGTTTTAATAAATCATATGGTGAATCACGCCTGAGTTCGTGGCACCCCATAACTTATCATGTAGTGAAACACGCTTGCATGGCATGGAGTAAAACACACTTAAGTCCGTGTTATACTTATCTAGTATAACATGGAGTGAAACACGCTTGGGCCTGTATTTCACTTAACTTGCATAACATGGGGTAAAACACGCTTGAGTCCATGTTTTACTTAGCTTGCATGACATGGAGTGAGACATGCTTGAGTCTGTGTTTCACTTAACTTATGGTAACCACGCTTGAGTCCGTGGTACTGTCTTAGCATAACTTGTGATAAACACGCTTGGGTCCGTGTTACCATAGAATATTTATCTTTCTTAATGCATGAGAACTTTTTTCGGTCTTCATGGACTTTTCTAGCATGGTATATTCTTGTACATGGCATAGCATAATATGATATATTCTTATACATGGCATTTCTTGTACATGGCGTAGCATAGCATGATGTGATCTAACATGATCTAAACACTTTATGACATTTCATGGCATACATGATCTAAGTACTACATGAACATAACATACATGATCTAAGTACTTACATAAACATGGCATACATGATCTGATTATTTTATTACATGGCATGCTTGACTTAAATTACTACATGAACATTTCATGGCATACGCGACTTGAATACTACATGAACATTACATGGCATACCACATATGTGACATGTTAATAATATTCATTACATCAAGCAATAAATCTGTATATATATACAAGTATCATGCTATAATTTATCCAAGGTCGTGAAAGGAATCTAACCTTGACTTGGCTCTTGGAGTAGTGTAAATAGGCATCATAAGCACATCCTATTTTCATATATAATAATAATATTTACAGTACACATGCATTTATATGATCATACTATTTACCTCTTAGCGATGTATCTGATTTTCAACTTGTAGCACGTTACCTATACAAGATGCTAATCATCACGAATATTTCTAGGAAAATATATCATAGCATTCTAAGTACTAGAATCACGCCATAAATTAATTCAACAATTATTCAGCTATACAAAAATTAATATATATATAATATTATTTAAAATCCATAAGATATACCTTGGTTTTATATTTACAGTATAGCATAATAATGTTTTTTAAAAAATATAGTTAAATAGGCAATTAGAATATTAATTAAAGTAATAGACTAAAAGTATACTTTTAAAAATACTTTAGAACCCTTAAAGAAAAATAGGAAGTCTGAAGGCCCAAACGAGGGAATTTAACATAACAAGTATAACAAGGGATTTCAAGGGCATTAAGGGAAAATATCCTAATGAGCGTAAGTATTTTGGGAAATCTGAAACAAAACAAATGAATGGAAGAGCATAGCTTACGAGGGAAGGGTGTGATGCACACCGAGAAAGGAAGGAGACTTACAGTGAGGCTGGGTTGAGTTTGATGGCGACTCAGGGGTGGTTGGGAGTGGTCAGCGACACCACTGGGCCTCTTGGAATAGTGGTGCGACCCAAGAGGAGGAGTGAGAGAGCTGGAGAGAGAATCTGTCAAGCCGACAGAATTAGAGGAAGGGGAGGATGGCGGACAGCAGTGCGCTTGCCGGAAAGGAGTGGGTTTGATGGGGTAGGGCTGGTCGGCGATTTCTATTGCTGCAGGGAGGTGGTCCGGCGTCCTTTGTGGTCGACGAAGGTGGCTGGGAAAATATGAAGCCTATGTGAGTGAGTTTTTCTGCATATCTTTGTGTGATGAACCAGAGTGTAACGTGGGATTTTGTGGAGGAAGGGTTTCTTATTTACGTGGGTCTTCAGGAGATTAGATAGGATCTAGTTTGAGTGTTGGTTCTGATCTAAGAATCTTTTAAAAAAATTTGAAACTCATCCGATAACAACAGAGGAATCAAGATAAGGGGAACTACCTTAAAAACTCTAATTAATCCGGTTTATTATCCCATTTGAAAAATAATAATAATAAGCATCTGATCAAAAATAGAAGTAAATAATAAAATGAATAAATAAATAATAAACATAATAATTATAAATAAATAAATTCTAACTAAATTAATCTTCTTAAGTCCTATTCTAGGTTCGTATGTTACAAACACTGCTCCACCGTAGCCACTAGCCACCCTATACCACTATGACCCATAACTACAAACCTCCAAACCCTTTTGCTCTTCTCCACAATATTTATCGAGGACCCCCATGTTTCTGGTGAAAGCTCAAAAGCCTTCAATTCCACCCAAAAGCGTACAATCTAACCCATCTCAATCAGAGCTTCAGTTTCAAATGCAGAGGCTCCCAAGCTCCATTCCTCTTCGTTGCCTCGACGAGGAGAGAGAGAGAGAGAGAGAGAGAGAGAGAGCACTACAGCATTGAACTCCCAGCGACGAGAGAGATAGCTGTGGATCTGAACTCCCAGATCTGTGATTTACCTCCACAAAAGGCCAGACAAGAGATAGCTCCTGTCACCGGAAAAGATCTTGACACCGGAGTACTCCCAGAAGAGTCACCAGATGCCGTCAACTCTTTCTGTATCGACGGCACGCACGTAGGGCTCACTAGTTGGTCGGGTGTTTGGGTTGCGACACCACGCACGTAGGGCTCATGAGACAAACAGATCTTGATGCCGAGTACTCCCAGCTTAGTTGCCAGATGCCAGTGACTCTTTCTGTGTTGATGGCGCAGCCAACGGAGCCGTCGGTAGTAGCGCCACCACTTTTCCTAGGAGCCATCCAATCCTAACTTTTCCTAATAGAATCTGAACTTGACCTTTGACTCGTAAACAAAGTCCTAGGAGCCCCATGAGCCTGTGAGCCCTAGTTAAAAAATTGAACTAGACTTGTGGAGGTGCTGCCAGAATTTGGAGGCCATGTATTAGCAAGAATCTGTCCTTTGCACATTAGCTTGTTGCTTTGGGAGTGTGAGTTTTGTCTCTGTTGTGCTGGGAGTGTGAATTTCTTTCTACTAGGATGGCCATCGATGATTTCTATATCAGACTGGTTGACAGGCGTTTGGACATTGCTTGTAATTTGTAAGACAATGGATTATAGTCCGAGGTGCCAGTTTGGATGTTATATTTGGATTGCAATAGTGTGGTGAATCTCGCTGGTCATGAAATTGATTGTCGATCAAACATTCAAACCACCTTTAGTGACGTAGTTCTGTCTAAGTTTTTTAGAGTTGCACTTTGCATTAGCTGATCAGAGTGGGTTGCATGAATTGCTGATGGACATTTCAACATAAATTATTCTCTATAACTAGGAAGGATGTGGATCTAGGAGAACTTGCTCTTAAATTACAGAAGTTTCATATTAACGAGTATATAATTTATTGTAAAATATGCACTTATTATGGTAGTATATAAGAAATATCTTTCTTATCCTCTCCTATTGTAATCCGTCTGCAGCAAATTTTTTCCCCTATTTTTTTTGTGAGTAATAGAGGATTTTATTGATGAGGAAATTGTTTACCTAAAATAATAGACATATCTTATAAAGTCAATGACATGTTTGAATTGGAAGACATGTTTAACTTGGAACAGCTATCATGTATCGTGTTAGTATCTGTGATACTCTGTTCAATATTAAGTCTGAGGTGTGTTTGTGGAATTTCACGTGTTTGCCTCACTTCTCTTTAGAAGTATCTATGCTAGTTGATTTTGCTAGCTCCTGGTTGTATATGGATGTATGCAAATTGGTACACAGCTTGAAACTTTGTCATAGATTTGGTCTTGCATGATCTTGTTGTTTCACCTGTGCATACATCAGTCATGGTCGACATTTTAGCCTTTTTTGATTGATGATTAATTGCACTAGGCTGATAGTGGCAAGCTTGGGGAATCCGATTCCCCAATTTTAAGAGCTTTTGAGGAAGAACTGGATGATGATGAGTGCTTGGGTCAGGTGCCAGAGGCCTCATGGGCTGTCCCACAGGTCCCTTCTCCACCTACTGCCTCAGGGCTATACTGGCCGAAAAACTATCAGAATGCATCAGAGGGTACCGTTTTTGTTCCCGATATATGCCACTCGCATGTTCAGAATCCCATGCATTGTCAGCATAATGGTACAATCTCGAACCAGAGGAGACAACTCTAATCCCTTGTTGCTAAGTTCCATAACTCAGATGTCTCAGAGTTTTGACTGCACCTGGTTTGGGCAGGGTGTGCTAATAGAATTGTTAGGTATTGTCCTCCTTCAGAGCCTAGTAAGTAGTTTGAACTTTGAACTTTCTTTGTAATTCCAACTAGATGTTTGTTATTTGAACTGTCACTTCCCTCTGTTAAGTAGATATTTCTTGTTTTCCACTTGCATTTTGGGGTTTGTGAGATCTTGCAATAAACGACGTGTTGGTCCTTACCAGACGAAGATATTGAGCGGTTACCACTATTGATGTTGCCATGCCTCCAACCATTGTCATGGAAAATGACTCTCTGCCATCATGTTAATAAAAGATTACCTCTCCTTTACGAATTTGCTCGCCACAATGGCCGTGCCAATACCTTCTTCTGATATGGTTTGGATTCATAAATGAGATGAGATGGTTTTAAATAAAATATAAAAATTAAATAAAATATTATTATTATTGTTTTGATATTTGAAAAAGTTGAATTAGAATTTGAAAAAATTGAATTGTTTATTATATTTTGTATGAAAATTTGAAAAAGTAATAATATAGGATGAAATGAGATGAGATCATTTTTCAATCCAAACCAACTTAGATTTTGTCCTTTGTCCATTTACTTCAAAAGTTTCGACATGTGTGCTGTTTACGTTTCTGTTTTTACTGTCGCCTATGGCCTGTCGTTACTGTGTTTGAAATTGGAGTTATTCTCCATTTTTCCGATCTTCCCAATTTGATTTTAGGCCCTTCGCTTCAAAATACAATGGGAATGTAAATTTGACCCTGATTTTTAATATATGTTACCAATTAGTATGTAGTGGTAATTTCAAGCATATTTTTGGCCAATTTAAATACAAAGCTTTCTGTTTTGTATTTTTTATTTATTTTTTTGTTTCAAGTATAGGAGTAGGGCTTCTCAAATTCTCGAGGATTTCACTGCGTCTTTCCCTTCTTGAACTCTGTGTTAATTGTTACCGATCGTCTGGTCAACTACATGTAATATGGCATAAAATATATATTATACAGCCTTAAACGTCCGTTGTTTCCACTCTGTATAAGTAACAATATTGGCATAAAGTGTAGGGCCAGAAAAAGCAGAATCATTATTAATATAATGAATTGTTCAAGGTAATGGGTCTTTTTAAAAGACACCAATCTGTACTGTATTAGGTTATAATTTAAGTGGAGTCAATGAATTTGGCTTATTTCTTTGTTTGTTTGTGCTTTTAAATGAAAATAAAAAAAGAACCATCAAATCAGCTGTGCTGATGCTGCACGACTTCAAATGTTTACTCCTTTCTTATTTGTTTGGATAACAAACTTAGCTACTTAAAGTTTACATGACATCTTTCTCTTACTCGCTACCTCAACCTGTGCCGGTGCCTTCCTTGGCTTCTTTGAGAATGAGTTCCAAGAGCTTCTCGTACATATCGATGGCAGATTCAAGCATGTCAATGGTTCTGCTCCTGTCCTTTGCCACCGATGTCAATATCTCTTCCATTTCTAGTGTCTGCTTCATGGGAAAACTTAACTCTCTACCAGAAAGACTCCAATTCCCTGATTCAGCAGTTGCAGAAGTCCCTCCAACACCATGCCCCTTGCCATAACTNTCGCTGCGTCTTTCACTTCTTGAACTCTGTGTTAATTGTTATCGATCGTCTGGTCAACTACATGTAATATGGCATAAAATATATATTATACAGCCTTAAACGTCCGTTGTTTCCACTCTGTATAAGTAACAATATTGGCATAAAGTGTAGGGCCAGAAAAAGCAGAATCATTATTAATATAATGAATTGTTCAAGGTAATGGGTCTTTTTAAAAGACACCAATCTGTACTGTATTAGGTTATAATTTAAGTGGAGTCAATGAATTTGGCTTATTTCTTTGTTTGTTTGTGCTTTTAAATGAAAATAAAAAAAGAACCATCAAATCAGCTGTGCTGATGCTGCACGACTTCAAATGTTTACTCCTTTCTTATTTGTTTGGATAACAAACTTAGCTACTTAAAGTTTACATGACATCTTTCTCTTACTCGCTACCTCAACCTGTGCCGGTGCCTTCCTTGGCTTCTTTGAGAATGAGTTCCAAGAGCTTCTCGTACATATCGATGGCAGATTCAAGCATGTCAATGGTTCTGCTCCTGTCCTTTGCCACCGATGTCAATATCTCTTCCATTTCTAGTGTCTGCTTCATGGGAAAACTTAACTCTCTACCAGAAAGACTCCAATTCCCTGATTCAGCAGTTGCAGAAGTCCCTCCAACACCATGCCCCTTGCCATAACTAATCCCTGTGCTCACCACCATATCACTAATGCTCCCCATCTCATTTTTAAGAGCCATAATGATCTCTCCCGTTGTGATTACCCGAATCCATACACTTCCATCTTCTGCTGCAGATACCAAATTCCGCCCCCCATTTGTTATCCCCAAAGATACGACTGCCCCATCATGTTTTTGGGTCCATTTCACCAGTTCTTCCCCTTGGCTAACAAGTTTTTTGCTTCCAACCTTCAATGTTCCCTTGTAAACAGAACCATCTGACCCTGCTGCATGAAACTCAGACTCTGTTGGGTCTAGTGCAACTCCAAAAATTGCGCATGGGAATGCCACTGTCCTAAGATGTGTCCCACGTGAAAGATTCCAGAACTTACATGTACAATCCAATGAGCAAGAGATTATTGTAGAGTTGCAGAACCCCACTCCAAGAGTAATGTCAGTAACTGAATCAACATGTGCTGGAAATCGATGCAGTATGATATTGCCTCCATTCTCATTTGTTGAGGCCTCTACAAGTCGAAAGATTGGGACAACAACAACCGCACCATCATCGCCACCCGAAATCAGGAGTGATCCATCATTACTGATTTTGAGGCAAGAGACAGGTTTTTCATGAGCGGGAAGTGATTTGAGTAGATTCCCTGAGGGGAGTGACAGGGCATGGATACTGCCTGAAAGGCCACCGACAAAGAGATACAAACCATCAGAAGTGGCAGTGATAGGAGCAACAAGTTCGGGAAGAGGAAGGTGGTGGAAGACAGTTGAAGACCACCAATTATAGAGGTGGATGGAACCAGAGGCTGTGGTGGAGGAGATATGAGAGGCAGCAATGAAAGTGTTCCCGACAAGAACAAGCCCTTGACGAGGCGATCGGCTGCCAATAAAACTGGCTAGAATGGCACCTGAGGAGGCATCATAGGCGATAATGGGGCCATCAGGAGAACTAGTGAGGATAATTTCATGCGAGGAAGATGACATTTTTGGGCAGGCTAGAGACAATGTGACGTAGATTAGAAGGTTGGTTGAGGTGGGAAAACAAGAAGGGCATGTTTAAGGAGGGCTTTCAGGTGATTCTGGGGCGTTGAAAACTAGGTGCTTATCATCAACTTTGGCATCTTCTGGCAATAGGTGCTGGGGAGTCATCTGTGTTGGAGTTGCTTACATGAATTTGCCTCTTATCTTCATTTAATTAATGGTTTTGAGGGTAAAACTTGCTGATATATGGATCTGTGTTTTTTTAGCCTTCAATAAATACTATGATTATTATTGCAACAGAATCACAATTTTCTCAGATCTTTCAACGGTAAGAAATTAATTATACGTAGAAGTGGGTCCTACCCTAATAAATTTAGTTTACTTTCTTTTCTTTTTCTTTTCTTTTTTCCTTTCCAATGGAATTGGACCAATCCATTATTTTTTTTAAACATTTCTTGTAAAAGGTACCTAATTAATTAAATAAATTATTTTGTAAAACATTTTTCAAACGAGTTGTCTTTATCATGAGCTTTCAAAAAGAGTAACGATGATATTCACTTTTGGATAGCAACTTTTCCTTATTATGTTATAGAAGATAACAGAAAAAATAAAGAATGAAAAAAAAGAAGAGGAAAGTTATCTTTTCTACCGATCAAAAGGTAGAAAGTGAGGTCTAACTAACCGTATGGATTTTGTATTATCTTTCCTTCCTTTCAACCACGCAAGAAGAACGTGGGTTTATCACATGTTTGCCTTTCAACGTCGTCTCTGTTTGTTTAACACCGGGATGAACTTAATAGAGGATAATTGAAGGAAAAGTGCTATAATTACAAGTAGATTTTATAAAAATAAACATACAAATTGATATAATTTTATATAATATGTTAGATCTACTTTATAATAAAAATAATTTTATAATTTAACGTACCACATCAAACAAGCCACGTCAATTTATAAATTTATTTTTATAAGATCTTTTTGTGGTTAAAGCAGTTTTCAATTGAAAAATATTTTAATTAATTTTCACTTATCCATCAATCAAGGTCCAAAATATGGAAGAAAAAGATGTTTCCATGACTCCCACAACCTATCAAACGAGTCACTTCCTTCCACTCGCCTTACAAGGACCTACTGTACTATTGGCTTTAGATAGTCATCTTCCTCTCCCTATCCTTAATTTTCACTCGCTTCCTCTCGTCTTTTACTCTAGTAGCTCTTCTCAGTTGCTCAACCGCTTATCCTTGAGACTGCCTACCTTTCCTTCTTTTGTGTGGCCTAGCTTTGTTCCGAAGGAGCTAGTGCAAAATCTGTTCCCATCTAACAAAATGCCATTGGATCAGATGACAAAGACATTGTTGAAAAAGAGAGAAAATTATATTCATGTAACAAGATAAAGGTCTCCCATTCCTTAACCGGAAAGAAGGTTGCTTCCTCTATATGTGCAGGCAAAGAACATCTAGAAGCTAGCCTTTGTCTAGTAAACGTTAGGAGATTACAAAGAAAACGATTACTAAAAGAATAATGAATAACATTTTTCATAAAAAAGTATTCGAGCTAATATCCCATTAGAGTACCCCAAAGTCCCTAACAATGAAATTGTTGTCAATAACAAACAAAAAGGTGAAATGAAGAGGAAATGAGAAGAAAAAAATAAGATAGTTTGCAATCTTACAACTATAAGAGGATTGATATTTAAAAATAAAAATAAAAAAACACGTTCTGTTACAGCTTGGGGGGTGAAAGATCCAATGTATGTTGCACCAAGGTCTACAAAAAATTGGAAGCAATATTAACATCACATCCACAGTAGGAATCATGTATACATATTCTTTAAGTTGTTTTTTTTCAATCAAATGAAGATGGAAACAATAAGAATGAGGAAAGTTAATGGCATCCTGTCTGCTACATTTCTGGAGGTCATTAATTCTTAAGCTTAATCAATTCACTGATGCCAGGTGAATTTACATGTCAGTTTTGGAAAACAACCTGCTGCATGAGGACGGCTATAATGCTGCCCATGGATATATTGATAATATTGACAACATCATTGTTGAGCTGCAAAACAGAGCGGAAAGATGACCTTAGGAACCAGAGTTCATGAAAGTGAAAGACAGAAGCAGACCAGCATGTCAGGCTGAAAGAGAGAGAGAGAAAGAGAAAGAGGCTCGATTGTAGAGTTAATTCAGTTAAGCAACAATAATATAAGAAAAAATGGACCCAATGAAATTCTTCATAATCCAATTATACAAAGTGGCAGAATGAACATTAGAACTTTGTTGCCCCGAGAACAAAAAAAAAAAAAAAATGAACTGATATGACGAATTTACAATGTTGATGACTTATATCTGATCTCAACCACCATTACCCAAGTTTTTTAGAACTCTGGCTGGAATGGGCTGTTAACTTCAAATATATGAATCCTGTTAGTCAACCATGCCACAGCAAAACCCAGAAAAAAGCCACACCTTCAAAACTTCTACATGAACTTGCCTATATTCTTAATTAATTCAAAGTTCAGGCTGACTAATGGTATATTTACCATGTCATACAAAACCCAGAATCTCATATTCTAACAAACAGAACACCTCCACCACACACTGATCAGAATATACAAAGAATAGGACTGGAAAGGTTTGCAGAACAATTGGGAATACAAAGAAACCAGGTAATAATTGGAATGGCTGCCTACCCATTGAAATCCTTCCTTCTCCTGAAGCGCAGCACCTATTATGCTTTCCCCAACATTAGCAATCTGGGAAGCAATTAGGCATATTATAGCTTCAGCTGCACCTAGCTGTTTCAACAAATAACCCCCCAAAAAACATTCAGCATCTCTCATGACGACGAAAGTTTTAATTTTAAGCTGAGACATTAATCTGAAATAGTAGTTACAAGCAAGCTAGATACAGGAATGGAATATCACCCATGTCCAAGAAGTCATAAAAGTTAACCTATTAATTCTTATCCGAAAAATTAGAATAATGATTCCTTAAATTGATGTCAAAAAGTTTAATACATTTGATAATTCTTATGTTTTAACAGTCTCATATTCTAGGAGAGACTTTTCAATGAACAAAGACTTATCTTTTCTTTCCTTTTTTATTTTGTTTAATTATATTTATAATAAAGTAGGACATTTAACAATTAGTTATGATATTAAATGTAAATTAAATGCATCCTTAGGTTCATTCAAAGAAACTTGATTATTCATAAGCCTGAATATTCACAAAGCTACAACACATCATATGGTAGATATTAAACTAAATTAATAAAAAATAAAAGATCAAATTTTTGCTTAGTTGCATAGAAAATACTGTTTCATTAAAAAAACTTCATGAATAAACAGTGATAACAAAAAGGATGGCATTAATCCTTAAGAAACATAAGTGTTTTAGTTGTAAACTTCATTAATATCAATACAGTCGTGTGGTCAAGACTTGAAAAATGAAAGCAAGTTTCCAATAAAAAGTACTAATAATAGAGTGACAAGATAGTAAAGGGTACCTCACCCATGACACAACTACCAAAGGCAAGAAGAAATGATGCCAAAAATCCAGCAATGGTTCCCTCGACACTCACAGCCCCTTCTGTTCCCCTTGGGACTACCTTAAGCGTGGTAACTAAATACCTGATCAGAAGCACAAATTTCAATGATTAATAACAAATAGTGAGCTGCTAGAAGCAAAGATCAAAATAGACACAAGTAAAAAGTATCCAAACAAAGTTTTATTTTGGAGAAGGCATGTGCTGCTTTGAGCAAGGCCCACATATGGCAAACAACAAACCTTTTTTCAGTAAGGATTCAAGTTACACATTGACTCACCAGATACACTGCAAAAACTACAAACTTGATGTGATATCAGCATGCATTACTTAATCAGCCACCCATCTAGTCCACTACCATAACTACTTTGCTGAGCCTACTTTTAATAACTGCAGGAACTATAAAATTGCTTCAAAAGCCTAAACAAACTTTTGTCAATTGGCTTATGCTACTAAGCTGCATTATATTATGTATTCAAAAGTTAATCCAAGATTAGCTATGCATTTATTTTTCTATTTTTCACACGGTTGGCCACAATATTGGAACATTCCTACCACAACTATAGTCCACCCATCGAACTTTTGTCCATGACAGATCAAAGTGATGTCATTCCAAAGTTTTGAGTCAGCCAATGATACGATGCATTACAATTACATATATTAGAACCAAAGGCTAATTAGACAAAATTATCAATAGTACAGCAATCTTAACCATACGTAGAATCCTAGAAACGATGAGAGAGAGCAAGAAAAGAAAACAATATGGTGATTTAACAGATAGCACATCACACATTACGATTCTAAAACCTCGCTGCTGAAATTTGGTTCATAGTAGCCTAACCTTAATAGCTTTATAAAAATCTTCAAAAGATTGAGTAATGATGCTGGCTCTATAACAGGGTTTAGAATCCCACCAAAATCTACTTTTGAATTTATTTATGAGTGAACTAAGACGAGCATTAATAACTATTTTGATTAGCAATAGGTGTCAAGAAACAACATCCCGACTAATCCCGGGGGTACACAGGCCCTTGGCAAAAGGAGTTTCCCACAAGAGCACCTTGGGTAATTCAAAGAAAAAATCCCTCAGTCCAATGGCCCCTAGATATTATTTACACCCAAGAGGATTTAAACCTTAGACTTGGGGGAGACCATACTGCGAAGCCCAAGGCCTTCACCACTTGAGCCAATCCTAGGGGCTAAGATGAGCATTAATAACATAAAACTAAATTGCCCAAACCACACCAGAAGATACATTACTTACGTTGTTTTGCCATATGCCTTCCCTATCTCACTTGAGACGGTATCACTCAACTTTGTACAAAAGCTGGCAACAAATCCAAGTTTCAAAACCTGAGAAGATGCCTCTCCCCCTACTCCAAAGATTGAAAGAAAAGCACAGAAGCAACCAGCAGCACTGGAACCAATAACACTAGCTGGTCCTCTCCTTCCTTTTCTCTTCTCGGCAACCCCCTGTGCCTCCTTTTGTGCCATTCTCACTTTTGTCGCCGCTGTGCCCTACCAGATTTTAAAATATATACATATCACTAAGAAATAGTCACTATAGTCAGAAAATAAACTTCAAAAATCATTTTTATGCTTTGGTAAAATCACATCATAGAATAACTAGATATCAACGAATACACCAACAAAGCCCACCAATAATAGACAAACACATGAACAATGCAAACACTAGGCCATCAACGAGCAATGAGGAAATAAACTTCTTTGAGCAGAGTGAATTAAAAAAAAAAAAATCGTGGGTACTGCACGACTCAGATTGTATTCAAGAATAGCTTGCTTAGTAATATTATTTATACCCTACCTCGGACCTTAATTTTTAACATTATTCTTTAACTAAGTTTTTTAACAAGTATTTTATAGTTTAGTTAAGTTGCAAAACAATTAAACGAGTCAAAAAGCTGCTAGGGGAGTGTAGAGAAGAATAAGGTAGTAAGGTCTCATTTGGCTATACAGATGAGATGAAATTAAATGATATAAAAGTTAAAAATTGAATAAAATATTATTAGAATATAATTTTTATTTTTTGATTGAAAGTTTTGAATTATTTATTATATTTTGTTCAATAGTTTGGAAAAATTGTAATAATTACATAAGATGAAATGAGACAAAAACAATTTCAGGTTCAAATAAAGCGGAAAGTCAAGCTCTCAACTGTCAGTATCCTTGTATGAAGGGTCCAAGTACCTTCAGCAGTGGATCTTTGTAGTAGTAGGTTATACAGACTTTGCTTTAAAAAGGGGTCAGAAGAAGCTACTGTAAGCCTGTATTAGGAGGTTGATCTCTCACTTGAATTCTGTAAAACAATTAGGAGGGCGATCCCTCACTTCAGATTCTGTAAAACGGAAGTGAAAAAACGTATAAGAAAAATTAGCAGTTTAATTTCACCCCCAAAAAGTTTAAAAAGAAAAAAAAAAGGATCACACTGCCGGATCGTGTAATAGATTTCTTTTCTCACTAACCAAGAACATACTACCAAAAAAATGTTCATGAAAAAAATAAACTGAAAAAAAAAGCATTGACCTTCCAATAAAATCCTATTAAATGTACAAAAAAATCCTAACCAAGAACATACTAACTCTCAGAAAAATGTAAAAAAAAAATCAAATAAATACACACAGTGAGTGAGTGAGAAAGATAGATTTTTATTTATTTTTTTTTTTTTGGGCTTACAATGATGAAGTAAGTGGCAACGAGAAGGAAACCCGGGGGACCAAAGGCACGCCAAGTGAGAGTGCCCAAAAGGAAAGCAGCACCAATGCCTGAAAGAGATAGCCCGGAGACCAGAATTGGTAAACCCAAAACAAAAATGAAGACGTTGTTGAGGAGGGCGGACTGCCACGTGGGAGGGGAGGACCGGATCAGCTTGATTGCCTCCGATAGCGCGCTCTGCGCGCTGCCTGCATGGGTTACCATCATCTTTGGAGTTCTACAGGAGTTAGCGTTCGAATTAGGGTTTTGGAAGAGAATTATGGTCCCTTTGAAGAGGGTTGCGGAGAGTGGGGAGCGGAGGGACTGAAATGGGTATAAGCTGAAGAAGAGATGACAGCTGGCTCGGTTCGGCAATTAAAATTTTTAGTATTAAATTCAAAATTCTTATCTCTCGATATAATTTTTTTAAATTATGAAATAGAATAAATAATTTAATTTTTATTTAATTTTTTAAAATTTTAAAATAATAATAATATTAAAATATCTTATTTTAATATTTTATTTTAATATTTAAAATTCTCATCCTTTCTTATTTTTATTTTGATTTTTTGTTTTTATTGATCAGTACACTTGCGTGTATTTTAAGTCAACAGTTTTTTTTATTTTTGGTTATACCAAAAGAAAATCAAAATCCCAAACACTGAAAAATAATTATTCTTATCAATTACTATTCATCATCGATACTCTATATTTTATGAAAAACATCCATATATTTTATGAAAAAGTATTACTATTTATAAGTCGCATATATCACACACCTCATATTTTTTATTTTTTTTTTATTTTTTCTTTTTAAATTATTTCAATTTTTCTATTTATTATTTATATACCAAACATTTGATAAAAGAAAAAAATTAAAAAAATAGATGGTGTGTGGTGTAGGAACTTATGTTTAGAATTTTTCTTTATGAAAAACACTCCCACATGCTATAAAAAAACTCCATTGTAAAATACAAATATTATTTATGTTGGTTATTTATTTATTTGAAGGGATTTTATTCTTTGCCCTTTTTCAAATAAAATAGGAAAATATTAACATACAACATTTTTCACAACACTTTACACAATTATATTTTAAATGAGTGATATTTTTGTAAAACATCTTATAAAAGTAATATTATTTTATAAAAATATCCTCATCTTATAATATTATTGTGAAATATATTATGAAAATGTGTTGTGTATATATCATTATTCAATAAAATATTCAAATGAGTAGATGTTTTTATTTTATGTAGAGCAATGAAATATAAATATTACTTATTTTAGATTTTTTTTTTTATTTATTGAAGTGATTGTATTCTATATTTTGTTCCAATAAAATATATAATTCTATTGGCAACACTGTTGATAGCAGTATAATGTCACAAACATAGTACATAGTAGATAATTAAGGTGATATTATTTTGATTAATTTGGCATATAAAATAAATTTTTTATTTAATCCATAGTATTGATTAATTTAAAATATAAATATATTAATCATTTTATTTGTCAATTTTATTATTAAATATTTTATAAGAAATGAATATTTTTAATTTTTATTTGTTTGTGACAGATATATGAGGAAGAAATAAATATTTATTATGCTAATAATATTATTTGAGGTGCTAAAGAATGGGGCCGTTCTACTTATCAATTTTATATTTTATGTTACATATGATATTTTTTATTAAATTAAAATAATTATTCTATTTATTATTTATACACTACATATTTAATTAAAAAAATAATATATAATGCAAGAAGGATTAATATAACTTTTTTAAAGAAATTAGTAAGAAAAAATATTAATTCCAAGCGGAGCTTCCAGGTTCGGTGCTAGGACCTCTCTCTCGCTCGTTCCCAAAGCTCAGCGATGGATGTTCCAGGCCGAAGTCAATGTCCCTGTAAACCCCCTTAGTCTCCCCGCCTCTCTCTCTCTCTCATAATTGAAAAGATTTTTTATTGAGAGCTGCTATGTAAAGTCGGGATATTCAATCGCCCTGGAGTCGGCTGACATACTATTACATCAGCGACTATTTTAATTAAAATCAAAAACGGAGGCAAAATATTATCTTCCAAATTACAGAGAAGATATGTATTTTTCTTAGTTTATTATACATTCGAGGAATGCCTTGATCAAAATGAGCTCTCTGAGCAAGCTGCAGCAGTTCTCTTCAGAGCTTAAGGCGAAGGCGGTGGCGAAGGTGAGGCAGTTCTCTCAGTTGCTGCGAGCTGAGCTGGTGAGGAGGTTTTCTTGAGGCCATAGCCACTCGTCCTGTACTCCTCTTGCAGCTTTTGCGGTGGTGGCTACTCAGAATGGCTCCGTAGCAGAGAGTGGTTTCACCTCGGCTTTGGCCGCTAAGGCTCTGCGAAGGGAACGAGCTCAGCTGGACCGAACTCGGTTCGGCACTCAGAAAGTGATTCGTGGACTCAGATTCATCACCACCAAAACAAATAGCTTTCTCTTTGCCTTTCCAATTTCGCGCAATCTATAAGTTCAGTCTCATTCTCATCTGATCGAAACACAATTCAAATGAAAAATTTCCAGTTTTCGAAAGCAATAAATTTGGTGCTTCTCTCACTTCATTCTATTGGAAGATAGCGAAGCAGCAAATTGTTGGACGCTAGCGAAGAGATAAATTGCGTTAAGGGAGCTTGTACGAAGAGAAATGGGTCAACCTTGACGCTCCTTTCAGATTTTGAAGATATCAATTTGAATTAGGGTGGGTTACGAAGTGGACAGATGGAGATGGAGAAGGATGGATTTAGGGTTAAGATATAGAGAATAAGAGGGAAGAGGAAACAAGATAGAGAGGGAGAAGGATAGGTCCGACGGAGACGGAGATGGAGGGAGACAAGGGGGAACGAAATTGAGAGAGAGAGAGACAGAGATAGAAAGAAATGGAGAGGAAAAGATATAAGAAAATGAAACACATATCGTTAAGAACAAAAAGCAAGTAAAAGAAAAACACACTGTTTTATTAAATGACGTGGACACGCCGCTTGCACGCCGGTTACGTTCGGTGCTTGCATTTAGCTTTTCTCTTTTTTATTTTCATCCCCAACGCAAAGGGACGTGCCTGCAACTGACAACTTATGCCGAATCCATGTAATTTCTTTTTGAGGAATGCTATACAACCTTCCAACACTCCACATTTTACTTTTTTTCAATTTTTTAATATTTTTTTTTGAATTTATTCTTTTTAAATTAATTTAATTCTTTTATTCATTATTTATATATTAAATATTTGATAAAAGATAAAATAATAAAAATTAAAAAAAAAATGTGAAGTGTGGAGTGTGTGTGAATAGTAGGAGGTTGTGAAGATTTTTTCTTTCTTTTTTATAGGTAGGCATTCATCCACAGTTCGTATATAATTTTGTCAATTTTTATGTTCTCCGATAATGTTTGTCACAATAACACCGCGGTTTTTAGTAACAAGCATAATTGCCCTTTTGACTAAGCCTGCACAGCGACCTGCCCAAATCTACCTGATCTGACCCAACTCGTAGGAAAAGTTCATGTCAGTTCGATCCAACACGAACCGTACATTTCGGTTTGGATAAAAACCGTTAGCACCGAGCTTTTTAGAATAGACCCAAGCGTAGGAAACCCAGCTTCAGATGCTTCACCTTCCTACTCTTATACCGATCTATGACGAACCTTGGTCTCTACAATCAAACCCCGTAGATGAAGTGAAACCCAGAAGCTTCACCTTCAGAGCTTCTGGGGGCCGTAGAAATTTGTAATAAAGTGGCGAGACCTCTAAATCGTCTTCGACCACAAACACGAACTCATCGTCAGAGCTCGGCCACCACACCTCCAACCACTGCGCCTGCAACCCCGCATTCCTGGTACAATAATGCATGACCTTTTCTCCGAACCACCACTCGAACACATCCACGAAGCTCAGAATTTGATGTGAATCATCCAATTTGGGGGTGTCATTGTTTATGGGAGCAAAATGATAAAAAAGCCATCGAAGCCAAAAACATCCAGAATAATCAATAAACCAAAATAATCATACCAATCTATGACCATTACAATATTTGTTACAAGCTATTTCACAATAGAACCATTACATAAACAGACCCATCTTAAATTGTCGCAAAGTCCTAGGTTTGATCTTCATAAAATAAAAGAACACAAGAAAATAAAAAATAAAAAAATCCATGTTAGATTTTCCTAGTCATGCCTCCAAAAATCTCTGTTTGGATCTAGGTCTCGTAAGACTAGGCTCGACCAGATTTTGTTCATCATCGTCATGAGCACTGTGTCTTTTACCAGCTATTGGAACGTGAATCAGGGTTGAGTGTGAGGGCAAGTGGAGATGTGGAGGGGGACTGTAACAGCCCGCTAGAAATTCAATGGTGGAATTTCTATAGACATTAGAAATCTCGTGAAAACCCCATAAGTTTTTACGAATCGGCTAATCGCATAAGCTCTAGTATGTCAATATAATTAGTTTTATCACTCACTATGGTACCATAAATGTGATTTTATTTGTTTGAGGTAGTTAGAAGTGTCAGATTACGTTATAGTTTACGCCACTAGACTCAGTTGAATATTTAGGATTTTTCAGTACTAAGTTTATTATGCACTTTTTCGGAGTGAATAGTAACCTCGATAAGCGTACTAAGTGCAGTGGTTTCAAAATCACAGTGTGAAATGTCCAAATTAGGTTAGAGAAGTTTTATTTGGACACTTGGCAAGATCTTAACCACACATAGTGAATAGTATTAGATACTTGGCACAAAGAGAAACCATTAGATGGATTTGTGAAGGAAATCAATGTGTGAGATCATGCCACCTAAGCAAAACAGTTTTTTTTCATCTGATCAACCAAATTGAGTTAGATGAAGAGGGTTTCAACCCTAGTAAAACCCTAAATGGTTGGAATCCTTTTGAAACCCCAAAAACTTGGTTGAAACCGAATCCCTAAACGGTTTCCCCAAACCCTAAAGTTGGCATTCAAACCCTTTTTGATCCAATTTCTAGTATTGTGTTTAATCACTTGATTAAATCACTTTCACATGCTATTAATTTCTCAAATTCCTATTATGACATCTTTATCCAACATTTTAAACCTTAGAAATTTGATTGGGCCAAGAAAAATTGGATTTGGGCTTGATAGCATCTCAAACCCTAACCAAACCCCCTTTAAACCCCAAATTGAAGCCCACTTGGTTGAGGCCCACTAAGGCCCACTAAAGCCCACGAATTTTGGCCACCTTGGCATAGCTTCTTGGAGAAATTTCCTCCCCCACTTGGCAGACCATTCATTGCATCAAGTTGCACTCAATAATATGGAGGAACCCACCCCATCAAGTCCCATGTCTCATAGCCTTTGTAAGTTGTCTTTTGCCCCCCACTATCCTCTACATTATGTCACATGTCTACACCTCCACTCAATGATCATTAAGGTCCAAATATTCCCCCTACAGAAGTCTTGAGTCGTGCAAGACACACTTGTTTCACTTTAATCATTTCTTCACCCCGTTCTTAGAGAGAAACCCAAAAGAGCTCTCTCGGGCAGATTTCTGGGTCTTTTTGCGTGGAGTTTTTCGACCATTTGTAAGTATTTTCACACGATGACTCCTTCATGAAAGTTGTTCCTCTTTGAGTCTAGTTTCCGTAGATATATTTTTCGTATCATTCCATGGTCATTTGGTCGGTCAAAAGTATTTTTAACCATGGAAAGGTCATTCTGGGCGTGAATCTGGAGAGTGTGTTATGTTTTGGAGTTTTTGACCAAGCTAATGGACATATCTTGGTCCGAAAATTTTATGGAGTGTTCTTAGAATGTGTTTAAGAGTTTTCATTGAGGTTTTGTTGCATGAATAAAGATTTTGATGATAGATTTTATTAGATCTAGAAACATGAAAACTGGAAGTGGCAAAACAGTTTTTATTTGGATAAAGTTTGAATAT
The DNA here is from genome assembly GCA_011037825.1 of Carya cathayensis. Classification (NCBI taxonomy): domain Eukaryota; kingdom Viridiplantae; phylum Streptophyta; class Magnoliopsida; order Fagales; family Juglandaceae; genus Carya; species Carya cathayensis. Next base: position 311,436 of record QGSO01000145.1, read on the forward strand.
TTCGAGGTTTGATCTTACTCTAAAGGCTTTGATATTTTTATATGATGATCCTAAGTCTCTTATTTTCATGTTAGGATGTTATTTTGGAGATATTTAGTATTAGTTTCAAAGATATGATTTTTCTATGCAAGAGAATTTCGGTTAGGCCTAAGATTTGATGTTTTTAGGTTAGATCCATGTTTTATTGGGTTTTAGCCATGTGATTTTAATTTTGATGGTTGGATATTCTTTAGGACACGTTTTTAAACCATGTGATACTTTATTTCAAAGATCTCACCTTCTTAAGCCATTGATCAAGAGATTTATCAAAGCTAGTTAAGAAAAAGTTTCTGTTTTTGGACTAAGTGTAAAATCAAAAACTCCAAGTGTTATTTTTGTGATTTTGGTGACTTTAGTTTGATGATTTAAAGCATGGTTTATCTGAGGATGATGTTATGAATATGTTAGAAGTAAGATTAGATTTTTTGGAATTCTTGGAGATGTTTTGATTTAAGGACAAAGCTTGTGATTCAAGTGTTTTGATCTTTTTACAAAAAAGTTTGGTGTTGATTATTAGCTTTTTCTAAATGGATGTTTCAAGTATGGTTTTAAACTTAGGATTGGAAGATGTTTGTTGTAAAATTTTGGTTTAAGCATGAGTTTTGAAGTTGGAAGGAATTGTAACAAAAATCAAGAGAAATGGCCTATGGATGTTTCGGCCATAGTGTTGTTTTGTTTTAAATTTTTTTCTGAGTTGATATTTGAGTTTAGAACAAAATTTACATGAGGAATGTAAATTTTGGAAATTTTTGGAGTTAGGATATGAAATCCTTAAGTTATGGGTAAAATGGTCGTTTTCCCACATGTAGAGGGTAAAATGATAATTTTACTCTAAGATAACTTGTTTCCATGTTTCTAATTGTTAGTAATTAAATTTCTAACTTTTAGAATGACCTTTTACAGTTTCTCGTATATCGCACTTTATTCTCGTAGAACGTGACAATCGAGGTAAGTTAGCTTCTAACTTACTATCAGTTTATTGTGTATGTATGATGGGTAAGGGAACTACAATTTATGTATGTATGTTATCATATATGTCATGTCATTACATGTTTATCTGTTACGCATGATTTATTCTTTTATGAATATTTATCTGTTACAAAATCTTTTATGTCATGCAATGTTGTATGTTATAAGTATGCCATGTTAAGTATGTCATATGTTACATGTATGTCATGGAATGTTTATGTTTAAATCATATTGTGCCATTTACAAGTATACGCCATGTTAGAAAAGTTCATGATATTAAATAATATCTCATGTATTAAGAAAGATAAGATATTTAAGAGTGACACGGACCTAAGCGTGTTCACCACAAGTTATGTTAAGGATGGCACGGACCTAAGCGTGTTCATCACAAGTTATGTTAAGGGTGACACGGATCTAAGCATGTTCACCACAAGTTATGTTATGCGGTGCCACGGACTCAAGCGTGGTTCACCTTATGTAAAGTTCATATAAGTTTCAGATCATGTTCAAGTTAAGTTATTCATGTCAATCACGACCCTAAATGCTAGGATGGGGTAATATCCTAGTGGAACTCCTTTGTTCACGCTGGAGTGTCTAAATAGGTGTGAAATTCCCTGGGTTGACGAAGTACAGTCAACAGGTTGCGAATGGGGCCTAAGTAACTGGTCACCGGAGCGCGCCAGGCACTAACGCCGATGGTGCCATATTTTATGTTACGTGTATTCATGGGGCCACAACAACTGTGGAGCATGAAGTATGGGGCCACAACAACTGTGGAGCATACACTACGTGAGACACAGCAATTGTGACACGTAGAATACGTGGGGCCACAACAACTGTGGAGTACGTATTAACGCACTCACAGCTGGTCTAGATACCTGTGTTGTGATGCGGTAATCGGCAGGGACACACGGCTCTAGGGGACCCGTGTAGCACCCATATGGTCACGTTATTAATTAAGACAATTAAATAAGATTCCAAGTTCATGTATTTCACGTTCAAGTCATGTTTCACGTGTACGTTCATGTTAAACTTAAAGTTCAAGTACATGTTATGTTTCAAGTTCACATCCATGCTATGATTTAAGTTCATGTCACGTTAAGCTAAGCTTCTGTTTCAGTTCAATTATGTCAACTCATGCCATGTTATGTCATGTCACATTATGCTTATTATTTTATGCCATGTTATGTCAAGTTATGTTATGTTTACTTTCAATTTTGATGGTGCATTCATACCTTTATTTCTATGCATACATCATTAACCTGTGTGAAAGTTTTCTGTTAACTTGCTGAGATTTGTAATCAAATCTCACCATGGTAGTCCCAACTACCATTTTTCCCCGAATGGTAGGCGATGTGTCAGGTTCAGAACAAGGAGCAAATACCGATAGGCTGGAGGATGTTGACTAGACGCCGCAGATGCGATGCAGAGTTTTCAGCTTCTATAGTTAGTTTCTTTTGGGACAGTATTCTAACCTTGTTAATTGAGTTACGCGAGTTACTCGATGAACTGGTTCAATAAGTGTATTTTGGTACTGTAATATAGAGTCTAGTCACCATGTTTTGAGATTACAGTCTTCTGAGACCCGTACTGTAATCGTGGTTATTTATTTTAGTATGCATGGATTATGTTTTAATTCTTTGAGATGTTATAAGTTCGGTGCATAGTATAAAAAAAAAAAAGAATTATCCGCTGCGAATATTGCATAATGCTAGATGCATGTTAGGAACATTGCATCCTATATGTCATGTACGGGGGCAGGTAACCTTGTGTTACATGTCCCGACGCTTCAGATGTCCGTTCTATCCCAAGCGGAATTTGGGGGCGTCACAGGGACTGCTCTGGAGAGGAAGAGAGGTGGGAGTAGGAAGATCAAGGTCATTGAGATTTGAAGAGTTAGGACATTGAAATGGTTTCGGCGTTTCACAATCTCACAATCTTAAGATCAGGGAGGAGAGAGACAACATGTGAAGGGAAAGTGAAGAAAAATAGCGGGTTTCAAGTGACGGCCCGACGTTCATCGGGTCCGATTGATTCAAAACCGACTTTTTCGATTAGATCTAATCGGGTTGCACGGATTGATCGGCCCATTGGGCCTTTTGCATAGTCCTACTTGTGACTACCCTTTTGAAGATTGTGAACTTATTATACGATATTAGTGCACTCCCAAGTGGATTATGTAAAATTTATTTTTATAAAAATATAAAGAAAAGTAGTCTAAATATGCATTTAACGTATTCTTCATTTTATTTCTATTTTCCATTTCTCTATAGGTTTGCTGCTAAATGTAGAAGATATTGTGCACAAATGCAATTATTATTTTTATTTATTTTCTATCTCTTTTTATACTGTTTTTTAAAATTAATTTATCTCCTTGTACTTTTTCTCCCACAAAATATTAAAATGTATAAATTTAAATTATATAAATAAAAAATAAATAAGTTGATATATGGTATATTGTAAAAATTAATATATAAAATAGAAAAAATGATACGGGTACTAACCCGATTATCCGTAACCGGCTATGTTTTAAAAAGTTACACTCTGTTGTTAAAAAAAAAATTTCACACTCTCTCTCGCTCGCTCTGTCTCTCTCTTTAACCCCAAAATCGTCCCAAATCCCTGAAACCCTAGATCCCTCATCCCTCTCAACTACGTGTTTTTCACACTCTTATCTTCTAAAAAGTGTCCTTGATCTTCACCACCCATCGGCCGGACAGCCTTTGCCTGACGCTAACAAATCGCTTTCAGGCTCTCAGGGCCCCATCCAGAGCTTTATCTTCTCTGGTCTCAGAAGATCTCCTAATATGTCTCTCTTAAATTTTCTTCTCTAAACTTGATAAATTTGCTGAAAGGGTCTTGCTGCTCTGTTCTTGTTTATTTGTTTCTTTATAATTTTGCCTTTTATGTTGATCCATGTGGAGGCTTCTCTTTCAAAATAAAGTGGAAAACTGACCATCTAAGTGCTACAAATTGCAATTTATTGAATCTTGCTTTGACCGAGCCAATGGGTACCTTATAATTAGAGTTATTTTCATTGATATATATATATTTATTTTCAGAATGGCCGGAAACGTAAGCTGCCTGAATAGATCGTTGCACTTCTCTTGTAATGTGTTTTTCACATATCTGGGTTTTTTTTTTTTTTTGCTAGATCTAGGTTTTTTTTTTGTTGCTAGATCTGGGTTTTTTATTTTTGCTAAATCTGGGTTTTTTTTTGTTAGATCTGGATTTTTCTTTGCTAGATCTGGATTTTTTTTGCTATATTGTTTTGCACAGATCTGGGTTATTTTTGGCCGGCCTTTTTTCTTTGCTATTGCTTTTTTTTGGGGGTTAACCATGTGTGAAGTTAACATTCTATATATCAAATATGACTATCGATTTTTCTTATGTGAGTTGTTTGAAGTTTATGGAATTGCATAGTTGATAAATGGGCATTGATCACACACACATATATATAGCATCAACGCTACCCATAGAACATGGCTAGCAATAGCAATATTATATAGCATGGACAGGTTCAATCCTATACTGAGATTCATTCTATATGATATTTATGTACAAGACTTCCCTTTCTTTCCAGCAGTACTAACGGCTATTGGGTTTTAGAAGCAGAGGAACTAGTTCATATTCCTAACTGGTTCTAAGTACTCCTGTTTTGAGGCTAGGAAATCCGAGTTAGACCTTAAGCTTTAAATGAGAGAATGTGTAATCAATTTGCTCACTGATGATGAATTCTTATTTGGGAAATCGCAGTTCACAAATGTGACATACAAGGTAATTCTCAAAGGAATGAGAACAACCCAACATAATGCATTATTGTTTTTAAAAATTGGCATGCAGTCCACAGTTGATATTATGATGCTTTCTTCTTCATTCTCATTAATTATTTATTTTCACCTAAACTATTTTCTTTGATGATTTATATTAGAATTGTAGTGTTGCTCAGCACAGTATTTTGTTTTCTTTATATTTGAACTAGTCACATTTTTCCTACTTTTAGGCTGTTGTGGATGTCAAGAAAGTTACATGCATGCCATGTTGTAGGTTTCCTATTTATAATAAGAACAAATGTAATGTTAATTTCTGTGTATGTATCTTACTTGATCATTGATTAAGAATTCATACAATGTTTGGCAGATACCCTGATGTTGAAGCTGGAGAGTTGCCGATGACTAGATCATTGTGATGTAAAACTCATAGATTTGTTCATTGTAAAATTTGATGTTTTGCATTGTGATGTGAACAATGTAATATGTAGTATGTAGTGTATTGTGTGTGTGTGTGTGTGTGTGTTTTTTTTTTTTCAAGAGAATGTATTGTGTGTTGATGTGTATTATTATTTATTTTGTTTTATAAAAATTTTGAATGGACAATATATAAGAAGTTTTAAAAAATTGCGTTAAAAATATTCATTATATAAAAAATCCTATAAAAAATAATATACATAAAGGCCTATAAAAAAATCTTTTAAAAAGTGTTCAAAAGATTTATTTTAAAAAAAGACGCTATTAAAAAGGGCTAAAAATATGTTTTTAAAAAAATATAGGTTTTAAACAAAAAACTTGAATTTTTAAAAAAATACTATAAAACATTTTCAAAAATTTTAGAGTTCTTTTAAAAATAAAAGCAAAAAGAAAGAAGTAACAAACCTGTATATCCGATTTGTAACCAGATATCCGGGTTTAATTGAAGAAAATAGTATTGATACCGGATATCTGGTTACAATCCGGATATCTGGGTCCAAATCCGATACCCGCCCGGTTTAAGACTGGGTTTATCCGGGCGGATATCCACTCGCTTTTGAAAAGCCGGATCTGGATTCGGATGTTCCCGGATATCCGGATCCGGATCCGGATGTACAACCCTAATCAGTACGCTTGCGTGTATTTTAAGTCAACAGTTTTTATTTTTTTGGTTATACCAAAAGAAAATCAAAATCCCACACACTGAAGAATAATTATTCTTATCAATTACTATTCATTATCGATACTCTATATCTTATGAAAAACACTCCCACATACTATAAAAAACTCCATTGTAAAATACAAATATTATTTATGTTGGTTATTTATTTATTTGAAGGGATTCTATTCTTTGCTCTTTTTCAAATAAAATAGGAAAATATTAACACACAACATTTTTCACAACACTTTACACAATTATATTTTAAATAAGTGATATTTTTGTAAAACATCTTATAAAAGTAATATTATTTTATAAAAATATCCTCATCTTATAACATTATTGTAAAATATATTATAAAAATGTGTTGTGTATATATCATTATTCAATAAAATATTCAAATGAGTAGATATTTTTATTTTATGTAGAGTAATGAAATATAAATATTACTAATTTTAGATTTTTTAATTTATTGAAGTAATTGTATTCTATATTTTTTTCAAAATAAAATATATAATTCTATTGGCAACACTGTTGACAGCAGTATAATGTCACAAACATAGTACATAGTAGATAATTAAGGTGATATTATTTTGATTAATTTGGCATATAAAATAAATTTTTTATTTAATCCATAGTATTGATTAATTTAAAATATAAATATTTTAATCATTTTATTTGTCAATTTTAGTATTATATATTTTATAACAAATGAATATTTTTAATTTTTATTTGTTTGTGACAGATATATGAGGAAGAAATGAATATTTATTATGCTAATAATATTATTTGAGGTGCTAAAGAATGGGGCCATTCTACTTATCAATTTTATATTTTATGTTACATATGATATTTTTTATTAACTTAAAATAATTATTCTATTTATTATTTATACACTATATATTTAATTAAAAAAATTTAAAAAAATAATATATAATCCAAGAAGGATTAATATAACTTTTTTAAAGAAATTAGTAAGAAAAAATATTAATTCCAAGCGGAGCTAGGACCCCTCTCTCGCTCGTTCCCAAAGATCAACGATGGATGTTCCAAGCCGAAGTCAATGTCCCTCTAAACCCCCTCAGTCTTCCCGCCTCTCTCTCTCTCTCTCTCATAATCGAAAAGATTTTTTATTTTCATCCCTAACGCAAATGGACGTGCCTGCAACTGACAACTTATGCCGAATCCATGTAATTTCTCTTTGATAGGTAGGCATTCATCCACAGTTCGTATATGATTTTGTCAATTTTTATGTTCCCAGATAATGTTTGTCACAATAACACTGCGGTTTTTAGTAACGAGTATAACTGCTCTTTTGACTAAGCCTGCACAGCAATCTGCCCAAACTAGATTTGGGCCCGATCTGACCCAACTCGCAGGAAAAGTTCATGTCAATTCGACTCGATCCGAACCTTACATTTCGGTTCGGATCAAAACCGTTAGCACCGAGCTTTCCAGAATAGACCTAACCGTAGGAAACCTAGAAGCTTTTGATGCTTCACCTTCCTACTCTCGTATCGATCTATGACGAACCTTGGTCTCTGCAATCAAACCCTGTAGATGAAGTGAAACCCAGAAGCTTTATATGCTTCACCTTCAGAAGCTGGGGCCGTAGAAATTTGTAATAAAGTGGCGTGACCTCTAAATCGTCTTCAACCACAAACACGAACTCGTCGTCAGAGCTCGGCCACCACACCTCCAACCACTGCACCTGCAACCCCGCATTCCTAGTCCAATAATGCATGATTTTTTCTCCAAACCACCACTCGAACACATCCACGAAGCTCAGAATTCGATGTGAATCATCCAATATGAGGGTGTCATTGTTTACGAGGGCAAATTGATAAAAAAACCACCGAAGCCAAAAACATCCAGAATAATCAATAAACCAAAATAATCATACCAATCTATGACCATTACAATCTTTGTTACAAGCTATTTCACAATAGCACCATTACATAAACAGACCCATCTTAAATTGCTGCAAAGCCCTAGGTTTGATCTCCAGAAAATAAAAAATAAAAAAATCCATGTTAAATTTTCTCAGTCATGCCTCCAAAAGTCTCTGTTGGGATCTGGGTCTCGTAAGATCAGGCTCGGCCAGATTTTGTTCATCATCTCCATGAGCACTGTGTCTTTTACCAGCTATTGGAATGTGAATCAGGGTCGAGTGTGAGGGCAGGTGGAGATGTGGAGGGGGACTGCTCTGGAGAGGAAGAGAGGTGGGAGTAGGAAGATCAAGGTCATTGAGATTTGAAGAGTTAGGACATTGAAATGGTTTCGGCGTTTCACAATCTCACAATCTTAAGATCAGGGAGGAGAGAGACAACATGTGAAGGGAAAGTGAAGAAAAATAGCGGGTTTCAAGTGACGGCCCGACGTTCATCGGGTCCGATTGATTCAAAACCGACTTTTTCGATTAGATCTAATCGGGTTGCACGGATTGATCGGCCCATTGGGCCTTTTGCATAGTCCTACTTGTGACTACCCTTTTGAAGATTGTGAACTTATTATACGATATTAGTGCACTCCCAAGTGGATTATGTAAAATTTATTTTTATAAAAATATAAAGAAAAGTAGTCTAAATATGCATTTAACGTATTCTTCATTTTATTTCTATTTTCCATTTCTCTATAGGTTTGCTGCTAAATGTAGAAGATATTGTGCACAAATGCAATTATTATTTTTATTTATTTTCTATCTCTTTTTATACTGTTTTTTAAAATTAATTTATCTCCTTGTACTTTTTCTCCCACAAAATATTAAAATGTATAAATTTAAATTATATAAATAAAAAATAAATAAGTTGATATATGGTATATTGTAAAAATTAATATATAAAATAGAAAAAATTAAATAATAAATAATAAGATAAAAAATTTATTGTGAGTGCTCTTAGAAGCTCAAGAATCCAAATGTTTTTTCTCGTACTTGTCATGTCCAGGTTGGTACTGCATTTATAATTTTTCTACCCACTTTCCATGTAAACCTGTGATTGTGCTGCAATTTCCTGTTTACTTGTTTGGTACGAATATCAATCAATGGACCTTTTTATTTATTTTTAAGGACATTTGGAAAACGACTTATCCCAAAGCTGCCGATCATGTGAACACGGAAAACCATGGTACATCGTTGATGCTATGGACAAAATTCGTGGGAGACTGGCATCAACTTTACAATGTTTACATCCCGTGGGAAAAATATGGCTACCTATAATCTAAGCGTGAACATGGGGGCGTTTGTTATTGTGGTATGTAATTCATATACCTACGCATACTTTTTTCTTCATGTTCAATAATAATATGCATATTATGTAGTTTACACTTGATCTTAAAAGGTCGAAGAAAAAGTTGCCATCTTTGGAAAGAAAAGGACCCAAAAGCTCTACAGGAGGCAATGAGGCATTCAGGACGACCAGGTGGTATGAAAGCGGAAACATTTGACCAGCTACAGCAGAGAATTGCATAAAGAATTATTGAACATGCTATTCGTGGTGTGCTTCCCAAAGGAAGGGTGAGTTTGTTCTGCATATCTTTTTTACTTTTTTTACTCTTATATGCCAAAGCTAAATTTTGCTTTGAATTCGGCTGGATCCAGTCATTATTGTTTATCAAATAAAAGCAATATGTAACCACTATTGCTTGCTCCGCGTGCATGACTATTGACTGTCAATGTCCATTCAAAGCCGAAGTGTTTTCCTCTATTTATGTTAGTTGGGTTACAATCCATTGCTATCTTTGATATATAGTTGTCTGAAGACGGTCAGAAATGGATCTTGAAATTTGAGAATGAAGATGGAAGTCATTTTGTTTTGATAGAGGTTGAAACATAGCATCCATTGCCCTGTAAAAAATTGATTGGATCCATACAAAATCAGCATATTAGTTAATATGCAGAAATTTGAGTCCCATGACAATTAGATACATTATGGTTGGTAGCTAGAGACAGACTTAAGGTTAAAATCTGGACAGAAATTAAAGAACGGTATGGGTTGTAACAAGAAAGGTTAAAAGCATTAAGTTATGATCATTCTTAACAAGGACGTGGAAGGAAGGTCATAGGTACAGTTGTAAAGAGCATAGATTGATGTGTGGTATGGGTGGCATCAATTTCCAAACAAACACCATGAATAATGGAGGCGTTTGTAAGAGTTGATGATCCCTAACTTCGGCTTCTTAAGAGCATTTGTCTGCCAGGTGCTCCAATCGATGCATGAAATTCCTATCAGTGCATAAGAAGCAGCGTTCTATTTATAGAGGACTACAAGATTCTCTAGAATATTCCGTAGCATTCCTATTGGACAGAATTGATACTTGCATTCCGTTGGGATTTTGCACTAGAAGATTCTTGCGAGGTGCTATTCCCTGAGGCAGGTGCACATGCTCTGATATGCTGAATACTAAAAAAAATTGCGCCACTTTGGCTTTTCATGAGTGCGTTCGAGGTAATCTACAAAATATCCCTTTTTAGTCAAACTTATCACATATCACTAAGCTGTGTGGGGCATTCAGAAATTAGAATTCACCCAGTAATTGATAGTTTTATGAGAATTGGGTATTTGTGCAAGAGTATTCGGATCGAATCTATCTTATTGAGTGAAGATTGCAATTGGAGTGCCAAAAGGGTCAAAAGACTTTTTTAGCAGCCATCTGTGTGGATAGTGATCTCCTCCAACTCTGGAAAATCTTGTGCCTATATACATGAACCTTTGGCAGAAGTACGCTATTCAACCATTTACCTAAGGCTTTGTGAAATTTTCAGACTGTTTTCCACTTATGAAAAACACTTTTAATTATTTTCTATGCTTGAAATGTGAGTTCTTGGTGTAGCTTGGCAGAGCGCTGTTCAACCACCTGAAGGTTTACACGGGTCCAAATCATCCACAAGAGGCTAGAGACCGATTGATCTGCCAATAAGGGACTAAAGAATACAATAGAAAGATTCAAATTCTTTTTGTCCACACAAAAATGTGCTGAGTGATCCTGGGCGTGTAAAAAACTTAAATATTGATCCAAAAGTCCTTAGATAGTTGGATATTAATTTGGTTAAACTTTTAACCCTCCATCATAACATTCCACTATGCTTCTAAATCCGACGTCCATGGTGGCCCACTTTATCAACACTAATCCAGTGATAGTCATTTACCTTTTGACGGCTTCACGTATCTATTAGTATTTAATGACTTATTTTCTTTAGTTTTGTTTTGTGAGTTGGCTGTATTTGCTGAGGTATATTGTTAAAAGTATGATATTTTAGGGTGATTAAATTTACTATCTCAGTGAATGATATAGAATATTATGTTTAAAATAAAGAGAGATTTTAAAGGACTATGATGTTTAAATTGGATTTTGGTTGCTGATTGCAAATGGCAAGAGGAATTGTAAGAAAGAATGTTCAAGAAAATGAGGTTGGATAATAATGTCCCCTTTTCTATATGAGGTTGAAGTCATAACTCATGAGGCAGTTAATTTGACATCTTGAAGGGTCAAAGCCTTGCAAGTGTTGACACCTTTAACATCTTGAAGTGGGCTAGACTCTTTAAGTTATGATGTGTGATTTTATAAAAGTAAACTTACGAATTGATGTGATTCAATTTAAGATATCGGATCCACTTTTTAATATAATAAGTTTTACAACCTAACCTAATATATGAAGTCTCATAAGTTTATAAGTTTAATTTTGTAAGATTATTTGTAGATCAAATTGCTCTCTTGGATATTGGAACTTTGGTGCTTGTTGAAAGGTACACCCCTCGGAAGTGCCAAAGTCCGGAAACATGTTAGGGGAGGATTGGATGATTTTAGATATCTTCATTATGTAGCCTATTATCTTCTTGTGATCGTTATAAAATAAGTAATACTAATAATAGATTGGATTTCTTATTTCCAAGTTAGAAACCAACATCTCCATATTCCTTCTCCTAGTTGACCATCACTCTCTCTCTAGCTGTTTGCAGGAATGCTTTTGTTGTTGGCTTTCAGAACCTCAAAAGATAAAAATGGTTCGTGTTTGTGATGGCCCCATGTGTTAAGATACTTAGGATATGAGATTCATTTGTATGTAACACGTGCACGTTGAGTACCTTAGATATTTGCATACGATACAGGGTATTTTGGTGATCATGCGTCTACCCATTTTTGAATAAAATTGGTTCAAAATTGCTCATAAAATTAGCAAAGTGAGGAAGATGGGGTAAGTATGCATGGGATTGAAGTTGTTAAAATTGTTCTTGAATAAAATTTAAATAAATATGTAGGTGCTCTTGCACCAAGCTATTTTTTTTTTTTTTTTCTAAAGAGTGGGAGGGGCTGCCGGCGTAACTTCTCTTTATGGGCACGTCCATAAGAGCTCCACTCGTTGCAACATGTTAGATTGAATCATAGCTACTGACTCTGGGTGGAGCAACCTCTCACCGCCACCCCTCTAAAGTGCTTGCATGTAAAGGTCTCCAAGATTTTAGTTCACAAGTTTTATTAAGATAAGTCATTTCGAACTTGTGACATCTGGTAAGAGAGGAAAAAACGATTCCTTAGCCTTTATCAATTAGATTACCACCTTAGTGGTACTAAATTATTTTTCTTGGAAACAAGCTATTCATATAAAAAGCTATGGCTATGGGTAAGGACCATTCCCTCCTCAAACTCCAAATAAAACTTGAAAGATAAGGCTTTTGTAAGATATAAATGTTTTAGCTATAAAGAGATTCTATAAAAGTAAAGTTATAAATTGATGTGACTTAATTTGATATGTTAGATTGCGAGGTTACTTTTATTATAAAATAAATCTAACATATTATATGAAGTTATGTTAATCTTTAAATTTATTTTATGATTGCAGCACTTCTCTATGTAAAATGCAGAGGCAACATGAGGATAGTAGCAATACGCAATTTGATACTTGAAGACCAGAGAATGGCTTGGTGTTTTTTCTTTCAGCTACGTTTGAGTAGTGAGGTGTTCTCAGATGATACGTGAATAATAGTAAAAATGTGGTAAAAAAATAATGATAACATATTAAATAGTAACGAAAAGTAGTAAAAAATATGAGTAATTTGATATTATTATACTATTATTCAAAATTTTATTATTAATTTTTATGTATTTTTTATTACTATTTATTATTATTAAATATTTTATTTTTATTATTATTTTATTAATATTAACTGATGATGTAAATGAATCCAATCTCCACTTCCCCAACATAGCCTGAATAAACTGCAGCGGGCTCTGCGAGGCCCAGATCTAGGCCCAGTCGCGAACCCCCACAACTCAAAATTCATCAAATAAGAAAAATAAACCAAAAATAAAAAGTCTTCTTAAATACGCATTTCTTTCATCTTTTTGTTTACTCAAAGCTGGAGAGGAAATCGAAATCCCGAGCCTAGGGTTTTTGAACATACTGTAGTATGAAATATCTGTGTCTCTGAATCTATCAATCCACCGCGGACTTCAAATCCTTCACTTCTTAAGGGTCTGTAATCTCACACGGATTTTTTTTTTTTTTTATTTGTCTCTCTCATGTTTTAGCGTTTTTCTTGATCGATCCATTCACTGAGTTTCATCGCTGCTGAGAAAACGGAGAAGAAAAAGAGATAATGTGATTTCGACTTTTGTGCTTCGTGTTGCCTTTTGGTTTGGACTTGTGGAACTCACTCATTTTGTTCTCTTGTTTCCCGGCTGTCGAAATATAAAGAATACCAGAAATCGATAATGGAATTCTGATTTTCTTTTCGTCTCCTCTGTTTTGTTGGCAACCGGACGGACGGTTAGGGCTTTGGTTTTTCCAAAGTTTTATTCTATTTTTTTTTAATCAGAGACTTCTCTTGTTGTCGTTTCTTTTCCAGTATTTTCTTGGTAGCCAACAGTGCTTTTAAAACTTAATTGTTCAGCTAAATTCTCGTTTACGTTGAAGATTTTGGACTTGATGATTGCAACGGCCTTTTTCTGCGTCTTAAAAACAAGATCTTATCGTTGCAAGCTTTAATCTCAATCCTTGCTCTGATATTCTTTTGTTGCTTTTTTATTGGTTTATTTTCGAATGGTACAGCTCGTAGTTGACTGAAATTTTTGGGTTATTCAGGGCCGTCAGTTGGAAAGTTTATTCCATAGTTTCCTCACAGGAACATATTTTTAATAACCATATCTTAAGAAAGAAACGATGTCTGGAAGAAATCGAGGACCCCCTCTTCCATTGAAAGGAGCTCCTCTTGCTGGATTGCCCCCTGCAGTTCGTGAAGTGCCATTTGGCAGGGGGGTGGGGCCAATGCCCCATCCAGCTCTACTTGAGGAGATGAGAGAATCCCATTTCGGAATGGGTCCCAGGCCGCTTCCTCCTCATCCTGCAATAATTCAGGAGGGTCTTGACGCTCAGTATCAAGAAATTCAGGGTCTCTTAGTCGATAACCAGAGGCTAGCTGCCACCCATGTTGCCCTTAAGCAGGAACTGGAAGCTACCCAGCATGAGTTGCAAAGAATGGGTCACTTTGCAGACTCCTTGCGGGCGGAGAAGGACGGTCAGATGAGAGAATTGTATGAGAAGTCTGTTCATTTGGAGGTGGATCTTCGTGGGGTTGAGGCTATGCGTGCTGAGCTTATTCAAGTTCGTACCGATATTAAAGAGCTCAGTGTCGCAAGGCAGGAGCTGACAGGTCAGGTACAAGCGATGACACAAGATTTGGCTAGACTTTCAGCAGATTTGCAACAGGCGCCAGCATTACGGGCAGAAATTGAGTCTATGAAGCAGGAGTTGCAACGTGCAAAGTAGTAGCTACATTGCAGTATTATAAATTTTTTGGTGTGATATTGAGTCTATGTTCTAGTTATGGTTTTACTCATTACTGATAATTTCTATTTTCCTTTGTCGGCATTTAGAGCAGCCATTGAGTACGAGAAGCAAGGATATGCAGACAATTATGAGCATGGTCAAGTGATGGAGAAGAAGCTGCTCTCAATGGCTCGAGAATTGGAGAAGCTTCGTGCAGAGATTGCTAATGCAGAGAAGAGAGCTCGTGCTGCTGCTGCTGTTGGGAACCCAGGTATGCAACTGCTATGAGGTTTATCTGGTCACAAGCGAGTCAACGCATGATGTAAGATGATGAAATGAAAAAAAAAAAAGAAAAAAAAGATCACCTTTTCAATAGAATGATGGCCTCGTTTGGTTACAAAAATGACATGAGATATAAGTTGAAAGTTGAATAAAATATTGTTAG
The DNA here is from genome assembly GCA_011037825.1 of Carya cathayensis. Taxonomy (NCBI): domain Eukaryota; kingdom Viridiplantae; phylum Streptophyta; class Magnoliopsida; order Fagales; family Juglandaceae; genus Carya; species Carya cathayensis. The sequence continues at coordinate 326,558 of QGSO01000145.1, forward strand.
AATATAATTTCTTAATATTATTTTTATTTTGAGATTTGAAAAAGTTGAATTGTTTATTATATATTGTGTGGGAGTATGAGAAATGAGATGATCTTGGTAACCAAACAAGGCCTTAAGGAGTCGTTTGTGTTTATAAGTGATTAATGGGTCAATTTAGCCCAGTGGTGATCCAACTGGCTGTTTAATTATTAAATTCTTCCTTTCATTTTATTTCCATATTTTAATGGATTTGTTAATCACGTGATGCTGATATTATCAAAGTTTTGAAATCCGTTCCGGAGACCATTCCGGTTGAGGTACTGGAACGGAATATTTCGGTACCGGTACGTTTCGGTGTACCGTTTCGGGATTAATTATATATTATATATAAATATTTATATGTATATATAAACTAACAATTAATAAAATAAATACATATATATGTAAGTGTGTATCATGTATATGTGTATATATATAGAAGAATTAAAGATTTATAAAATGAATATATGTTGAAAAAAATCACAAACTTGAGTTAAGATACAAAAATAAAGGAAAAAAATTAAAGAATAGACAGATTATTAAAAGTAACAATACTTCTAGTGCACGGAAAGGGGTATTTGAATTCTAAAAGTACAATTTTATCCATTATTTTTCAACTTATTTACAAGAGAGCTATTTTTTATTTTTTTTAATTTGAATTTTAATTTTGGACCGGAATTACTATTCCGGCCGGAATACCGGAATCCGGCCGGAATTGACCGGAACGGCCGGAATTTGACCGGAACGGCCGGAATTTGACCCGGAACGGAATAGATACCTATCCCATTCCGGTCATATTCCGGCACGAAAAATTCCGGCCATTCCAGCCGGAACGGAACGAAATTTAAAACTTTGGATATTATTTCTCTTGGAGCTTCAATACCTGCACCTATCAAAAAAAATTTATTCCTCGTGGATCTTGTTTGTTTGAAGTGTTCATTGAGTTTTCTTTATATTATATATTTAGTTTATTTTTCTTATGTCTATTTTGTGCAGGGACAGGCTACAACGTGAATTATGGCAATCCTGAGGCAGGTTATGCAGGAAATCTTTATCCTGCTAGCTATGGCATGAATCCTGTGAGTTATTATATACATTTTTAGTGTCTGTGTGGTTGATATACGCATGTTTAGTTGACTGTGAATAACCTCCATCTTCTGTTCGTATTTCTTCTTGCTAAGGATTGGATGCATTGCTATTTCCTTGCAACTTGCAGGTACAGGCGGGTGCAGAAAATTTCCCCCATTATGGACCTGGTCCTGCTTCCTGGAGTGCCTATGAAATGCAACGAGCTCAAGGACACAGATAGACTTTTGTCACTATCACACCAAGCTGTGTTATAACTGGTATCTTGGCCTGCTACTTATTAGATATTTAAGTTTGGAGTGGAAGTCTCGGGTCATGATAAATCCCTGAGATTTGCTCATATATCTGGGTTTTTGTTGAAATTGTACCAGAAAATTGATAATTCATGTTAGCTTGATGGTGCACTATGTTACTTTTCATATGATATCTTCTAATGCAAATATTTTAACCTTCACTATCTCTTATGAGTCTCGATGTGATTTCTTTTCCTCTTATTTTTTGTATGGGTAAAATATAATGCGCTCACCTGTGATGTAAGGTAGTTACTTATTATCTGGCTTAAGAAAGTGTCCAAAGTTTACGGCAATTTCTTACACACAAATTCATCCCCAGTGAAAGTAAAATTTTTGTAAGAGTAGTCTCTCATTTCTTATTTATTTCCCCTTGAATAGGGAAGAAATCTAAGGTCGTTTGTGACCATAAAAGCAATGGACTTTGGGAAACTTGTTATGCATACTTTAATTTCACCCGACATATAGAAGAGAGTAGCCTGGTTTTCTCGTTTCCTGTTGTAGCAAAGGTGGTGTAAAGTTCCTAGAAGTGGGGATCGGAAGCCTACGATTCCCTTTGTTTATCAGGCTGGCCTGGTATGTGCTTGCCCTTAAAATGCTGCCCATACACCTGCCCCCAGAAAATGTTTTTTTATTGTCCTACCCCCTGAAAACTTATTGACTGTTCACACTGTTTACATGTGCCTATACAGCTTTTGCACATATTCATTTATTCTCAGCATTTTTAGGTATATTTGTCTGTCTGAAATTAAGGGGATGTTTGGATGTTGGGAGTTCTCATGAAAAGTATATAAATGTTCATGAATAGTGGTGAAAAATCTTTAGATGAGGTTTTAATATTTGAGTTTTGTAAGAGTTGTGGAAACCATTGAGAGTATGTTGGGAGGTAAAAGTTTTCTAAAAGAGTTTATATGGAGAATGTAATAAATAATTTAAACAATTTTTTTATTTAAAAAAACCAAAAAATTCAGTCACCCCGTGGTAGCTAGAGCATGACCGAAATTGGGCTACCTTTGTGGTGGCCATGGGTGGCCAAGTCCTAGGTCCGGTTGCCCTTGGTTGCCAGAAACTCTGGCTAACCCCGTGTGGCCGCCACCACAAAGTAGTTGTACTTTTGTTTAAAAAATATATATTATATTTGAGGGCGGTTTTTGAGTTATTTGAAAATCCTATTGTGTTTTTATTATGTACATTTTTCATGTTTGGAAATGAAAAACTCTAATTGAAAGAAAACACCAAAATGCTATAAATTGCTTGATTGAGAACCTCATGGAGTTAAGTGAAGGAGATAGCTTATAGTTATGAGATAAAGTCTCTTAATAGACATTTTGGAGTTTTAGCATTTGGTTATGCCAGGTAGATCTTAAAACGCACTACCTTTAAATTTCACTTGCTTACCTATAAAAAAAATCTCACTTTTTGAACCAACCCTTGTTTCAAGTACTCTGGTTAACTGTATTTTTTTATTTGTCTGGTCGAGTGTATGATACTGGCCTTCACATAGTACTTTCTTGTGATTAACTCCTTTGATAGAGTTTGGTGTTTGGTGTGCTGGTAGTATTCTGAATGTTGTAATCTATCATTTTATTGTTGGAATGCTCATAGAACTACTACTAGTGAAGTATGCAATTTTTTTTGGTCCATCTGCAGGGGATATTGATATGTAGTCTCAAATCAAATTTATTTTGAATGCACATGAAAGTGAGATGGAAACAGTTGTGTTGCGTAGTTAAATTATTACCGAAGATAGAACTGATAAAACACTAGTTTCTATATAATTGCCAGCCGCATACGTAATGCAACGTTTTGCGATTAGCCAGGCTAGTAATGCAATGGAAAAAGGTTGAACTTGTTTTACAAACAGGCTGCTGTTTGAGTTGATGACATCAACTAGTAGCTTGCTATAACTCTTGTTTTTGGAAGCCAGTCACTTGGCATTAAGCATTTCCGTGGGTGTGGAAATCTATGTCTATTTTGGGTATAGTTCTGTTTATGGCTCTTTTTAGTTGTAGATATCTTGATGCAGCTCTATTGACTTCTTAGAGCAATGAAGAGAAGAAAATGTTTCATTTTGTTGCATAATTTAATGCCAATATGATCTCTGTTTACTGTAGTGAAGTTTTTAGAAAGTAAGTTTGTTGGTGAGGCTATGAGTTTTATTCAATGGAATCTGTAGCCTCTCTCTCTCTATCTCTCACTCCCAAAGGAAACAGGAGTAAATTGCAAGAGATGGAGGCTATTGCTCATCCAATGTAAATTTTGTTTTGCCTCCATGCGTTTTGCATATGAGGTTCGGTTGAGGATAAGTATTTTTTCACTTTAACAGATTTGTACTAATAGAGGGACAGCCAATAGTTGATTGAGTCTTTTTCATTGTGCGGGGTATCCTTTCATTGCTAAGACATTCAGAAGTGGGGGAAACAAAATGAGTTCTTGTCAAGCGAGTGATTTGTTCTGGAAAGCTATCTTTTATATGTAATTTCTGGTTCTCTTCCTCTTGTGGCTCTTTTGTTGGTTATTCCGACTCTTTATCTCTCCCTTGTTTTGTCCATTGCCACTTAGTTCTTCTTCGTCTCTCCCTCCCCCCACTTTTTCCTTTCTTTGGAGGGCAAGATTCCAGTTTGTGGCTTGTGAGTCGCATGCCACCATATTTGCTCATTTAATAAGGAACTATGAGAACTTGGAAGGAGATATCTGCAAAGCAACAGCAGTAAATTGCAAGAGATACGTGCGTTTATCTCCCAAGTGGGAACAAAAAGATACAGGAAAACTCATGCAATGGAAATTTTTTTTTGCCTCCATAGGTTGTGGGTTTGGGTTTTGAGGATAAATTTACTTTTAATAAATAGATCCCTATCTGTGTATGTTATCGTTTAAAAGAAGGCAATCAAGAATTAGTGAAGTTTATTCATTGTGTGAGGTATTCATTCATTGACAAGATATGTTCAGCAGTGGAGGTGCAGATTTCCTGGTCAAGTAAGTGATTTACTATTATTCTAAAAACATCCACCTTTTATGCCAAATTATTTTTTTTCTTCCCTTTTTGGCCTTTTTGTTGGTTGTGCCCATAGAAAACACCTGTGTGCACACGCCTTGTGTGTTTGTACAATCAGACTGGTTGGTCGATGCAAATTCCTCTTATAACTACTTGTAATCGATTGAGCTAGTGTTTTGTGTCATTGCATGAAAATCTATTGGCTTCTCATTGCAATGTCAAGAAATAGTCTGTCTTGATGGTGCAACACAGAAGCTAGTTGAACGATATCGCAAAATGTTCCTTGCGCCAAATGGCAACTCCCTCCATAGGGGATGGAGGGTGCGATATGACTTTAATTCTGTTTGGGTGGGTGAATTGTATATTACTTATAAATTGTTTAAGAAAAATCTATTTGAATTAAAATCTGAACTGTTTGAATTTACTTGCTGTTTTAATAGGTAATTTTTGACTGATGGAGTTGTTTCTTGTGGTACTTTTTCCCCAATAACCTTGCACATCATAGCTGTTGCTATGTTTATTTCTTTTTTCCTGCCAGTTTCTCTAGCCTTTTTTTATTTAATCAAAATTAGGAGCAAGGACTATGCAAACATATTTTCAATAACAAGTAGGGTGAAATGAAGTGGTGAAGAATAGATATAGTCTTTAAGGGAAATGAATCTTCTAAAGCGAGATTAGGCATTATTTATTAGAAGGAATAAGCATTATTTGTAAAATGCTACTTCTGAGGTTAGAATGTGAGGTGCTTGTTGAAGTTGAGTTCTGAGTTATACTCCCATTTAAATAATCACAAGCAACCTTGACTCCCAATGAGTCAGAAATTTCTAAGACAAGAACTTCTATAGTGAACAGCATTGTCAGTTGTTTTGTTGCTGAAAATAGTGCTTCCAACTATGGAATCTTGAGTTTAGACATTCTGATTTATGGAGAAATTGTTGGGGGTTTTAACAAATAGGCCCAATGGCATGTATGACCTCTTCTATGGGATATTTTTTGCAAGTATGCTAACTAGGGGTTGCTTGGGAAATGAGATGAGATGAGAAATCTATGAATGGTAGTGAAAATGGTTTATGTATAGTAGTGAAAATGTTCGAGTTATGATGTTTTATGGGATTTTGGAAAAAGAGAGAAAAAGTTGAATAAAAATATTATAAAGTTAAAATATTGTTAGAATATAATTTTTTAATATTATTTTTGTTTTGGGATTTGAAAAATTTGAAATGTTTTTTACTTTTTGTTTGGAAGTTTGGGAAAGTTATAAGGTTGGGTAATGATTAGATCAAAAGGTTAAAGATTTGAAATTGAAAAGTGTTTGTGTTTGAATGATGTTTGGGAAGGAGATGAGATGAGATGTGATGAGATAAGATGGGGTGGGATGAGATGAAACCATCCCATCTTCCAAACAAGCCCTAATTGGGTCTTCTTTTTCTGCCCTGGGTGAAAGATCTGTGAAGCGGTTATTTTCATGTAGACCTCAATTTAACTTTTTCTCACATGAAGATCTAATTACTTATCCTTAAGTCCAGTGCGTTGTCTTGACATTGTTTTCTTATCCCTTGAGAACTTTAAGGTATATGTTACTTATAAAAAAAAGGAACTTTAAAGTATATGTGTTTGACCATATTGCTTATCATAAAATAAAAAATATGTGTTCGACCATATTGAATTGATTTTTTTTATCGGTAAACATATTGAATTAAATTTAGTGAGCTTTATTTAGGGGTACGTTTCTCAGATATTAACAATTTATTCCATGATTTCTCCTTGTAGTTGAGTGGCAGTAATAAATTGAATATTTTCAATATTTTGGACTAGTCATACTTGAGTAGTGATTTTAATAAGTTTGGTACCATGTCATTTCATTTTTGGAGTTCTGTTTCCTTTTGTTCTTTGCCATATGTAGGATTATTTTTCTTGCATGGTCTGCAACATATTTTCGTGTGTGCTTGACAGTTGACACGCATATTTTTATTTCCAGGTTTTCAACATGCTGTCTCTAAAATTCTTCTCCTTCTGCCATCCGTCAATACATGAGGTAGATTATTCTATCCTTTTTGTTGATGAGGCCATATTTGGATTTACATTTGACACCTTTTTAAAAAAATAAAGAATTTTTTGCTGCTTGTCTGGGAGATATGGTAGTGTTATGTTGTGGTTCAACTAATTATTCTTGTATCCAGTAATCCAACTTTACTTGCACACTATGATTGCTAATTGAATTTAAAAGTGATAGCTAGCTGGCTATTGGTTGGTCTAACCCCTTATTTTGTTTGGGTTCCTGATTGGCAATTAATTCTTATCTATAATTAAAGTAAATTTCATTTAGTAAAAAAGGGGGAGGGATACAGGGCCCGTGTGTTACAGTATTCCCTGAAATTATATGGAAGTTTAGAAAATCTAAGGGAATGCTTGGGGAATGAGATGAGATGAGAATTTGTGAATGGTAGAAAAATGATTTGGGAATAGTAGTGAGATTGTTTGAGTTAAGTATTTATTGGGTTTTGGGAAATGAGAGAGAAAGTTGAATGAAAAATATATATATATTTTTATAATTAATAAGAGAAATTTTATTCCAAGTAAATAGGCATAGCCCAACATGTATACAAATGAGAAACACCTATTTACAAGCTAAAGCAGAATGTAACTAAAACAAAACATTACAATTGTTCCGTTCCTTACAAGATTCTTCACCCAAAAGTTTAAAGTACGAAGGAGGAACTCCCTAAGTTCCCCACGTTCACAATTATCAAAGCACCTCCCGTTCCTTTCTAAACATAAATAGCAAATTAAGCATAGGGGGATCATCTTCATCACAGTAGTGTTATTACTTTGCCCCCATTACCTGGTCAGCATGCAAAAAAATCCACCACATGCATAGGCATCACCTAGAAAATGCTAACCTTTACAAAAATCTCATTCCACAACGATGTCGCCACCTCACAATGAAGAAAAAGATGATCAATAGATTCACCATCCTTCTAACACATAAAACACCATTCAGCCACCTGAAAACCTCTCTTCCTCAAATTGTCAATGGTTAGTATTTTCCCAAGAGACACCAGCCAGCAGAAGAAGGCCACCTTACTAGGCACCTTGGCCTTCCAAATACTTTTCCACGGATAATTATTGACCCCATGCTGATTAGTGCCTTGTAAAAAGAACTCATTGAAAATCTGGAATTAATTGTATGCCCCCACAGCAAACTGTCCTCCCTGTTTTGATCAAGCTTTATCTCATATAATCTTCATAATAATTCTGAAACTTCACATACTTTTCAATCTTGCACACCTCTGGTAAATTCCACATTCTAGCAAATCATATTGTCAAAAAAATGATAGGAATCAGCCACAACTGCCCCTTTATCTCTAGCAATTCTGAAGAGATTAGGGAAATCAACCTTAAGAGGTGAATCCCCACACTAAGTGTCATTCCCTAAATAGATCTCTCCCCCCCAACCCCCCCAAAAAAAAACCAACCCACCACCGCCACCACACCAATCCCCCACCGTGAATTTAGTATTCTTGACAAAGTCCTCCCATCTTGACCAAATAGATTTCCACTAACTCACTTCAAACATCTCTCTTACTCCATTCATACACCAACTCCCCCACATGCTCCCATGTTTTTTTTTTTGATAAGTGAGAAAAAATATTATTGATCTGAAAGAAATAGGCATAGCCCGCGTACACAGGAAGTATTATTGGTCAGAAAATCATGAACGTTGCTCCCATGTTTAATATCCACAATATTTCTCCAAAATGCATTACTCTCATTTTTTATTTTTTATTTTATGTCGGGGAACCTTTCCAAAGCCTCTTTGGACCCACCTCTGCAGAATAAATCCTGGTCCCATGCCATTACTCTCATTAAGATACCTCCAAAGCCATTTCCCAAGGAGAGCTTTATATTGAAATGTCTTAAGTTTCGCACACCCAACCATCCACAGGAAACCAGAAGATAAACCTTATTTCAACTCACCAAATGAAACTTTTTTTCCCTCCCCATTACCATCCCACAGGAAATTCCTATAAATCCTCTTAATTCTTTTACAACCCAACTGGAAAGAGAAAGGAATGTGAGTTAGCATGCTCTCAATCAGGGTAACTCTTCCAGCTTTAGACAAATATGATTTTTTCCAACCAGCTGACCTCCTAATCTTCTCAATTACCCCATCCCAAATAGAGACTGATTTGTGAGGAGCACCCAAAGGTAGTCCAAGGTATCTCATAGGTAATGGAGCTACCTTACAATCCAAAATATTGGCCAATTCTAGAATATTTCTGACCGTCCCCACTGGAACAATTCTTAATCCAGAAGTATCTTTGAAACATAACAGTTAGGCTCTCAAAACACGAAGGAGATTCCGATTGTTATCACATAGAATCAAAGTATCATTTGCAAAAAGCAAATGTGATACTGAAATACTATCTCGAGTCTCATCACCCACCACAAAACCCGATAGAAATCTTCCTTCAACAGCCGCTTCAAGCATTCGACTCAGTGCATCCATCACTAATACAAAAAGAGGAGATAAAGGGTCTCCTTGCCTCAAACCCCGAGAGCTGTTAAGAAAACCAACCAGATTGTTTTTTTTGATAGGTAAACGGTAATATTAATAAGAATAGGCAAAGCCCAAGTATACAAGATGTATTACAAGAGATTAGACCTATCTAGTTTGCTAAAGAAGAAAGAAGAAAATCGTGTACATCTTGGCCATTAAAGTCTAGCTTAATGGCCCAAAGAAGTAAAGTATTGAAAAAAAGGGAGCGAAGCTCCTCTAGTGTCCTCTCCTTATCTTCGAAGGTCCTTTCATTGCGTTCTTGCCAAATGCACCACATAATGCAGATAGGAACCATCTTCCACATTGCTTTAATCTGTGGGAGTCCTCCCGGTATCTCCCAACAAGCCAAAACATCAACTACCATCGCAGGCATCACCCAGTTCAACCCAATTCTGCTGAAAACTTCACACCACAAAGCTCTAGCTGTGTCGCAATGTAACAAGAGATGTTCCACTGACTCACCGGCTTTTTTACACATACAGCACCAGTCTGCAATAATGATCTGACGCTTCCGAAGGTTGTCAATAGTCAGAATCTTACCCAAGGCTGCCGTCCAGGTGAAAAAAGTGCTTTGGGGGGCGCCTTATTCCTCTAATTTTTTCCAAGGAAAGTGAGAGTTTGGTGTGGCTATAAGAGTCTTGTAGAAAGAGCTTACCGAGAAAATTCCTTTACTAGCAGGTGTCCACCACAAATTATCTTCCCGCAAGCCATTCAGTTTCCAAGAGTAAAGTCGACTGAAAAAAGCCTCAAAACACTCAACTTCCCAGTCTTGAGCAGCTCTACTAAAAATAACGTTCCAATGGATTAGATCCCCTGACCGAGTTAAAAGGTCCGCCACCAAAGCATCTGGGTCACTAGCCACTCAGAACACAACTGGAAAAGCCTCCATCAATGCCTCCCCCCCACACCAGATGTCCCTCCAGAATTTTATACAAGTCCCATCCACCACCAGGAATCTAGTATGATTAGCAAACATTCCCCATCCTTGTCTGATGTGTTTCCAAAGTACCACCCCATGCGGCTCAATCCTCTCTCTAGTACATCAACCCCCCCATGTTCTGCCATGCCTGCAATCAACTACTAGTTTCCATAGTGCTTCTGACTCCATATTGTATCTCCAAAGCCATTTTCCAAGGAGTGCTCGGTTAAACGTTCTTAAATTCTTTATCCCTAACCCACCTGATTGGAGTGGTCTGCACACTTTATCCCACCTGACTAGGTGGAACTTAAATTCCTCTCCCATCCCACTCCATAAAAAGTCTCTATAAAGTTTTTCAATGCGTGCCGCCACACACCAATCGGAGTGTTATTCACTAATATTGAAAATCTGGCTGTTGAAATACTATGTTTAATCCATGACCACCATTTCTCGCCAAAACCAGATCTCCTGAGAATGTAAAGAATAAATTCCTAATTGACATGATCAAAAGCCTTTTCCATGTCCAATTTAACTAAAATTCCAAATTTACCCATTCTTAGTCTGCTATCCAAGCATTCGTTTGCAATTAGAACTAAGTCAAGAATTTGTCTTCCCCTCACAAATGCATTCTAAGACTTCGATATAATCTTGTCCATAACCACACTAATACGATTGGCTAACACCTTGGCAATGATTTTTTACACTCCATTTACCAAGCTAATGGGGAGAAAATCCCTCATCTCCGCTGCACCCGCCTTTTTAGGAATGAGATCAATGAAAGTAGCATTGATACTTTTCTCAAATTTCAGGAATGAGTGGAACTCACCAAAAACTTTCATAATGTCATACTTCACGATGTCCCAACATGCTTGGAAAAAAGATATGGAGAAACCATCCGGGCCCGGAGCCTTGTCCTTAGTCATGCCTCTTACCACATCAAGAACTTCTTCTTCCTTGAAAGTTCTCTCCAACCAATCTGCACTCAATTGATCAATGGGCTAAAACACCAGCTCATCTAGCTTTGGTCTCCATGAGTGTTCTTCCCTAAAAAGCTTTCTCATAATAACTCACAATGTGATCTTCAATCTCCCCAATATCAGAAAGAACATTCTCACTATCTTGAAGAGCTTCAATAGCATTGTATCTACGATGAGAGTTTGCCATTTTATGGAAGAATTTCGTATAGTTATCGCCTTCCTTCAACCAAAGGATCCGAGATTTTTGTCTCCACAAAATTTCCTCCATAAGAGAGAGGCTCTCAATTTCTGCATTCACCTCTTTTTTCTTCTCCTTCTCAAAAGAAAGACCTCCCGCAATTTCCTCATCTTCCAGATTTTGCAGCTGCTCCATAAGCTGTTTTCTTTTATTTACTACATTACCAAATTATGCCCGCCAGAACAAAACTTGGAGTACTAGAAACATTATAAGAGGCCCACCACCTCCTAACCCTTTCAACAAAGCCCTCATCCTTCAACCACATATTTTCAAATTTAAAATATCTTCTCCCACTTTCAATGCCCCCACAATCCAATAAGATAGGATACTGGTCAGAAACAATTTTCTGCAACTTTTTATGCCTCACATCCGGCAATAAGGCTTCCCAAGAAGTCAAGGTAAAAAATCTATCCAACTGGGACCATGCTTTCTGATTTGACCATGTGAATTCTCCCACCATGGGTAAATCAATCAACTGTAGCTCGGAAATTAGGTCTGAAAATTCAGACAGCTTTAGTAATCTGAGAATCCCCTCCACGCTCACAAGGGAACTGAGTAACATTGATATCCCCACCAAAGTGCCAAGGGAGATCCCATCAACTGCAAAGTCCCACCATTTCATCGCACAAAATACTCCTTCTAGAGTCCAAGTTAGGCCCATAAATTCCAGCAAACAGCCATTTGATTCCATTATCCACATTCTTAAAATGACATGCCACTAAATAATTTCCACAGTGGTCTACTAATTCCACAGCCCTCCTATCCCACATAACCTCCCTAAGCTCCATTAGAGACTAACTCGACCCAACCCACCCAACAACAGCTCCAATTAACCACTGAATGATTAACTTTCTTCAATTTAGTTTCTTGAACTTATCAAAAAAAAAAAAATAGTTTCTTGAAAACAAATCATTTCTACCTTCCACTGACGAACCATATTTTTCACCCGGAGGCATTTTCTATAGTCTTTAAACCCTCGAACATTCCAAGAAACAATATTGGGCTTCATTGGGAACCATTGGCAACCCTCTCCATACCTTTATTACTAAAGGCATTCCTCCGTGGTGTTATAGTTGATAGTACACTCCAACCTTTTCAACTCCCTCTCTTGTTTGGAAGCTGTTCTGGATAGTGTAGGTTGACCAACCTCAATGGTGATTAGTAGAGCTCTAAACTGTTCCTCAAAGCCCTCACAAGAAATCCCCACACAATTCCTGATTTCTTCCACCTTCCTCAACACCCAGTTAGATATTTATTAGGCCAATCTAAGCTAGGATTAATAGAACACAGAGGAATAGTATCAGGATGTTCATCTTCGTCTGAAACAATCAGCTCTCCTGCTTCATCAGAAATAGAGCCTTCACCTCCACCAATCACCAAGTATAAATCAGAGCAATTGAACTGAGTACAAGGAACCTCAGAAACAGACTTCTCGATCCTCATCAAACCCTCACAGCAGACATCTTTTTCCACACCCTTATTCCTGTCAATCGAATAAGAACTCGATCCCATAGTGCTCCCCGAAGAAACTCCAATTTTTGTCACATCCTTCTGAGTTACAAGCTCTTCCTCCATCGCCATGATGTGTTTGGACCTAGCAGAACCACAATACTGACCCATATAAGGATGGGAGTCAGTTTGAGGAGTTGCCTGAGACGAATCTATCGTCATATTGCTACCGGGAGGATTGCCTTCGACAATCTTTTTTTTTTTACAAGTAAAAGAGAAATATATTAGAAAAGAAAAGGGCAAGGCCCAAGTACACAGGGGGTATACAAAGAGTCTTGCTACAGACTAAGCACTGCGAAGAGCAGCGTGAAGTTCAGGAAAAGAAGTGCCATTCAGTACAATAGAGGAAGCCCATAGGACTAAAGTATGGTAAAAGAAATCCCTAAAGCCTTTCGGAGAGCGCTCCCTATCCTCGAAACAGCGGCTATTTCTTTCGTTCCATGTGCACTACATTAGGCAAAGTGGTACCATTTTCCAAATATCTGGAATCTGCCCCTTGCCTCGGATTCCTCTCCAACAAGCCAAGAGATCTATTACCTTTCTAGGCATTACCCATGCCAAACCTAGTCTTGTGAAGATGTCGTCCCATAGAAATGGCTTTCGTCGGTGCTGCCACCTGTGTGGCTTGTTTCTTAGATGGAGTTATCCGGGCCCGGAGCCTTGTCCTTAGTCATGCCTCTTACCACATCAAGAACTTCTTCTTCCTTGAAAGTTCTCTCCAACCAATCTGCACTCAATTGATCAATGGGCTAAAACACCAGCCCATCTAGCTTTGGTCTCCATGAGTGTTCTTCCCTAAAAAGCTTTCTCATAATAACTCACAATGTGATCTTCAATCTCCCCAATATCAGAAAGAACATTCTCACCATCTTGAAGAGCTTCAATAGCATTGTATCTACGATGAGAGTTTGCCATTTTATGGAAGAATTTGTATAGTTATCGCCTTCCTTCAACCAAAGGATCCTGAGATTTTTGTCTCCACAAAATTTCCTCCATAAGAGAGAGCTTCTCAATTTCTGCATTCACCTCTTTTTTCTTCTCCTTCTCAAAAGAAAGACCTCCCGCAATTTCCTCATCTTCCAGATTTTGCAGCTGCTCCATAAGCTGTTTTCTTTTATTTACTACATTACCAAATTATGCCCGCCAGAACAAAACTTGGAGTACTAGAAACATTATAAGAGGCCCACCACCTCCTAACCCTTTCAACAAAGCCCTCATCCTTCAACCACATATTTTCAAATTTAAAATATCTTCTCCCACTTTCAATGCCCCCACAATCCAATAAGATAGGATACTGGTCAGAAACAATTTTCTGCAACCTTTTTATGCCTCACATCCGAAATAAGGCTTCCCAAGAAGTGCAAGTCAAAAAATCTATCCAACCTGGGACCATGCTTCTGATTTGACCATGTGAATTCTCCCCCATGGGTAAATCAATCAACTGTAGCTCGGAAATAAGTCTGAAATTCAGACAGCTTTAGTAATCTGAGAATCCCCTCCACGCTCACAAGGGAACTGAGTAACATTGAAATCCCACAAAGCCAAGGGAGATCCCACAATGCAAAGTCCCCATTTCATCCCACAAAATACTCCTTTTAGAGTCCAAGTTAGGCCCTATATTCCAGAAAACCCCATTCGATTCCATATCCACATTCTTAAAATGACATGCCACTAAATAATTTCCACAGTGGTCTACTAATTCCAAGCCCTCCTATCCACATAACATATACCTCTCAGCTCCATTAGAGACTAACTCGACCCAACCCACCCAACAACAGCTCCAATTAACCACTGAATGATTAACTTTCTTCAATTTAGTTTCTTGAACTTATCAAAAAAAAAAAAATAGTTTCTTGAAAACAAATATTTCTCCTTCCACTGAGAACCATATTTTTCACCGGAGGCATTTTCTATATCTCTTAACCCCCGGACATTCCAAGAAATATTTGGGCTTCATTTGGAACCATTGGCACCCTCTCCATTCCTTTATTACTAAAGGCATTCCTCCGTGGTGTTATAGTTGATAGTACACTCCAACCTTTTCAACTCCCTCTCTTGTTTGGAAGCTGATCTGGACAGTGTAGGTTGACCAACCTCAATGGCAATTAGTAGAGCTCTAAACTATTCCTCAAAGCCCTCACAAGAAATCCCCACACAATTCCTGATTTCTTCCACCTTCCTCAACACCCAGTTAGATATTTATTAGGCCAATCTAAGCTAGGATTAATAGAACACAGAGGAATAGTATCAGGATGTTCATCTTCGTCTGAAACAATCAGCTCTCCTGCTTCATCAGAAATAGAGCCTTCACCTCCACCAATCACCAAGTATAAATCAGAGCAATTGAACTGAGTACAAGGAACCTCAGAAACAGACTTCTCGATCCTCATCAAACCCTCACAGCAGACATCTTTTTCCACACCCTTATTCCTGTCAATCGAATAAGAACTCGATCCCATAGTGCTCCCCGAAGAAACTCCAATTTTTGTCACATCCTTCTGAGTTACAAGCTCTTCCTCCATCGCCATGATGTGTTTGGACCTAGCAGAACCACAATACTGACCCATATAAGGATGGGAGTCAGTTTGAGGAGTTGCCTGAGACGAATCTATCGTCATATTGCTACCGGGAGGATTGCCTTCGACAATCAACCTCTTATGCGTAGAAATGGCTTTCGTCGGCGCTGCCACGTGTGGCTTGTTTCTTAGATGGAGTTGCTATTTGAGAAAGCCCTTTTGCCAAATTAACCATATTGAAACTCACCACCAGAGCACCCCCAGAAGGTTCGCCCATTGCTGTTGACTTTCTCTGTGAAGACAAACCAGCCGTTGAAGCTGCCGTAGAAGTGGGCTGGAGCTTCACTCTTTTCGGGCTTGTTTTGCTCTGAAGCCCACTGTTGTTTTGATCTTTCTGAAGAACCTGCCTCTTAATTGGGCCTCTGTCAGGCCCATCTCCTTTATTGTTATTAGAAACCGGAGGCCCAACCCATCCCCCCTTTTGCTTGACATATGCTTCATTATTGTCTTAAAAAATAAAGCTTAAGCCCGAAATTAGGCCCAGTCCATTATCAACTATTTTTATCAATGAGTCCAGTCTCTCCTTCTACCCCTGGAGCTTTGCCCGAATGTGCCTTAGTGACCCTTCGATTCTCCTAGTTTCTGCAACTTCTGAGAATGCCAACCGTTGACCCCAGCAACAGGAAGCTTCCTATTGATCAAATCCATCGATCTTTCCTGCTTATAACTCGCAGTCGTCACTGCCTCGTAATGCCTAGTATGAACTTTTGCAGATGCTTTGCTAGAACCCGGAATATCATTCACTAGTGCCATCAAAGTTGACAGATAAGGGACTTCGTGGGAAGAGGAAGCCCCTATGTGAGGGTTAACCTTTCTCACCTCTTTTCCTTTGAAAGCCTTATTATTAGAGCCATTGAAGAAGACACCTTTGTTTTCAGAGACAGAAACAGAGGAACTTGAACCAACAACTTCTCTCACCTTCCTCACAAAACCTTCCCAACCACTATCATTTCTTCCTTCTGGACTAACAATTATGTCCTTTCCTTGCCCGTGCCCAGCTCAGCTAGTTTCATAAACCTACCGTACGTGTTTTGACTAAGTTGGAACAAGAAAACTCTATTGCCCTCCCTTCTAGTATGATACGGAGCCCTATTACTTGAGAACTTTGAGCAATCCTCAACCGCCTTGGCCAACCAAACCACCGCATCTCTATTGATGTGTGCCTTCGTGAACTTTCTAAAGTTCTCAACTATGCAAAAAAGATTCCCCCCCTCCCTTCCGATTACGAACAGCTTAGCTTCAATCCAAACACTACACTCCATCAACCATTGGGAATAGATGGACTTTCTATAGGACCTATTACGCCAAAAACTTAAGAGAAGAAAAGAGCAAAAACTAAAACTAAAAGAAGAGAGATTAAAGGATTATCCCATGAGGGAAACGCAGGGAATGGGAAGACGAAAAGTCATAGAACAGAGAGAGAGAGTAAAAAATATTATAAACTTCACATATTGGTAGAACATAATTTTTTAATATAATTTTTGTTTTGAAATTTGAGAAAAGTTGAATTGTTTTTTGTTTGAAAGTTTGAAAAAGTTTTTTTTTTGTATACGTGAAAGTTTAGAAAAGTTGTAATGATTAGTTTGAAAAAATTGTAATGATTAGTTTGCAAATATTTGTGTTTGAATGATGTTTATGAAGGAAATGAGATGAGATGAGATTGAATGAGATGAAAATTATTTCCAAACATCTCCTAAGATTTCAAATTTCTTAACTTTACCCTATCAAGTCCCACCCTTCAAAACATAAAGGCATCATGTTCCAATTGGCAGTGATTTGAGAGTTATTCCGAATGTCCCAACAAGCAAAAAGACCCACCATCCTTCTAGGCATCCACCCACACCATTCCAAATTTCCAATCCTATTAAAACCCTCATACCATAGCGCCCTTGCCACCTCACAATAAAGTAATAGATATAATCTACTGTTTCTCCACATTTTTCTCTGATGTAACACCAATTCATAACATTTAGGGTGTAGTTTGGATTCAGAGATGAGATCAGATGGTTTTAGGTGAAAGATAAAAGTTAAATAAAATATTGTTATTATTGTTTTGGAATTTGAAAAAGTTGAATTGAGATTTGAAAATTTTGAATTGTTTATTATATTTTGTGTGAGAATTTAGGAAAATTGTAATTATGAGATGAGATTAAATAAGTTGAAATAGTTTTTGAATCCAAATTGCACTTCCTCAGCGATTATCCAGAGTCAGAATTTTCCCAAGGGATGCAGTCCAACCAAAGAATACAACCTTGGATGGCACCTTGCTCCTCCATATACACTCCCAATGTAAAGATGTACAACGTTCTGACATGACAGCACCTTGTACATAGATCTAACAGATCACTTCTTATTTCCAAATGAATCCAAATCATCCTTTCCATCTGAGCCCAACCAATACTCGTGGCATACAACAATCTAAACATATCGGAAATTGCATCAGTTTCCCAATCATGCACAGATCTAGTAAAATGCACATTCCACCGAGGGGAACCACTAGAACTGTCCAAAAGATCTGCCACGGAAGCATCCTGATTATGTACAATCCGGAAAAAGCGGGGAATGTAACCTTAAGGGCGTCATACCACCATACTGTAATGTCAAAAACTAATCCCGGAACCTCACCAATTACAAAACTAACACGTATGGCAAAATCTCGCAAACCACTCCTAATGTTTTTCCACAATCTCACACCATGTATACTTCTCCCCTCTTTAGAACACCAACCCCAAGCACTCCCATATTTGGAATCGATCATGGCCCTCCACAATGTCTTGCTTTCCTAATGATACGTCTATAACCACTTCTCTAAGAGGGCTTTATTGAAGGTCTTCAACTTTTGAACCCCCAACCCTCCACGAGACAATGGGGAACAAAACCTTATCAGTTATCCCAATTAACCAGGTGCAACTTGTCCTCCTCCAACACCTCATAAGGTGATTAGAAAGTGTGTTTTTTATTAAGGTGATTCTCCCCCCTTTGCTTATTTTACCTAAACATGCCATCCTAAGGATAAAAGCTACTTATCAAATGTGCTGTGGAATGCAAAATAAGCTTTATTTTGGGTAGTTGCCTGTGGGATTTTTCTAGACACTGTTCAAATCCAATTGTACGAAGATTTATTGGTTGCATTACACTGACAGGCTGACAGGAAATCATTGGGGCTTTTTAAAAAAAAAAAAAATTTAATCTTGTATTTTCTTGTGGCTGGATAAATAAAGTATATGAATGTTTGGTTCACAATCTGATGACATGATTCCTTGCGAATTCATTTTTGTTGATCATTATTCATTGTTTCATTCCCTGTGCCAACCCCCCCACCTAGCCTTTTTAGGGGCTGCCCGAGATCAGTGGCCTGGCTAGATCAGACTGGTGTATAGAATCGTGTCCACGGACGTATATCACCAATATGGTTTCTATACTGTAGTGGGTTTTGATCCGCGCTTCTTGATCCATCATTCTGACTTGTATTTCTTTCAGTGACGGCCTCACCTCCGTGGTTGCGCAAAACAATGAAATCATCTTTGAATTTTAATGTGGATATGAAAGTTACTTTGGTTCGAACACCTATGGGCATAATGGGTTGGTTTGTTGAAGGCTCCTTTGTCCGTTGACTACAACTACTGAATCACTGATGGTGATCGTGACGAGGATGATGAAAATTAAATATGAGCTATTGGTTTTGGGTTTTGACGAGTATACTCAGATCTTTGGAAAGAGTGAACAAACTGAATATGAACACGACAAGAGTGCTGATGCCTCTGCGGTCGAGCTGATGCAGATGATGAAATGCATCTGAAGAGCCTAGTTATGGTTCCCGTATGCTATTTGATGCAATGCATTAACAGCCAGGTCATAGAGGACATTTCCTGTGATTACATGGACATAAACAGCACAATCATCATTATTGCCGATTCAACTCTTTTCATACTGTTTCCATTCTATGTTTTTTTAATTTTTTTCGTTTTCTTTTTTGTATTTTCTTAGATCATCACGCGAGAGTTGGGGAACTTCAGAGTAAATATATATATAGATATACCATAAATTTTATTAAAAAAAATAGTGACAGTGACCGTTGGCAAAGTTGATTGGAAGAGTTGGCCTATTAGTATCTTACATAATGACATTTATTTAAAGTCAAGACTCTAGACTGCGTTAAAATGTATGTTTGTCAGTCAATAGGTGAATGCTTGATCTTAGAGTATTTACATCTCATTCTTCGTACAATTTTCTATAATTTAACTAAAAAATATATTTCCCAAATATCATTCATCTTTTAAAAAACTTATACGTTCCATTCTCTATCCTTTATCTATTATATTAAAATAATATTTTTCTATTATTTCTTTATTACTTCTCTCACTTTTATTTATAAACTTAACTATTCAATATTTTTTCTTATGTTTTGAATTATTACTCTAGTGATTATTTTAAACAAAAATTTAAATTATTTTTGTTGATATGATAATATTTTTAAAATTAATTTTTTATATTTTCTTAATTAATTAAATTATTTTTAAAATTATTATTTAAAACTATACAAATATAAGTACGAGAGAAAGTGTTGAATATTGGAAGAATAATTTATTTTATGTATTAGAATAACATATTGATTAAAAATGGTTTGGGGAATGAATATTGATTCCCTATATTTGGAGAATTATTTTTTAAATATTTTTCCTAAAATGGGATATTTTGATCAAAACCTTAAAATAAATCTCAAATTATAGGGAATGTGGTGTTTTGTGACACAGAATGTGAGTGCTTGGTATAAAAAACTGTGAGATTAGTTATAAGTTTGACACAGACAAGTTTTATTTTTTATATTTTTTATTTATATATATATTTTCTGTAAATAAGTAGGTTTCACTAATAAGAAATAAAGTTTTTTTTAATACGTTTTTAAGGTAGAATCTTTGTATGGGACTTTTCAATTTGAATGCAGCTACTATGTCGCCTGGAGAACAATGTTGGGTGTGCTGCCCAGTTGTTTTTTATTTTTTTTACATTTTTAAAAACTAAATAAAAAAATATACTAATACACTTAAAATCACTTCTTTAATTATTAAGTAAAAAAAAAAAAATTACCCAACAGTATACTGTAGCGGTACAAGTAGGGTGACAGACCAGTTTTTTCCTTTTTATTTAGAATTTGTACAAATCATATGGGTACAGTGAGAAAATAACAAAAGGCATTGTCCCATACATAGATCCCAATTTAATTAAATAAGATTTTTCCTAGGACAATTTTTGTGGTGTGATCATATAAAATCAAGCTATTTTTATTTATTTTATATAATTATTATAATTTTTTTAAATTTTCACATAAAATATAATAAACAATTTAATTTTTTCAAATTTTAAAATGAAATTAATGTATCAATTTTTTTTATAATAATATTTTGTTTAACTTTTAACAAACATTTCATTTCATCTAAACCAAACAAGACTTGTTGATTCTTAAATCTACCCTTTCTCCATTTGGTCAGGTATAGAATTGAATGGAAGATTGATTGAACAAAGAGAAATAGTGTAGAATACAAATAATGGATTTGCCTCAAGATTATAAAGTAGATTTGATACATTATATTAAATCACATAAGTTATGTATTTACTTTTATGAAATTTTTTTGTAAACCTAACCAGAATAAAATTTTCAGCATAAAAATATAACTAGATTAAGATATTATGGATAGCATTAATATGTAAACGTGTCCAGAAGAGAGATGGTACTTCTCTCATATTTAGAGTGATTAGTGTAAAAAAGTTTCAAATAGGTCACATAAATTGGTATTAAAAGTACTAATCAAACATTAATATTTCTATTTGAGAAGATGGTNTTAATTTCATTTTAAAATTTGAAAAAATTAAATTGTTTATTATATTTTATGTGAAAATTTAAAAAAATTTTTACATGGACACGTCTTTTTTTGGTGTGATCATATAAAATCAAACTATTTTTATTTATTTTATATAATTATTATAATTTTTTCAAATTTTAAAATGAAATTAATATATCAATTTTTTTTATAATAATATTTTGTTTAACTTTTAACAAACATTTCATTTCATCTAAACCAAACAAGACTTGTTGATTCTTAAATCTACCCTTTCTCCATTTGGTCAGGTATAGAATTGAATGGAAGATTGATTGAACAAAGAGAAATAGTGTAGAATACAAATAATGGATTTGCCTCAAGATTATAAAGTAGATTTGATACATTATATTAAATCACATAAGTTATGTATTTACTTTTATGAAATTTTTTTGTAAACCTAACCAGAATAAAATTTTCAGCATAAAAATATAACTAGATTAAGATATTATGGATAGCATTAATATGTAAACGTGTCCAGAAGAGAGATGGTACTTCTCTCATATTTAGAGTGATTAGTGTAAAAAAGTTTCAAATAGGTCACATAAATTGGTATTAAAAGTACTAATCAAACATTAATATTTCTATTTGAGAAGATGGTATTTTCGTTTTTTAAAATATTTGAAATAAATATAGATGCAGTTTAGATATTGAGATGAAATTAAATGAAATGATTTTAAATAAAAGTTAAATAAATTATTGTTATAATATATTTTTTTGATATTATTATTGTTTTAAAATTTGAAAAAATTAAATTATTTATTATATTTTATGTTGAAATTAAAAAAAATTATAATAATAAAATAAGATAAAACATTTTTACTATTCAAACGGCATCATAATTATATCACGTTTTTTATTTTTATAGTTATTGTATTACATAACAACATTAATTATCCGAAAAAGAAAATAAAACGTATTTTAAAGGGAGGGCTTCTTTTCGACCTTCCCGCCAAATTCTTGTAAACTTCGAAACAGCAAAAACCCAATTTTCAAACTGATATAATTCGAATTTCGTTTTTAAGTATGTTGTTCCCGGGGTTCGCTTCCCACCACTTCCAACTCCAATATTTTATCTAGTCCCTCCTTTCTTTTTCTTCGCGCTATCAAATCATTCACAACAATCAAAACCCAGAAACTCATGGATTCCAAATTCTACGGCCTGCCTCCTCTCAAAAGATTCAGGCTGATGCAAGAACAACAACAACAACAAGAAGAACAACTTCAACAACATACAGGTACGGCGGTGTTTTCTTCACCACTTCCTGCTAAGAAGAGAAAGGAATCCCGGGATTCGCCTTTTATTTTCCCTGATCCCATTGCTGCCACTGACAGTGCCACCACCTATTCATTGCCCGCCAAGAAAAGGGTATGGGCGCTTCAACCCAATTTCATTCCCGACGAGGTTGTCTCGCCTCCTTTCGACCTCAATGTCGAATACAAGCAGGCTCCAGATCTCGAGGAAGAAAACCAAGTCAGGAAAGAGAAAATCTCATTCGCAAAGGGTGTCGATCAATCTCTTCTAAATACTATTCCCGGAGAAGAGGGGGATGCTACTACTGCTGATGTTGTTCATGTTGATGGTAGTTGTGATGATGATGATGGGATTTTCTGCGCTGTTTGCCAAAGCACGGATGGGGACCCCTCAGACCCAATTGTGTTCTGTGACGGTTGTAATCTAATGGTGCACGCCACCTGCTATGGCAATCCCCTTGTGAAGGGTATTCCCGACGGTGATTGGTTCTGCGCCCAATGCCAGATTTCTTCCTCTGAAACCGAGAAATATGGAAAGCCCTCTTCTTGCTGCCTATGTCCAACCAACGGAGGTGCATTGAAACCCACAATAGACGGCCTCTGGGCCCATATTGTGTGTGCTCTTCTGGTTCCAGAGGTGTTCTTCTGTGATGCAGAAGGCCGGGAGGGTATTGACTGCTCTAAGGTTCCAAACAAGAGGTGGGAAGACCGGTGTTATGTTTGCAAGAGTACAAGTGGATGTGCTGTTCAGTGCTCGGAGTCCAACTGTACTCTGGCCTTCCATGTCACTTGCGGATTGAAGGAGGATCTTTGTATTGAGTACAGAGAAGGGAGGAAGAAAGATGCTATTGTCGCTGGGTTCTGCAAAAAACACACTGAATTATGGAAAAAAGTTAGTTTTATTTTATTTTATTTTGGCTTATGCCATTTGTTATAATGTTAACATGATTGAACGATGGAGTATTTAATCGGATTTTGTACTTTGCAGCAACAACAAACTGGAAAGTTCAAGATCGTGGCCAGAGATGAGCGCGAATAGCTTGATTGAGGTCACATTCCATCCTTTTCTGGTAACCTATGGTTAGATCTGCTAGTTGGTATTTAGGAATAGGATTTTGCTTTCGTCGGAACCGACAGATTCATGTAGTTTTCACTTAATTATCTTAATTCACATTTCAATGTGACATCTTTTATGCTTTTGTTACATGTTACACGAACATAGGTAAATAACCGTTCCCAACTCGTAGGATGAATCTAATGTAGAAGTTCATCAAATAACCGTTAATGAATTTTCACTAATCCAAGAAACATGGGTTTGCTTATAAAGGTGACTCATGGGGAAGACTGAGCTTTAGAAACTTTAGCGAGGCTGTAGGAACTGGGAGAGTAGATCTAATGTCTATGTTCTGTTATTCTCAGGTTTTATTGGTAAAAAAGATTAATTATTGTCGTACTACGATATCTTGTTCGAGATTTGGCTCCTCAATCTATTGGGTAACTTAACTAGGAATCATCTTTATAATTATGGAATGGTGTCCAATCTTCTTAAGGGGATCTCTCGCCAAAACTCCTAACTCTGTGTCTGAATTACATCTTTGAAGTTACTTTTGCTGATATGTGATAATTGTCACGAGCTCTTTTGTGTAAGAGTTCCTCGTTCATTTACAGTTTGCCGACGATGATTTGAAGTCGGCGAGCTGAATTCCAATTGCGTTTTTGAACATCTATCAAAATCTTAAGTATTTAACTCATGCACATTAATAAGGGTCTAATATTCATACGGTCAAATGAAGCAGCATGAGTACGACAGCCAACATCACACATTACGATTTGTGGCTAACACATTTGCTATCCAGCTTGCTGAATTGGAATTCAATGCCATAGTTAGGCTCCAGTTGCCTTGTTTGAAATGTTCAATGCAAAAGTTTAATCCATTGCTATGAGATTTTTGAGGTTCCATTTAACTATAAATTACCAGATATGTTTGAGGCTAACAAAGAGGTTTCAAACTCAAAGTTCTCATTTCATCATTACAACTTTTTTAAATTTTTATATAAAATATAATAAATAATTCAATTTTTTCTTAATTTTTTCAAATTCTAAAATAATAATAATATTTTATTTTAAATTCAAAATTCTTATCTTACTTACTAAATTGAAACTAAAATGAATATAAGTATGAAGAGAGATAGATTATGCTGATCTTACAATGTTTAATATTTTTTTTATGAATAATGTTATTTTGTCTTTCTATTTTGCTTATTCATTTTGACCATTTATATATTTAATTTTTTTCTTTTAGTTATCGATTAAGTAAATGATTATTAGCGTTAAAGTTAACACCGTTTGTTTTAACGGTTTGACATATAAAATGAAGACATAAATGTTGAGAGAGATAGCATTCAATGTTGTTATATGATTTATTAATCACAATAATTATAATACTTAATAGTTTATATAATAATAAGTAATTAAAGATTAGTTATTATATTTTTCTCTTTCTCCTTAACATATACACGTGTATTATGTGCATAAAGACGTGAATCTCTAAGTATAATATATGTGTATTATACGTTTCATTAATTCAGATTATTGAGTATTCCAAATTTAAAAATCTCATATAATATATAATATAAGTGTGTTTAGTCAAAGTGTTTTTTTTCCCATGGTAGTAGGACGTAGCTTCCGTTAAGTCATATTCCACATGTGGGCTTGCTATGGTGGGCACGTGACAAAGGCCGTGATCATTAAGCTAATCAAGAAAGAGTAAATTCGGCCAACAACTTCAAAATATATTTTAGATTTATATATATACTATATATAGAAAATATTATACCACAAATTTTATAAAAAATTATGTTTTAACTTTATGTTGTCCCTTGATCGAATCAACCAACAACAAAATAAGAATTTCAATGTTGTCTCTATTGATCGTCTACAGGATGACATAAATTGATGAATTATAATACAAACATCAAGCAACACATATTTTGAACTACCGTTTGTGTTAAACTTTTATTAAATTTTTCGTATACATCTTTACTAAAATTATGGATGTTATAAACATGTATTGGATTATATGATATTTTGAACTAATTTTTTTATTTTTTCCAATATGCCTTAAATTATTAAGTGACATATATAATTTTTATAAAATATATATTATTTTTTACAAATAATCATTTCATACAATTAGACAAACGTAGCTTTGCACGTTGCTCTCCATCTAGTATATATATATATGTATGTATGTATGTTCCTCATGATTCCAAGAAATGCAGCACATTAATTATCCCATTCATGAGGGAGAGAGAGAGAGAGATGATCAGAGATGATAACATTTTCCTTCAGTTTCGAAAAATATATATGTATTACAACGTCTTTAATTTCCAGTTAAAGAACGTACAAAACGTACAAAGCTAGCTTTATTTATTATTGCAAGGAGCCAGCTAGCTCTATTTATTGAATATTAATTCCAGTGCTGATCAATATTACACAAGGGAGGTTGTTAAGCAGCGTTCCTCTCAAACGTAACAGGAAGGACACTACCATCCAAGGCCAAAAACCTCTTCCCATTCTCAACCAAACCACCAGCAGTTCCACAGTTAAACTTACACGTGGGACAAACATCGGTAGGACACCATGAAATCTCGTAGATATTACCTCCGACTGCAGCTTTCACTATCCTAAAGTAATTTCTGGTACTTAACTCACTTTGATCTTGTCCGATTACAATCAATCTCCTTTCAGTCTCGGGGTCTGTTTCGCCCACCATCCATGCATTTGACTGCACACAGATTGTGAATGCAGAGAATGCAATTCTGAAGTCCCTATTCTCCCTGATCACTGTATCTTCCTCAGCGAAAGGTGTGAAGATAACAGGGAAGCCTTTCGGGCCTGAAACATTCTCTTGGCCAACGTAAAACGGGCACGAGTCATTGCGATTAATCAAGGTGAAACGGCCACCATTGTCAGTAATAGCAGGATTGATGTAGTATTCTACACCACGTTCAAGAGGACGTCCCTCACTGTCAAGCACAGGAGAGGGAGAGGATGATGGTTGGGCTACTACTGCAGAAATGGCCAAGACTAGCCAAATGGAGCCAAGACTGCCAATCAATCCGATCATCTTCATTTCGAGTATTCTCGTACAACAAATGAATTTGCGAAGGAACAATTTCTGGGCTTTTTAAGAATATAACTTGTATTTGTATTTGGTGTCTGTCTTGGCCAATGGCCATGGCGTGGTATTTATAATTTTATAGATTTGGTGCGTGCATGTTTGGGGAATAAAAGTCCGAGATTCTTATCTTCTTTAATCATAATTACGTGTAGTACCAAACGATCTAGGTGACAAACACCACTTCTGCAATCTGAACGTGTGAGAGCCGAGGTGGTCGTTTATGTACAATACAGTTCTGGGTAACAAAATTGTCTACGTATTTTGAGGCCGGAAATAACAACAATGGAAGATTTTACAAGTTTTCATTAAAATTACATTAATTGCGAAGATAATATCAATATATACGTAGTTTTATTTTGGACAAACTCAGCTGAGCTGGGCCACTTATTTTGAAGCTTGGATTCATGTCACCATGTTAGCAGCAAGCTAGCCCAATATTCACACAAAATAATAAGCCTACACATGAAGCCTATCCATCTCTTTCATGGCTGCAGGTTGGTGGTGCCTAACTAAAGGAAATCTTGAAAGCCATGGAAAAAAACTGCATCTTTTGCTCCCAATATTTCAAACTTGGCAACTACGTACTGGGGCCGGGGGATGTCTAAGAATTCAATTTTCATTGAGAACCTCATATCTATGCATGGTATATATCCATAATCAGTCCTTCTATATACCACCGCAGCGGTGAGAAACCGCGGGGAAAATAAATAGATGAAAGGAAATCAGAGAACATGATGAAGAAGACAGGAATCGTTAAAATCCTCAGGCGATCACTTTGCAAATGGGAAAAAGTTTAGAAGATTTTCTTCCACTTTACCCCACTTCAGTATAGAAATCAAATCATCAAGACTATTATCAATCAGATATTCCTTAAAGAAATCTGTAATAAATAAAAGAACTCCTTTGGCCACAAGGTTATCCTCAAGCAGTGGCTGGAACACAGTCTCTGGTGGAAGACCAGATAGCTTTTGAGAGAAAGCAAATGCTGTGAAAATTGCCAATTTCCTTGTTTCATTCTCCTTAAAAAGCTCCAAGGACTGCAGGAACCTTCGCATGAAATTTTCAAGGTTTTTTATGAGAAATGGCCTTCGCCTTAAAATTTTCTGTATGTAGATTACAGAAAGTAAATAGTTTCACGTTTAGCATCACATTTTATTTTAAGAAGAATTTTTCTTTTAGATTTTTACTCTTTTTATCTGTCCGACAAAAATAAATCTCGACCGCAAAACTAGAAGCTCGTTTCATGTTGTTGCCACTCAGCTCAGCACATTCCCCTTTCCCTCTTCCTCTCCCTCTGTGTTCTTCAATTTTGGATTTGTGAGATTCAAAATTGGAATCAAAGGGATTAATCTTGCCAGTTCTTCAGAATTGCTTTCTTTTTGAATTCTAAGATATTTCTCAATTTGATTATTTGAAATTTGTATTTTTTTCGGAGCTTCGGAAGGTAGATTTTTTACAGTGCTTGGGGAAGATAAAGGAACTTCTGTGCTTGGAGAGCATTTTTGTTTGAAAGTTAGAAATGAGAAGAAGATGAAGGAACGTTGAACCGTTTTGAAAAAATAAAAATAAAACGGTGCCATTTTATTTAGTGCCACAAGGGACACGGCTATCCAATGGTTTCTCCAGCCGGTTACAGACAGCATTTTTCATCCACAAAACATTGCTGATGATCTATAGCCCTGCCAACTTCCACATGCGAATACGCATATATAGAAAGTACACATGATTTTATGATCTTTTATGAACCCTAGTTTGCAAAAATCCTAGCTAGCTAGTCGGTGCAAATCAGCACAAGTTCCTTATCAAGTTACAGATAATAATTAGTTTGAGCACGAATCATCAATTTCGTACCAAAAAATAAAAAATAAAACGTGGGATTAAGATTAATTACTTTTACATGTAATAATATTATAGCATGCATGCATGGTATGATGTAAAATTTAACAAAAGAAAATCCAATTTTTTTAACAACGTCGTACGTACGTTATGTGGAAAGATAGATAGCCAAATCCAAAAGAGAAAATTTATTTTTTGTTTTCGAGCATGTCCTTGACAATACGTCAGTACTTCACCCCAGCTTCAATTAATGCTGCATGCAAGCTACCGCGCGTACAAATGATTGATGTTGATTCCATGTAGAGAGAGAGAGAGAGAGAGAGTCATAACATGAGATTGAGATCCCTTTTATTTCGAATACATTTATAATTGTTACAATATTATTTCAAACAAGTGAAATTAAAATAGGTATGGCTGAGCATTATTTAGTATCCATTAGAAGGAAGTACTAACACACTCAAGCCTTCCTCTCAAACATAACAGGAAGCACGTTTCCATCCAATGCGAACAGCCTCTTCCCATTCTCAACCAAACCACCACCAGTCCCACAATCAAACCTACATGTGGGGCAAACATCCGTCGGACACCATGAAATCTCGTAGATATTGTCTCCGACAGCAGCTTTCTCTATCCTGAAGTAATTGCCAGTGCTTAGCCTGCCTTCGTCTTCTCCGGTGACAATCAATCTCCTTTGGCTCTCAGGGTCTCTCTCGCCAAGCTTCCATGCAGTTGACTGCACACAGGTTGTGGACGCAGAGAATACAATCCTGAAGTCCCTGTTCTCCCTGATCACCGTCTCTCCCTCGAAGAAAGGCGTAAAGATAACAGGTAAGCCATCCGAAATTGAACTATTTTCTTGACCAACGACAATGGGCATGGGTCATTGCGCTCAATCAAGGTTAAGCGGCCGCCACTGTCGGTAATAGCGGGATTGATAGTATTCTACACCGCTTTGGAGAGGACTTCCCGCACTGTCAAGAACAGGAGCGGGAGACGATGATGGCTGAGCTACCACCGCTGATATGGCCAAGACCAGCCATATGCTGCTAAGGCTTCCAATCAATCCGAGCAACTTCATTTCGAGTACTAACTCTCGCACAACAGATGAATTTTCTAGATCGAAGGTACAATTTTCTGGGTTTCTGAGCTTGTAATTTGTATTTGGAGTTGGTGTGTGTCTGGGACGAAGGCCAGGGCGTGGTATTTATAGATTTGGTGTGGACGTACGTGTTATGTATCATTGAGATGAGTCGTGGAAGAGTGGTGAAGAAAAGTCACTACTCTTATCCTGTTATGACTTTTTTTTTTTTACATTACACGTGTAATTATAACTAGTAAATTAATTCCACACCAGAAGATAAGACTTCTAGAACCCGCGTGTCACGAGGTTGTCTTCCAATTGGATACGGTTCCGGGTGGCGAGCCTGCCTTGGCAGTTCCAAGATACAACATGGGAGGGAACAAATTGAAACAAAAAGACGGTAACGAAATGTCAAACCATGGCATCCACAGTTTCTGAACCAATTCATATCATTTCCAATTATTTCATCAAATTGGAGTTTGATGATTTAATCAAAGAGAAATAAATACAACATTAAATGCTTATACAAGATTTATTATGTCCAAAACTTATATTAAAAAAAAAAAAAAAAAAGAGTGCTGATAGGATGCCGCCTACTGCTAGGCGTGTCCCCTAAACAAAATTCATCTTTTCAATTTTTTTTCAATTTTTTAGTCATATTTTTTTAACACTTTAGAATATTTTAAAACATATAAAAAAATTTCAATACACTAATAATCATTTACTTAATCGATAANAAAAAGTGTTCGTTAAAAAAAGGTAGGATGCCGCCTACTGCTAGGCGTGTCCCCTAAACAAAATTCATTTTTCATTTTTTCAATTTTTTTAATATAAGTTTTGGACATTATAAATCTTGTATAAGCATTTAATGTTGTATTTATTTCTCTTTGTATTAAATCATCAAACTCCAATTTGATGAAATAATTGGAAATGATATGAATTGGTTCAGAAACTGTGGATTGCCATGGTTCGACATTTCGTTACTGTCTTTTTGTTTCAATTTGTTCCCTCCCATGTTGTATCTTGGAACTGCCAAGGCAGGCTCGCCACCCGGAACCGTATCCAATTGGAAGACAACCTCATGACACGCGGGTTCTAGAAGTCTTATCTTCTGGTGTGGAATTAATTTACTAGTTATTAATTACACGTGTAATGTAAAAAAAAAAAAAGTCATAACAGGATAAGAGTAGTAGACTTTTCTTCACCACTCTTCCACGACTCATCTCAATGATACATAACACGTACGTCCACACCAAATCTATAAATACCACGCCCTGGCCTTCGTCCCAGATACACACCAACTCCAAATACAAATTACAAGCTCAGAAACCCAGAAAATTGTACCTTCGATCTAGAAAATTCATCTGTTGTGCGAGAGTTAGTACTCGAAATGAAGTTGCTCGGATTGATTGGAAGCCTTAGCAGCATATGGCTGGTCTTGGCCATATCAGCGGTGGTAGCTCAGCCATCATCGTCTCCCGCTCCTGTTCTTGACAGTGCGGGAAGTCCTCTCCAAAGCGGTGTAGAATACTATCAATCCCGCTATTACCGACAGTGGCGGCCGCTTAACCTTGATTGAGCGCAATGACCCATGCCCATTGTACGTTGGTCAAGAAAATAGTTCAATTTCGGATGGCTTACCTGTTATCTTTACGCCTTTCTTCGAGGGAGAGACGGTGATCAGGGAGAACAGGGACTTCAGGATTGTATTCTCTGCGTCCACAACCTGTGTGCAGTCAACTGCATGGAAGCTTGGCGAGAGAGACCCTGAGAGCCAAAGGAGATTGATTGTCACCGGAGAAGACGAAGGCAGGCTAAGCACTGGCAATTACTTCAGGATAGAGAAAGCTGCTGTCGGAGACAATATCTACGAGATTTCATGGTGTCCGACGGATGTTTGCCCCACATGTAGGTTTGATTGTGGGACTGGTGGTGGTTTGGTTGAGAATGGGAAGAGGCTGTTCGCATTGGATGGAAACGTGCTTCCTGTTATGTTTGAGAGGAAGGCTTGAGTGTGTTAGTACTTCCTTCTAATGGATACTAAATAATGCTCAGCCATACCTATTTTAATTTCAACTTGTTTGAAATAATATTGTAACAATTATAAATGTATTCGAAATAAAAGGGATCTCAATCTCATGTTATGACTCTCTCTCTCTCTCTCTCTCTACATGGAATCAACATCAATCATTTGTACGCGCGGTGAGCTTGCATGCAGCATTAATTGAAGCTGGGGTGAAGTACTGACGTATTGTCAAGGACATGCTCGAAAACAAAAAATAAATTTTCTCTTTTGGATTTGGCTATCTATCTTTCCACATAACGTACGTACGACGTTGTTAAAAAAATTGGATTTTCTTTTGTTAAATTTTACATCATACCATGCATGCATGCTATAATATTATTACATGTAAAAGTAATTAATCTTAATCCCACGTTTTATTTTTTATTTTTTGGTACGAAATTGATGATTCGTGCTCAAACTAATTATTATCTGTAACTTGATAAGGAACTTGTGCTGATTTGCACCGACTAGCTAGCTAGGATTTTTGCAAACTAGGGTTCATAAAAGATCATAAAATCATGTGTACTTTCTATATATGCGTATTCGCATGTGGAAGTTGGCAGGGCTATAGATCATCAGCAATGTTTTGTGGATGAAAAATGCTGTCTGTAACCGGCTGGAGAAACCATTGGATAGCCGTGTCCCTTGTGGCACTAAATAAAATGGCACCGTTTTATTTTTATTTTTTCAAAACGGTTCAACGTTCCTTCATCTTCTTCTCATTTCTAACTTTCAAACAAAAATGCTCTCCAAGCACAGAAGTTCCTTTATCTTCCCCAAGCACTGTAAAAAATCTACCTTCCGAAGCTCCGAAAAAAATACAAATTTCAAATAATCAAATTGAGAAATATCTT
Organism: Carya cathayensis; assembly: GCA_011037825.1. Lineage (NCBI taxonomy): Eukaryota > Viridiplantae > Streptophyta > Magnoliopsida > Fagales > Juglandaceae > Carya > Carya cathayensis. Next base: position 358,876 of record QGSO01000145.1, read on the forward strand.
AGAATTCAAAAAGAAAGCAATTCTGAAGAACTGGCAAGATTAATCCCTTTGATTCCAATTTTGAATCTCACAAATCCAAAATTGAAGAACACAGAGGGAGAGGAAGAGGGAAAGGGGAATGTGCTGAGCTGAGTGGCAACAACATGAAACGAGCTTCTAGTTTTGCGGTCGAGATTTATTTTTGTCGGACAGATAAAAAGAGTAAAAATCTAAAAGAAAAATTCTTCTTAAAATAAAATGTGATGCTAAACGTGAAACTATTTACTTTCTGTAATCTACATACAGAAAATTTTAAGGCGAAGGCCATTTCTCATAAAAAACCTTGAAAATTTCATGCGAAGGTTCCTGCAGTCCTTGGAGCTTTTTAAGGAGAATGAAACAAGGAAATTGGCAATTTTCACAGCATTTGCTTTCTCTCAAAAGCTATCTGGTCTTCCACCAGAGACTGTGTTCCAGCCACTGCTTGAGGATAACCTTGTGGCCAAAGGAGTTCTTTTATTTATTACAGATTTCTTTAAGGAATATCTGATTGATAATAGTCTTGATGATTTGATTTCTATACTGAAGTGGGGTAAAGTGGAAGAAAATCTTCCAAACTTTTTCCCATTTGCAAAGTGATCGCCTGAGGATTTTAACGATTCCTGTCTTCTTCATCATGTTCTCTGATTTCCTTTCATCTATTTATTTTCCCCGCGGTTTCTCACCGCTGCGGTGGTATATAGAAGGACTGATTATGGATATATACCATGCATAGATATGAGGTTCTCAATGAAAATTGAATTCTTAGACATCCCCCGGCCCCAGTACGTAGTTGCCAAGTTTGAAATATTGGGAGCAAAAGATGCAGTTTTTTTCCATGGCTTTCAAGATTTCCTTTAGTTAGGCACCACCAACCTGCAGCCATGAAAGAGATGGATAGGCTTCATGTGTAGGCTTATTATTTTGTGTGAATATTGGGCTAGCTTGCTGCTAACATGGTGACATGAATCCAAGCTTCAAAATAAGTGGCCCAGCTCAGCTGAGTTTGTCCAAAAGTCCAAAACTACGTATATATTGATATTATCTTCGCAATTAATGTAATTTTAATGAAAACTTGTAAAATCTTCCATTGTTGTTATTTCCGGCCTCAAAATACGTAGACAATTTTGTTACCCAGAACTGTATTGTACATAAACGACCACCTCGGCTCTCACACGTTCAGATTGCAGAAGTGGTGTTTGTCACCTAGATCGTTTGGTACTACACGTAATTATGATTAAAGAAGATAAGAATCTCGGACTTTTATTCCCCAAACATGCACGCACCAAATCTATAAAATTATAAATACCACGCCATGGCCATTGGCCAAGACAGACACCAAATACAAATACAAGTTATATTCTTAAAAAGCCCAGAAATTGTTCCTTCGCAAATTCATTTGTTGTACGAGAATACTCGAAATGAAGATGATCGGATTGATTGGCAGTCTTGGCTCCATTTGGCTAGTCTTGGCCATTTCTGCAGTAGTAGCCCAACCATCATCCTCTCCCTCTCCTGTGCTTGACAGTGAGGGACGTCCTCTTGAACGTGGTGTAGAATACTACATCAATCCTGCTATTACTGACAATGGTGGCCGTTTCACCATGATTAATCGCAATGACTCGTGCCCGTTTTACGTTGGCCAAGAGAATGTTTCAGGCCCGAAAGGCTTCCCTGTTATCTTCACACCTTTCGCTGAGGAAGATACAGTGATCAGGGAGAATAGGGACTTCAGAATTGCATTCTCTGCATTCACAATCTGTGTGCAGTCAAATGCATGGATGGTGGGCGAAACAGACCCCGAGACTGAAAGGAGATTGATTGTAATCGGACAAGATCAAAGTGAGTTAAGTGCCAGAAATTACTTTAGGATAGTGAAAGCTGCAGTCGGAGGTAATATCTACGAGATTTCATGGTGTCCTACCGATGTTTGTCCCACGTGTAAGTTTAACTGTGGAACTGCTGGTGGTTTGGTTGAGAATGGGAAGAGGTTTTTGGCCTTGGATGGTAGTGTCCTTCCTGTTACGTTTGAGAGGAACGCTGCTTAACAACCTCCCTTGTGTAATATTGATCAGCACTGGAATTAATATTCAATAAATAGAGCTAGCTGGCTCCTTGCAATAATAAATAAAGCTAGCTTTGTACGTTTTGTACGTTCTTTAACTGGAAATTAAAGACGTTGTAATACATATATATTTTTCGAAACTGAAGGAAAATGTTATCATCTCTGATCATCTCTCTCTCTCTCTCCCTCATGAATGGGATAATTAATGTGCTGCATTTCTTGGAATCATGAGGAACATACATACATACATATATATATATAATACATGTTTTGTTTTTAAGGGCGAAGATGAGTTGTTTGAGCGGCACGTCAGTCCTTGTGGTTATAGGATAGTGCCGAGCATGGGAGTATTGAAATATATATATATAGATCATTATATCAACGAATTCAACTCATGACATGATCCGCACGCATCAATAGTTTCTGTTAATTTAATCGTGTGTCGTGTCATGCATTAAATTCGTCGAGCACTCCGTGGAACGACCACTTGTATTGAACACATACGCGTAAAAAATGCTTTAAAGTTTAGTTATTTTTCTAACTTATGACATTTGTGTATATATATATATATAAAGATAAATCTTAATCTTAACTTCACGAAAAAAACATAAAACTGAATTATATATAAAAAGTCAGATCTCAATAATTTGCTATTTACATGCAAAGATAAAATTTTAAAAATACAACTTAACATCTTTTCAAATTTTTGGTGACAATGCTCCATTTATATATATATATATATATATTCATCTATTAATATTACTTTTGTAATGAAATATTTAGAATTCATTTTCTTAAAAAAATATAACAAGTGATCTTTTAGAAGTCGCCAATTTTTCATTTTAGTATGTAAGTTAATTTATCAACTTTAATATAGAATCTATATATTAATTTGGCGTCACATTAAGCATATAAGACTACACTAAAGATTTTAAATAAATATTTTCTTGCTCGAAAAAGTCGAAGGTAAAAAATTCTCAATTATTTTTCCTATAGATCATCAAATGTAAATAATTTCTTGAATTTCTTTCACTTTAGGTTCCATATTAAAAAGCTTAATATTGTATAATAAAAGAGTTTGGGATATAAATTAACTAATAACTTTTTTATTTCTCATAAACCTAGATTAATTTAATTTTGGAGGACCATATCATAAAAAATAGATCATAATATATAAAAATGGTACAAAATGTAATTGCAACTATAGGAAAAAAAATTTGAAAAGAGATTTGTATATATATATAGAAATTTTACAAGATCTTAGCTAGAGAGCATAAGAGAATTATAAATTTTTTAGGGGGCCCATTTCATATATATATATATATATATATATAGATATATAGATATTAACAATTATGAAAAAATATTTAGTTGGAACCTCGAATTAAAAAAAAAGAAAAAACAACGGAGCGGCCAAACCAACGTGGTTCCTCCACTGCTCAGGCAAGCATGAGTTTCGACATATTAATACACACTGTGCATGACCACCACCGTCAAGCACACCGTTACTGACAGACTACTCCAAACAAAAGATGCATTAAACTATGCTAACGTACTAGCTAGACAAGTAATAGTAATTAATGCAGAATTGTGAATTATTAAATTGCATAATTTCATTAATGTTTTTCAGTCCAAATATGTAATATTCTGCGGTCAAGCGTATAGCTTAGTTAATGGCTAGTCTCGATATTAGTGAGATAGGATGAGATAAAAGTTGAATAAAATATTATTATAATATAATATTTTAATATAATTTTTATTTTAAAATTAAAAAAAATTAAATTATTTATTGTTCTTTATTTTAAAAAATTGTAATTATTAGAAAAGATGATTTCACTAAACTGACCAGGCTTGCTAAGTTAATTAGGTTACGTTTGGATGTTAAAATCAGTTAAATTAAGTTGTAAATAGTAATATTTTGTGGATCTTATTTAAATTGAGGTGAGGTTAACTTTTAGATTGAAATGTATTAAATAGGTTGAGATGAGTTTAAATTTTTTAAGAGAAATAAAAAAATAATATATCATATTAATAATTTATTTGAGACGAGTTGAATTTAGTCCCACGACGTTAAACACAACCTAAAGGACAAAGTACATCTTTCTTGACAGCATGCAATTACTTTTCCTAATTCGAACGTTCAGATTCATTCAGTCGGTCTCTTTGAAACATCAATATTCCATTAATTTCCACCGTGCAAGTTATTGTATTCTTCTGAGATCGTCTATTCCTCTCAGATGTGTAGGCTGCCAGCAATTTATGGGGTTGGATTTAGCAAATAAATGTGTATGGCGGCTTTAGACCTTCACGAAAATTCAAAGCTCCAAACTTTGTATGGATAGGCATTGAAATGTCATGTTTTATCGTTCAACAATATCCTTCGCTGTACATATGCGACCGTCCGTGCATGCGTTCATATATGCAGTCAATGTCCAATTTAACTGATTGTAAAAGTCTAATATATACTGCTGTACCAGCAGTATGACACCCTTATGGTACAAGCAATTCCTGAAAAGATAAGATCGTTGGACCTCTACGAACCAGTTTTCCACGACTATCTCAAGGACGAGGCAATCTTAATTTGTTTACTCCAAAGCCTATATATATAAACCTTGCATGCCACGACCAAATTAAGAAAACATACATATAAAGTTGCATAACCCTGCAATATATATAGATCAGTTTCATCAGCTGTTTGATCAGAATCATCAAAATGGAGTTGACGCGATTGGTTGGAAACCTGAGCTGCTGCATATTCCTAGTCATGATGGCCATATCTGTGGCAGCCCAACCGTCCGATGATGACTCTTCTCCTCCAGTGCTTGACACCACTGGAAGGGCTCTTGAACGGGGCATAGAATACTACATTAAGCCTGCCATTACTGATAATGGTGGTCGTTTTACCTTGATCGACCGAAATGGCTCTTGCCCTCTATACGTTGGTCAGGAAAATGTTTCGGGTCCGGATGGCTTCCCTGTCATCTTTACACCTTTTGTCGAGGGAGAAACTTTAATTAGGGAGAACAGGGACACTAAGGTTGTATTCTCAGCAGCCACAACCTGTTTACAATCAACTGCATGGAAGTTGGGTGAGAGAGACGCAGAGAGTGGAAGGAGATTAATTGTCATGGGAGAAATTGTCGTCACTGAAGAAAATCAAAGCTGGAGAAGAGCAGGCAATTTCTTTAAGATTCGGAGGACTGAAGCTGGGGATAATATCTACAATATCGTGTGGTGTCCGACTGAAGTCTGCAATTTTTGCAGGTTCAACTGTGGGACAGCTGGTAGTTTGGTCGAGAACGGGAAGAGGTTGTTGGCCTTGGATGGTTCAGTGCTTCCTGTTGTGTTTGAGAGGGCTTAAGATATTTATAATGTAACGAATAAATTGATGGAGTACATAGAAAAAGGGAAATAAATGAAAAAGAAATGTAAAATAAATGGAACCTGGTTCTATCTATTGGCATGGCTGAGAAGAATTTCAGACTTCCAGTCTGCACAATGAAAAGATCAAGGCACGGAATATGCTGGTACTCTATAAAAGTACAAGTTGTGTATACTGCCCTTGTTGGCTTTTTCATTGTATGGATATTGAAATACGATTTTCTTCCTATTTCTTTCTCTTCATGGAATCTTTTCTTTTTCCCATTTTAACCCCACATGATAATCCGACAGTTTAATTCTTTCAATACACTTGCCAATCATGAGGCCCATTAAATAATGAAGTTACTTTTTGTTCCCGGAATCGGTACACAAATCATAAATTTGACTGTTGGGGATGAGGGAAAAAAAAAAAGGAATCTGAAAATTATTGAATATTTTTAATCATCGAAATCATAACGCACACGCAGGAATTGAATTAAGCTCATGAAATGGCCACTCATTTGTACGTAAGCTTTCATGCAGCAGTTGGAAGCAGGGATGGAGTACTGAATTATATACTTATCAAAGGATATGCTCGAAAACAAAATGTAAGGGGATTTTTTTTCCTCGGGTTGAAGGCCTAAATACAGGAAGCTCAGTTTGGCTGATATATATGACCCGTTGGTTAGCGCTCTTGGAGACAAAATTTAGGTCAGCTAGTGGCCGTAATAGCTCGGGCAGAGGCGGGGAAGGCAAGTACACTTCACCTCGGCCTCTTCTTATGATTGCTAGCCTTAGAGAACTTCTGCAGGTAGGGAGACTAGAAATGCGAGGAGCCCTTGATCTCCTAACAACAAGGAGGGGTCTGATGCAGCGCACCTGTTGCAAGGTAGAAGGGACAGGAAGCCACATCGCATTTATTGCACCACCCTAAGAGGCCACGCCGCATTAAAGGGTTCTGGCTAAGAAGATAACTGAGGTAACATGTATTCCTGATACAGGGAAAGGGCAGTTGACCCCTAGAAACTAGGTATATATAGGGAGAATTCGGTCATATTCGGTCCGGTCCTTGGAGGTTTTGTGGACTGGACTGGAGCTATTTGGTCTAGGGTTTTCCCACCCTAAACTAGACTGAACAACCTAAGAATCGGGCTGGTCTGGTCCATTCGGTCCAACCCTGGTCCAAATGGACCAATGACCCAATTTTTATATCTCATATTTTTTAGCAGTGAAAGCCCACTAATAGTTTATGCAATTTTAAGCCAAAAATACTAAAAAAGAAGTTGAAGGAAAAATAAACTATTTAGTGTGGATTATTTAATTAACTCATTAAAAAATAACTTATTAAAATTATATTGATGATGTTAATTGCTACTTTGTTACTAACTTAGAGTATATCAATGTATTATGATAGTTAATGCATAATGAGCATTTTTTTAATACTTATGTAATTATATTGTGATATATTAAATAATTTAATATTTATACATATAGTATACTATGATATATATTAATAATATATATACTATATATATTAGTATAAATATAATACTATTAGTCTATTAGTATATAGTAATAGTTATTAACTTATTTACTATAACTAATAAATTAATAATACAATATTACGCTAGTACTAATACTATAACTATATTAACTAATAACTATACTAGCAGTATTACTAAAATACTATATGTTAGTGATAAACTGGAAATACTATATTAAATAATAGTTATACTCTTATTACTAATAATCTATGTAGTTATAGTGATTTAATACTAACATATTAAGTTAACTATACTAATACTATTATAAATTTATACATATATTATAATTTATATTATAACTCTTATAATATGTTAATATATTAATATATAGAAGTACTATATATTATAGTTATACATTAAAGAATATAATAATACATTGATACTAAATATATATAGTTATAGACTTATGTTGATTTAGTTATTATGATGAGTATAACTATATAATAGTATTAGTATTAGACTATTAGTATAGCTATATATTAGTAATATTAGTTATGGTAAATCAGTCATTTAGTACAACTATATTCTACATTACTATATTAGAGACTAGAGTATTAGTATTAATATAAATATTACTATAGCTATATCGTCTATATTTAAATTTAGACTATATAATAGACTAATAGTATTAGTACAACTGTACAAGTATATTGTATAGCTATATATTAGTATTAATTATAGTGATTAATATAACTATATAATAGTATTAATGGTAGACTATTAGTATAGCTATATATTAGTATTACTTATAGTGATTTAGTATAACTATATTAGTATAACTAGAACTATAGTCTATATTAGACTTTTAGTATTATTATTATTTTTATACCATATTAGACTATTAGTATTAGTATAAATATTAGTCTTAGTATATAATTGTAAATATTAATATTAGTTAAAAATTATATAATTAATTTATACAATTATTTATATAAATAATATATTTATTTTTTTTCATTCGGTCTGGTCTGGGGTGAAAAACCCCTGGACCGGGACCAAACCAAATTGGGTCCGATCTGGTCTGGTACAAAAATGGCCAATTTTTCTTGTCTTGGGTCCAGTCCGATCAATTTTTCCAGTCCAAATGGGCCGAGTCTCACTCCTAGGTATATAAGCCAATCTCCAAGTATGAAGAAGTCTCTATGAACTCTCTACTCATTTGTTCGAAATACAATGAGAATACTGACTTAAGCATTAGAGACTTCCCGGACTCCATCAAAGCCCCCGACTCTCTGTGTTTTATCTGTGTATGAATTTGTGAGAGTCTAGCCCAAAAGTATGCAAAACACGACGTTATTACAAAACATAAATCTTCTTTTTTGGATTTGGCTATCTATCTTTCCACATAACGTACGTTGTTAACAAAATTGGATTTTCTTTTGTTAAATTTTACATCTTACCATGCATGCTATAATATTATACATGTAATTGTAATTAATCTTAATCCCACGTTTTATTTTTCATTTTGATTCGTGCTCGAACTAATTATTATCTATAACTTAATAAGGAACTTGTGCTAATTAAGGGGAAGTTTGGATAGTAAATTGAGATAAGTTGAAAGTTGATTAAAATATTGTTAGAATATTATTTTTATTTTAAGATTTGAAAATGTTGAATTATTTATTGTATTTTATTTAAAATTTTAGAAAGTTATAATATATTTTGATGAGATGAGTTGAGATACCAACCCTAATAGAAATGGAAAATTTCTGAAAGAATTATGTTTCATACGGTCACTTTTACATACGCTGATATTCTATTAATATGATTGATTGTATTACTTTTTTTTAATATAAAATAAAGATTTTAACTAATTATATTAATAGAATGTATAAGAAATACGCAAAATAAATTCTCAAAAGAAATGCTTGTTTGGAAGAATATGACATTCTTCTTTGTTATTTTTAAAAGAAAGAACGGTACTCTACTTTAAAAAAAAAAAGTAGTTAAAGTTTTAAACCGATATTACTCGTACTAAAAGCTTACACCATACAACATTAGAAAGAATTTGAAAAGACAGTTTGATTCAACCAATTCTATTTGGATTAATAAGAAATCAAATCGATTTTAGTAAACTTTTTGAATTGTTTATCGAACTATTACAATCAGGCAATCCTAGTTGATTTTAAATTGATTCCAACTGATCCTAAACTATATTTATTTTTAAAATTTTCTTATAACTGAGTTTACTTTTTTCTAAATTTTTTATACAAAAATATGATAAAACTAAACATATATTAACTTTTTCATCATTTTATCCAACGAAGATCGTAGAAAATCAAAACATAAAACCTGTAGTTCTTTATTTTCTTTCTGAAAAAAAGAAGAGATAAATGAGCATTTTATATTAAATTTCATGATGTGCATAAAATACCTTTGCCTTGTGTTTATGACTTAATGATCTTTATCTTCTTCATAAATGAGGCAAAAATATTTTGACAATTTAGGCTCAATACATGAATTAAGTATTTATTAAAACTATTTAAATTCATATAATATTTTTATTGAAATTAGTTAATAAATTTATATTTTATACTCTTTTATATAATATGATGTTAAATGTTTGAATTGCATTGTTTTTTTTTTTTTTTTTTTTTTTACTTTTTATCAACATTGAAATAACCGATTTAACTCAAATTATTCAGGTCGTTGAATCGTTCTTTACCTGATTACAATTTTCTGAGCCTTGAAGATATTACACATATGGTGATATTAAATTAAGTAACCAAAATGCCACTTGAGAATATAATTAATGGAAGATTAACCTTAATTAAAGGGACTCAAATATTGTAATACGACAGTCATTAAAATTAATCGGTTTACTATCATGTACGGATTACATTTTTTCTTTATATAAATATATATATATATCGAAACAATATATAATTATAAGTGATCACCAAACTTATCTTCAATAACAAGAACAGCATTTAGATTAATCAACCAAAAGCATAACTAAAGATATATAGACAGAATATAATCGATCTTACAAATAATTAAAACGAACTAATTACAATATTGTATCAATTTTGATATTACTTAATTAAGATATAAAATTTAAAACATATATGAGATTGTAACCTTTAAATATTGCACCAACTAAACTAGCTAGATTAGGATTTTTGCAAATTAGGGTTCATAAAAGATTATAACATGTGTACTTCCTATATATGCGTATTCGCATGTGGAAGCTGGCCGGGCTATAGATCATCAGCAATGTTTTGTGGATACCATAGATATATATATATATATATATATGCGATTCTTAAATGAAAATTGAATTCTTGGAGCACTGGCATCAGCCTCTTCAAACGCTGCTTTTTATCCAAATTTGAAGGGTTAGTCTTTAAAATCACTGTATTGTATTTGGTATACACATAAATCTCTAACTTTGAGCTACAATATATTGAAGTTCATCTCCATATATATTTGAAGACTCCATGTTCATCTCTATAACCATTTTTTATTTACTTAAAATATTATTTCCCAACTTGAGCTACAATATATATTTAAGTGGGGAAATAATAATTTAAGTATCAAATTAAATTATTAATTAACATATGGTTAGTATAATTGTAAAATATAAAAAAAAATAAAAAAATATTATTATTTAAAAAATAATATTATATTATTATTTTAACTAATCAGATTATGACTAAAAAAGTTTTAAATTTATGGATAACTTTTCATCAAATTTTAGATATAGCTTTGACAAAATCAATGCCATTATTGATGCTCGATCTTAGACATCCCGGCCCAGTAGTTGCCAAGTTTGAAATATTGGGAGCAAAAGATGCAGTTTTTTCCACTGCTTTCAAGATTGCCTTTCGTTAGGCACTAGCTACCAGCCTGCAGCCATGAAAGAGATAGATAGGCTTCATGTGTAAGCTTATTATTTTGTGTGAATATTTGGCTAGCTAGCTGCTAACATGGGGACAATCCAAGCTTCAAAATAAGTGGCCCAGCTCAGCTGAGTTAATTGTCCAAAAGTCCGAAGCTATGTATATATTGATATTATCTTCACAATTAATGTAATTTTAATGAAAACTTGTAAAACCTTCCATTGTTGTCATGTCTGGCCTCAAACTGCGTAGACAATTTTGTTACTCAGAACTGTATTGTACATAAACGACCACCTCGGCTCTCACACGTGCAGATTGCAGAAGTATTGGTTGTCACCTCGATCGTTTGGTACACGTAATTATGATTAAAGAAGATAAGAATCTCGGACTTTTATTCCCCACTCTTCCACGACTCATCTCATAATTGGCATGCATGCAAACATACACGCACCAAATCGATCTATAAATACCGCGCCATGGCCATTGGCCAAGACACACACCAAATACAAATACAAGTTATATTCTTAAAAAGCCCAGAAATTGTTCCTTCGCAAATTCATTTGTTGTACGTGCGAGAATACTCAAAATGAAGATGATCGGATTGATTGGCAGTCTTGGCTCCATTTGGCTAGTCTTGGCCATTTCTGCAGTAGTAGCCCAACCATCATCCTCTCCCTCTCCTGTGCTTGACAGTGAGGGACGTCCTCTTGAACGTGGTGTAGAATACTACATCAATCCTGCTATTACTGACAATGGCGGCCGTTTCACCTTGATTAATCGCAATAACTCGTGCCCGTTTTATGTTGGCCAAGAGAATGTTTCAGGCCCGGAAGGCTTCCCTGTTTTCTTCACACCTTTTGCTGAGGAAGATACAGTGATCAGGGAGAATAGGGACTTCAGAATTGCGTTCTCTGCGTTCACGATCTGTGTGCAGTCAACTGCATGGAAGGTGGGTGAAACAGATCCCGAGACTGAAAGAAGATTGATTGTCACCGGAGTAGATCAAAGTGAGTTAAGTACCGGAAATTACTTCAGGATAGTGAAAGCTGCAGTCGGAGGTAATAGCTACGAGATTTCATGGTGTCCTACCGATGTTTGTCCCACGTGTAAGTTTAACTGTGGAACTGCTGGTGGTTTGGTTGAGAATGGGAAGAGGTTGTTGGCCTTGGATGGTAGCGTCCTTCCTGTTACGTTTGAGAGGAACGCTTAAGTACTGCTCCTTATCAACCGGCTGAGGCTCTGTCCCTCTCGCTTGTGTAATATTGACCAGCACTGAAATTGGTATTCAATAAATAGAGCTAGCTGGTTCCTTGCAATAATAAATAAAGCTTAGAGGCATGTATGTTTTGTAACTTCTTTAATTGGAAAAGACATTGTAATACATGATATATATTTTTCGAAACTGAAAGATCGAAAATGTTATCATCTCTGATCTCTCTCTCTCTCTCTCCCTCCCTCGTGAATGGGATTATGTGCCTGCATTTCTTGGAATCATGAGGAACATATATATATATATATACATGATATAATACATGTTTTAGTTTTAAGGGCGAAGATGATGAGTTGTTTGAGCGGCATTTCAGTCCTTGTGGTTAGGATAGTGCCAAGCATGTGAGTATTGAATTTCATACATACATATATTATATATATGTATGTATATATACAACTAGATCATTGTATAAACGAATTCAACTCATTTGATCCGCATGCACCAATAGTTTCTGTTAATTTATAATCGTGTATGGATCATGTCATGCATGCATTAAATTCGTCTAGCACCCGATGGAACGGCCACTAATTGTATGAAACATGACATGCATTCGCGCGCTTAAAAAATACCTTCCAGTCTATATAGTTAGCAGAGAGAGAGAGATGAAATAAATACTATAATATTTATATTATTAATATAAATTTCAAACATCATTACATACTTAATAAATAATATTGAAAAACTCACTTTACTCGGGCATGCATGATCAGTTTGGAAATATTAATACAGTACAGTACTAGATGATCTGTACATTCCCACCAGTACAGTATTACGTATAAGAAAAATAACTTTTTACATCACTTAAATTCGTCTAAAAACATCCAAAACATGTTGCTAACAATAACGATGTATTTTGTGATGAGTTTTGCATCAATAGCAACATATTTTATAATTTTTCCGAATAATTTAAGTGATATAAAAAACCATTTTTGTATTAGATGATCTGTACATGATCACCATGGCCACCTTCATGCGCGCACACGGTTACTGCATGCCAGAATACTCCAAACAAAAGATGCATTAAACTATGCTCACGTAGTAGCTAGACAAGTAATAGTAAATGCAGAATTGTGCGTTATTAAATTGCATAATTTCATTAATATTTTTCAATCCAAATATATAATATCCTGCGGTCATGCATAATCACTTGGATATTGGTGAGTTGAGATGAGATAAAAGTTAAATAAAATATTATTATAATATAATTTTTGTTTTGAAATTTAAAAAAATTAAATTATTTATTGTACTTTATTTAAAAAAAATTGTAATGATTAGATGAGATAATTTCACTAAACAAACCAGGCTAGCTAAGTTAATTAATTAGACTACCTTTGGATATTAGAATGAGTTAAATTGAGTTGTGAGTAGTAATATTTTATAGGTTCTATTTAGATTGAGGTGTGGTTAACTTTTTAGATTGAAATGTATGAATAAGTTGAGGTGAATTTAAATTTTTTTATTAAAAGTTAATAAAGTAGTAGGTCGATTTATTTAAGATGAGTTCATGAATTTGATTAATCAATAACCAATCATGACAGCCTCGATGACAAAGTACATCTTTCTTGACAGCATGCAATTACTTTTCCTAATTCCAACGTTCAGATTCATTCAGTTGGTCTCTTTGAAACATCAATATTCCATTAATTTCCACCGTGCAAGTTATTGGATTCTTCTGAGATCGACTATTCCTGATCTCAGATGTGTAGGCTGCCAGCAATTTATGGGGTTGGATTTAGCAAATAAATGTGCATGGCGGCTTTAGACCTTCATGAAAATTCAAATTAAAGCTCCGAACTTTGTATGGATGGGCATTGAAATGTCATGTTTTATTGTTCAACAATATCTTTCGCTGTACATATGCGACCGTGCGTGCATGCGCGCGTTCATATATGCAGTCAATGTCCAATTTAACTGATTGTAAAAGCCTAATATAGCAATATACTGCTGTACCAGCAGTTAAGTACAAGCAATTCCTGAAAAGATAAGATCTTTAAACCTCTACGAACCGGCCAGTTTTCCATGACTATGTGATGAAGATCCGAGAAGAGCTGTTCGCAATGTCACTAGGAGAGTTAGGCGTGTCGAGGCTAGAAAGGTTGTATTAGGTAGCATGCATGGCTCGGGGTGGTGAGGCATTAAGCGTCCAAAGCAAGTGTAACTAGAGGAGTTTCATGTGTGGTCAATTCCTTGATTTTAGAAGTTGGAGGACAAGAGGACAAGAAGATTGCATGAGAAGATGACAAGATCTAAAAAAATAGGGATGGAGGCACCAATCATGGTGGTGGCCAATCATGATCCTTATATTTATGAATTTATTTCATTTTAATATATTTTGTTATTTCCTATTTTAAATCCCTAGTTTATTTTATTTATTTTAGTTATTTGATGTTGTTTCTCAAAAGATAGGATTCCTAGAACTAAGGAGTACTGGATCAAGAGTGAGATCTAGATGTAGATCTAAGATAAGGGAAAAGAGGGGAAGGCAAGGTGACGCCAACCCTAGGGGGATCCTCTATTTATATGTTGCTTTGCATTGTTATTTCAGAAATTATGTTATGTTACTTTCAACGAATGAGAGTTTTCTCTTCAATACCTTTGAGAGTTCAGTGCTAGCCTGAGTTAGTCTTAATTTTCACCATAAAACCTAATTGGATCTTTGTTTTTTCTTGAGATAACCCTAGATCTAACCAACCAACAAGCAAAAAAAATCCTAGATCTAATCACCCAACATGCCAATTACAAGTGAGCGAAAGTGAGACTTCCATCAATTGGTGCTTTCACTAAGAGAGATCCAACCCAAGAGAGGAAGGCATGGCCGATCGACAACCAACTCATATAGAGCGTATTGAGAATATTGAGGCCACTTTGGAGGCACAACAAACTACCACCAATGAAAAGCTTGGAAGGATTGAGGAGGTGCTCCACCAATTGGTAGAACGAATGAGGAATGGAGAGAGAAGACGCCATAGAAGATGAGCCCCCCAAGGGTTCCATTGAATCTAGAAGAAGCCAACGCCATGAGAGGGTGGATAATTCGGATTCATCTTCTCAAGATTCCTTAAGTACTCATGAGGAATCAACCGGGGAAAGTGAAGGAGAATAAGGGAACCGTGAAAAGAAGAGAGGAGAGGAGCACGTAGGGGAGAAATTCTCAAGCCAAAGATGGACTTTCCAAAGTTCAATGGTGATGACCTGAGCACGTGGATTAGTAAAGCCGAGCAATACTTTGAGCTCAATCACATGAAGGGCCATGCAAAAGTGTCCTATGCCGCTTACTTCCTTGAGGGGGAGGCCAACCAATGGTGGCAATGGATGAGAAAGACGTATGGGACTCAAAGAAGGGAGTTGAAGTGGAAGAAGTTCATCAAGGAGTTTTTGAGGAGATTCGGGCTAACTGAGTATATGGATTATCATGAGACTCTCTTAAAGATAAAACAAACCGGATCTTTAAGAGATTAACAAAAAGAGTTCGAGTATTTGTCCACTAGAGCACATGGGAGAAGGCCCTTATTGGGACCTTTGTGGGCAGATTGAAGAGCGAGTTGGCGGCATAAGTGAAGTTTAGGAAATCAAAGACCTTGATGCAAGCTTTGAAGGTTGCACGAGTCAAGGAAGATCAACTCCAAGATCTAAAGAAGTGTAGCCGGTTTGAAGTGAGGAAACCACCCCCAATGGTTTCCAAGAGTGATGCAAACATGACTTTTGGCAAGGACTTCTCACCAGGAGGTCCTAATGGAGGTGCATCAAGCAGATCCAAACCTTTATCCACATGGGTGAAGAGGCTATCTTGGGAAGAGATGCAATGAAGAAGAGAGAATGGGCTCTGTTTCAATTACAATGACAGGTTCACTATGGGCCACAAATGGAAAACCAAGAAAATCTATCTCATAGAGGTGGAGTCCGAGGAAGAGGAAGGTGTAGTGGAGGAAGAGCAAGGGCAAAATGAGCAAGATCAACATGAGGCCGTGGGTGGAGACCCTCAAATCTCTATTCATGCTTTGGTGGGTGTTGTCGGGCCTACAACGATGAAAACACAAGCACACATCTGCAACACGAAGGTAACGGTTCTTATTAACAATGGTTCA
This sequence comes from Carya cathayensis, assembly GCA_011037825.1. NCBI lineage: Eukaryota > Viridiplantae > Streptophyta > Magnoliopsida > Fagales > Juglandaceae > Carya > Carya cathayensis. The sequence continues at coordinate 375,060 of QGSO01000145.1, forward strand.
TCTTTGAACTTCATCAATTCAAAGGTAGCCGAGAACTTAGGGTTGCCTCTAACTTCTATTACTCCATTTGAGGTCAATGTAGCTAGTGGGGAGATGATGATGTGTAGAGAAGTATATAAAAAGTTATGTTTGAAAACACAAGATCTTAAGATTGTGGTAGATTTATATTCTTTGCCAATCGTTGGGTTGGATGTGGTGTTGGGTGTACAATGGTTAGAGGAGTTAGGGAAGATAGTGTCGAGTTATAAAAAGATGACTATGGAGTTTATGATGGGGGGTAAATAGGTGACCATGAGAATGAGTGGAAGAGGAGGATGCAAAGCCATGGGTCCTAGTGAGAGGGAGAAGATCTTGAGGCAATGGGGCAATGTTTTGCTATCACATTGGCCTCCTAGCCGAGGGACTTAAATGAGGACCATGAAATGGAGGATGGCGGCTTGGAGAGGGAGTTAGGGGCCAAGGTGTCTCTTGATTTGAGGGAGTATGTGAGAAAATGTGACATTTTCCAAAGGGTGAAGGGTGAGAGTAGCAAACCCAAGGGGTTGATGCAACTCTTACGAATCCCTACTCACTCTTGGGAGGATGTTAACATGGACTTTGTGGAGAGGTTGTTACTCTCAAATGGTTATGATGGGGTGCTTGTAGCCTATGAAGTGGGGAGTTCACCAAATGATTTGGTGGACATGGAGGTTAGAGAGGGATGAAGTCTTGAAGGACTTCAAGAAGAATATGACACATGCTCAAAACCAAATGAAGAAGCACATTGACAAAGGGAGGAGTATGAAGTCCTTTGAACCGGGTGAGTGGGTATTTCTCAAGTACCTACCAAGAGAGTACAAGGCACTATCCAAAGCAATATCGAGCAAGTCGATGGCTAAGTATTTTGGCTCATATCAAGTGTTGGAAAAGTGCGGACAACTCGCATATAAGCTAGATCTACCGGTCGGGGTTCACATTCATCCTATTTTTCATATCTCATGGCTTGTGAGGAAGGGTGGCCAAGTGAGAACCGAAGCCTTGGTTCAATGGAAGGGGCTTCCAATCGAGGATGCTACATGGGAGAGTGTTCGGCTTCTCAAGAATCAATTTTCAGATTTGGACCTTAAGGACAAGGTTTGGTCTTGAAGGGGAGAGGATTGATGGAGATCCGAGAAGGGCTATTCGCAATGCTACTAAGAGGGTTAGGCGTGCCGAGGCTAAAAGGGTTGTATTGGGTAGCATGCATGGCTCGGGTGGTGAGGCGTTGGACGTCCAAAGCAAGTGAAACTAGATGAGTTTCATGTGTGGCTAATTCCTTGATTTTAGGGGTTGAATGACAAGAGGACAAGAAGGTTGCATGAGAAGATGACAAGATACAAAAAAATAGGAGTGGAGGCACCAATCATGGTGATGGCCGATCATGATCCTTATATTGAGAGATTTATTTCTTTTTAATATATTTTGTTATTTCCTATTTTAAATTCCTAGTTTATTTCTTAGTTAATTTCCTTTATTTTAGTTATTTGATATTGTTTCTCTAAAGATAGGATTCCTAGAACTAAGGAGTGGATCAAGAGTGAGATCTAGATTTAGATCTAAGATTAGGGAAGAGAGGGGAAGGCAAGGTGGCGCCAACTCTAGGGAGATCCTTTATAATTTATTTGTTGCTTTGCATTGTTATTTCGGTAATTATGTTATGTTATTTTCAATGAATGAGAGTTTTCTCTTCAATACCTTTGAGAGTTAAGTGCTAGCCTAAGTTAGTGTTAATTTCACCATCAAACCTAATTGGATCTTTGTGTTGCCTTTGAGGTAACTCTAGATCTAGCCAACCAACAAGCAAAAAAACAACCCTAGATCTAATCACCCAACACGCCAATTACAAGTGAGCGAGAGTAAGGCTTCCATCACTATGTCAAGGACGAGGCAATCTTAATTTGTTTACTACTCCAAAGCCGATATATATAAACCTTGCATGCCACGACCAAATTAAGAAAACATACATATAAAGTTACATAACCCTGCAATATATATAGATCAGTTTCATCTGCTGTTTTATTAGAATCATCAAAATGGAGTTGACGCGATTGGTTGGAAGCCTGAGCTGCTGCATATTCCTAGTCATGATGGTCATATCTGTGGCAGCCCAACCGTCCGATGATGACTCTTCTCCTCCAGTGCTTGACACCACTGGACGGGCTCTTAAACGGGACATAGAATACTACATTAAGCCTCCCAATTATTGATAATGGTGGTCTTTTTACCTTGATCGACCGAAATGGCTCTTGCCCTCTATACGTTGGTCAGGAAAATGTTTTGGGTTCGGATGGCTTCCATGTCATCTTTACACCTTTCGTCGAGGGAGAAACTTTAATTAGGGAGAGCAGGGACACTAAAGTTGTATTCTTAGCAGCCACAACCTTTTTACAATCAACTACGTGGAAATTGGGTGAGAGAGACGCAGAGAGTGGAAGGAGATTAATTGTCACAGGAGAAATAGTCGAAACTGAAAGCTAGAGAAGAACATGCAATTTCTTTAAAATTCGGAGGACTGGAGCTGGGGATTATATCTACAATATCGTGTGGTGTCCGACTGAAGCCTGCAATTTTTGCAAGTTCGTCTGTGGGACTGCTGGTAGTTTGGTCGAGAACAGGAAGAGGTTGTTGGCCTTGGATTTTTCATTGCTTCCTGTTGCATTTGAGAGGGCTTAAGATATTTATAAAGTCCCCATATAAAATTAAAAGGGGGTAGTCCTTTGTCCAAATTATGTAACGAATAAATTAATGAAGTACATAGAAAAAGGGAAATAATGAAAAGGCACGTAATATGCTGGTACTCTATAAAAGTACAAGTTGTGTATACTGCCCTTGTTGGCTTTTTCATTGTATGGATATTGAAATACAATTTTCTTCCTATTTCTTTCTCTTCATGGAATCTTTTCTTTCCCCCATTTTCCCCCCACATGATAACCCGACAGTTTCTTTCAATACACTTGCCAATCATGAGGCCCATTAAAAAATAAAGTTAATTTTTCTTCCCGGAATCGGTACACGAGATCATAAATTTGACCGTTGGGGTAGGAGTAGGGCAGGCTTAAACAAAGGAAAAAAACAGCAGCAAACAAGGTGATCAAGAGATTGGAATAGTGTCCCCCAATTATGGGAGCAAATTATTGCATCCCTTAACTGATTGAGCGCACAACATAATCAAGCGATTCCTCCCCTCCCAAACACAAAAGCACAGATAGGTCATACAACTGAACACCAAGATCTGATCTCTGAAAGTGTTAAAGAACAGCTTACTTTTTATTACCAATTTCAATGATGGGACATATTTAACATGTACATAATCAGAAACAGAAAAAGAAAAACGTAGAAAAACCTCTTTCAAGGAAGAGATCCTAACTATCACCACCTTCAGCTCCAAACCCACGCGTAGATTGTCACCTGAACAGCTCTTGCAGATCCACAGAACCCCACTTATAGTCCATACTGAAAAGCTCCAGCGTTCCTGTGAGCAGCTACAGCTACAGCAGCAGCACCAGCGGCACCAAACTTTGACTGTGCCTGTAGCAGTTTTGCATCGATAGTAATTCGGTCCATTAATTGATCTGCCTTGGCATGTGGATTGGTGTTTACATCCACGACCATGCCTGAGGTTGGGTTGCCAGATATGTGGCACTGGGTTTGTGGTTTGGCTTGTGACAAATCACTGTCTGCCTCTAACCCAGATTTCTCTGGATTTACGGTGCGACTCTTGAAGAACCATTGTGGAGTGCCCACCTGAGGAGTAAGTACTGCATTCCTATCAAAGGCCCTCGAACCATATTCATCTTTGATGTTTCTGCTATCCTCATAAGGTAGAACTGGTCCCACAACTCTCCCTGGTTTAGCTGTGCAGAGAAAAAAGCATCACCATGAGTACAGAATCTGAGAATATAATAATAAATTTGAACTCCTTTAAATGTAGTATGGGAACCAAACTACATGTTAATACAAATATGGCTATCAATCAGATTTATCTTACAATCTTCCAAATTTAACAACATGAAACTCATGGAACTGGAAGGGTGAACAATTCCCAATTGTTGCTAGCAAATTCACATATGACATATACTTACAGAAGCCAAAAAGTTCAATTACATTTTTTCCAAGTAAAAAGTATTCTTGACAAAGAAAGGGGCAGAGTTAAACAAAACTACAGAATGCCATGCCTGTTGGAACTCTTGGTGGAGGCCGTGAAACCTTAGAAGCATTTCCAGAACTTGCATCCGCTGCCCTAAAATTTGTTGAAGTCTGCTCAGCAATTTGCCGGTTCTCATACAAATTCAAATTTTGCCTTGTGCTAGGATGAATTGCATTTGAGTGAACAGTAGACCTGAAAAAAAGGGTTTGTATTGGTAAACTACACTCGTCACGGTTTGCTATAGCCATAGTGAAGCTTCATCATTAACTTAAACCACATTATGCTCTCTAGCAGTAAAATTATTCAACATTTAAACCGTTTCATCATTAACTTAACAATTAGTGTAGTTTGTAGTTCTGCTCTCTGATAGCATATGTTGCCACAATGTGTGCAAACCCAGAAAATGTGCGCATAACACCTACACCAACTAGGATGTGGATGATTACAGTTTTTGAAAGTTTGACTTCCATACTTTCCCATAATAAGTGGGAGTCTAGTCATTACACACACAATAAGTTGGGAATTATTGATCTTGCAAACAATCTTTACCGGGGGAGAGAGACATGCTTCCTCTCTAAAGGAACAACCGGTGAACTTTTACCACCATTTTCCTCAAGATATGCAAATTGCTTTCTGAACTGGCCTATACCACTGCATTGAAGTGATAGGCAATAAATGATCAAAAGGTATAAAACATAATGCACTTAAAAAGGGGAAATTATGTAACTGCGCTCGGTAAGAAGCACCGTTAAAACCTAGGATATAGGAAATTTGTGCCTTCAGTTCCATTCACATAGTCTTTAAGCAGTTGAGGATGGTATTCTAGTATCTCTCGATAAATCAGTTCTCTGATGTCCTCCTTCATCACCCTTCGCCTCTCAAACTCAAACTCCAACTTTGAGATTGGCTGAGCAGAAGGTTCTCTCTCAACTTTAGAAAGTCCCTTAAAGTAAGGATCAGCCAGTGCCTAAAGAAAGGAGAGGGGGGTGGGGGGCAGGGCAGGAAGAGAAAACAAACTGTTTCAGACATTATATCAGGGGAGAAAGGAAAATAAATCATAAAGATACTGGAGAGATTTATTGGCTAAAAGAATCTCAAGGATAGTATTCAAAATCCCAAGAATATGAAAGAGCACAAACCTCTTCAGCAGTTGGCCGATCCTTTGGATCAAATGCTAACAGCCTTTGCAATATACCAAGTGCAAGAGGATCTGCATTTGGAAATTTCTGTTGAAAGGGCACAAGAGGTTTTTTTCTCATTTCTGTCAGATATTTTCGAGCTCTCTCATTTCGAACCTGCATATGTTCAATACATTTTTTTTTATCTGTAATAATATGTTCATCACATTAAAATATCATGAGCTCAAAAAAGCAATAAAATCACTAGCGCAATCAGAATTGTGTGTGTGTGTGTGAGAGAGAGAGAGAGAGAGAGAGAGAGAGAGAGAGAGAGAGAGAGAGATGTATCTTACTGCTGAAATGGTCTCGGGTGAAGGTGTCCCAAGAAGATCAGTGATCAAATCTAATTGATGAATAATACTTTTGCCAGGAAATAATGGTTTTCCTGTCAGTACCTCGGCAAAGATGCAGCCAATACTCCATATATCAATTGCAGGAGTATACTGCAAACAATTGATAAAACAAGTCAGACAACTTATATTCCACCAACATAAGAAAGCAAGCACAATTGAACTGCTTCAGAGAAACAGACGTAACCTGACACAGTTACCTGAATGACAGATATTTCAACTTCCAGGACAGTTCAATAGTCCTCCCTGAACAAGAATTATTATAGTCTAGGTATTACTGCTTACTATAAGCACTCAGGAGATATTCCAAAAAATGCATAATTTTCAATGTGGTACCCACTTTGTTCTGGGTAGAGAACAAACGACCTAGAGTAGCTAAAAGGGAGAGAAGACTATTCTAGATGCCCGTGTAAAATACTTCATTAAAGAATGTTAAGTGGTAAAGACAGATGTCTGCAAAATAAATTACCAGAAACAATCAAAACACGACGATGAAGTATTGAATCTGACAGAAGGAAAGAAAAATGCAGAAACAAAAGAAGTATGAAAAGATAAACAAAGTTGCATGCATAATAAATTAAATCCATCAACTTAAGTCATACAAATTGGAGGAATGGTGTGTGGATCCATCCAGCTAACATAGAGGCAGCTAGAGCAAAGACAAAAGAGCATAACTGCACCAATTTGAACCAGTTTTTTAAGTCTAGGAAGCCGTGGGCCATACTCCTATAATATTGTCATTGGTTGAAAATAACGACTAGTTGTAAATAGATGCAAGCCATATACCTTAGCAAAGAATGATCCACACAATTCTGGAGCCCTATACCATCTTGTAGCCACATAGTCCTGCCAGGTATATCAGAAAAAAAATACCCTAAAAGATGATGATTCACTCACTACAGGGGGGAAAAGAATCATTAACTGAGTCAACACTGTAAAGCCAATTGCGAGTGTAACAAAAGAACATACCGTCCAAAATATTGCGGTCGGCATATCACTGAATGCAACTCTAGCTAGTCCAAAGTCGCAAACTTTGAGTTTGCAATTTGCGTTTGCCAATATATTCTTTGGCTTAAGGTCTCGATGATACACATTTGCTGCAACAAATCAACTTAGATCATGTCAATGGTTACAGCTAGTCCAAGACTTACCCCTAACTCCTCACTGAAGAAAAGTTCATTTATAAGAGATTAAAATAAGGATCCCCTGGTAGGGAAGGGAAAAGCCTTTGGGCTTACCTGCTACCATATACGGTTAATGCTTCCCACCTTCTATGGTGGGTCTTATACCCAATTTTAAAATACTCATAAAAAAAATAGATTAAAATAAAGATGAGAATGTGCCACAAACAAAGACAATAAAAACTGCTGCTACTATTAAAAAGAAATCTAATTGCAAAAGTAACAACCACAAAAAGAAGCAATCTTCATAAACATCGGACAAGCATGAACACAAAAAATTACCTGTATGCATAAATTTTAATGCCCGTAGCATCTGATAAAGAAAAAACTGATGGTGTTCATGCGTCAAGTCATCATTAGCTTTAATCACTTGGTGAAGATCAGATTCCATAAGCTCAAAAACAACATAGATGTCTTTAAACTCCCTCTTCGATGGTGGCAACATGATGCGCTTAATTTCAACAATATCAGGATGCCGTAAAAGCCTGAGTAACTTGATTTCACGTAGGATCCTTATAGAATCAGAGATATGCTCAAAAACATCATGTATTTTTTTTATAGCTACTTTTTCCCCGGTATGTGTGTCAATTGCTGCACAAACAACTCCATAGCTTCCCTTACCTATAACTTCAAGAATTCTATACCTATTTGCATCACCATAATCTGTGAAAAAATCCATTTCTTTCATGACCTGACAAAAGAAAATTCAAATTTGTCATTTAGATCTAATTCAGGTGGTTACTACACGGCAGACAACTGATAACTACAAAGAATCAACATTACACAATGCATAAGCCTGGAATTAATTTCTTCAGCCTACCCGTATAACGAAAAAGAAGTGTAACATATCCAAAATTTAATGGCAGACCACAGATACCCACACGAGTAAGCCTCAGATCAATAAAACGCCCAACACTGTCCTAAACAACAGTTTCAATCAGTGTTTCCCAACCCTTGGCACAGGTCCAAGTTTCTGAGATCATCAGTCAATTATAAAGCCAAAATGGACAACTTTTACTGAACCATAAGACACTAAATTAAAGAAAAAAAAAATATAACATTAAAATAAAATTGACAATAAATTCTCCCAACAAATACATTATTTGGGAATAGAATCTGGCACTAGAGACAAAGCTAACAATTTGCAACAATATATGAGCCCAGATTCCTTTCTTGGAATTCAATGACAGCAGGGTCATACTTTTAAAAAAACTGTGAATAAATCAACATAAAGAAAGAATCTGCATATGCTTGTAGCTTTTTGTTGTTAGGATCAGTAACCACTAAATCGTTTATCAGCTAAACAATTTAAAGACATCGAAACCAAATAAAACTAAATCCAACGCACATCAATTAAAATCGAACATACTCATTTGTAATTCATAGTTCCCTATAAGACTATACAGGTAAACCATAAAATTAAATCCAACGCACATCAATTAAAATCTTACATGTTTATTCGTAATTCATAGTTGCCTATAAGACCATACGGGTAAATTCCCAAGAATAACAGGCGAACAAAAGCGGAAAAATAAAATTGCATGCGTTCTGTGGTTCTATGTTTTTCCAAAATTCTAAAACGAAAAAAGAAAAATAATTCAAAGAATCAACAAAGGGAATAGTACTTAATAAAATAAAAAAAGCAACAAAAGGAATGGTTATAGCGGCCCAGTTTATGTTTCGCAAATAATTTAACCTTCTAGTTTTTCTTTAGTTTTCTTGAACTTAGGTTTCATCAATTTAGACGCAGGGTTGGCCACGTTTATTCACGAACCTAGATTGCAAGTTCCAACGACAAATTCATCCTCAAAACACCAAAAGATCGAAGAAAATAATACCCAAATCCCACAATTTCACTTTCTTTCCCTTTTTCCCTCAGCATCTCATCAACCAAATAGAACACAGCCTTAAATCAAGCGATAGAGAGAGAGGGACAGAGACCTTTTTCGGCTGATTGTGCTGCATACTCTCCTTGCTTGCTTGCTTGCCTTTTTCTTTCAGATCAAACTGAAACTCCAAGAATTCAGAGAAAATCTAACCGCATTTGCCCCAGCGAGACCTACTCCGGATCACGAGACGACAATCCCTAGTCAGTTTTCGTTCCAAACCCTTCGTGGCACACATACAACACCAAATTCTCATCCAAATCTCGATCCCCACAACTCAAATCACAGATCCGACACCCTATCCTCCCCAAATTCACCATAAAGAAAAAGACCTCCTCACCACCAACAACAAATTATCTCGAACTCGACCGAGAACTTCGAATTCGAAACCCTGCTTTGGGACAAATCGGAGATTTTGAGAGCCGCAGACAGCTTAAAGTTAAATACACGAACGAGAGAGAGAGAGAGAGAGAGAGAGAACTTGTAGTAACTTTTCAAGTATCGTCTCGTGTTCTCTTTCTTATCCACTTGATATTAATCAAATTTTCTTTTATTTTTGCTGTATTTCTAATTCTTTATAAAATTATAGGAAGATTTTACAATCAAAGTTTAACCTAATATTTTTAAAGAGTTTTGTTATATACAAGTAAAGTTATGTACTAATCTGCGTATCAATACTAATTCCTTCATATTTAAAATTTAAATTAATATTGTTTTCAATCAAATCAACTTTTTGACAAATCACATTCGATTGGTACAGATATTAGTGCACAATTGTGCTTGTAACTAAATTTTTTCATTTTTAAAAGAAAATGCTATTGTGCTGTGAATTTGATCGTATATTATTTTAATTTTAAAAAAAATTATCATTAATAACTTTGTGTTTTTCTTTTAAATACTAAAAAATGTATAAAAAAATAGAATGAATTAACGGTCAACCCAATAATAAAAGAGAAATTCTATTTACAGTCTCCAACTTTGAGACTGTATGCACATGCCATATGTGGCACAAACGAATCGTTTCACTAAGGGAATCTGCACGACGTGGTCGAGAACTCTCTCATTCCCTTCAACTGAACTTGATTTTGATTTCCCCTTCCTCCCTCCATTCCTCTCGAGTCGTGCATCCCCTACCCCTTCGAATCGTTTCACTAAGGGAAGTTGCATCATGTTGTCGAGAACTAAAAGGATCTAAAATCACAAGCCCCTTCTCTCCTTCCCTTCAAACTTGAATTCGATTTCCCCTTCCTCCCTCCATTCCTCCCGAGTCCCTTAAACCCTACCTCTTCCTCCTGAGTTTGTTCTCTTCCTCCCTTCCTCCTGATCTTCGAATGGTCCTACTAAGCCCTAACTTCATTCCCTTAATGTGATAGTCCCCTTCCATCTGAACCCTAAACGATGGGTTTGTGCTCTTGCCGAGATTATTGGTGATTGGAATTTGAGGTAAGTATTTTTCAAAGCCTTCATGTTGGAGATGCTCGGGAATCATTTTTCTCGTTCAATACATTAGAAATCATGCTTTGTTTATAATTAACCTAGTGAAGATTTATTATTATTTTTTGCTTTGGGCTTCTAGGTATGGGGGCTTGGGGTTTAGTGACATGCTTTTGAATGTTCTGGTGCACCACTAGCATCTAGACCACCATTAGGATAAAAGGAATAGCATAAAACAGAGATAAGAATTCTATCAAAACTAGCATTACTTTCAATTACTGTAAGAAGAGTTTTACTTATGCAGATATAACTACTTTGCCTCTTGCCTCTTTAAAATTGGTCGTGTATCACTTCAGATAGTTTACAAGTTAAGTGTCAAGCAACAATTTCTGTATCTTCAAAGAATTAGGGGTGGTAGAGGCGAAAATTTTTCTCGTTTGATTTGGGTCAACATTACTGGCTGATGGTGATGGAGGAGCTGACCACGACGATGGTGGTGGAGATGATTTCAACTGGCAGGCAGAGCCGCAGAGGTCTCTTATCAGGGGTGGCAGAGGTCCTGATTTTTCTCGTTTGATTTGGGTCGACGTTATCGATTGGTGGTGGAGGAGTTGGGAACGATGCTGGTGGTGGAAGAGATGAGCACGATGCTGGTGGTGGAGGAGACAAAAAATTCTCGATCGTGTGGGGTTAGATAGCGGCAAAACGATTTCTCTTTTTGAATTTCACAGTTCTCTTCGTGAAAGGCTGAAAGTAATTGATTTTGGTCATTTTAGGAGGAGGTCAATTTGGTCATTCAACCTAAGCTGATATGGACAAATGACAAATAGTAGTGTACGCGGGGACTATCTATACGGACTGTACCTAGCAGCTCTCATGAAAAAATTTGGGAGGCACAGTAGCACAACCAATATCTTTTAGCCTCCAAGTATTTAATGGATCTCGATGAAATTCTAATTTATCAAATTCTAAAAATTAATAGTTTTACCATGTTCACAAAAATAATTTACAAAATAAAGTTTATAAATTGATGCGAGATGTTAAATCTACTTTATAATAACAATAGCTATACATTATCATACACCACATTAAGTCACGTCGAATTTTATTTTATGAAAACTTTTTTGTGAATAAATATTTTTTAAAAATTAATCAAGACATTTTTCACTGTTCACTATCATATACTCATGTTAAATACATTTGAGAAATCATAATAAATAACAATGATAAGTCAAGTTTATATATGGGTATAAGGATATTGACATCCCTTAAAAAATTAAAAATAAATTTTTAAGATTTGAAGATAGGTCTCACCTAAACACATCTCAACAAAATGAATAGTGTGTCATTTTTATTGAGTAATAATTTATAAATAGAAAGAATCAATAACAATACAAGACATTTCTCAGAAGATTGCACTATTAGCATTTGACTTTAACTCATTTATCATTTTCAGAGGAAAATAACTTTAAATATGTCATCCTTTCTTCCAATAATATATGTATTCTGTCGTTCCACTTGGCAAAATAAAGTATAAAACAACCACCCTCCCATATATTTAAAGCTTTTTCAAAGTGTAAGTCACCCTTGAATTAATGATCTTGATTCTTCTAAAGGTCTTCTCTTAGGTTTTTTTTTCCTAATCAAGCAAGCATTTCCTATAAAGATACATGCGGAGGGGTAGAATTCTTCAACAAACACCACATTGCAACAAATACAGTGTAAACATGAAAAATAGGTCAGGTTTTGGGACCAAAAAACTTGGTCTTTACGAGGTCTCCACTCATTCCTCGTAAAGTGGGAGTCATCTTAAATGACAGTTTTTTATAGTCCATATATACGAAATGTAGTGCCACCGCCGAGGCGGTAGTTATTGATAATGCACTGTAATTTATTGGCTTGAGATCTTTGCAGAAGAAACCGATGTCCACAACCTCAAAATCTTCAGTAAGGGAAAACAAAATCGATTGACCTGAACTGTCAATAGCCGAATTTCTTCGTGCCTGTCTATGACGGTGTGTGGACTCCACATGCACGTCGGTGATAGTGGGATAGACAGGCACGGCGCGTATAGTTGTCACCCATCAGAGGCTCTCAAAGCGGCAGCGCATGGTTTCTTCTCTTCTTGGTCTTTGTTATTTAATGTTGGACCCTTTACTCTTTAGTAATTCAAAATACAACATCTAACAAATATTATAATATTTATAGTTTAATCATCAAGAAAATTTAATATTCAGTACAATAATAAGAATATTTTAATTTTAAAAGAAAAAAGAAGGAATATTAACCTATCATATATTTCTCACTCTGCACTTTATATTACAAGAAGTTTCAACTTACATCCCAACCTACTTTTATTTTTTATTTTTCACGCTTGATTAAGTTATGATCTTAAAAAAGATAAAAAAGAGTTCATGTGGCACAATATGTACGTTTCGGTTTTAAATGAAATATATCGATAGTTTAGGGTCTAGATTGAAACTTTTTCATAATTTTAAGTGCAAAATAAAATTTGATTAGTTATTGAAGAGTGTACTTTTCCCAAAATAACAAACCAAGTTACTACTTGCCAGTCATGACCTAAGAATCAATTGATTTGTCGAGTAGTGTAATATGTGCAAATGTTAGAGAAATATTTAGCCTACAAAGTAATTATATAAAAATAAACTTTTAGACATTGCTTGATATAGTACTACTTAGATTCACTACAAGAAAAATGGACTTTTGTGACCAATTTATTACAACGAAAAGACTATTCGCAACCAAAATTAATTGTAAATAGTCTTTTCGTTGCAATAAATTGATCATAAAAGTCCGTTTTTCTTGTAGTGATTCTAAAACTCATTTAATTGTTAAGCAAATTTGACCTCTCAAATCAAGTTATGTTAATTTATAAGCTTACTTTTGTAAGATCCATTTATAAACTAAACACTTTTCCAAATATTAATGTTTTTCGTACTAAGTTATAAATATCTTACATATATTTTTAGGATTGTTGCAGCCATAAAAAGATATTATAAAAGTAAACTCACAAACTAAAATCACTTTATATGATTATATGTTAAATCTACTTTATAATAAAAATAACTTTACAGTCGAATGTATCACATTAAGCTACACGTTAATTTGTGTATTTATTTTTATAAGATATATTTGTAGTTAAAGCATTTCTCTATTTTTTAAGTATGTCAGTGGAGTTTTTATCGTATTTATCTTTAGTTCCACGTACATGCATGATCACCAATATCAATGAAATGCTCAAATCGCAATTGATGTAACAATAGAATTTATTCAAAACGCGCACTATATAATAATTCAAAGAATATTCTACTTTCCTATACCATTAGAAATACCAATCTTTCATAATTTTTGTATCTTAAATACATCAGCATGTATGTCATAAGTCAATCACAAAAGGCAAATATTAAGGTGACCTAATTTCGTATACGTAGGTGCATGCGTTCAATGTATACCTCATCGAATATAATGCATGGGATCAACATTTCTTAGGATTCTTATACGAATTTTAAAACATAGAATGAGACAGATATTGCACGTAAAATAGGTTACAAAACATTAAAATAGGCTATCTTTCTCATTCTAAATCCTTAAAATCGAACAAAAACTCTAAAATTAATGTAACCAATGTATTATTCATCATTTCATGGGTCCATTAATATAAGAGTACTTGAAAGATGAAAAAATATTATACCATTTATGAAGAAATTATAATCTTTATTATTGTTTGAAAGTAGCTGATCTTCCATTAATTTCATCAATAATGATATTCCCAAAATTCCATGAAGGAAAAGGGACGTCACAATGTTACATGATTTGACAATTCATTTTTATATCTAATTAGGGTACGTAAAATTAAGGTGAACACATTGAATGATAACAATTTTAAAAGGTTATTTGTCTTTTATATAGAGAGGGGTCTCATTATATTAATAAAACCTTTTGATGTATGTGATCATGTGTTGAAGATAATTTTTTTTAAGGCTAATCGAACCATCATGCAAGTACTAAATTTGCATGCGCGCAACGACTGAATTATTTATGTTACCCTCATGCAGATATATGTCGTCGTCGTCATCTTATATAATTTGTATTCAACCAGATCATGTTTCTGCCATAATCTATGATCATCATCAGTATCTTTGATCTGTCCATCCAAATATTAAAATAGTTTTTGGCAATAAACCAAATTTGTATCATTAGATGATCTATTTTTTCATTTAATTATTCAAATGTGAAAAGAAAGGAAAAAAAAAAATTGGTATGAAGTTAGGGTTACGTCTAGTGAAAGGTACATATAGATAGCTTATAAGAGGGTAAAGCAATATGCCTGCATGGACCTGAAAGCTTTAATGTACCATCTTGATATTCACCTACATGGTGGGAATTAAAGGAGAATCATGATATCTCAACCACAAAAAGATCTAGGTTTATTGGACCAACTTCAATTCCACAGATAAATATTACTCCCCCACGATTTGATTTTCTGATTCCTCATGCCCTCACTCTGCTCATTTCATTTTTTGTTGTTTTCTTTAAAACCAAAACTTCCTACAGCTTCTACGAGGTTGTACATGCAACAGGATATGATGGACGTTTTTAGTGAATAGTTTGTTTGTTTATTCATATTTCAATCTCATCAATTTGAATTTCTAATATTGTTTTGATGATTCTATTTAAAAATTAGCTTGAACCAATAACAATGAGTCATGAATTTAATTAATTATTTAGTTCATATATATATATATATATATATATATCATGATTGCATTGATCAAAGCAACAATAATGATAATGATTCGATGATATTGATAATATTGGATCATGGTGATTGAAATAACGTTTAGATGTGGTTGATATTCGATCTACCAACCCGGCCTATAGTACAATTTTAGGAAGAACAAAAGTGGAAAGTGGAAAAAAAAACACTATTAAACCTTATTATGTACCACATTATATATATATACATTTATAATTATATATATGAAAAATTTTATTTATAAATCGGTGTGTAAAGCACACTCTCTATGGCGTTGAAATGACAAGATTTAATTTATAAAAAAATTTAAGAATTAAAAATCTTATAAATTAAATCCTGTTATGTTAATGGTGTAAAGATCTTGTATCATCCACGGCTTTTATATATATAGTTTTAACATCTAATTGTTGTTATAACAAGAGAAAAAAAAATACCAATACTACAAGAAAAATGGTTGTTAATACTCTTTTCATTGCTATTAATTAATCTCAAAAGTCTATTTTTCTTGTAGTGCTTCTAGTTATTGTTGTGAGTTGATTAATGAATTGCTCTTATCTAGCGCCGGACAATAAATACGGCAAAAAATCCTTATTTAGATATTACAGATCAAGACAAACGAGATCTTTTCCTATGCCTCGTATATAATCTCGTGCATGCCTTTTATTTATTGTCCCCCGCCCTCCAAAACTCTCAATATATCAATCATTTTGGCCGTGTTGCATAGATCTTTGACTGGTGTCTCTCAATTTGCTACCCTTTTTTCCTCAAGTTGGCAGCCAAAACCGTAACAGCCACAATTGCAACAATGCAGCTGTCTCCATCCATATCTGCCTGTTTTGAGAAGACTTAATGGTTCTTGGACCACTTTTGTATTGCATGCATTGCTGTTCTTTTTCGAACCTCTAGCTGCTACTGCAAGGACATTAACATTACATGCCTAAGATCAGGAAACTTAATTCCATCCGTACCTTTTCTTTTCTTGTTGAAGTTGGTCTCATTGCTCAATAATTATCTGTGCCTACATATCTGCTGGCGTGCAACTGTGCAAGCAAGCACGCACATGCGCAGGCTCTGCATTAATCTGCGCGCGCGCACTCACACATATATATTATATATGTAGGCACACATCGATCCATACACAAGCTGGCTAGCTAGCAGACAAGTGTGAGTGCACGTACGTACGTACTCACACAGGCAATGGCCGGGGAAAGTCAAAAGACTCAAAACCTATTCTGCCAAAAGCCGAATAAATGGTCGTCGATCGTAACTTTCTTGGGCAATTTGTGCAATTATATGTGCATGGCCCATGCGGTAGATCATTAAAATACATTTAGCAAGTCGGTCACTTGACGCCCATTGATGGTTTATTAAAAGTGAGGAAAAAATATTGGCCCATGATTTCTTAGGCTCCATTTTTGTGTTTTCTAATTTGTACTGAACCATTTTAGGGTTGTGAAGAGACTGATCAGCGATTGATGAACAATATTCAACACGTACTGTAAGTTTAGTTAATTATATTCACGTTGATTTGACATATTAGACTTCATTTAAATATTAAAATGATTTTAAATGATCTATAAATAGTAATAAAAAAATAATAAACAATAAAAAATAATAATGAGGTAGTCCCAAGTCATCTTGCTGTCCAAACATTACTTGATAATTATTGACAATTATAGGGTTAATTGTGAATTCACTGAATTGTTTGAGAGTTTTCTATCCGTAATCATTAGAGAGACGTTTTTTCGAAAACTTTCTTTTGACCAAGTTTTCCATCAACGTACATGAAATTGCATAGCATCTTTGAATCAGAGACCCTTTTTTGTCAAAAGGCAACAGCAACAACAGAGAATTTTACAAGCTATTTATGCTTTTGATGATATATATATGTCCTTTTCTGCTGTGCTCCAATCGTGAGATATGACTATTTGTTCGAAAAAATAAATAACTTATATTGCCAACATTTTCATGATGGCGTTGAAAGAGTTGCATGGTAAATCACATGCCATTTCACCTCGTTTCTGCGTAAAGATTCTCAATTAATAATATTGCAGGTGTGAATAAAATCTTGCTTTCTTTCTCACTTTCTCGTTGCGACTCTTCTGGCTTCACTATGTTCAAGAATCAAGTTTCTTTTTATTCTCTTTAATGATTTTCTCTCTTCACTATGGCCTTGATTGACAAGTATTTCCAGTGTTAGATATAATTTAAATTATTATTTTTATAAATCTAATTTTTTATGATTTAATTAAAGATGCCACGTACATAATTCATTTCCTAATGATCTATAGTTTGATGAGAAAAGCATTTTTTGGTCAATAATTTAAAGTTGTGGGGAAAAAAAAAAGTAAAATGTTGCTTTCAAGCTTTGCAAAAGTATTAAATAAATAAAGACATTCTCTAAGACTTGTATTCCAGTCTTCAAAAAACTCATAATTGTTAAGCGTACCGTGATGATGAAGACTAGCGCATGGACTGAGATCATTAGATCTTAGGATATCTACATATAACCAAAAGAAAAAGAAGATGAAAATGGATAAACTCAAAAACGTCATGATCCCATGAAGTGTGTCCCAGTTGAATTAAAAGGAAAGTGCTTAATTGTTATGACTATAAGGAAGAGGACGATGTTGACCTTTGAAATTGAAGGGAAAAAACAAGGAAAGAAAGGATGATAATGATCATGATTCAAGGCCTGTGTTCGCATTGACACAGCATTATACTGACAAAACTGCAAATCCTTTTGCATGTAATCCTACAATCTTATATATATATATATATATATGGCTAGTGAACTTTGTATTGCAGAAGTAGTGAAAAGAGACAGGGAATAGGAGTTACGGAATAGTACTTCTTGACTTGGGTCTCCACCTTTGCTGCCGATCAATGGAATTACCGACAGGATTGGTTCCTGAATGTACTTCATGCAACACTTTCCTTCGGACATGATGATCACCTCCAACAAACGACTGGCCGGAAATGAAAAAAAGGAAGAGAGTAATTGAAAGAGACAATAATATTGCAGACAAATTAGAATATATAAGAAAGAAAGGAACTGCGATGGGCGTTAGATGCCGACCATGTCCTCTACGTTTGTTGAAAAATCTCTGATGATCACTTTGTTGACTTCAGCATCTAAAAATGGAGCGGAGAAAGTAATCATTACAAAATATGAGAGAGAGAGAGAGAGAGAGAGAGAGGATTACGTACCTTCAAGTATTCTCACGGCAAAGCTCGAATGGGGAAGGGAGAATAGAAGGATGAGGAGAGAAGATATGGTCAAATTCATAGCTTTGTTTCATGAGGGAGATCAAAAGCATGCAGCTTTGATCAATCTTTTGGAATTTAAAAGAGAGAGGTGTCTTAGTAGACTGAACAGAAAATGAAGGACCCAAGTGAGATGGGTTTTAAGATCAGAGTAGGGTTTGAGTTGTTGTGTGCGAGAGAACTGGATGCATGCTTTACCTGGGCTGAATCGCCATCAAACTCAAATGGGCAAAATCTTCTATTTTTGGTGTGACGAGACGGAGATCAGATCAGGCTAAAGCCCCAGTACTCTGTTACTGTATAATAGGTATGGGCAAATGCACCGACGCACGCTCGCAAATCTGTACTACTCTCTTACTTTTGTGCTAAAAGTCTTCATGATGTGAAAGGAATAAGACGCTACTGATCGAAACCAGTGGATATTAGCTCTGTATATATGCGTAATCTCTAGTAAGATGAGACGTAAAGCAAGTTGCATCAACATTCGAGCGCGGATTTGGTTTCTCAAGCATAATATTTATCAGCAAATTCCAATGTAATATCCCAAGACGGATTGGATTGAATTGGCCATGAATGTATTGCATAAGCATTTAGTAAGTTCTCTGGGAGCTAGATGCGTGATATAATAAAAAAACAATTAATTTAATTATCGTAAGTAAATAACAACAGTGCTATTTACATTCATTAGTTTGATTGCATCCAAGTTGAAAGAACCTCTCGCAACTTCTCCAGGCAGAAAAGCCCCTTATGTTAGGAAACATGTTCGCCACTGGCCTATCGGCATCCAAAAGGTAACACTTGTACAATAGGAAAAAGAAGGGGGAAGAATATCTGCCAACACAGTTTATAATACGCAGTAATATGTAACCCTATGTGATTTACAAGGGTCCAGAAATATATGAGAAAACGTTAGTAATGAGCAAATTGCATACAGTGTAGACATATCCACACAATAAACCAGAGAAACCAGAAATATTTTATTTCCTAAGGGGAAGTTTTGAAAAGTACTGAGTCTGAAAAGATCTTGAGAAGATAGTACCATCGAGTGAATGAGAACCTGCCCCAGGAAAGGGAGGGAAGGCAGTTCTGAAGAAAAAAGTTCATCTAAATTTTCACTTATGACGAAGATCAGTAACCTGAGAATGAAGAAGATCCAAAACTGATTTCCTCTCAGGCATGCTAGGAATAGCTCCCTTCACTTGAACACAAAGAGAAGCTGCTGCAGCTGTATCAAATGGCAGAGAATTACCATAATCCGAGGTATAAGTAACATTTTCAAGGATAAAATAGGAAAAAAGCTGCCAGGGATACCAGCAAATTCCAAGCATTCCTTTTTGGACTTGCCCTCTACAAGAGCCACAGCAAAAGCTGCAGTAAAAGTATCTCCGGCTCCAGTGGTATCAATGACCTTTGCAGCAGATATGGCAGGTTGTTTAATCGGTTCTTCACCTTCTACAAAAAGGGCAGACCCTTTGGCCCCAAGTTTTACAAGGACTTGCTTAACCCCCTGAAAGAAGATATACTTAATAAAGTTATGATCAACACTCTAGAATTCCTGGCACCATTTCCAGCTCGGTATTGTATCCAGAACGCAGTTATGCATATGGTTGCTAGACAAAGTTGTTCTATTACTAGTCCTCTCGAATATACCAAAAACCAAGCAAAGTGAATCTTTCTGCATGTCCCTTACGAAGAAGAAAGAAGGAAAACTGAAAATGATTTAAGTACAACGAATATATAATAAGAATATGGTACATCTAATAAGAGCAGTAAATATGCGTGCTATTTTTTTTTTTTTAAATAAGCATGAAAGCAAAAAAATATTTCTTATGCACTAAATAAAAGTATTTTGAAGTCAATTACTTCGAATGGCTGGAACGCCTAGTAGGGGCACATTTGCACGACCATTCAAAATTGAATGACCCAAATCTGTAGTTCAAAAATAAGGCCATCAAAGAAAAGGAGATCCATAAGAACAACATTAGCAAAGAGGGTATTGGGATTAATAGACCTGATGTCAGCATTACAATGGCCCCATTGATTAAACGTGTGTGCTGTGTGCGCATGCGTCTGCACGAATGTAAGGTTATGTGTAGATATGAATGTAAATAAAATAACACAAACAATCAAATTCCAGTTTGCCCAAAAATGCTGCAATCTTTTTCTTTTCTTATTTAAATAAATTTGCAGTTATAAAAATAAACTTCACGAAGGCACAAAGCCTTCAACGATGATGATCATGCAAAAACTCACCATTTTATGGCATTTACCGACAGCTTGAGTAATCAGCTCAAAACTTTCAGTTGGACTTCCTGTCAAACGACTAAGTTCACTTTCATTTGGGCTTAAAATATCAATGAAATTTAATAATTCTTGTGGGAATGGTGCATCCATTCCCCCAGCATCCAAGATGACTGGAACACCAGCACTCCTTGCAGCCTGTATACAGAACATGAAACCAGATTATGCAAAGGACCTAAAGATAAAAGCAGAGAGGATATAAATCTGCAAATGGAAATTGAAACAGAAATAAGAAAAATTAATCTGCAAGAAAATCAAAGCCCGTAGAACCAACATAAACTTCAATTAGACTTACAAAACACAAGCCGGTCAAAAGAACCAAGATGCAGAAACATTTCTAGGAATACCATGTATCCATTTCTTTTAAAGAGTTCAATAATGACCTGAGGAAGCATAACAGTCAGATTTCACATTTCCTAATGGCAAGAACTTCCACTTTCATTATGTCCATTTGGCGGAGAAACTAATGTCCTCATAGAACCATACATTTTAAAGCAAAAGCGAGTTACAGTTCTAATTTCGAATTGAACTCTCAAATGATATGGACCAGGACGAAGGTTATGGGCATGGTGATAAGAAATTCTAAGGGAGAAAGCTCATTTCTTGAAGGGATTATCCCTCCAAATTTGTTTCCCCTCTCAGAATATGTTTAATAGTACTTTGAAAGCACATTCATAAGTCAAATTCGACAATGTATTTTTTTTCTCATTTGTTTCCCCTTTAATTCTCCTGGGCATTACCCAAGACTAACCCACACAACTTAAGAAGTCACTCCACATAGCACTGGCAATCTCAAAATGGATTTAAAGATGATCAACAGACTTTTTTTTGATAAGTAAAAGATGATCAACAGACTTTCCACTTCTCTTGCACATGCAAAGAAGATTAAAACTCACACTAGTAGTAATAAAGTAACATTTAGTTTTCTGCGGACACCGCTGAGTTCATGTTCCATTTGCAGCAACAGCATTCATTGTCTGCTGGAGTTCTAGAGTTTTTTTCCCCTACAGGATTACAGTTGATATTTTCTTTTATAAGTAGGATTAAACTTAATTTTTAAGTAAAAGATGATCAACAGACTTTCCACTTCTCTTGCACATGCAAAGAAGATTAAAACTCACACTAGTAGTAATAAAGTAACATTTAGTTTTCTGCGGACACCACTGAGTTCATGTTCCATTTGCAGCAACAGCATTCGTTGTCTGCTGGAGTTCTAGAGTTTTTTTCCCCTACAGGATTACAGTTGATATTTTCTTTTATAAGTAGGATTAAACTTAATTTTTAACAACTGTTATAGTAAACTTCAATATAGCTTCCTCGCTATTCATTCTACCAAGTACCATTATGGGTCTGTCATTTCTTCTAAGGATAAGTGATAAACTATAGCTCAGGAAATTTGATCATAATGGCATGGAAACTTATTCCTTCGCGTTTACTTACTGCCCACTAAATTTTTTTGATGACAAGATATCCGAGAACTTTCACTGCCCTAAATAAGGCTCTAGTTCCCGACTAATCCCTGAGGTAAAAGACGTCTCCGCCAGCAAATTTGTCACCTTCACCGCGGTGCCTTGTTCGCAAGGATCAGAGATCAGCCAGGAGCAGCCCACCTGTAGGGTCTCCTTTCGATGCCTTCCTCGCCCAAATTGGGGTCTCTGGGGAACCTTTTAACCTCCTGCTCAGGAGGGACTTACTGCCCACTAAATTATTCTTCCCAGATTTGAGTTTGCCTAGTATTGAGACATTTTATAAGCACTTCTAGCCACACTCTAGAAAGAGAGAAGTCAAACATATATGCTCTCTATATTCAACCTTACTTTCGTAAAACAAACATGGCATATCGGCAGAGTAGCCCCCATAAAGCCAATCAGTCTCTTGTTCCACCAGTCAGCAACAGGAAGGTTTTCCTAACAGCTTCCCAGGTTTCTGCAGTTGCATTTTTTTTTCCCAATCTTGGATGGCAGACAAGAAACACAATCTTTCTGAAAAACAAAGCATAGTGTAGTCGACCTTAAATTTCAAAAAGTCATCAGATCTAGGATGGCCACCCCCAGATACTTTTGCATCACACTGGCTACCTTTGGAATTCAGCTGCATTCTATATGAGCCTATCTATGACCCCACTTTAGGTACAAGTGCCCTTTTGTATGCCAGTTGTCCAGCCAAAGGAAAATGGCCTCACCATTGAATTTCCAAAAATGGGAATCTAAATTACCATTTAGAATAATTCTCATTTGAGGGAGACGATGAAAGCGATGATTAATGCAGTTAGTGCAAATAATGAAGTAACTTGGAGATTACATTAGATGTAGTACACGACAACATGGACTTGTTAAGAGAATTAGAGATTGTTGAACATGAAATAGCTTTCCCATTTGTATTGCTTGAGAAACATGTGTCATATGTAATGAGAGCATGGCTTCTACCTAATGTTGGGAATGGTGATTACTAAGTTTGGTGACTCAAATGATCTGTCACCATCATCCTACTTTACAGTGTAATATTTAGATGTCCCAAATATCTAATCTCAACAATTAGATGTGCTTCTGCACACCTCTTGTAAATTAATCAAAGGGTGGAGGGTGATTATGCCCATATTGGGCATTGGTAGTATTTGCCTATCAGAAAACTAACCTAATCTGAACACTTGTATAACCAAAGCTAATGTTGCCTTCAACCCACAACTTCACCCTCTATCCCGATCTTATAAGGAGAGTAGGTGTAATTGAACTATAGCTCATTGGTTGGATCCACTATATTACTGAAAGCTCAACTCAATTCCATCCTTCCCTATTAATAGTGTTGGCACCGCCGACAACATGTGCTCAAAGAATATGGTGCTGAAGGATAGAAGAAGCAAGATAAATTAATCTATATTAGGGTCTGCCCAGATCGATATCTAATAGTTTCTCCATGAATATACAACTCAATCCTTTTTTGATAGGTAAACAAGAATTTTATTGGCAACAACATACAACTCAACAATCAATCGATGTACTCATGAGTCATCCATATAATTTGCGTACAAGCACTTCACTTACTACTTAACATCTCAAAAATGCAAATTTTCTCCTCTTATAATTCTAAATATATATTTTTTTAGGAATGGCAACTGGCAAGAGAACGAGACGATACATTTCTAATCGCTTGACAACAGCAAAGATAAAGAATGACAATTATGAATCTCATTCACAAGTTAAAACATCAGGGTAGAAGATAAACCTTTTAAAAATAATAATTTAAGAGCCACAAAGCTCTGACCTTCGCAACCTGAATGTTGACCGAATCTGGAATCTCCCTCTGCAGCAAAACAATCCCAGCATTCTTCACCACCTCCAACGCCTCCTCAGAAATGGTCTCAGGCCAACAGTTCATGTTGGCACCACCAACAATGATGATCGAGTTTTGCCCACCAGACTGGAGCATCACCACAGCATGCCCGGTGGGTGCGGCGGCCACGGTATTAAGATAATCCAGTCGCACCCCACCATTTTCCAGAGCCTCAATGATCAACTTCCCATGGGCGTCCTCACCCACCTGGCCCAAAAAATAAGTTGGGTAAGAGAGCTTGCCACCACAGGCAGCCTGGTTGGCACCCTTGCCTCCAGCAAGTGTCTGGCCGGTCTTGGCCGAGATGGTCTCACCCTCCTCCGGCAGCCTCTCAATCTCCAGATAGATGTCTGCATTGGCTGATCCAAAAACTACAAGTGGTGGGCTTGTGCCGGGATTTGTGGTTATTGGGGTCTGTGCCTTTGAGGGATTTATGGCAAAAGTCAGAAGTGGGTGTCTTCCATTTGATGGGTTTTGCTTCTTGTTGAATTGAACAAGTGGGTTTAGGTTGATTGTTCTGTCTATTTGTTTTATGGGACTGTTTTGCGTATGGAGATGCCAATGGTTTGATGGCGAAATTGTTGTTCCTCTCATCTCTCTTTATCTGTGTGACGTTCCAATTCTGCTCTGCGAAAATCGTTCGTAAAACTGGAACTCTGACTCTGACTTTTGATATTGCATTGTGGAGGTTTGTTCGGAAAACACTAGGAATCGGGCCTAGTTTGGGCCTATTGGGCCGGTATCTATGTAAGACTCCACCCATTGGGCCTCTGGTTCAACAACCGTACTTCAAGATCACATCCATTAATATTTTGCCAACGTGGCCGATGCAGGGCCTCTTTTGTCCATCTCAATTCCTACAACCGCCACGTTTCACCAGCACAGATCCTCTGTCCCAGTTACCACTGAACGTAACTTATCTCAGCCAGTCATGACTCAAAACAGAAGCATCCAATAGATGTTCGCTAACATGTTTGATCTGACGGTTCCCGAAATATAAACCATCGTCGTCAATGCTCGAGCAGTGCACAAAACTATTATCCAGAAACAACGAACGGCGTGGAGGATTTGGTCGTTGGAAGACGTCTTAGGCATCGTCAAAGGTCGGTCGGCAATGGCTTCTCATAGTTTAAGTTTAGCATCTCCAAGAATTTACATTTCCACGAAAAGCCAATTAGAACTGGGCGTCAAATCCAAGCTTTTTGTGTTCGGTTCCCGAGGCTTGAGAAAATCCAAGACGGTATCTTTGTCAGCCCGTGCCATGGGCTCCTCAGCTTCTTCCCAGAAACCAGACAGCACTCAAGGTACCTCTCTCTCTCTCTCATAGGAAGATTTTCATTTTTCACTGTCCTTTTCTGATTCATCTAATTCACACACATAAGCGCTTGTTCCCCCCGTTTGTTTGGTGAACGGAGAGTTTGATATCAATATAGGAAGTTAAAACAAATCAATCCAGGTTTTGACATGGAGGTAGCATCCACCCAGTGGGAGAAATACTCATCTGAAAGTGTAATCAATGTACAAATTGCTGTCAGTTGTTCTCTTCTTTATAACTTGAAAAGGAAAATGCTATATACTAGACCGTATTCGGTATTCCAACTCTCATCCAACTTGAAAGAGGCACTTAAAATAGATTGTCTACAATTAAGGGTCGTAGAAGACTAGAAGTTTATATAAAGTGACGGGGAAACCAATATGTTGGGCTCTCATCAGTCATTAAGTATTGATTTGTGACTGTCGTCTGAAAATCTTTAACACTGCAGTTAGCACGATAAATTTGGGGCTAATAAAAAAGGTTTTTGCTCCCCATTTTAGTATACCCAAGATCTCAAAAGTTAAAAAGAAGTTGTCAAAGCTTCTTTTGACAACTTCTTTTTAATCAAAGGGAAATTAGTTTCTTATGGCGTGATTTCAATTTATGGAATGTAGTGCAGAAGAGATCTGTGATTGTTTTTGTTTTGGCCTGGTCTGATATTTCCAGTTGGTGGTTTTGTTGGTTGCCTTCAATTAAATACATACAGTTTTTTCTGGCACCTTGAGTGGTTATAAGCCTACATCTTTATATCTTAATGATGTACTTCCATTTTTCAGTGGTATAAGGCTAATAGTGAGTGGTTTTTTCTGTCATGGTGCAGAGGCAGGAAGCACCGACTATAAAGCTATAAGTAATGAAGAGTGGAAGAAGCGACTCACAGGCGAACAGTTTTATATTACTCGTCAAAAGGGAACCGAGAGGGCTTTCACTGGGTATGATCACAAGGACGTACATTTTGTTAACTTCTATATTTTTTCAATAGTTTTCTGGTGGACTAGTTTTTTTGTTAGTCTTGATATATGAAGAATTTAATTTCTATGAGGTCTCAAAGGCACAAGTAGATATTGCGAATGTTGTTTTTGCTTTATTCTTAGTCCCACACCGGTGGGTGAGTAAAATAGGGGCTAATTCTAAAGCTATAAATAAGAGGCTTAGCCTCTTAATTTAAGTGCACCAGTTGAAAGCTTATCTAGTAACTTTTGACTTTAGTTAAATTCCTCTATTAGCCTTTTGTAAAAAGGGAAGAGGTGTAAAGTTAAAGTTTTACTAGTGGGGTAGCTTTGTAGGTGTGGTGAGGAGAAAAATTGTGTGATTGTAACAATTTTTCACATAGTAAATTTTCTTCTCTGGGTCTGGTGGTTTTTCTCCTGTTTTGGAGTTTCCACGTAAATTTCTTGTGTTGTTATTATTTCTCTATTTTTCTTGTTACTCCTGCAAAGGGTAGATCCTGTGGGGGTGAATTTGGGAGGTCCAAATTCTCAACAGCGAAGACTGAGACTCTATCATGAGAAATGAAAGTCGAGACCTATGATCATCTAACTATAATGTACTAATTAGAAAAATCGTCTTGTTAGTCAAATAAACACTTAAGAGACAATGAAAGAAATTATTTGGACCAGTTGAAAAGTTGGCTTATTTCTTTAGACCCATTTTAACAATTACGTAACCATGTCAATTTGTTTACCCATTTTAACAATTATGTACCGATTTCAAACAGTTTTTACACTTGCACAGAGTTGTGGAATTTTTTTTCTCATTTGTATGAGTTGGTTGGGAGGGAATCTGGAGGCCACTCATGCATGTCCGTTATGAGGCATGTATGGGACAACCCGTTGAATAACCTACTTAATGAATGCTTCATAAGGTTGGACAAAAATGCATCAAAACTGTAAAAAACAACCTATACTTTCAGTTGATTGCTCAGCAATCACTAGAGGTTTAGTCACTTGAGAAACAGGAGCTAGTCAAGGGCCGCGATGCACCTTTTGGAGATGATGTCAGGGTTGGGCAGGATGAGGATACAGGCTTGCTTTATCCCAATGTGTATATGAGCCTACTCCTAAATCAGGATGGTATTCATATATTTAGTTCGCTGAGTTTATCCCATTCCAAAGCCGCCATCTTCTTTTCCCTTTTCCCTTTTCCATTTTTCTTTTTCTGTTACAGTGCAAAGCCACCATCCTAAGCCTACAATGTTCTGCATAAATCAGGAGAACCTTGCATGTCAATTAATTTTGTTTCTGGAGGGAGGCTGGAGGTTCTGCTCATGCTGTACATATATGATAAAGTGAACCTGATGCTGCCAATATAGCTGATTCTTTTTTTATTTGTGATTTTTCTAATTCGTTTGCTATTTTTCCTTTTCATGTTCAGGGAATATTGGAACACCAAAACCCCTGGAACTTACCATTGCATATGTTGTGACACACCTCTATTTGAGTGAGTAATCAACTTGTAGAGACTCTCAGTGGACCTAATATGTTTTGCTCACACAGCTACCACTAAAACTAATTTATGGGTATTTCCTCCTCCAGATCATCCACTAAATTTGATAGTGGAACTGGTTGGCCTTCTTATTACCTGCCTGTGGGAAACAATGTCAAATCAAAGGTAGATTTGTCAATTATTTTCATGCCTCGCCAAGAAGTTCTCTGCGCTGTTTGTGATGCTCATCTTGGCCATGTCTTTGACGATGGTCCACCTCCCACAGGAAAACGTTTTTGTATCAATAGGTAAATATTTTCGTCTGGCCTGTGTTCCTTTTCCCCTATTTATTCATTGGTATAATGGACCTGATGTAAAATATGACTTTTCTTGCAGCGCTTCCCTTAAACTAAAACCAAAGCCGTAGGCAGGCACAAGCAGGAAAACCAGAATGATATAATTGCTCAAATCAGATGTGACACTCGTTGTATCTGCACATTCCGTTATCCTTGCTTTGTGAGTTTTTTTAAATCTTTTATTTGGTTAGAGAACTGTGTAAAATAATATTCACTTGACAGATGCATAAGCTGGGTCTGATAATGTGTAAAATATCTTATATTTTTGGGTCTGATAAAATATAAAATAATATTCACTCTCAGTATCTCCTACTGTAACTTTGAAATGAGAATATCAGATGCTTGTAATAGTGGGATTTTGTTTAACATATTCGTTTAGTAAAGTCACAAAGAAGCTCATTGGATTAAATTTCCTACTTTTATGGAAATACTAGTGCAGTCAAAAGTGTTTAGGAGATAATTATGCCCACTTAAGTCAAGGCAGATGCTTGTTTAGATGCCAACACCTACTGCAAGTTGGTGCTTAGAGATGTGAGACATGTTCTACGCATCTGGCTCAATTTTATCTACACTGGAAAGCTTGATGATGAAGGCAATTTTAACCACTTGGGTAATGGAAAATGCTAGATCTCCACTCGGATAATGGAAAATGTAAGATCTCTAAGGACTCTTTTATGGGGGGGTCAGAGGAAATAACCATGACATGCTCGATTTGATGCAAGCAAAGTTGAACAGGGGAATGGTGAATACAGTTGAGAAAGACGACACCACCAAGATTTGTCACAAAGGGATTGCTTCTCTTCTCTAAGCATGAAAGTTATGCCCCTGAAAACTTGTTTCGTTGTTTAGCCGACAAGCAATAAAGAGTTGCATTTCGTAGATTCCCTCCATTCAAGTGGTGAAGGCCTTGGTCTTGAGGTCTCACTCCCTTCAAGGTCCAAGGTTCAATACCTCATGGGTGCAAACAATTCTTTGGGGCCACACCCCTTGGTGAAAAGCCAGCGATTTAACCAGCTATTCGGCCGCCTAGTATGTACCGTTGAGCATGCCCTTAATCCTAAGTGGGTATTTAGAAAAGTTTCATACTAAGGTTGAAAAGAAATAAGGAATAATTATCATTGTCAAGATTTCAGGCATTCCAAATCAATAATTTATTTCATAACTCGATATTGAATAGCCTTCATAAAACATATGGCTGATATTTTAATCTACAAATAAAATTATAAATTGAAACATTTTTAGATGATGTATTATAATGAGAAATTATGTATACCACATTGTTATGTCACTTTCATCTTAATCCTCTTATGATAAAGTGATATTATTTATTAACCTTCCAATATTTTTTTAAAAAGAATTGAAGATGACCCAAATGTGATAAAACTTTCATATTTTATATAATAAAATAAAAGTGCTTTAAAAATGTGATATATAGCATTATTCTAGTTTACATATTATCTCGGTTCATTTTTCACTTGTGAAATTATTTGTACAAGTTTCAAATAGACAAGTATTGCGTAATCCATTTATCACAAAGTGTGCCCCCACAATGTAAAAGTGCAAAAAAACACATTTTTTTAATAATATCTAAATTTTTACAAAATATCTATGCAAGACTTCTCTATTTAGAACTCATAGCTAATATTATTTTTTTAAATTACAATAAATGGAATAAATTGGTTTTTTAATTTAATCGTTTTGAGACATTTTTAATTGGGCTCAAGTATGGAAGGACAGGGCCCTAATACCAAGGCCCATCCCCTAGATCTCTTGCCCTCTACGAGGAGCAAAGCAATGACCCTAACAAGATACAAAGCGGCGCCATTTTTCACTCAAACTTGCACTTTAGTTCGTGTCCAATTATTAATCGCCACATCACACTACTATCTCATTGTCTTTCTATTTGCAAGGCTGGAGTACTTACCATTCATTGGTTATTTTAATCTTCTCATACAATCTGCAAAGCAGCAGATCTCCAACCCCTTTTTAATAAAAGCTGAACCAGAAAGAAGTCCCAACCGTTACTTAACAGCCGTCACCGAACATTTGCGTTCTTGATCTTCTCCGGAGCGAAGAGACTTGGTGGGGTTTAAGGTTTTTTTCTTGAAAAGGTTGGCACGAGAGTAAAGAGGCCTTCTTGAGCCTGTTTGATCAGAGGGCGGACATTATGGCGAATGGGGTTGTACACAGTGTAGAGTACTCGCTTTTGAAGGATTTGAGGGTGGAGATTGAAGGAGAAGAAGGCGCCTTCTCTCTTTGCTTTTGGGTTTACATTATGAGCTCCTCTGCATTCCCTGCTACAATCATTCAACAGGTCTTCACTTTCTTTTACTTCTAATCGTTTATTCTAATTTGTTGTTTGTAATTATTATTATTTTCGTTTCGGTGCGATTGACGGGTTTGTGTTATTTAGTGGGATTTTTTTTTTTTTTTTTATGATCACTTGCCATCTCTTCGTGTTTTTTGTAATATGCTACATGGTTGTGGCAAATTGTACCCCTTTTATGTCCTTTTTAGCACTTTTTGTGGGTCAGTCAAAGGAACTTTAGAATTTGGATCTTTCTGGTTAGTGAAGTGCAAACGTTGTCCATTGCTGTTGCTAATCCTACGTTATCACTTTTGATTCGCTTATTAATCACAAGTCCGCTTCAGTTGCTAATGATGAACGATAGTTTTGTTTTTAATGGATCTGAATATTTTACTGGTTTATTAAAGTAGTATTTTAAGAATTATACTAAGGACTGTTTCTTGGGATTTTTTTATCATTATCACCGTACTAAACTACCAAGATTTTCCAATCTGCCAGCTTAGGATTTCTCTTCTTCTGTCAAATCCTTAGAGATTTTAGGATGATCACTTTTAAAAGGAACTGAACATATGTATACTCCCTGTGTATTTGGGTTTTGCCTATTCTTATGAATAAAATACCTCCGAAAAGAAGAAGAAGAAGGAACTGAACTTATGAGTGATGATCAGTCGTATTAGTTCTTTGCAAACTATGCCAGTTTGGATTGTTAAAAGAATTTCTTCATGTTTGCAATGTTGTAAGATAATTTTGTCTCTAAGGATTAGGCTTTCTGGGTGCCATTGTTCACATATGACAGTACCTTTATAATACCGTACATAATTTTACTCTTGTGGATTTATTTATTTGTGGATGACGTTCACTTGATCATGCAGTTGCACTCTGATGGCATCAATGGCACTCCTTTTCTTGTTTTAAATGAAAAGAAGCGAATGATGCTTTTGCCGCTGCTTCTCTTACACAAAGAAGCTTCTAATTCTGGAAACTTCACCTCCTTGACAGAAGCTCCACATGCATCCATGGAGATTGAGTTTCCTTTAGAAAAATGGATTCATGTTGGATGTGAGGTATGTGATTCTGAACAGCTAGGCATTTCAACTTTAATAATGGATTGTTGGTGTTTTTAGCATTATTGTTGTATAAATTTTAATTGTCTCAAGTTTCATGATTTCCTTGTATCCTTTTCTAGTTCCTGACTAGGTGTAATCTCATGTATGCTTCATGTGTACTTGGGCTATGCTCATTTCAATATCAATAAAATATCTTCTTACTTATTAAAAAAAAAAATCATTTTTGTTGTATGGATTGATGTAATATATGAGATCATTTGTACGATAGTTTTCCACAAACTGTTTTCTATTGTTAGGAATAAAGGGAGCTAAACTGTATTGACAGTTATGTATAAACTGTTTTGTATTTTTAGGAACAAAGGGTGCTGAACTGTATTGACATTACTTCTTCCATGGTGGCACGGATCAAGTCCTATATTTATGGTTGGGATAGGCTTTGATATCATTTATCACGTCCCAATAGAAGGCCCAAACCACATGATCTATACTCCAAAATGATACAATGATACAATTAGTGCCCCTTTGGAACCTCATAAAGAGCAAGAACTTCTCCTTCCCAAGAATGTAGGATCTTATTCACCACCTACCCTTATCCTTATCATATGGCCTGCTCTTACTTTGTCCGCTTTCTTTTCTTTGGCAACTAGTGTTTTCTTTGGGCTAGGGCTGTTACTGAGAAAATGATCTTTGCATGAGGCAGTTTAGGTGTTCCCCTGTAGTAGCATTTGTGAAGGCGATATTCTGTATTTTGTTGGAGTTTATGAAAGGCTTAGTCTTGAAGTGTTCGTTTCAGGTTTCTACAGATCATCTTCGGCTTCATATTGATGGAGAGATTGTGGGAGAGAGGCCTTTGTCTTCCGTATTCAACAAAGATTCAAGTTTAAGTGGTTCAAGGAAGATAACTTTGGCTAGTATTGGTGGAGATGGTTGCAAGCTGCTGGGTTATGTCCACAATCTTGAAGTCTTACCTCCAACTCTATCTATTAAGGATCACCATGGAAAGGTGCATTACATTTGGCAAGTGCTATGGTCACGAGAGATCCCATAAAAGTAAATCCACAAACTGACATGTATTCATATGATATGCTAGATCTACTTTACAATAAAAGTAGTTTTACAATCTAATGTATCACCTCAAACTATATCAGCTTGTGAGTTTACTTTTATGAGATCTTTTTGTGGCTAAAGCATCTTACATTTTTAGTTTTTGAAGTCTCACAATTATTTATGTTCTATTTTACTTGGTAAAAACAATGTCTGATCGCAGGATTTGCCTCTAAGACTATCTATTGATAGTTCAGATGCCTTTGAAATTGAAGTAGGCAGCGATGGTGTTTGGAGTATTATTGGTGGCAAGGTTAGAGAAAACTTTACATATCATGTTACTTGGTTTTCCTATTGTATGCAAAAACCTCTTCTTCTTTTTTCTTTTTTTTTTTGTTTGGCGTGGAGTACATATTTCTTTTGTAAGGACAGGTATTAGTTATGTTGCATAAACTTGCTGTGTATCTTCTGATATGCCCCCAACATTCATCCTTACATCAACTTCTATGCCTCTTGTTATTGTATTTTTCAAATTGATCAGTCAAAATTGCCTTTGGCGACATCAGTTGCCTCCACTGTGTTACAAACGTTGTAGCTTTAACATGTCAGCCATTAAAATTGTATGAAACTCATATTGAAGTAATTATGTAGTCTCTGTGCATAAAAGGAGATTCTCACTTACATCAACTTCTATGCCTCTTGTTATTGTATTTTTCAAATTGATCAGTCAAAATTGCCTTTGGCAACATCAGTTGCCTCCACTGTGTTACAAACGTTGTAGCTTTAACATGTCAGCCATTAAAATTGTATGAAACTCATATTGAAGTAATTATGTAGTCTCTGTGCATAAAAGGAGATTCTCACTTACATTTATTGAAAAGAATAAATCCAAGTCTTGTTAGTCTAGGAATTTTTTAGGGGACATTTTGTTCTGACACTAAAAGGTAAATGTCTGATTACACCAGAGCTAGACGTGAAGTTTGCTTGGGCTCATTGAGTTTGTAGATTGTAGTTTGCGAATTCATTCAAGTAGTTGTTTCTTGATCCCATCCATCTTTATTCCCTCATTAGTTGTAGCTTTACTGATTTTTTGTCCCATTGGTTTTCCATTCCCTTTTAAACTTCAATTTTACTTTTTAAGTTATTACAAGCAGCCTGTCTCATGTTAAATGCCTCTTTAGCACAAAGTTGTACAAGTTATAGTCTATTCCAATGTAATGACCTGCTTTTACTGCTTTCAACTTTCTTCTGATGCATATCATTGCCTCTGTTTACAGGCATCTTGTCGCCGGAACTTTTCTTTGGATGTTGTTTTGTTAGATTCCTTGGGCCATTCAGCAACCAAGGACGTTGAGGTTTATATCTCTGGCTTTTGCATAGTAAACGAGTCATCACCATCTTTAATTGGAAGTTTTACAATAAGTTACGTATTTAATTTAAACCTTGCTTGTCTTCACAGGTTATT
The DNA here is from genome assembly GCA_011037825.1 of Carya cathayensis. Lineage (NCBI taxonomy): Eukaryota > Viridiplantae > Streptophyta > Magnoliopsida > Fagales > Juglandaceae > Carya > Carya cathayensis. Next base: position 408,908 of record QGSO01000145.1, read on the forward strand.
GCTTCACTTTTGTATGCTGACAACGGGGCACTTGTGGAGAACACAACTGATGGGGAAGCTCCTCTTCTGGCTAGCTACGATGGAATTGAATATGCTTCTTGTGAAAGACCAAGTAAACTGTTGCAAGGACGTGCATCCTTTAAGCTCAAGATATCTCAGGTGCTAATGTCATGTGTAATATGTTGCTTTAGAAACCTTTTTAGAGAATATAAATGGAACTGTATCCCCTAGAAGCAGGACAATATATGAGCAACTTGCTTGTATGCATGGTATTAACAACCTTGGTTCCATTGGGTGAATGATTTACCCATCCTAGATGATATAGGTACCCATTTCAACTTCCATGACATGAAAGAATACTTACTTTCAAAATACATAGTCACATATATGAAACAACTAAATAAGATAAAAATAAATATATCCAACTATATTTTTAAATTTTTTCCAATAGTTTCATATCTCTCACGTATAAAAGAGAGTGAAGAATCAAGGTAACACAAGCCAGAGATCAATTTTAGTCTTGGGTTTATGTGCCTCCCAGTTGGTTCTGTGTACCTCTGGCATTCGTAAATGATTTATCGTTCTTTTTAATTTCAGCTTTCATCGAAGTGTGATAATAGGCTTTTCCGCATCAGATTTCACATGAGAAGTGGAAATTACCCATTCTTTGAGGCTTTCTCCCCTCCAATTCGTTGTATATCACGTGGCCGTAATATCCGAGCATCCTCTCTAACATGGAAAAGATCAACTTCTGCCATCCAATCTGTTAATTTATCTGAATCATCTAGGATGAATGTGGGGTCCTTAGAACTTCAGCACGGCAATAGACATGAAGCAAGACCCTGCCCATCATCAAAGCGGGTTAGATCAGGACCGGATAAATTATGTGCTGCTTTAAAGACTGATCTTAACTTGGAGCGACCTGATGAGAAATGTAACTCTCATGCTGGGACAGCTAATCTGGTATTACTGGTTTTTTTTCTTAGTTATATTTATTTCATCCAGAATATTTGTTGATAGATAGATCAATTGAACTGAAAATGGTTTGTGGCATAAAAAAGGTTGCCCTCCTTTTATTTTCTCTTTTATAAATATCAGCTGTAATTATCTTGCCATTTATGGTTCAAGTGTCATGTGGACACCACATAATGTGCAACATACACATGCACTACTTAACATGACAAGGATTTGGTTGAGGCATGTGCCCAACATTCATTAATGGTTAGATATTCAATATTTCAGTGTGATCAAAGTCCATGGTTTGTTTTCCATATTTTGTATAGACTTTATATCGGTTTACAAGTTTGTATTATTTAACGCCACTGTTTTCCATATTTTGTAAGTCTATTTTGCTGCATATTGCAGTACCTACTGCTTTGCAATTGAGGTTGCATTTCTAGAACTGTCTATCTTCCTGAATAATACTTAGTACGCTGTTGTTGACAAAATATGATTATATTTCTTTGACAAAGTATGCTTTATATTTCTTTATTTTTGCTTCAATCATTTTCTTTTTGTCTTTTTCAGCAAGAGCTAGATCCTGTGACCTTTTTTCCTTTTGTACGTATTGCATATGCCAATGCAAACATTTTTGTGATGATTACCTTTGAAGTTTCACTTAGATAGATGGGACTTTATTCATAATATTCTCATATAGACGTATTGAATACTATTGTAATGTAGGTTAAGAATGAGTTTGGAACGAGTTTGGAGGGAAGACCTGAAAACCTTGAAGAAGTGGACGATTCACAATCTGATTCAGAGAGTACTGGAGAGAGAAATTCACCTTCTAAGAGTATGTCAAGTAGAACAAGTCCAATGTCGGATATGAACATTTTCAAATACTCCCTCTCAGGCTTAACTGAGAGATCTTTTATGCTCAAGGAGATTGCTTTGTCTGCTTCTGACGCTGAACTTTTAGAATTTGCACACCAGGTGTCTCTCTATTCAGGATGTTCACACCACGGGTAGGTAATCTGTGAAAGCTTTTTGGTTATATTAGTGACCATATTCTTCTTGGAGTTTTAATATGCATATCATAATAACACGTGGGAGGATGATCTGCCACTGAATTTTTGTAGTGACAAAAAAAATACACCAGCATCTTCATTAAAAAATACTCTATAAGTTTGACTAATACCTCACTAATTCTCATTGAGGTTTTCTTTTCAAGTCTCAAATTACAATTACAGTCTTTTCTAGTCTCAAATTACAATTACACCCTTTTCAAGTCTCAAACTGACCCTGGGAATATACATACTTTTTTTCCTCTTCTCACTCTTTCGTGTCTCTTCATCTCTACCTGTTAGGATGTAATGGAACAGACTTCTTCCCTAGCAGGGCTTTATTAGATCAACTAAACAATCACTACAATCCTTTTGTCTGTTCTTCTTTTGAACAACATTCTTTCTCAGGCGCCAAATAAGTATTGCAAAGAGACTGATAGAGGAAGGAACAAAAGCTTGGAATTTGATTTCACAAAACAATCATCAGATTCGTTGGGAGAATGTGGTTTTTGAGATTGAAGAGTGCTTCATGAAGATTGCTTGTTGCAGTTCTAGATCTCTCACACAACAGGTTTCTTCTTCTTTACACTCTCTCTCTCTCTCTCACACACACACACACAAGGTACTGTCATGAAATTTAGTTCTTAAATATTTGTGGCAAATTAATATGATTGCTTGTCGGAACGTGTAAAGGTTTGAGTCATTATGCTGATATTGATGAGGCAGATTTCTACATTATCTATAGTGTCTCCTATTGTGAAGGTATGCGTAAGTGGTACATGCAGCTGAGAACTTGTGGGGATTTTCTGAAAGATTGATCGATTTCTTATTAGCATCTTGTGTTCCAGAGGAAAAAATAAAAACAAATTCAGTTTTGCTAGTTTGTAAAATGGTGTTAGTGCAGTTGACACTAGCTTGTTCTGTTGTCTCTGTTTCAATAAAACGTGCAACCAACGGGATCTGCATCCTTCATGCAGCCCTGATTACTTTCTGTTCGTTGTTTCAAGTATTTCTATAACTTTAATGAACTATCCTTGTGCTTCAGAATGCTGTTTATCAATTTGTAATTCTAGTTTCTTTTTTGCGAATTGTGGTTCACTTGTATAGTAACTGATTCAAACATTTTCGTTCTATTTAATTTTTGTGATTGTGGTAGACAAGAGTTATAAGTAGTATTTATAAGGGCTTTATGTGAATGATGCTGCACTATATCGTCACGATTGGATTATATTTTGGTTTTTGGGGCTATATTAAGGTAGAATATGTGGGATAAATCTCTCTCTCTTCTTGGGAGTCTGTTTCAGCCAATTCTTGTTTATTTATGCAATTAGCCTTTCCTTATTAATGGTAGTTTTTTAGAATAGGTTTTGGCATAAAAGAAAGAAGGGTAATATTTTCCTGATTTTATTTTTATGTTAGGACTTTGAGCTTCTGAGGAGAATTGCTGGATGTCGAGAGTATCTTTCCCAAGAGAACTTTGAGAAGATGTGGTGTTGGTTATACCCTGTAGCTTTCACATTATCAAGAGACTGGATTAATGCAATGTGGAGTTCTATGTCACCAAAATGGATAGAGGGATTTGTAACAAAGGAGGAAGCAGAATCTTCACTTCAAGGTCCGAGGGGCCTCCAAGAGCCTGGCACGTTTGTACTCCGGTTTCCTACTTCAAGGAGCTGGCCCCACCCTGATGCTGGCAGCTTAATTGTGACTTATGTTGGCAGTGATTACACTCTTCACCACAGGCTGATTTCCCTTGAGCAGTTTTTTGGGTAGTTCATTTTTTCTATTCCTTTTTAATGATAATTCACATTATATTAATTTATTTACTAGAATACTATTCAGCATAATCTCTCTTGAAGTAAACTTGGGCAAGGAAGAAGTGCAAAAATTAGGAACTAAAGATTCAGGAAATAGCAAGGCTTCTCAAATTGATGTTAGGAGGCAAAAACATGATGCAATAGCCTTAGCATGTTTAGAGAAGAGTGGAAATTACATTGAGTTGTTGTTGCCAATTCTCCACCTTTAAATGGATAAACATCACTGGAAAAGAGTGAAGTCGAACTTAATACTTCAATAGATAAGACACTTTGTGTACTCGGACTTTGCCTATTTACCTATCAATAAAACGTCTTTTACCTATAAAAAAAAAAAGATAAGACACTTTGAATCTTTCAGAGTAAATTGAAGTTTCACGAGTTTTGCATTCCCCTTATAGAGGAAGCTTAAGCGCATGGTCAAGTATTTATCTCTGAACTTACTGCTTAAGTAATTGGAGAATTTGAAGCAGTTTTGTATACATTTCTGACGATCTGATCAGCAGTCACTAAAATCAGACAGAAAAGTTGTGAGACAAATCTGGGGGCAGTAGAAATCTACCATATTGATTCCACCTGGAAAATGTTGGCTGCAAAACTTTTCTTATACCCAATAGCATTTGGCCAAACATTGAATTGGTTGTAGTTACAGAAGAAACTTTTAGATTGATGTTCAAAATCTCCATTGATGTATCTGATGTAGACTGTCTGTTCAATTAGATTCATCAAGTGAGAAAATTGCAATTAGCTCCAGTGATGTTAATGACTGTAATTCAAAATGGCTTGGACTTTCAAAAAGTGTGGGGGAGGAAATTGCATTATTACCAAAAACATGGAGTCCTCTTACAAACAGCATATTTTCTGATTGTAAGAGTTAGTTTGCATTTCACTTTTGGTTGGACATGAATGTACTGAGTTAGATGCTGAAATCATTGGGTTTTTTGGTGCAATTTCATTATAGCGTAGCCTCATTTCTGGCCAAAGTTAGGTGACTCCCATATTAGCAAGAAAGTTTCATGTATGCAATTCTTTCAGAGAGATAAGATCTTAGAATGGAACCGTGGAATGTATTTGGTTAATCAGCCCATCCAGTTGTATGAAGTTTGTCAGTGACCTCTCAACTGTATATGGCATATGCTTTTGATCTGGTATCATAGCCTATGCGGCAGTATCTGACGTCATATGAAAATTTGCAGCGCACAGGCACTAACACTCTACAATCTATATATTTTTTCCTTTTGACCTCCAAATGTAGTATATTCAGTATATCTCTGTCATTTTAATCAAGAATCTTTTGTGTTTCCAAAAATTGAGAAAATGAATGTGAAAAACCTGCTTGCTATTGACGAAAATAGAATTGAGTTTCTTATTTGTTTTTGTATTTACAGTGAAGGAGAAATGAATGTAAAACCACTGCAAGATATGCTACTGGCAGAGCCTGAGCTCTCTCGATTGGGAAGGCAAGATATTTCTCAACCACTAAATTGATTATTGTTCTCTATACAGATTGAATGCCAGAAATTGCATTCATAAATATTAACCATGTATACATCTGTTGCTTGAAAATTTGCAGGATAATAAGAAGTCATTAAGTGTGCTTGTGTAGCGTAGTATCCATCCGCTTCCAATCTAGGGTTAGCATTCATGTGCGTTCATTCCCATTCTTGTGTTTTTTGTATTGATCTTCTTGTTATTCTTTGCTGTCCATTATGTATATATGCATACCAATATATTGAGGATGGAATGTCTATAATCTAAAAACTTGAGGTGATTTTAACAGTGCATTATCCATTTTGTGTAGCTGCTAAAATACCAAGCACCATTTTTCATGCCTTTTTGCTTTTTTGTTTTGTTTTGTTTTTTCCTTGGATGAATTGAATGAGGTCATTCCAAAGTATTGAAGTTTAAGAGAGACAATAAATTCTTAACCAGGGATATAAACAAACCTCATTTGCTAAGTACAGAAAGGGGAATTCGCCACAGAAAACAAAAGGTCCTATTCAATACAGACAGGAGTCTTTACATGCGAAGAGATGGTTTTTGAATCTGCACTCTTCAGAACGAACTAGGCTTCCAAAAATCATGCAGTTCCTTTGCAACCACATATGTGCCATGGCACCCAATGCAAGTTTGCATATTAATAGCCTTTAGATTTCTACCTTTATAGATTATTCAATGTCCAGTTCATAACTCTTTCCCAGTTAGTAAAACCTCATTCAAAGAAAAGATGATCCCTACTTAATACATTTCTTGCAGAATACACACTAGGATCCCCACCCACCCACCCCCCCCGCAATCTGTCTTGTGTAAAAAGTCTCTTTTTTATTTTTTTTCATACTGATTCTGACTACGCATTGGCAAAATCATTCGTTTTTGTAAGACGGACGGTGAAAATGTTCTAAACAAGTTGATGTGGTGAGGAATTTGTCAAGATCTTTTCCTTCAAATTTTCAATAAAGAACATCCTTCAGAATTGAGAGCCCATTTGCAAGATGACAGGTGGGGAAGCGTGTAGAACAAGATCTCGTTCAACAAGTCACAAACCCCGTAAATTCAGAAGGGTAAATCATTTGATGACGTATTTTCATGCTTTTTCTCAGTTTCTCGATAATAACTATCCTTTCAAAAATAGGTTTTTTATAATTATTTTTACAGATCAAGCATTTTCCTTCTTCACGCCCTCATTTCTCTTTCCAGTTCAGTGTAAAGTTTAAAAGTTTAAAACAAAAGAATGAAGTTTTGACAAGAAATATTATTTTCAGTTCAACCAATGAAATGTTGTACCATTCCGACTATAGCGTGATTTTCTTCTATTTTCTCGGCAACCAAACAGGCCATTACAAACTATTTTCAGATTTTTCTCTATTTTCTCGGCAACCAAACAGATTTTCCTTTGCTTTCCTCTGTTTTTCTCAAGGTTTTTTTGCCAGGCTTCGAGCTTGTCTTTGAGCTTGATGGGATGAGAATGCAGAGGAAATTCGAAGGGAATGAGAGGTTACGGAGGTAAAGAAGGAGAGGGAAAGAAATGAAGAGAAAAGAAAAGGCAGAGGAATCCTATCTCAAAAGAAAACGATGCCGTTGTGTTTTTTATGCCACGTAGGATACGAGGCAGCAGCGGGGGCATCTCGCGGTTGTGTATAGCGTTTCTCAAATGGCAGATATTTGATCTTAACCAATCGACATAATTGAAAAGACCAATGAATTATTATCGTCACACAATAAAGCGTATTGAAGGGGGTGGAAGCAAGGCGAAAAAAGAAACGTGTTCCATATTCGTGGAGGTCGAGGAGATTCCTTACACAGCTGTGTTCGTATCCATAAAAAGTGATGTGCTGTTGGGTACGTGAAGTCTCAAGTCCCACATGAATGGGGAACGACAGGTGGTCAAGAATATATGGCGACAGCCTAGAGTTTCACATGATGCATTCTTGCATGCTGCCCTTTACCTTTTTCGTTTTGACTTTTGGTTCTCGTGCCGCTTGTATTGCTTTTCACTCTTTAAATGGCGTGTTGAAATTTAACCTTTATGATATGTTTATATGTATATGTGAAGTGTTTACGCCCAATAGTTTCATCCTGTCTGCATACCAAAAATGCTACGTACGTTACGTACCGAAATAAAGCTTTGATTCGCAACCTAACCTTAGGTGACGAAAATTAAAATACCACGAAAAGTACTCAACAAAAAGAAAGCCCGCCAAATTTTCCATGATTCAAAGCACTTTTCTCGAAACTTTCCTCTCATTCGTACCTGAATCTAGCTGTTGGAATTATCATGAAAGACTGCTTTTTGTTTTACAGTGTGAAAGAGAGGCTTGCATATGTACATCTTAGATTACTAACATGTTGTCCCACTCTTGATCCAATATCTTTAGTTGGTTTATGCTTTCATTCCATTTGACATTTAGGTCTGTGAGGAACCTTTATTCTTGCTTTTTAAGTCCTTTCTTTCGTTTTCCTTTTTAATTTTGGCGGTTTCCGTGTCCAACTTAGAAACTCAGCTCGATACATGAGATAAGAAGCGTGGAGATTTTTTAGACGATTTCTGATTCTCTGTAATATTTTAATCCTGCTCCTCTGCATTTGTAAATGGGCAATTCCACGGTCTTAGCGTTCTACATCACAGTATGCTGCGTTGCTTTTGTTATATCAAAGATCATCATTTCAGTCCTCCTCTATAGAAGATGGAAAAGAAAGCATATGGTTTCTGAAGATGGCTACTCAGGTATGGGTGACAACAACATATATACAGATTCTCCAATTCAACTTGTTTGAAAGGAGAAAAAAAGTTATGTAAATTTAATGCGGTACTGGGCATATGCAGGTGGGAAGATGGTGATGTTTAGGTCTCCAATGATGCAATCTCTAACATCCGATGCATTCTTGAAGAGGACACTGAAATTGAGCAACAAAGACATCATTGGCTCTGGAGGCTATGGCACTGTTTATAGATTGACTATAAATGAATCCACAGCCTTTGCAGTTAAAAAACTGAATAGGGGAACTGCAGAAAGAGATAGAGGTTTTGAGAGAGAGTTGGAAGCAATGGGAGACATAAAGCATCGAAATATTGTAACTCTTCATGGATATTACACAGCTTCTCACTATAATCTTCTCATATATGAGCTGATGCCAAATGGAAGCCTGGACAGCTTTCTGCATGGTATGCTTTTCAATATGGTATCAAACCCAAGTTTTATATTTTGATTTTCAGCAACAATCTTGAGTGCTATCAGAGTTTAGATATTTCTGAACCATCTTTCTTTCTGACGATCACTGACAGGATCATCTGGAGGTTAAGAAGATTCCATAGCTTAATTTTTCCATTTTGTTTCCTCCATTCTTATAGCTCTGATTGTGGATTCTGGTGCAGGAAGATTTATGGACAAGAAGCTTTTGGACTGGCCATCCAGATACAAAATAGCAGTAGGTGCTGCAAGAGGATTATCATACCTTCATCATGATTGTATCCCTCACATTATTCACAGAGATATTAAGTCGAGCAACATATTGTTGGATCAGAACATGGAGGCCCAAGTTTCTGATTTTGGATTGGCCACATTGATGGAGCCAGATAAGACTCACGTTTCAACATTTGTTGCTGGAACTTTTGGATATCTAGCTCCTGGTATGAACCACTCCACCATTGTAGTCGGTCTCTCCTAATCTTGGTTCTTGTGCCTGGTTATGCTAAGTGCTCAGTTCTGTCCTGCAGAATATTTTGATACAGGAAGAGCAACGGCAAAAGGGGACGTTTACAGTTTTGGGGTCGTCTTGCTGGAGCTTTTAACAGGGAAGAAACCGACCGATGAAGCATTTGTGGAACAGGGAACTAGGCTTGTGTCCTGGGTAAGTTATGAACATCCGACAACATTCAAGTAGATTCTCTTCTTAAAATAGAACCAGTCATTTGCAGTCTGACATTGATTGAAAGCACTGGGGGCCTGGGGGGGCAAAACTATCCATTTAGGACGACTTTTGATGATTATTTAATCTTTTTTTTATCATTATTTAGAATGTTCTCTTCATTAGCTTGGGCACTTTTCAATTTATTGCCGGTGAGGTCCCTCTCCATAAGTGTCTGATTTAGTGAGCTAAAGAAAAGATAAATGGGATGTGATATTTGCTAAACTTATCACTCTAGTAGTAGTAGCTGACCTTAAAGCAGCCATTGGAACGATTTCTTCGTACCACGAATATCCATCAAGTCATCCATGAAAAGTTTATAAGTTTATGGTTCAGAAAACTTACCAAAACAGAGGAAATCAACACCAATACAATTGCTAGGAAATCATTAAACTTTAAATGAGAATCAGAGATGTGACTTTTCATCTGCTACAGTGGCAGAGCAAGAACTTTTTGATGTTACTACATCTACCTGATACCGAGTTACCTCCAATCTTTATTTTATTTTAAATTTTGATTGTTTGTCATTGCTCAGGTAGGTGAATAAATGGAAGTGTTCTTTGTTTGAAAGTGCCTGAGTGATGCCCCCCTCCTTATAGATTAGTAGATTGATTCACTGTATTGAAATTGTTCTATGCACGTTAGCGCAGGTGAAGGCAGTTGTTCAAGAGAAGAGGGAGGAGCTTGTACTCGACAGTAGCTTAGAAAATTGTCCTGAGGATGAGATTAACAGTGTATTCAGTATCGCCTTAATGTGTCTTGAACCAGAGCCCTCCAGGAGGCCTACCATGGCTGAGGTTTTCAAGATGCTCGAGAAAATTAAATCAGACAATGTTTGAACAGATTTCTAAACCTTGTTTAAAGCAATTCTATCCCATCATCATATATTCCCATCATTGTAACACATTTTTCGATGTTCAATGCCACAAGGACAGAAAATGCAGCTCAAGGCAGTATACAATGCAATAGGGAAAATGGCCGAAGACAATCATTACGGGAATGTCGAAAATGGTAACGGACAATTCATTATTTATGGTTCTTGGGAAAACAGGAAAAGAAAACTTTGAAAAAGAAATATTTGCAGCTAAGGAATTACCGCTCAAATGCCTGTGAAATTTTGCCTGCAAAAACTTTATCAAGCAAGGCACAACCCGACTCTTGTGAGCATTATTCTGGCGATTGAGAAATATGCGTTTCTTTTAAATTCTATAACAATTTCCCATCCAGGTTAGATATGCTGACAAGATAGATGGCTCAAGTAATCAAGCAATTACATGCATATCTGAAAACCAAGTTACCAAAATATTTTTGAAAAAACTAACATGGCATCTACTTGAGGGTTGTTGCCAACCCACTGGCTACTGAATCTTTCAAGGAGGGAGAAACGGGTGTGTTTCCAAAAAAGACATCGAAAACAGCGAGAGTCACATTTTCCGACTCAATTTCAGCATCCACATTAACTGGTAGCCCATTTGATGAGACACAAACCTGAGCATTGCAATAAATCCAGACGAATCAGTTCATATAAGAGAAACTACATCACTTCCATTTACTGTCATTTAGTAAAGGGTGTGGGGAGGAGATAAGGATGGAGCAAGAAATTGTTCAAGTGCACAAATATCTGTGTAGAATGGATGCTCATTGCAAGAATGCAGTACGTAAAATTCAGACTTACAAGCATTTTGGATGGGTCCAGCCAGGTCAAAAATATGAAAGTTCCTTTCTTCAAGGGTCTCCCTTGGAAGATGCTACGGAATGTGGACAGTGCTGATTCATCAATGGAAGTCGGTGCTTTGATTCTTGGGGAGATGGCATCATCTAAGGCATCCCAGAAAGTTTTACCATCTACATCTCTAACCAGTACAATTTGTAATGATTTCTCTGAAGGAGCTGTGATTACAAGAAGTTATGTTATCAACTTTCATAAGTTACTCCAAGCAACCTCTCTAGAACAAGAAAGCATTGATGATTTCTGTTTGTCCTTACATTGAAAAATTGAATTGAATAACGAAGAATTTTCTTGAATCTCAGCTGCTGATTTCCCTTTCCAAGCATTTAATTTACTTAGAATAGATTGATTTACATACAATCCTGCAGCATAGATCTTAACACCAATGATAGCAAAGACTTTCTCCCTGTATCCTGAAATCATTCAAAAGGCAGGCCATCAAAATAGATGCTAACACAGACAAAAGGCTACTATATTGTAATCAAAATCCCCATTAAGACAGCCCTGATCTTAGAAATCCTCTAGACAACACTGGGATTATTCAATTTGAAACAAACTTTTGGAGAAAAGGCTACTGTGATGTAAAGACTTCTTACACCTGCAACACCAGTAGTTGGTTTCAACTTTCAAGGTTAAATAACACCTGCACATCTATGAAGAGAACAAGTTTCTTATTTGGTAGCCTTTTTGCCTTCTCAAAGTTATTGGGAAAACATATGTAACAGGCTAAGGCCTGGTTTGGATAGTAAGTTGAGATGGTTTGTGAATAATAGTAAGATATTTGAGTTGAGATGATTTGTGAATTAGAAATGGTTTGAATTAAAATGTTTTATAAGGCTTTGGGAAATGATAGACAAAAAGTTGAATAAAAATATTATAAAGTTAAAATATTTTTAGAATATAATTTTTGTTTTGGGATTTGAAAAAATTGAATTATTTTTTGTGTTTTGTTTCAGAAGTTTAGGAAAGTTGTAATAATTTTTTTTTTATTGGCACTGGATGTCCAAGAACAACGTCCTGAGACTAATCCCAGGAGTGCACAAACCCTCGGCAATGAGTTTCCCGCAAATGCACCTTGGGTAATTCAAGGGGAAAATCCCCCAATCCGATGGCCCCTAAAGATTGTTTGCACCCAATGGGATTTGAACCTTAGACCTGGGGGAAGCATACCTCCAAGCCCAAGGCCTTTACCACTTGAGCCAACCCCTAGGGGTTAGTTGTAATGATTAGATAATGATTAGATGAAAAAGTTATTGATTTGAAATTGAAAAATATTTGCGTTTATGGTGTTTGGATATTGAGATGAGATAGAAGCATCTCTCTATCAGGCCTAAGAGTAGCAGTGATGAGTGAGTTTGGCCCTAGGGGAGAGAAAAGGGAGGGCAAACTTCGAACTTGTGGCCTCCACTCCACGAATAGTCCCCAGCCAACCTTGATATCCCTTGGGTTAACCGTGCCAATCTTTATGAAAACTTTTCATGAACGAAAAAAAAAAGGTTTTGACCCCAATAGCCATTGATTTTCCAATGTAGCACACAAGTTCCCTGATTTTTACAATGGAAAGAATAAAAAGATGCCTCATATGAGATGATTGAGATCAAAGTTAATAGTCTCATCTCCCAAAACAGCTTCCAACAGAAGTTAAACTCAGCCAAATCCTGCATTTTGGAGACCCAAGGAAAATATTTTCAAATAAAGTATCTATAGTCCTGCAGCCATATACAAGAGAAATAAGAGAGCCAATTTTTCTTTCCCAATATTTGCTAATAATCCATTGCAGGTATATATATAAACAAAGCCGATTTTTCCCTATATTCTAATCAAGTATATTTATTTCATTGGCTCTATGCTTGATTATCTTCATTTTTAAGATAGAGAGAGAGAGAGAGAGAGAGAGAGAGAGAGAGAGAGAGGTGTGATACTAAGCAGCTGACCTGTTCCAATTAGAGACAATGAACTCGAGCAACCAGGCAAACTGAGAGACCTTTGAAATTTCACATTGGTTGTTGGTTCCTCCGTGTATTCCACATTTCCAACTGTAGCCATGAATATAAAGAATAATAAGCATCATCCCTTTTGTAACTAATACAATTTAAAAATCGAAATAGGTAAAACAAAAGGGGGAAGAGAGAGAGAGAGAGAGAGAGCAGTGATAACACGTCCTTTTGTCCTCTCATAGACATCCAATAAGTTCATTCAAATCGCATATATCTTTTACTTCACAAATTTGACATGCATGCCAATATGAATCCACTCCCTCATCCACTGGGATGTTTTCTGTCCATACATAAAATAATGTGTGCAGATTCTTTCATATGATTACCCATGGGTTGCTGCATCATTTTATTTTTTTTCCCTTCCGTAAACTGTGGTTTGCTTAATTATATGGTTACATTTCCAGCACTACAAGTTCTTTCACATCCAACTAGGGTTAATGCATTTTGATGATACGCAATAAAAGAGGCAACAAACCAGAATCAGTTAATGGCTTTTCCACGGCATATAAATTTCAATAAAATTTACCTGAAGATGAAGAAGCGGCATTTGGAGATAATTCTGTCTGCGTTTTGCTGTCCTTAGAGGGATAAAGATGGAGAGGATATGAGGTAAGGTGAGAAAAATACTGGGTTTGGGAGAAGGACACTGTTGGATTTGAATTTCTTCTGAGAAAGCAAATTCTGGGAATGGAATTGCAGTTTCTGGGGAGAATGTTGGGTGCAGAAAGCCATATAAGTGGGGCGGAAATTGCATCTGCTCCGAGCATTTCTGGATTGTAGCTTCTGAGTAACGATTTTCCCCCCCTTTTTTTTTGTTGGGATATAAATATTAGTATTATTTTTTGGAAAATGCTAGATTGTCCCCAATTTGCCCCTCAAAATTCAAGTTGCCGTAAGTGCATTTTGGATTATTTTTTTTTTCAAGTGTTAAAAAAAAATCACCACTAACAAGTTCACCGCTTACCAATAAAAGAAAGAAAAATGCATACTATATATTCTTACATGGATTGTCAATGATCAATATTTTGATGTCGTGTTTCACAATCTAAGCAACTCTGCAATAGGTTGATCTGTTCCTATAAATATGGAGAAGTGAGAACTCGGGGTGGTGAGAAACAAATGAAAGTGCTTCGAGAGTTCCCCCTTCCCCCGGGAGTATATATACCTGGTAGGGGTGGACCTCTAGCAAGCCAATTGTGGGGATGTTGCTCAGTACTTAAATCGCGCCTTCTTCCAGCTCTCTGCTATGTGACAGGTCGCCCATGCCTAATCGTGGCAACTACTAACAGCCCAAGGTTCACGCCATGGCTTGCTTGTCTCTGCCCTTCATTAAATGCAACGTGGTCTTAGCATGGCACGCCCACCTTTTAGTTTTGTTCAGCCGTTGGTGTTCAATGACAAGGGTTGTCCCTAACCCTGCGTACATGGGTTATCAACCAGTAGTGGTGTCAGGCCTTCTAACTCAGGACCTATGTCCCGTGCTTGTTACTTCGCTGCTTCCTTTTGGGCTTCTTGGGCTGACCTCGCCCTTCCTAGCCGGGCCCATCCTATCATTTCATACCACTTTCCTTCTACTGGGTTGTCCTTAGACCTATTGTGCTTCACGAGCTGGGCCCGTTTGGTTTGGCCCGACACCAGGAACGACCCCCCTCACAGTGCCCCACAAATCCTCACCATACATGGGAATTCAAAATGCTTCCTTCCACCTTTCTCGAGTCTATTCTCCCTAGCACACATCTGGCATCCTGCGATGGTTTAGTTGCATCATTAATGCCTTGATGGCGCCTCGGTTTTCCCCCCTTCGTTATCTAGTGGTTTGGGACAAAGGGGAAGTCCACCCACGTACTGGGCCGCGTATTGGTCCATGCTCCCACACTGCATGGGTTTGCGTCGATTAAGTTCCATGATGCCACTCTGCATGTTTCTTGGAACCTGGCATGTCCCTTGGGTTTCTGACTCAGGGTTGCGCCCTTCTCTATATATAACTCCCTCCCTTTTGTCTCATTTTCTACCATTTCTATTTCTCATCCTTCTACATTTTCCTTCAAGCCTGTTTCCCTAGTTCATTCTCTCCACTCAGTTGCTCTGTTCCTTTTTCCTTCCAGTCTCCAATGGATCCCAAAGGATCTTCCAATGCTTATTACTTGTACTTCGTTGGAGTTGGGAATCATCAATTTTTGTTGACTAGGGATACAGCCGGTCCGATTTGATCCAATTTTGTAGAATTTTTGAAACCAAACCGGTTACACTGATTTTGCACTTTCAAAAACCGATTCCACACCAGTTATCCTCTTAAACTGGTACTTCCGATTTTATTGGTTCCGATCATTTTTTGTTTGGTTTCTAGTTTTAGTCAAGTATCAATTTATATTATATATTAATATATCATAGCATTTTAGTGTTACTACTATAAATTATAATATTATACTAATATCATAGTATAATACTAATATATATCATAGTACCATACTATACTAATATCATAGTATTAATACTAACATATTAAGTTAACTATATTATGCTATAACTCTTATAATATATAATCTAACAAATTATA
Source organism: Carya cathayensis (assembly GCA_011037825.1). Classification (NCBI taxonomy): domain Eukaryota; kingdom Viridiplantae; phylum Streptophyta; class Magnoliopsida; order Fagales; family Juglandaceae; genus Carya; species Carya cathayensis. The sequence continues at coordinate 424,417 of QGSO01000145.1, forward strand.
AATGTTCATATTTAAAATTAAAATTTTATGTTATAAATTATAATATAAAATTATTTTTTATATGATATATAATTAGATAGAAAAATTTCAAATATAATTATATATATTATATATAAAAATTATACATATAAAATATTTTATATAATATTAAAAATTATATATATATTTTTAAATCGGTCTGGTTTTGGAAAGCACGTAACTGAAATCGGATCGAATTCAACCAGTTTTTACAATATAGAAATTGGTTCCGACCCGGATCGATTCAAAATCGGACCAATCGGTTCAATTCAGTCCGAGCCGATTTTTCAGTTTAAACTTTCACCCGTACAATCGACGACCTCCGCACGCTGAGGAGGCCATATAACATTCTAGAGTCAACGGTTCTGGAGATCCCCGAGCGCCGTGTTGCTGTAGTAGACTCTAATGGGATGGCGTCCCAGGTAGTGCTCTACCCTTTGATATTCGCAAACGGCCTTTGTCTTCCGTTCTACCAACCCATCTGGGATGTTTTCAACTTTTTGAGGTTGGCCTCGACACAACTCCACCTAAACGCCTGGTGGCTTTTGGTTGCTAGTTGCATGATTTACAGATGCTCAGCTCTGGCCTTGAGGAGTATCTCGATCTGATAGCCTAGGGAGTTTCTATCAGTGTACAGGGTGTTGCGCCTCAATAGGAGCTTGTGTAGCTTTTAGGGAAGTGCATTGCTAGTCTGGAGAAGTGGCATTCCCACATTAAAGATCGGTCTCAACAATTCTTCTTCTTCTTGTAAAAATATAAAGCAACTTGAATATGGAGCAAGAGAAAACCTGTGTGTGAGCTGAACGCGGCCCCAGACGATCGTTCTCATCGGCGACTCCAGATAGTGGCAGACATAGTGCAACTTCAAAGGTCTTGAGCTGAACGCGGATAAAGGCTGGTGGAGGGGCGGAGGCTGGCAGAGAGAGAACGTGGTGGGTGGAGGGGAAAAAAATTCGAAATCCACCACTGATTTAGGGTTTATGGCGGACAGGTAAGGTAAAACGCATGCGTATTTAAAAAATTTTTTTTAAAAAAAAGCCACGTCACCAAGTGCGTGGCGTATGAGAAGTAGCCGACAGATGTATAGGACCACTCGCTAGAAAATGGTCCCAAATTTCAAGCATTTGTACGTGGTAACCATGTATTGGTGAATTCAAGTAAAAGTTGTGGCTTTAATAATTTGACTTACCGAAGGAATCTTTCACATTATTTAACATACTATATCATATTATAAAATATAGTTTAGTGAAAAGTAGATTTAGGATATGTTTAGATTATAAGATGGGATATAATTTTTATAAATAATAATAAAATAATTTATAAATAATAGTAAAATAGTTTGAGTTAAAATATTTTATTGATTTTTAAAAAATAAAAAGAAAATGTTAAATAAAAATATTATAAAGTTAAAAAATTTGTTTAAATAGATATTTTTAATATTATTTTTGTTTTGAAATTTGAAAAAATTATATTATTTTTTGTGTTTTGTTAAGAAGTTTGAAAAAATTGTAATTATTAGATAAAAAAATTAAAAATTTAAATTGAAATGTATTTTATATTTGAATAATAATATTTGAGAAAAAAATTATAAGGAGTTTTGAGATCACTTCCCAAACATGGCCTTAATTTATCAAATTAGACTAAGCACTTCTCACACAAACTGTACATTGTTTGGTAAATAAGGTAAGGAAAAGGATAAACATATGATACTTCTCACTATAATTATATTTTAAATGATAGATATTTTATAAAAATATATTTATTTTAAACAATATATATGAAATATGTTGCGAAAAGTATGATTCCGTATCATTATTCCCGAGGTAAATCCCACACTAGCAAAGAATAAGACAGGATCATCGTCTGAATGGCTGTGCCGGCTTGAACTGTTGTTACTTCGCTTGTCTTGTTCTCTTTGCGTATGCATTCAGGCTGGTTGGTTACTCTCTTGACCTTGCGGCACCTCCGACAAATAAATCCAAATCAAAACCCCCAAAACCTCCCTTCGGCTAGCTACCAACCATGGTGTTGCATTTGGTGCCATTAGCCAAGCTCAATCTCCTGTCCGCCTCCCCGAATCCGTGCCCCTCCGTAACCAGCTTGTTATGGCCTTTTCTGCTCAGACTGTCCTTCGGTTTGAAACTGGTTCTTGGAACTTACCCAGAAGTCGTCTATGCAGCCAGGCTCTTCTTTTTCCGACTGGGTCGGATTGCCTTGAATGCTGAACCGGCCTTGGCCAACAACTCTAGACTGGAACGAGCTCTGCGGTTGGTCATGTCCCAGAGGGTGACCTATGCTACACGATCACAGACTCCGCAATCAGATGCGGATGACTTCCACACCCTCTCCATGATCGCACTTTGAGTTTGGTCGAGTTCCCCAGGTCGGGTGTGGATTTCTTCAACAACCACGAATTTCCGTGCTACTTTATCTCCTTCTTTCTTGTGTTTGTATTTGTAATTTTCTGGGTGGTGATTTGGTTACAGTACTGGAGCTTGTAGTACTTCAATCCAACAAGACCGAACAGATCACCAGCCTTCGTTCTACTAGGTTTCTTACTTTCTTTTGGTTTTTTCTGGTGTTCTTGATTCTGTTCTTCCCTTTTGGTCGGTCGGCTGGTACTGTTGTTGATCTTATTTCTTGGTAAGGTCGTGTCAAAATTTTTATTTCATGGAAATTACACGTTGAGCTATCCTAAGAAAGTACAAATCTGCAAAGAAAAGATGCTTTTTCCCCCGTAGCTTCGCACTAGTTTTCATAAATTTCTCAGTAGAAGTATTAGATTTACAAAATATATTGTAAAAATAACCTCGCAAATTCAACGTGATTTAATACTTTATTTTAGTTTGTAAATATTTTTAATTATAAAATAAATTTGGTGTATCCTTTTAAATTATGTTAAGTTCTGACTTTATTTTTATAAAATTTGATCATTCTCCCTCCAAGACCTTGGTAAAAGTCTTAGATGAGTTTGAGTATTGAGAATATATAATATTTTTCATTACTATTAATTATTTTATTATTATTTTTTATCTATTTTTATTATTATTTATTACTTTTTACATATTTTTTATTACTATTTATTACTTTATTATTATTTTTTACTTACTTTTTATTATTATTTATAACCTTTCTCCACTCAAACCCACCAGTCTTGATAGTATGTTTTCTCGCTATTGAATGCGGACAATCTCTAAAATCTATTATTAATTATCGAGAGTGTGTGCCCTCCTAAGATTAGTCTTGATATCCAACCTAATTTAGATAAACAAAAAAAAAGTCTTGACTATTCTCGTTATAAAATTTCAAGAACATTATTCAGTTCATATTTTCCGAGAGCGTCAAGTCATTTTCCAGCGATAATGGCGTTAAATAGGAGACACTGACAAGTGAACCAAACAAAAGAATGAGACCACAAATACTTGATACTTTTGACACTGGTTATTTAATTATTCTGACAACTTGTTTTTTAAATGGCCTAGAGAATATTTTTGTTTAATTTCATTAAAACATTATTCTTCTTATGAGCCAATTTCTCATGGGCGGTGCTACACACCGCTGGGAGCTTCCGCTAATGGTTTATAATTTTTTAATTTTTTTGTATTTATTTACATGTATTTTTTAATTCATTTAAATATTTTTAAAAAAATAATAAAAATCAGAATATTATTAAAAAATATTTACTTAATCATTAAGTAAAAAAAAAAATAATAAAAAATATAGCGGTAAGATGCAACAGTGTAATCAACGGTAACAATAGTATTTTCCGTTTCTCATTGGAAGACGTGGGACGAGATGGAGGTCGGAGGACCACATCATCAAAGCTAACACACATTCAACCATACATTTCTGAAAAATTGCACTTACACCTCCCACTTACCAGCCCTACCAATCAAAGGGCCGGGTCATACCTGTGACGTCAACCGTCCGACGTGACAAACTCTTAGGGATTTGCTCAAATGATAAAGTTTTTGGATTGGAAAACATTAAGGCCTTTTTTTTTTGTTTTTCTTAATGATTAAGAAAAAAGTGTTTAATATTATTATAAATTTTTTCATATTTTTTTAAAATATTTAAAATATTAAAAAATGATTTGAAAAAAAAAAAAAATTTCTATGCCTAGCGGTGACTCCTAGCGAGAGCGGGAGTCACCAACGGTGCCTGTAGCACCGTCCTTTTGGATTTAGAGGTATGCTCTGTCAGATTTAAAAATTTAAATCCTTTTAGGTGTAAATAATTTTTAGAAATTATCAGATTGTAAATTTTTTTTATATAAATTATCTAAAATGTATTTATGAAAAACTCTTTATCAAGAGCCTGGACATTCCTAAAATTAGTTGGGATGTTATTACTGGCACTAAAAAAAAAAAGAAAGCCCTCTACATTGTTTTCCTATCATTCAACTGTGTACGTGAGCTTAACCTAGTTAACTTGCAGGTAGCTCATGATGTAACATTTGAAAATAATAATAATACTTTTTTGCCTATAGCTAGACATGATTTTTGTCAAAATAAATGAGTTTCGTATGGAGAGTTGGTATGTGGTGGTGGGAGAGTACTCGAAGTCCACTTGGGCTCAGTGAATTATTTTATAGCGCCTCGTGCTTATGTGGCTACCAGAAAGACAAGACATCTGTGAAGAAAATGTGCAACTATAGTGCTACAAAATGTGCGACTTTGTGCACCGATATGGACTATAGCTGAAGCGATTTTCCATCTAGGTCTTTGGACGAATTGACGTGTATGTACATTAAATTATAAAATTATTTTTATTTTAAAATAAATATTAGATATAAACTCAAAAATTAATATCCATTATAATTATAATTTGATGTGATATGATATATTGTAAAATTATTTTTATTTATGAGTACGGAAAGAAAATGCAAGTAAATTTTGATTGAATCAATTCAGGATGAGGTCTGGGCCTGAACTCATGTATATGGGCTTAGAAAAAGCCCATCACTGAAACCCAATAATGCACTCGGAAATGGTGCGCATCATAATTCGTTCCACAACGGCTCAAGCCCACGTTCCCTTTCGGCTTGTTTTGTTCGTTTGTCTTGCGTAAACGACAACACATTATCTAAATAAAGGAGAAAACGGCTAGTACCCGGGCAGTCAATGATTATACGACAGACAAGAGTTCCTCTTCTCCGTGGGTGACTTCCAAGAACCCCGATAAAACCCCTAAAAGCCCACCATTTCCCTGTTTGGGCAAAACCCTCTGCGAAACCCTGGAACGTAGGAGTTCAAGAGAGAGATACGGAGAGGCATGAAGGAAGAAGACGCGGGCCCACCCAATAGGGAACTGTACGCACTGCTTCACTTGTCACCGGAAGCCTCCGACGAAGAAATCCGGAAGGCTTATCGCCAATGGGCTCAAATCTATCACCCTGACAAGTACCAAGCCCCCCATGTGTGTTTCGCGCCATTTCTTGCCCCGTTTTATTTTCTCGCGTGAACTAAATGTCCTGGACTAATTAATCCCTCTGTTCTCCTTTTTCCTTTTAAGTTGTAAAACCCTGAAAAGCTTGAATCGAATATTTGTTTTAGTGGGCCGGCAACTAAGATTCTGGATTTTGGAGTCATTTTGATTGTATTGTTTTCTTTATAAGTATTTTGATTGCATTGTTATGGAACGAATTTGTTGTGATTTTAGTGGTTCAAATGAAATGTTGGGCCTAATGGTTGATATAGTATGCATTCTTTTCGGCGAAAGTTTCTGTTTGTGGCTAAGATGAATGGCGGTACGCTTTAAGTGTACAATTTATAAAACTTAATTGTTATTGTCTAGTTCAAGACATTATTGGTGTTCATTCTTCAAGGTTGGGGGAATGTGTTTGTGGCTAAGATGAATGGGGTTACACTTTAAATGTACAATTTATAAAACTTAATCGTTATTGTGTTGTTCAAGACATTATTGGTGTTCATTGTTCAAGGTTGGGGGAATTGGCTGAAACAATTGAATTTTGTGCTCATTAGTTTTGAAATGATGCTAAGAAGTATAGTTAGGTGGAACCCTGAGGGGTAGCTCAGTTGGTCAGGTCTTGGGTTTGCTCCCCAATGGTCACCGGTTCAAGTCCCTTCAGGGCCACTAGTGGTTTATCTGGTGTTAACTTCAGGGCCCCGTGGGATTAGTCGAGGTGCACGCAAGCTGGCCTGGACACCCACAGATATAAAAAAGAAGTATAGTTAGGTCGATTTTATTGAATCTATAGAAGCTGCCAGATAGGCAGCAATCCATCGATGTTATTTTCTTGATGACTTCAACCTGGCTAGAATATGTTTCAATTAGAAATCTGAGTTTACATCTGATGCCAGCTAGAGTATGTTTTCAATGATTTAATTATGAACTTACCTTCTGCTCAAGGTCAATTTTGGAGGATTGTATTTGTACAATATCAGAAGCTCGAGTTTTTGAGGCACAAAATGATCCTGCAGTGTGCTCATTTTTACAAATGAGATGTTTGTTATGGAATGGAGATCACCTATTGTTTTCCCATTATTTAGAGTTCACGTCTTATGTCACTTTATCTTCACTAGCTAGTTTTGACAGGGGCAATCACCTTTTGCAATGAAGTGGTGGTTGGGGAAGGGGGGGAGGGGGAGTTTGTATGTTTGATCAGTTAGAGTTTGTGGTTTTGTTTTATCATAGTTCAAGATTTTCAACTTCCCTGAAAGCGAGCAATTGACAAAGTTTTAATTCAACACTTGCTTTCAGATGAAAGATATTGCTACAGAGAACTTCCAACGGATATGTGAAGCATATGAAATTTTATCAGATGTAACTAAAAGACAAATATATGATATCTATGGTATGGAAGGCTTGACTTCTGGTTTGGAGCTTGGTACAAAGCTGAATAAGGTGGAAGAGCTAAAGGAAGAACTTGAAAGGTTACGGCGAAGAAAAGAAGAAGAAAAGATTTTTGCACACTTCCGCCCTTCTGGGACAATTCTAGCGAAAATCTCTTTGCTGCACCTTCTACATGGTGATCGTATCATGCAAGGGTAAGTTCATTCTAAGAAGTACAATGCTCCCTATGACCCTTATTTTTTTCACGAGCTTGAAATTTGTGCTACTATCGATCATGACCATTCAGGCCTCTCTCTCTCTCTCTCTCACAGACAAACACTCACACACACACAAAGAGGTTTTGTTTTTATTCTGTTGGAAAAATTCCTCCCATAACGATTATCTCTAGAAGTTTGTGATTTCATTAGCTATAGTAAATTACATTTGTTCTTGATATCTAAAAGCATTTAATCTTATGCATGTTAACTGTTAAGCTTTTCAGAAAGTTTCACTGTTCCGATTTTGGGCTTTTTTCATTATATGCCTAAATGTCAGAATGGCTATGGCAAGTGAAGTGGAGTCTCAGCTATCAAAACGCAATGCCATATCAATTGGTGGAAATTTGGCAGTCAATGGGAATTCTGGAAGTGGAGTTGCTACTGGTGTGTTCAGGCATCAGATATCTCCAGTTTCTTCTGTTCAATTTATGGCTTCAGCTGGTTTACGGTCACTAATTGGGGTGGAAACATCTCGGTAGGGCGTGTGCTTATGTATGTCATTTGAATTTTTCAGTAGCTTTAATGGTTTTACCACCTTTTTATTGTTTCTTTGTTCAGTCAGCTGTCTTTGCACTCAACTGCAACCATGGGCATTGTAATGTCTTTGAAAGATGGTTCATTGAATCTTTCCAATTCCTGGACCCGCCAACTGTCTGAAACTGCAACTGGAAATGTATGCTTCCTTTTTGTCTCAAATTCGCTCATTCCTTTTTGCCACCTTCACATACTATATGACTAATATGGATTACTATTTTGAAGAGATCATATCATTTTGGTTAGGGTATATACATTTTTTTGCAATCCGTATTGATCAGTTATGTGGGAATTCTTGAATTTTCTTGTAAGAAGGCATATTTTTTATAGGGAAAACAGGTTAATGAAAAGTAAGTTATCCAGCAAAAGCTTACTGATAAAAAAAAGTTATCCAGAAAAATCTTGGCAATGCTATGTAAATCTGTGATTGACAGAGGCGATTCTTGCAGGCTGGAAAAGTTAATGTTTGATTCTTGCTTTTATATTTACTTGGTTGTGGCGGCTAACTTCTTTTGAATGTATTTTGTCTTTAACTTTCTCTTTCACAGATACAGCTTGCTTTAGGTCCAGAGTCATCTATTGAAGTTGGATGGAAGATGAAAGATGTGAAAAGGTCGGCAGCTGGCGGACTGAAGGTACATCTCTGTTTCTTGTTGTTTGAGCATGTTAATATTTTCCTCCCAGGAAATCTCACAATACTTCCGGAAGAAGACTATACTTTGAAGACAAAAAAATGTTATATTAACAGTTTCTGTAACTGTAGAAATTCCATGTACAAGTTTAGAGGAGATGTACAACCTCCATCATTTTAATTTTCCATTGTCCATTTATTAAGTGTCCCTATTGTTCTACTGATAAAAAGAAATTAAGCGTCTCTATTGTTGTAAAATAGAGACTGCTCAATCCTTTTTCACCCTTTTTTTTCAAGTACATTATCTTTCGAGTTTAATGGACAATTTGTTTGTTGACATATGATTCATGGCTAAGCTGAGCTATTCTTAACCCATTTCACTGCCATTTATGTTCTGAAATTAAGAATTATTCATAGTTGTGTGGCAAGCATGCAAATTTTGTCACTTAATAGTCGTGCTGCTATTTAGACTCGCCCATGACTTCAGCTGTGCTCCAATTATTCCCCTCAGAGTACTTGTGGACTATTGAAAAATAAGAACTTTTATGTTCTACATCCAGAGAAGACAAAATACTACGTGAATGGTGCTAATGATTTTTCATTCTCTATATGCGGTGGAGGAGAGGGTGCGATGGATATGTAATGCAACAATAAGGAAGAAAGTTTTTGGTAGAAATCATAGATAGTCATATATAGTCATAGTGTTTGTGACGAGCAATATAGTGGCCATACATGTGACTGAAGGCGAGTGAAGCAAGTAGCTTGTATGTGGAACTTTGTGACTGAATTTAAGAGGGGTGATCAGGATTGTGAGAAAATGATAGCTGGTAGAGATGGAGGTTATGACAATAGTAGCTGTGATTAAATACCCCTTGAAAGAACATGTGCTATTATTTATATTTAATATATGAACTTATTTGGAATTATAATCAGTTAACATTATATGAAACTTGATGATATTTCCTTTTGAGCATGGAGTATAGTCAGGAGGGACCCTTCGCACTGCCTATATCTTCTCTCTGTAGACATGGACAAAAGAATCAATTTAAAAACTGTCAAACTTGTTGGCCTTAAATGTATGACACGACTGGTCCCTTATACATGGATAGGCGAGGGAGTGAATGGTCTATGTCATAAGAACATAATAATATGATTTGTAACTATACATGCTCAATATGGCCCCCCCACTTCTTTCTTTAGTTTCTTGTTCCTTCTCTTTTGTTCAAATATCTGTGGTAATTATATCCAAACTGTCCAAAATTCTGCTGGTTTCATCTGCTACAGTTTGGTACAAGTTCATTTGAGGCATCTGCTCATTATAGCCATTGGTTTTCCTCAAAGTCCCATGGACGTATTTCAGGAAAAGTTGGAAGGTATTTGCGTAAAATCTGTCTCGTTACTGATAATGTTAAAGTAGTGCTTGCTGTTTTATTGATAAAGAATTCTCTTCTCAAATTTCTTCGGTCTTTCATTATTTAATTTTTTCCACTTTAAATATATATATACAGGCTCAATTTAGTGTGAGCTCCTGTGAAGCTGACAATTTTTAGCAGAATATACTGTTTAGAAAATGTTCTTTGGGGCTTACCATACACTTCAAATGCTTTTATGACAGCCATTAATTGTAGTTATTTGTTGACACACTAAATATTTTATTTTTGATAAGTAAAATAATTTTATTAATCAAAGAATAGGCAAAGCTTGATACAATGTATAGTTTGCCCTAGCTAAGTAGGGGCAATGGAGATAAGGAAATCACGAAAATCTAGGCCATTAAAATCAACAGCAATGGCCCAAGTACAAAAAGTTCTAGTAAAGAAAGCTTTCAATTCCTCCATCGTTTTCTCTTTGTCCTCGAACGTCCGATCATTGCACTCCTGCGACAAACACCACATGATGCATATAGGAATCATCTCCCACACATCTTTAATCTACTGGATACCTCTCAAGTTTGTCCAACTGGCCAAAACCGCCACCGCTATCTCAAGCATAACCCAAGCCAAGTCTACTCTTCCAAGAACCTCATTTCATAACCCTTGCGTTGTCTCACAGTGAAGTAGGAGATGGTCCATAGATTCACCCCCCTTCCTACACATACAACACCAATCTGCAAGGATTACCCTATGTTTCCTAAAATTATCGATTGTGAGGATCTTACCCAGGGAGGCAATCCACACAAAAAACGCTGCTTTGGGTGGTACCTTATGTCTCCAAAGCTCTCTCCATGGAAACTAAATATGAGGCTCGAGTTAGGGTCTTATAAAAAGAACGAACCGAGAAGAAGCCTTTGCTTGCAAGTATCCACCACAACCTATTATGTGAGCTACTCGTTTTTCTGGAATACAAAAGGCTGAAAAAGTCTTCAAAGCTGCTCATTTCCCAATCTTGCGCAGCCCTACTGAAATTGATGTTCCACTGGATTTGCTCCCCCGATCTCACCATGACTTCCGCCACTGAAGCATCTTTGTCACTTGCTAACCGAAATAGCGTAGGCAATGAATCCTTTAGAGCCCCATTGCCACACCATGTATCAAACTAGAATTTAATTCTAGCTCCCTCTCCTAAACAAAATCTAGTGTGACGAATGAAGACCTCCCATCCTCTTTTTATGTGTTTCCACAACCCCACTCCATGCGCCCCTCTCACTTCTTTTGTACGCCAACCCCCCCATAAACCCACATATTTGCTCTCAATAACCACCTTCCATAGAGCTTCAGATTCCTTATGATATCTCCACAACCATTTGTCAAGTAACACCCGATTAAAAGATCTCATATTTCTAATGCCCAAATCACCATTTGAGAGAGGGCTACATACCTTCTCCCACTTGACGAGGTGAAATTTGAATTCCTACCCCACTCCACCCCACCCCACAAGAAGTCCAATTGAAGTTTCTCAAGATGAAGCGCCACACTTGCTAGTATGAGAAAAAGGGACATGAAATAAGTCGGTAGATTAGATAATGTACTCTTGATCAGGGTAATCCTACCACCCTTTGACAGGTACATTCTCTTCCATCCTGCTAGTCGCTGCTCTACTTTCTCAATCATTGTCTCATAATGAAACCGCTCTCGAGGCGGCTCCCAACGGAAGTCCAAGGTAAGTCATAGGTAGCGAGGCAATCTTGCATCCCAACATACTAGTCAATTGTCTAATACACTATACCCCTCCAATAGGCACCATCTCTTATTTGTCCAAGTTTACTTTCAACTTGGATGTTGCTTCGAAAAAAAGGAGCAAGGCCTTCAATACTTGAACCTGGTTATGATATGCCTTACAAAATAAAAGAGTGTCATATGCAAATAACAAGTGAGAAATGTTAATAAGTCTCCTATTTGGGGATCCTATTGAGAAACCAGTCACAAAGCCATTTGCAACCAGGGCCGAGATCATTTTGCTCAATGCCTCCATCACAATAACCAAAAGTAATGGGGACAATGGATCTCCTTGTCTTAAACCTCATGTGCTATTAAAGAAACCAGTTGGGCTTCCGTTTATCAGAATTGAAAATTTCACTGTTGTTATGCACCATCGAATCTATGATCACCATCTCTCCCCAAAACCGCATCTTTCCATAAGGTCAAGAAGGAAGTCCCAATTAACATGGTCATACGCCTTCTCCATGTCTAACTTGCAAATAATCCCTGCGGCTCCAGCTTTCAATCTACTATCTATGCATTCATTTACGATAAGAACCGCATCTAAAATCTGTCTATCCTTTACGAATTCATTTTGGGGTTTTGAAATTAACTTCCCCAATACCTCGCTCAATCAATTCGCTAGCACCTTGGAAATAATCTTGTATATCCCATTTACTAAGCTAATGGGCCGAAATTCCTTAATCACCAAAGCCCCCACCTTTTTCGGTATCAGTGCAAGAAATGTGGTATTAAGTCTTTTCTCAAACTTTCCCACCGAGTAAAACTCTTTGAACGCCTTCATCAGATCATCTTTTAATACAACCCAAATGTTTGAATGAAACCCTAGAAAAACCATTAGGACCCGGAGCCTTGTCTTTTAGCATTTTTCTCACTACATCATAAACCTCTGTCTTCTCGAAAGGCCTCTCCAACCGACAGACATCGTTGGGCCCAATGGAGTAAAAACCAAGCCCTTCAAGTTTAGACCGCCAACCCACTTGCTTAAAAAGTAATTGTTTAAAGAAGTCAACTACATGATTGTTTATCTCTTGCTCTTCCCAACACTCAACACCATCAATTTTCAGCATTTCAATGTTGTTGGATCTCTTGTGTGAATTAGCTACTCTATGAAAGAACTTAGTACTTCGGTCTCCTTCCTTCAACCATAACGCTCTTGATTTTTGACGCCGAGAAGTCTCTTCTAATAAAATAATCCTTTCTAAATCTGCTTTCAGCACTAACTTTTGAGTTACTTCCTCCTGAGTTAAATATTTTCTGACACTGATTTGCCTTTTCATAATTTTTATAATTTTTTAGGACTTTTTTGTATATACCTGTCTGTGGTTCACACTATATTTCAGCTAATTGAGAAGGTGTTAGCAAATGGCTTCATTTATGCCTTGATGTAATAAGCTAGTGACTAGAGACAATTGTTGTAGCTCGACTCTTGAGGTTGAAGTTGGTGGTGGAAGGAAATTATCTAATTTCAGCACTGTCCGCATGTTGTATTCAATAGGAATTCAGGTAAATGCAGCTATCTGGGCAGAAAATGCATTGAGCAATTATTCATTGGTACCTATGTGTTTTTTTGCTTTAATGTTCTAAAAATGTGTGGTTTTAAGGAAGCCATGTGAACTATGCATGTGGTTGCTTGGATGTATAGAATAATTTCCAGAAATCTCATGCAAGTAATATTGGATATTGGTCCATCATAATTTTTCTCAAGTGGATGCTTATTTGTATTTGTACAAAGAATATATATCCTAGGCCATAAGTTTTAATTCAAAACGTTGGGAGTGTCTTGGTTCATATTTCCATTTTTGGGGCTTTGAGGCTGACTAAGGAGTTTGATCACGGAGAACCAACCGTCCATTGTGGAATTACCTACTAAATTTGGGGACTTTTTTTTGTAAACCATGACGTTTCGGGCCAATGGTCTTCATACCAAATGACTACTACTTTCCTCAGAAGAAGGTTCGAGGATTAGATAATAGGTTCAATATTGTATGGATGGTATTTATCAAAAAAAAAAAAAAATTGTATGGATAGTATTTGGGTGTTTTCTAGCTTGTATTTAGGTGATTTCTCTTGTATACTTGGGCTATGCCTATTTACTTGGTAATAAATTCTCTTATTAATTATAAAAAATTGTATGGATAGTAACTTATAAAGAAATATTGTATAAATAGTATTGTTTATTCATCACACAAAAGAAAAGAACAGAAATATTGATGCTCTAGGCCATTTTATTTGACTGCTGTTGGTGGGGTACGTGCTATTTGTAAGTTAAGTATGTTTGTCAGCTTAATGCTCTTTTTTCCTATGCTTGCAGGGTATATTTTGGAGATTTGAATTGCACCGCAGTGGCCAAAAGCTAATTATTCCCGTTAAGCATATCTTCACCCTCACTTATTTCCCTTCGAATGAACTTCCATTTTTCTTCCTTTTTTGTTAGTGACTGAAGGTTTAATACATGATGCCACGTGTTTTTATAGTTTTACTGATCAAAAAGATATTTCTTCCGTTTTGCTCATACGATTTTTTGCACTGTACTGGATTCTAGAAATGAGATAGAATAGAACTAAATACTGTTTTTTTTTTAATAAGTAGAACTAAATACTGTTAAAACCTCTTGGGTTCTAATCTTTGGTTGATGAACTATATCTTGCAGATTTTGATCTCGACACATTTGAATCCAATGTTTGCAACTGGAGCATTTATACTTCCGACATCCATTTACTTTTTGCTCAAGGTTATTGCATTTTGAAAACTCTATTGTTTTTCTTCTTCTTCATGTCAAATAAGTTAGACATATTAATCGGAGTCTAACTGAAAGGATTGGCTTATTAATTATGCTTCAGGAAACCTGTGAAAGTTAATTTACACTCCTTTAAACTAGGCCCAGTTTTGAAAATTATAAGGCTTAACGGAAAGCGTTAGTTCAAAACTTGAATATGCTCAGTCCCTCAACATACAATTGAGAAAAATTATCTTTGTATAAAAAAAAAAAGAAAGAAAGTAATTTTACCACTGTGTGCAGGTATTTCATGATAAAGAGACGATAGTTTGTAAGTCCTGGATTCCTCATCTAGTTGAAAGGACTTATGGCTTACATTGTTGAGTTGCCTTTGATTGTCGGGTGTATGTTATAGTTTTTTTTATGGATAAGTGAGTGGCTTTGAGGGGAGAAGGGAAGAAGAGAGGGGGGAGGGGGCCACTTGTGTTGACCCTCGGGGTCATGTTATGGAACAGATACTATTAGATGCAAATATGTTTGCGCTAGAATCCTAGATATGCAATCTGATATATCAAATCTATATTTAGCTGACTGGAAAACCTTTTATTTATGTTGAATGATTATATATTTCTGATCCATGACCTGTAGGCATTAGTTTGCTTTGTCATTTGCAATTTTTTTTTTAAAAATTTTGAAGTGAACTTTTTTATGTGCATATCGTGGCTGAACTTTTTTATTTTTGAAAACAAAACCTTGTCTAGCTACTGTGCTATACAAGTAGCTTTCTATATTCAAAATTTACAGCATTTGGTTATCTATTAATATGGTTTACATGACTTTTTGAAAGCTTAGTCATGGTCACTAGTTACAACTTATTTTAGATTTATTCGTGGAGTTCTAGAGAAACCAGTTGTTGTTTTATTTGTTGCAAGTAATCATACCTAGAATTTGTGAATGGGTGGGAAGATGGGAGCTTTAAATGAATAAATTGTTTAACTAACCACATCTGTGTATTTTTGTGTTTATTCTGTGTCCTTTGCATGCTTGCAGAAACTCATTATAAAACCATATTACCGTAGAAGAGAGAAACAGAAGGCTTTAGAGAATATGGAAAAAACTTCTTCAAAGGTATGGGTCACTTATGTCCCTAGTTTAGTCGTGGTTGATGAACTTATGGCCATGTTATGGTTTATGAACTTGTGGCCACTCTACTATTGTGTGTCTAGATACAATTCTTTTCTATTAGTTTCCTTTTGAAAGTTCTCGTAAAAATAAAAATTTTATATATACATATATACACATGGTGCTAAAGTGGAGTCAACTATCAAATCGCCTCTCCTACCTCCTCAGAAACAACTCTCCTAACCACATGCATTCTTAACGATTGAACTGGAAAACTTTTCCCTGAAAGCACTAGACTCTACAGGGAATTGGTAGCTGCATTACCTTGGTCCCTTATACCATTTCGTCACCCTAGGTGCCAAAGCTAAAAAAAAGTTCATTCCCTCCCTTTCATGTGGTCAAAGATATGCCAAGCCATAGACACGAGGAAATTCCTCTCTCCCTTTTGAAGTCTTAAGATGCTATTAATATAGGATCATGGATGGATGGTGAAGGACCATTCTGTCGCATAACCATGGAATACATGGTGGATCATCGAAAAATACAGAAAGTACAAAATAAATATTAGTGTTGCACAGATATAATTGACACATAAATCCTTCTATGTGTCATCACATCTGTCTAGTTATAATGGTGCTGTTTCGATGCTGGGTGTAATGTGAAAAGTCTCCATAGCACTTGGTTAACAAGGCTTATGAAGGGCATAATAATAACAGAAAGGATTTTTGAATGAAAGCGTTCTTTGTTCTTAATTAAGTAGGTTTTTTAATGTCTGCAAATGTTAAGCCTTTTGAGTTTGTATGGTGTTTTTCCACATGTTTTCACATTTGATTATAGAGGGTGGTATTTCCCTTCTTTTTCTCTTTACCCTTGTTCAAAAATGTTGATGGAGAACTTGTATTTTATTCCCTGTTATGTGTAGGTTCTAGAGGCAAGGGCAGCAGCAGAGAAAGCTCAGCAATTACTACAAAATGTGGCCAATAGGAAAAGAAATAGGCAACTTGAAACTAATGGATTGGTAATTACTCGAGCATCATATGGAAACCTTAGTGCTTTGGGTAGAAAAGATGAGTCAAGTGAAACACATGATGAATTGACATCACAAGTCCTGGATGTCACACTACCTCTAAATTTCCTGGTTAATGATTCTGGACAACTCAAGGTATTTGTTTCTTCTGATTTGTAATTCAATACACAGATTAATTGGTCACATTAGAAATACTTTAAAAAGTTAGTGCACGACCTTTATTAAGGAGTGTAACTTGGGACTGTCCACATCACTAACAAGCCAAATAAGCATTTTGCTATAATCCCTATCAATTACCACAGGTCACCATCAGCTCAGCAATTAAATCATATAATTGCCTTGCATAACTACAGTAAATGTATTTATGTTTCTGAATTGGGCTAAAATAAGGTAGTAATATTGATAAAAATTACTAGGTAACTATTAGTTATTAGTGCCTAGGAATTTGTTGACCCCTTCTCCCTCTCTCATTAGGCGTACTCAAAAGTATACTTCGTGTGTACTGTGATAATGTCTATGCTTTTTCTTGATTATTAATAAAATACATCTTGTAAAAAAAAACCTCTAATTTCTAACCTTGAAGATTAATCTTGTTCTTTTTTTTTTTTTTCCTTAATCAAGCATGTATATATATATAAAAGATCTGAAATATTACAAACCATCTGGGGGATCTTTCCCACTGTCTAAAAGTAAAATACTAGGGGGGATGAAATCTGAAGGAATGCTACCAAACAAAAAGTTTGTAGCTGCCCATTGCGCAATTGAGTGCGCAAGTCGATTTTGAGATCAGATTAATCTTATTCTTGAAGAGTAACTAAAGTATGAATTTTGATAGCTTCTTAAAAGCTTGGGAAAGTACAATCTTCATCCTTGAACTGAGGTGTTTTACACTTTGCATGCCGAACTACCAAAATTGACACATTGCACTCTCAAGCTAGCAAAAAGTTAATAATGTGTAACCATTTATATGGATATAGGCGAAATTGGATCAAAATCTCAATTTTTGGAAGTTAGGGGGCTCAATGTGTTAGTTTTGATGGTCGAGGGTGCAAAGTATAAAACACCTTATAGTTCAAGGGGGAAACTTTATCTTCCCCTAAAGAGTGTTTGTAGGCTAATGATCAGGATTCCCTATAATTTAAAAGACCCAAACACATTCTACAATTTGAAAAGAGATAGACATAGTATGTGGACCCTACTGTATTTAATGCTGGGTTTCACATTCTCCATTGGTAGCATTTGATGCAGTGGGGTGTCCACATGCTATTTCTTTCTCTCCAAATTATATGGATCTCAATCCGTAGACTACAACAAATTTTGATGGCCTAGCAATACAGCATGCAAGTCCATTTTAACTTGGTATGCATTTGACTCTACTCTAGAGATTCATAGTTTTTGTATTTCTTGATTTGTCGTTATATCTGTTGGTGAAGCTTCATGAGGGTGTGAAGAAGTCGGGCATCATGGGCTTTTGTGACCCATGTCCTGGAGAACTTAAGAAGCTACATCTGGAGTATACTTACAGAGGGGAGAGATATGAGGTACTACCAATTTCTCTTTTGTTGTAACTAAGAAGATGTGGATGAAGTTATGTATTGGCTAATTTTAATTTGTGAATCAGGTGGTGGTGGGTGACTATGAGGAGTTGCTAATACCACAGGAAGCACACAGGATCTAAATTATCTGTTATACTCAAAGCCTTGGTTACCTTTCGCAATTTTGCTTGCTTCACATGCCTGAGGTACCCCAACTAGATTGTGACCTTTTTTTCCATTACAGTGATTTTGTTGTAATTTGTATCCAATAAGGGCGTTGAATAATAATTATGGAAAAAAAAAATCATTGATCAAATCTTATTTCTCATGGTGAAATGAAAACATCTGTCAGTCTCTTCTTGAAATGGCTTTGTGAGTTTTCTGTTTGTACTTCGGGTTTAGGGAAGTTTTTTGCGCCTGTGATGCGTGTGGTGGAATCTTTTTTAGGTACGACCACGCACTGTGGGCGTAGACCCTCAAAATTACATTCCTTTCGAAATCCGATGAATCCATGTATATGTCATGAAGATGAAATATAGGGATATAATGACATGAAATAAAATAAAATAAAATGAAATTTATGTTAGCAATTGTAAAAGATTACTTGACACCGAATTTCTCCTGCAAAACCAGAGCTAAATACGAAAGAAGCATAACAGCTACCTTTGCATGTACACCATTTTCAGTAAAGAACCCTTTAATCTTAGGAAAAACAGGATTAATCCTCTTCATGCCGCATTCATTCTTCCGAGGCATTTTTTGGACTTGCTCGCCCTAGGATTTAGTTCACTCTCTCTTTATCTTCGTTTTTCGTCTGATGACTGGTCCACAAAATAGGAGGGACTTGACCATTTAATCATCCTCATTCTCATTACAAGTGGCATTCATTCGCAGTTTTTAAGTTTTGGTGGAAAAGGAAGATAAAGGCCATGTTTGGTAACTAGGTATTCTCATATATTTCTCAAATATTTCATTTCAAAACATCACTCAAATATAAAATACTTTTTAATTTCAAATCTTCGACTTTTTTATCTAATTATTATTCAAATACAAAATCTAATATAAATTTTTTAAACTTTCAAAAAAAAAAAAGACAATTTTTTCAAATTTAAAAAATAAATAATATTAGAAAATATATTTAAACAAAATTTTTAATTTTATAATATTTTTATTCAAACTTTTTTTATCATTTCCAAATCTAATAAAATATATTAATTTAAAATCATTTCACTACTATTTACAAACTATTTTAAGTTTCCAAACAAGCCTTAATTTTTTAATATCATTTAAAAAAAAAAATTAGAAATTTAAAAATATTATTAACTTGAAAAATTATATTCATATAATTTTTATTTTAAAATTTGAAAAAAATATTGTTTGAAAAATCTATATTGGGTTTTATGTTTAAATTATGATTAGATAATGATTAGATAAAAAGTTGAAGATTTGAAATTAAAGTGTTATATTTGAACAATATTTGAGAATAAAATTATGATAAATTTTAAAAATATCTTGTAATAAAACACCTTTTAAGTTTGGTAACACAAAATTCTCGTTTTATCATTACAATTTTTTCAAATTTTTATACAAAATATAATAAACAATGCAATTTTTTCAAATTTTAATTTCATTTTTTCAAATCCAAAAACAATAATAATATTAAAATATAATATTTTAAACTTTCAACTAAAATTAGAAATTCTCATCTCACTCTCCAAACCTAACTACTCAAGAGAGAAGGCCCACCAATAGCACTCTTCTAACAAGCCCAGGACTAAAAACGAAAAGAAAACAGAAACCCCATCCTTTATAGCGGTCAGAGAATGATAGAATGATTTAATCGGTCACACGAATAGCAGTCGATAAGCTAAAAGTAAAGCAATGGCTCCGTAGAAATAGTTCCAAACGACCTCTGATTTAATGAGAATAAATGCCCGGTGAGTAAAGTTACTTAGCAGTAGTGCAATGATATTTCAA
The DNA here is from genome assembly GCA_011037825.1 of Carya cathayensis. Lineage (NCBI taxonomy): Eukaryota > Viridiplantae > Streptophyta > Magnoliopsida > Fagales > Juglandaceae > Carya > Carya cathayensis. Next base: position 444,211 of record QGSO01000145.1, read on the forward strand.
GACTTAATATGGAAAGTGAGTTTTATAATTTCCATCCCATATCAAAATCATCTTTACCTCTCTCTCTTTTCGATCTTGTCACCAGATCTATAGATGCCATATTATTTAGAAGATATGCTCTATCTAATATAGAGGGACTTGCTGTCCTATCACACTTTTGCACCCCAAAATCACAAATCTAACAATAAACCTTATCTTATTGAGAAAAAGAATGGATACGCTTAAAAACAACAAACCTTGTCTTATTGCATGAATTCCATGAAAACTCTAAAATAACTTGCAATGAGGGTTTTTCCATTGATATATTAATTTGCTATTATTTGTAAGACATGCCCATTATCTAAAAGCCCAAATGCTAACAAATGCAGATATCATAGGAAGTCATGTCTGATTGTGAGTTCACCATTGCATGGGTCGAAAGATGCCTCAAATACCATGGAAGTATGTTCACCGACATTTCTTGATTCATTGATTCCAACTGCGACAGGATGCGCTAGAAGCTTTACTCCTTGTTTCCAATATCTCTTATCTGTATCAACATGTGACATAAGTAATACAAGCAGGAGGTGCTACTTATTAAAGGTTGTTTACACAGATGAAGTGGGAAATGGAAACTACAAGGTTACCATTTAATCACTTCGACATTAAAGTAAACCATACCTGGCCCTGTAGATACCACAATGGAATTCTCTGAATCCATCACCCAATCAATCCATAGTGCGAAGCCATGGCAAATCCCAGACTCAGTAAAATCCACCTGAAATTACAGCTCTTTTCATGTTATTATTGATTCACACAATACAGCTACAACCATTTTGATTTCTACAAAGTGAATTTCATAAATTTAAAGAGTATTCTAATGGGAAATGATGGCAAGTTCAGTAATGCAAATTCGGTGAACATGGCGGAACAGGACATATACCAATGAATATGTATTTCACAGCTACCGATTAAACCATCATTGGTGCTCAAACAACAAGGCATTGGTTCACAATGTATGATGCCTTAATACAGACCATGCAAATATCCCTCATACTTTCCAGCTAAATTATGGAATATAAACCAGCATACAACACTTAGAAGGATTTTTATCGGGCAGAACAGGAACCACTTGTCACTAATATTAGCCACCAGATGATGCAACTAACTGTGTTGAAGACTAATGCCACATTGTTTACAAGGTGCAATTGGAATACCTGGGCTTTCCCATAACAGGGTGCAATTGGTTTTGAAAAATCAAATTCCATGACTTCAAATTTCTGTCCGAGTTCCTGGGATATTTTTATCCAACCTCATTAGTTTTCATCCAGAATGAAATTTATTTTCTTTTGCCTAAGAAAATATTACATTCGTAAGATATGAAATCATATATAGATTACCTTAATTTCCCCACACTGCCAGACATAAAAAGGCAAACAGGGGCCCTCTTCTGGTACAGGTAATTCACCACATGCCCCCAACGTTGTATTTACAAGTGAATGGTCAAAACCTTCAACCTTACTCAAGCAGCGACGACTGTTCCAAAGATCCTGAACAAAAATTTTCCAATAATATAATCTTGACAAAATAATCGGTTAATAGGTTTAAACAAATAAGAGATGATGAAACAAGTAAAACACTAACTTACAGGGAGAGACATTGCACAAGCTTTCAGTATTCCTTTACAAGGTATTATCAGTACATCTTCAGAGAGGACATGATCAAGTACAGTCCTTTCCTTCCTTAAACCCAAACCAAAACAAAAAGGAATTAAAAAAACAAAACAAAAAAAAAAGGAGGAAATTTGTCTATATTTGAACTATCAATGGACCACCTTCACTTAACAGATACAACATGCATAGACTCTAAGAAGCTATGTTTACTAGAGTAGAACACTAACTGCCAACTGCCACCAGGGTCCACATGGCAGTCACATAGATAATCGGTAGAGCATAGAAGACTGCAAGATCAAGTAGGAATTCCATTTACCAAAACCGCAGGTTCTGCCATGGAAGCATGCCGTCAAGTCCATAATAGAAGGGTTCTCCAATCAAAAGATCAACCTGCAGACCAAGCACATCATAACAAATTGTTAGTGATCAAATGTAATTAGTAAGCTGAGAAAAAAAAATTATAATTGGTTAAACCTAGCTTGTACATATAAATAAGGTTAACACTTGCCTGTAGTAATTTATATAAAAAAAGCTAGTCTTTACAAAGAAAAGTGGACAAATGTCATGCTCAACCAAAGCTCTACTGCTACTTCAAATAATATTAAACCGCATTTTTCTTATGAATAAAACAATAATTTTGAACTGCATATGACCATAAGGTTTGGCAACTTTAACTTTGACAACCCAAACCGATTGTTCAATCCCAAAGGACCCAAACATGAGAGCAAAAAGAAAAGAAAAGGAAAGGAAGTAATATTTGAAAAACATGTCAAAGAGATATCTGAGATGGATTCGGATGAAATTACCTTTTTCTGATGTGTATCATCCAGAGTCAAATATGTTTTCCTCTTTTCAAAAACTGTCACATGATCAATTGAAAAACCATTTGCATTGGCAACAGCTTGCAAATATTGGGCACCCTTGTCTCTCAGTCCAGGAAACATTGATATTATGTGTGATGTTCTTGAAAGATGTGCAACAAGTAGAGTTAAGAAAACACCATCATCCGCAACAATGCAGAGTGAATTAACTCTTTCCTGTAACTGTAATGAGTACCTCTGATTTAAAAAGAAATCAAAGATGGAGATGTGCACAAATAGAACAAGGATGAGAAGTTTGTGCAGATGCACGTGCATGTGAGAGGGAGAGAGAGAGAGATCTTACAGCATTTCTTAACGTTTTTAACATGGAATGCCTCCATTCATTGTCTCCATATATCGCTATTCTTTCTGGTGATAGCATGAGTTGCAAATCCCAAGTGTCAAAGCCATACTGCATAACCTCAGTTCTAGAGGCATGGGTCTTAAGATTATACGAGATGCTTGTATCAGAATGAACGGCGTGCAAATAAACCTCTTCATCCTTGAAAATGGAGATACCTTTGCCTGGAACAAACCAAACACACTGCTTCCAATGATCACACCAATGCCTTGAACCTGGTGAAGCATCAAAACATCTTTTTTTAACAAGTGCATCGAAACATCTTGAAACATCAAATCAGCATGAACAACAAAGTTTTTTCCAAGGAACTCATGATTGGAAGCCATAGGTGTAGTAATGAATTCTTCAGGGTGAATCTGAAAGCAGCATCTGAAACAATCCCATACAATTAAACTTGTATGTTAAACTTTCATTTGTATAGGTAACTTTCTTAAGCATTTTCTAACAAAAAGGCTAGCTATGTAGCTTATAATCAACATAGTTCCTGAAAAACATGGAAGCAACCAACGTTGGGTAAATATTGATTACTGAAAATCTAAAGAGATATCTACAGCAAAGTTTCTTGATCAGATACTATATCTCATACAATCGAAACTTAGACCAGAAATATCCATTAGGATTGTCTAGGTCTCTTAAAATACACTTCTTTATCAAGTAGCCTAACTTCATAGGTTCCGTAAGTAGTTAACAGAAAGCAGAATGAAAATGCTCCCACTCCTAAGTGAATTTTGTAAATAACCCACCTGCATCAATTGACGAACTTATCCATCTGGGGGCAGTAGAATAAAAGAAGTTTCCTTCACAATCAAGCTGAAGTGTCCACCTGAATACACACATAGACACAGAGAGTTTTCAGAACCACCATGTTAAAGATACCTTTCCAGAAAACTAATATTACAACACAGATGTGTACCATGAAACTACAGCATTGACTCTACCATCATTAGTTGCCTTTATGTTCAGCTCATATTCTCGATGACTGTCTGGCCGTTTCCAAAAATCAAATTCAAAAATTTTGAAGGGTTCTGACAGCTGGATGAATCTTAACTTAAGTAGGGATTATATCACATAATTTTCAAGACAGCTTTGAAGAGTAATTGATGTCATTACCAGCTTTATTTCGTCTTTTATTGCATCACAATGCATGGCATATTGTTGTGGTTTTACACCTAAAATGCTACCCAACCCACTTGGAACAAGATGAATGCCATCACATGCTTCTGCTTCATTATTTTGTAAATCATGCAGCTTCCACAGAAACGTGCTTTCAACCAACTGGGAGATTACGAGAAGACAGGAGAAAAAGCAATCAACCATTATTAGCCTTGAAGCCATAAGTGAATACCATTTCAGTCTAGAAAATTAAAAACAAATATATAAGCTAACAGATAGCATAAGTTTTTGCTACCAATTAGTGGAACAAATTACAATGTCAAGTCCCTAGTAACCCAAAAGTTTATATGAGGCACCAAAAGATCAATTAATGCACATGGAGAGAAGTTAAGAGTAGAAAATCAGAAGAAAGGCACACAGTAACTGGAAGCCAATCTTCACAAATACCAACATAATTGTAAAAGTAAAAGGCATTTGCTAACACCTGGCCATAGGTAGTTGCTCGATAGGGCACTGTTTGTGGATTTTCCACCAAGAGCTCGTCATGCGCATGTTGTAGAGTTGGTATTAGCCCTTCACCCAATAATTCCGAATCTAGTATCTCACTAACCTGCAATTACAGACCAAAAGACCCAATGAAACAAGGAACCAACCGAAGTAGTGTCTGCTCAAAACAGCAACATTTGGTGGAATCCAAAAATTCAATCTTTATTTTTTTTTTTTGATAAGTAATAAGAAGTTTTTATTCATACGAATGAAATAGGCATAGCCTGTGTACACAGGAAGTATACAAAAGGACACCTAATTACATTCTAGCTAAGGAAAGAAAGTCATGGACATTGTTTCCATCAAGTACAAAAATTCAATCTTTATACAGTCCACTGTGGCTTGCTGCAATGGTTTTTCAGTTTTCACTGCTAAATCTAGACTCACTTATAAGCTGTTATAAGTTATAACAGTGCAGCGTGGTTTTTCAACATCAGAGATAGCTTCTAAGCGAATATTAAAAGAGTCAAGCTCGAAGAAAATAAGAGAAATATAATGATACCCACAAGAATATCTGCACGTGAAGGAATATCCACGCCAACTTTGAGCTCGTCAGAGCGCTTGTTGATAACCTTAATCTTTCTTTCCATACCATTGAGGCGCGCAACTTTGCGCATCAACTTCACCATTGGCAGGTAAGATTCGCATGCCGTTACCATTCCCTCGTTCCCACGGCATGTCGTCGAGTCACTGGACCCCATTTGCCGTGCAGCCATCATTGATAGCAACCCAGTTCCAGCACTGTACAGTTATCGTACCATAACCATAAAAGCACAAAACTTCAGAGAGAGATTTGGGCCAATGAGAAAAGGAAGACGTAAAAATGTCGGATAAATACCCGATGTCGAGTACATGACAAGGCTTGGTTACTGTCTTGTCTATGGCTTGGCGGAAGGCTCTGTTTCTTGGAGAGTCATTGAGCATGTCTAAATACGATGTGGTGCCCAAAAGGGGTTTGTGTGGGATCTCTGAGTGTTCTTCTTGGTCCTGGTCTTCGATGACAACCCATTCTGAGTTGCCGGTGAGCGGATCGAGTTTGAGCTGGAAGACGCGCTGGGTCGACCCGGAGCTCATGGCGCGGGTGGCCGTGGCCTTGAAGCGAGTGAACGATCGAAGGGAGCGAATGGGAATTAGGGTTTTGGGGATTAGATAGGCCATGAAAATGGGTTCAGAGACATGGCGTGACTCGTGAGGAATCGCCAACGACGGCGTTTCTAATTTTTATGGGCAAAATAAAATTAAACTACAATACGAGGAAATAAGAGACTATTCTTATGAAATTTATGAATTTATTAAAGGATACCATATATATAGGAGTACAAAAGAGGCGATGGGCCGTCGTATTTGACGGCTAGTTAAAGGTGGTCATAAAATACAATTTGGTTTATAACACTCCCCTTTGGATGACCACATATAAAGAATATATCTCGTTAAAACCTTGTCAAGGAAAAACTCAGTTAGAAAAAATCAATGACGAAGGAAAAAGAGTACAATATTCATGTATATCGCCAAGTGCTTTAAGATTGCCTCATTAAAACCTTACAAAGGAAAACCCAGTGGGATAAAATTTTAGCGAAGGAAAAAGAGTACAATCAGCACAAGTCTTCAAGACTCTACTCCCCTGAAAAGTGCATGATAATAGGCCTTTAAGTTTCCGCATTCCAATATTCTGCACAATCTTCAATTTCACATTTCTTCTCATCAATTGCAATGATCTCTCTGTGAAAATGCAATATCAGATCGAGTGCAATTTTCAAGATACATCAGTGCTCTAATTGCACTGAGATAAAATACTTCAGGACCAAAAATTTCTTCATCGTCTTCACAAGGACGAAATGGGTCTTTCTGCACATTAAATGATTGAACAACCATTAGAGTACTCAGGGGATGAGCTTTGTCTATGTAAAAGTTCTTCAAGATCGTTTTAACATTAAATTCACTACTCTTCAAGAGTTGTGCTCTTCAGGAGTTCTTGTAAATAACATAATTAGTGGAGAAGTCATCAATATTAAGTCACCAACCTCCATATTCAACAAAAACAGTGGCCACATTTTTAGACCGGACAAGCTGTAACAGCCCGCTAAAATTATCAGTTTTGGATTATTTCCCGACAGCAATCACATCTCTCTCGTCTTTACCCTCATCTGGAATCACGCGTATAGATTATCTTTTCCGTAAATCACGTATTTTGTTCTTCACCGACAGCTGTAAAATCATGAGTCTTCCAAGACCACGCCTAGCCTTTCTCAAGCCCAAACTACCACTTTATGTGGTGGACAGCCACCGTACGCCGCCACGTACGTTCCTCCGACGCATGTTCGTGACGAACAACGAGCGACGCACGGGTTATCCCGTCGATGGTATAACCTTCTATCTCTAGTTATTTTACGTTTAAAATAGTTGGTTGGTTTGTGGATTGTGTAGTTGTATTTGTGGAATTCGTTGCGTAGTTGTGAAGCGAAGTGTGGTTGTGAAGTGTTGCGTTTGATTGTGTATTTTGTGGACTGTGCTGTGAAGTATAGGCGTGAGATGGATGCCGTAGATGTGATACGGCGGGTTGTGTGAAGAGAATACGCGTGTAGCGTATTCTGTGTAATGCAGCGACGCGCCGCGCGACGTGCACTGTAGTGATGTGTGTCGTAGAAGGAAGGGAGTACGCATGTAGTGTACTCCGTGTTGTATGGCGATGCATCGTGTGATGTGCATCGTGTTGATGAGAGTTGTAGCGAAGGAAGTACGCGTAGCGCGTACTCCGTGTCGCGTAGCGATGCACCGTGAGACGTGTATCGCAGTGATGGGTATTGTAGTGTGGATGGAAGAGAGTTCACGTGAGTGTACTCTGTATTAAGTCGTGATACATCGGATGGCGTGTCACGAAGGGTTGAATGGCGTAGCAGAGAAGTGTGGAGCGTATGGTGTAATGTTGGGAAACTGTATGACAGTGTCCCGAAGCAGTGATGATATGGATTATAGTCCGGGATGACTGGTGTCATCTTGTGGTTGACTATGGCTAAGAGTATATGGATTGAGAAATGAGTTGTTTGTTTGGTTGTTATTGATAATTTTAATGAACTTGTTTTAGTGCAAAGGCTTTCTGAAGTCAATTTATCTCTTCCGAGTATAGTGAAACCTCAAGTTGGCCGTGGTGTTGCAAGTGCTTACAATATGGCAATTGAGTTCAGAAGTGAAAATCTTAAGGACTCGAGTGTTCCTCTTCCAGCTGTTGTGCAGTTCCTCGTGTCTCGCGCTCTATTCTCATAGAACGCGACGATCGAGGTAAGTTAGCCTCTAACTTACTATCAGTTTATTGTGTATGTGTGATGGGTAAGAGAACTACAATTTATGTATGTATGTTATCGTATATGCCATGTCATGCTATGTCATTACATGTTTATCTGTTACGTATGATTTAATCTCTCATGAATAATTATCTGTTAAATAATCTTTTCTGCCATACAATGATGTATGTTATAAGTATGCCATGTTAAGTATGCCATATGATACATGTATGCCATGAAATGTTTATGATTAAATCATATTATGCCATTTACAAGTATACGCCATGTTAGAAAAGTATATGATATTAAATAATATCACATGCATTAAGAAAGATAAGACATGTTATGTTATAATAATGCGTGGGGCCACAACAACTGTGGAGTACGTATTATATTTATGTTATTTATAATGCGTGGGGCCACAACAACTGTGGAGTACGTATTATATTTTATGTTATTTATAATGCGTGGGGCCACAACAACTGTGGAGTACGTATTATATTTTATGTTACTTATAATGCGTGGGGCCACAACAACTGTGGAGTACGTATTATATTTATGTTACTTATAATGCGTGGGGCCACAACAACTGTGGAGTACGTATTATATTTATGTTATGTTATTTATAATGCGTGGGGCCACAACAACTGTGGAGTACGTATTATATTTTATGTTATTTATAATGCGTGGGGCCACAACAACTGTGGAGTACGTATTATATTTTATGTTATTTATAATGCGTGGGGCCACAACAACTGTGGAGTACGTATTATATTTTATGTTATTTATAATGCGTGGGGCCACAACAACTGTGGAGTACGTATTATATTTAATGTTATGTTACTTATAATGCGTGGGGCCACAACAACTGTGGAGTACGTATTATATTTATGTTACTTATAATGCGTGGGGCCACAACAACTGTGGAGTACGTATTATATTTTATGTTACATGAAGTATGGGGCCACAACAACTGTGGAGCATACACTACATGAGACACAGCAATTGTGACATGTAGAATACGTGGGGCCACAACAACTGTGGAGTACGTATTATATTTTATGTTATGTGAATTCATGGGGCCACAACAACTGTGGAGCATGAAGTATGGGGCCACAACAACTGTGGAGCATACACTACATGAGACACAGCAATTGTGACATGTAGAATACGTGGGGCCACAACAACTGTGGAGTACGTATTATGTTTTATGTTACTTGAATACGTGGGGCCACAACAACTGTGGAGTACGTATTAATGCACGTTATTAATCAAGACAATTAAATAAGATTCCAAGTTTATGTTAAGTCAAGTTTCAGATCAAGTTCATGTTATGTTATGCTCACGTACATGTTATGTTCATGTTCATGTTATGTTCCAAGTTCATGTTCACATCATGTTATGTTCACGTTTATGATACGTTCAAGCTCACGTTCATGTTATGTTATGTTCATGTCCATGTTATGTTTCACGTTCATGTTATGTTGATTGTTCATGTTATGTTTTAAGCTTAAGTTCATGCCATGTTAAGTCAAGTTCAGTTCACGCTTAAGTTCTGGTTAAGTCATGCTATATGTCAAGTTATACTATGTTTATGTATGACTATAATTATGCATTTATGCTTTTACTGCCATGCATGCATTTTTAACCTGTGTATAAGTTTTATGTTAACTTACTGAGATTTGTAATCAAATCTCACTGTGGTAGTCCCAACTACCATTCCCCCCGAATGGTAGATCTTGTTACAGGACCCAAAGGAGAATTGGAATCTGACCAACTGAATACGGTCGACTAGGCCACGGTGCGATGTTGATGATGGTATAGTATTTAACTTAGGTTAATACTTGTACTTTTGGAGTTGTATCTCAAGTATTCTTTTGATCACAACCATTTTAGACTAGTGTGGTGATCACGGCTTTTTAGTATGCCTTTATGTATGAATTATGTTTCAAGTATTTGGGATATATTTAGTTGGTGCATAGTATTGCTAAAGAAAAAGATTATCCGCTGCGAATATTGCATAATGTTAGATGCATGTTAGGAACATTGCATCTTATATGTCATGAACGGGGGCAGGTAACCTTGTGTTGCATGTCTCGACGCTTCAAATGTCCGTTCAATCCCAAGCGGAATTTGGGGGCGTCACACAAGCACTGCAGAATTTTACAGCTCTTCTGTAGCTGTTAGGCGCCGCAAGGCTATGATGCTACATCTCTTGTCTCTTGTAGAGAGATGCTTCACGAGGGACGCTGTGAAGCAATAGAGATGTTTTTGTCCTTCCTTTCATAATTTTCTCTATAAAAAAAATATTCAGCTCATCTTCATTCGCATCTCATCTTCATTCGCATCTCATCTTCTTTACCTTCCTGTAATTAGTCTGCATTCTTACTCTGCAATCTCTCTCTGCATTCTTACACTGCAATGACCCAGCAATCTTCTCGTAACCAATATGTGAGGTATTATACACCTTGTTCACTAGTTGTTTATGATTCTACCGTAGGTGCTAATATGCAATACAATAATGATCTGACTAATAAGTTAGATGTTGAAGCTATCTACGAGCTTGTGAGTCTTGGTACCCGATACTCATAAATTATTGTCGCATTTTCTCAGCGACTACAATCCAAACCTTATGATGTTGACAAACTCAATGAGAAAATTTCTATCCTTCAGCGACTTCTTCTGGAGTCTAACATGAAGATAGAAGAAATAAAGTAAGGGAATAGGAAATTAAAATCCTTGCTTAAGTCTTCTTTTCGATTGCTTACTCCTTTAGATAGAGATGTCACGCAAATTTTTGAAGAGCAAAATCGTTTAAAGAATGAGGCGAAGAGTCTCAAATTTCTGTAATTTATTTTTGAGATAATAAAATAATATATCGCAAATATTCATATTGTGTTTCTATCTTCTGGTAGATATTCTGTGTGCTCCATTTTATTTCTCATTTAATAATGCACATTTTATCTCCCCCTTAAAGCCGAAAGGGTTTCTGATTTATATTTCAAATATGTATAGTTCTTCTGATCTCTTAAGGAGTTCCAACAAGATTTAGATCATCAACATAAATCGCAATAATAACAAATCCGGAATCTGATTTCTTAATAAAAACACATGGGCATATTGGATTATTTTCAAATTCTTCTTTCAATAAATATTCATTAAGGCGTTTATACCACATGCGTCCGGATTGTTTTGACCCATATAAAGATCTTTGAATTTTAATAGAATACATATTTCTGGATGCACTCAGATTAGAAGTTTCAGGCATTTTATATCTTTCAGGGATTTTCATATATATTTCTGGATGTATTCAGATTTAGAAGGTTCAGGCATTTTATATCCTTCAGGGATTTTCATATATATGTCATGATCCAATGATCCATATAAATATACAGTGACCACATCCATTAACTGCATATCCAATCTTTTTGTAACTACCAAACTAATCAAAAATCTGAATGTGATTGCATTCATAACAAAAGAGTATGTTTCCTCATAATCAATCCCTGATTTCTGCAGTTTTCATGAGCTCTTCTGGAAGTTCAATGACATTTAAATTATCTATATAAATTGAAATAAAAGATAATATAAATACTGAAAATATATGAGAAATAGCTTGTTCTACATGCGTTTAGATTGTATTAGATCATATAAGGATTTTTTAGACTTGATAGAATAAGTACTTTAGAACTATATGCTTCATGCATTTCATATCCAGTAATTCATATAAATATGCAGTTAATCATGCATACCTAAACTCTCGGTAACTATCAAGCTAATACAAATCTCAATATAATCTCATCAATTTCAAAAGCATATCAACATTATTTCTGTGGGAAATATACTCGTGATTTATTTATCACATTTTCATTTCTTTTATACAAATACCCACAGCATCACCTCATAAGTATTTGGACTACAAGTCCATATGCATCACATTTTACTAGTGATATCAATTCTGCAGGAATTTGTTTATTTCTATTTTGGCCAATATTTTACGTCGGTATTTTTCGACGGTTCTTGGCTCACTTTCTTCATTACTTCTGGTAATGTCAAGTGCCATTTATATAAAAATACGTTGTCGACAACGGTTTTATTTCTATTCAGAATTTCCCCATTATTCATGAAATGTATCGAGATATCGTTATTTTCAGGTACCTGTCCCTCTTCAAGGGAAGATATTTCATGAAAAACCTCTTCAGGAGGTACTCTTTAGGAGTATTATACTCTTCAGGAGTTTTTATTATGAGAGAATTTTGTATAGAAAGTTTGGATGGATCTTATTGCTTGTTTTATGGGTACGGCCTCTTCAGGAGCACCGATTTCTTTTCTTTGTGCTTTTCTCTTTCGGGATACTTTATCATTTGTATCAATAGGTCTCATACGCTTTCAGACATATCTTATGTTCATTAGACTACTAAATTTCTTAATTGTCATACGGGAACTTCAATTCTCACTGGGATTTTAGCAGTTAGAATATGAGACTTTTTATTTTATTGCATCCATAAATTAATTATCATATGAACTTCCAGTTCACCTATGATAATCAAGATAACGTCAAATTATTTCATTTTATTTGTTTCAAGCAAATTTTTCTTTCCACTCATAGTGGGAAAACTTTATAGTAAAAGAATCTTCTGGTTCTTTTATAGACGTCTATATAAAAATTATTCGACTTATCATAATTGATTTCGGATGATTAAGATAATCATAAAAAACATACAAATATTTTAAATCATATCATTTTTTATACAACATAATATTTGATTCAATAGTTATATAATATCATCTCAAAGAGAAAGCTGATAGTTTTTCCAATACGAACTTCTGGTCCGAAATCATAAAAGTACTATAAAGTTATTCATCATCACGTCCAATCTCTTGGTTTCTTTGAAAACAATGCATCATTCTATTATAAGAATGATATAAATCCAATATCATTCACTTCAGGGAATTATATGGAACTAGTAGGACGTGACTAATGATTTCTTAGCAAAATCTTATTATTTTGCTTAACCACTAAAAGGTCAGATATAAATTTAGAATATATTGTGAACTTTTACACTCGATATTGTTACTTCAGGAGCACATTCGAGGCGTTCATTTTAAACATATATTCTTTAGTGGCTATTCTCTACACAATTTCAATTATGCAACTTCAGATGCATTAATCATAATGAGTTTTTGGTACACATATCACTCATTTAAACTATCTTACGAAATCAATAGATAATTTATTATGAGATACTCAATAAAATTATTGGTTTTGAGCGATCATTCAGGGATGCTCAATTTATATTCCAAGATGAATCTTATCATCAATAATTTATAACAAGTATAAAAAATAAATAGAACTTGTATATAAACTATGTGAATAAACATAAAATTTAATCAAATAATAATAATGAATATAATTTTTAATACTCACCTTGGAGATTGCAAATAATATATTGAAAAATTTACTTGAAGTAGAAGACCACTAACTTTAGAATCAACAGAATTTCAAGCTTTGTTTGCATTGTCCTTCACCTTTCCTTTCTCCAATTCGAATCAACCTGAACTAGAATTATCTCCCCCAGAACCGGAAGCTCCAGAGGCACTCGCCCAAACTTTCTTCTTCCTCTCATCCTCGTACTCCGGATCATCCGTTGGCAGCTCGAATCTACAAACCGGACAAGAGTTTCGAGAGCCCAACCACGGGCCAATGCAATCGCTGTGGTACTCATGAGCACAGGGCAATTTCGTGGCCGTCTCGCCAATGTTGACGATGTCCTTACATATAGCGCAGACCAAAGCTTGGTCCTCCGATAAGATCTTCACCGCCGGTAAAGCTAACACGGCTTACCTCCCTCCATAGCCGCCACCATCGAGTTGGTCGTCCCCAAATCGATCCCTACCACCCTCAACGAGCGCACCTTGGCAGCGGCTCTGAGTCTGGGGAACGACGCGGTATTAATTAGCCTCTGCCCGAAGAAGAAGCCTCTGGAAGACGATTAGAAATTGGGATGAAGGGATTTCTTTCAGAAGGAAGCGGTAGTACCCACACCATGAACCTGATTCTGGTAGTCAATACTTGTCCGCCTCCTGGGGCGGTATCCAGTGGGAGAAGCAGGTTCGTAATTCCGCCCAGATCCACCGATCTGGCGGCATGTCCGTCCTAGTTACCGGCGCTGCCGGTTTCGTCAGTTCCCACTTCTCCCTCGCTAAAGGAGGCCCACAAGTCCCTCCTCAACACCCATGGTATCTTCGTAGTCGACGGTGACGTGAACGACGCCAGACTCCTGGACAAGCTCTTGGATGTGGTGGCTTGCATGCACGTGATGCATTTAGCGGCTCAGGCCAGTGTAAGGTACGCCATTGGATCCTCCATCTTGGAGTACGGGACCAGATCAGAACTCGACGTGGTGGAATCGCTGAACACCGAATCGATCCGACCTGGGGTTGGTCCGAACGAACTTGGAGAAGCCGAGGAGCTAGAACTATTGTAGCAAAAGAAAATGGCTCAGTTGATTAGAGATTCGTTTCGTGCTGATAACGTGTTATGAAACTTAAGAATTCATTAAAGGATACCCATATATATAGGAGTATAAAGGAGGTTATGGGCCGTCATATTTGACGGCTAGCTAAAGGTGGTCATACAATATAATTTGGTTTATAACAACTACAACAATTCAACAAAACAAAAAATAAATAGGCCAACAAAATTGCAACTGTGCAGGCTCTTGAACTTCCTAGTCCTCTTGAGCACAAATGATAACGGTCAACAACCGACAGGACTTCGAATGTATATGACTTCACCCTCCCGCATTGGATTATGAAAATAAAAGTGAATACTTTCAAATTGTCGAGTAGACTCCCACCGATAGATTTGCTGTGAACAGAATTATACCAACTCATTTCCCATAGATTAATGGTTTCCCAACGAGAGGGGAAAAAAAAGTGGCTGCTTTATAAGAAGGGATGAATTTTCATAATTAAGACGTAATTAATTAGTGTGGAAATGGGAAGGCAAAAAGATGAGCTTCGGCTGTTCGGCATGTTGCCACCACAAAACACAAGTCACCGTCAAGCTTAAGCTTCCACGAAGTCGTCCGTCCGTCCGTCCCTCCTACGGCTTGAGCCAACCCAACGACTGAGTAGCACTGGGTCCAGTTGTCCAAACAGAAAGGAAAGAAACTAGAAGTGGCAGGAGCCCCTTCGGCGTCGTGTATATGCTCTGCCAGATCACCAGCAAATCCACCTCCACCACTATCCTCCACGGCATATCTTCTCTCTTTCGTTTCCCCTCTCTATTTTACCGTGCTCGGATGATCCGTTTGTTTGCCAAGACAATTGTACGGGTCTGATTTTAGTTTTTGGGTTTCTTCAGGATGAGAAGGTCGTTTGCGTTTTGCTTTCAGGTTTTGGTTTACGTTTACCCAAAATCCTCGTTTAAATTGCTTCAGCTTCTTGGATTCAAACCTACGATATTTTTTTGCCAGGTTTACTGTTGACTGTGATTTTGTTTGTGATTGTTTGGGAATTTTGATTACGCCATATTAAGGCTGTTTTGTAATTAAAATCGAAGCAAAGTAATAAAAATGGGCTGTGAATTCCAGACGATCTTGGATTTTGTGATTTTCTATGGAATGTTCTAAAAAGAACAGTGGTGGGCTATGGTGTAAAGGACTTGGCATGGACAAAGGATAGGTGTGACTGGATAAGTAGAGGTGGAAATTAATGTTTCTAATGTGAAAAGTTGTGAAATTCAACGGGAATATTTCTAATGAAATGAACGTTATTGTTTTGAATCTCTCCCTGTATCTTCCATTTGTCCATAACTCTGTTTAATACAAATAGTTTTGATAACTGGTACAAGCTTGTATCATAATTAGCTATCAATAACCACTCACTAGTTTTTTTTAGATGAAGTTCAAGTGGCAGAATGTGTTACTTATCAGTTGATACAAGCACACTTTCTTTTTCTTTTTTTTATTATACAAGCACACTTGGGGACATTCATGTTCATGTTAATATGAGTAACTTTTTTTCCTTGATACCATACGGAAATGATATCAATCAGATAACAAAAACAGCCATATTATATTCTAGAAACCCAAAAATGACAAGAAAAACTTAAGGTAAGGATATCCATCTTTGGTCTTGGCTAGTTCCTTTGAATCTATGTTGCTTGTTGTTTGTGTACTTGTGCTTTCAATGCCTGCAAAACTTCTGCTAGTTTTTTTTTTTTTTTTATGTCGGGGAACCTTTCCAAGGCAGGGCCCTTTGGACCCACCCCTGTAGAGTAAACCCCGGTCCCATGCACCGCATCCTCGGAAGTTTCCCTACATGGAACTAGTTAAATCGCTGACTTTTCACCAGGGGGTGTGGCCTCAAAGAATTGTTTGCACCCATGAGGTGTTGAACCTTGGACCTTGAAGGGAGTGAGACCTCAAGACCAAGGCCCTCACCACTTGAGCCAACCCCTTGGGGTTTCTGCTAGCTTCATTATCTGCTTCTCAGAGCATAATATAAGGCCTCCTATTCTTGTGTTATTAATTGCCCCTACAACACTCTTAAACCCTTAGAGGAGGTTCTTATGCCATGTATTATGTTAATAATCACGTTTGCCAGGTTGATCCCAGTGTGGCACCTATCAGTCGTACCACCAACCACGTTTATGACTTATTTTTAAGTTTGTGAACATGTGGACCATTTTGAATTGGCTGATGATTTTTCAGGTATTATTTGGTGATTCCTGTAGAGCACATTCCAATTGTAAAAGACCTCCAATGGAGAACTGAAGACTACTCCTTAGGTAAAGAAATTATAAATTTTTTAATAGCCTTTCTTTTGATGGCTATTGCTGTGACGCCCCCAAATTCCGCTTGGGATTGAACGGACATTTGAAGCGTCGGGACATGCAACACAAGGTTACCTGCCCCTGTTCATGACATATAAGATGCAATGTTCCTAACATGCATCTAGCATTATGCAATATTCGCAGCGGATAATTTTTTCTTTAGCAATACTATGCACCAAACTAAAAATATCCCAAATACTTGAAACATATTTCATACATAAAGGCATACTAAAAAGCCGTGATCACCACACTAGTCCAAAATGATTGTGATCAAAAGATTACTTGAGATACAACTCCAAAAGTACAAGTAGTAACCTAAGCTGAATACTATGTCATCATCAACATCGCACCGTGGCCTAGTCAACCGTGTTCAGTTGGTCAAATTCCAATTCTTTTTCTGGTCCTGTAACAAGATTTACCATTCGGGGGGAATGGTAGTTGAGACTACCACAGTGAGATTTGATTACAAATCTCAGTAAGTTAACATAAAACTCACACACAGGTTAAAGATGCATGCATGGCAGTAAAAGCATAAATGTATAAGTATATTCGTACATAAGCATAGCATAACTTGACATAACCAGAACTTAAACGTGAACTGAACTTGACTTAACATGGCATGAACTTAAACTTAAAACATAACATGAACAAACAACATAACATGAACGTGAAACATAACATGGACTTGAAATATAGCATGAACGTAAACATGCATAACATAAATAAGAACTTGAAAATAACATAAACTTGAACATAACATGACATAAACGTGAACTTGAGACATAATGTGAACGTGAACATAACATAATATGAACGTGAACTTGGAACATAACATGAACATGAACATAACATGTATGTGAGCATAACATAACATGAACTTGATCTGCAACTTGACTTATCATGTATTTGATCTGAAACTGGACTTAACATAAACTTGGAATATTATTCAATTGTCTTGATTAATAACGTGCGTTAATACGTACTCCACAGTTGTTGTGGCCCCACGTATCTAAGTAACATAAAATATAATACGTACTCTACAGTTGTTGTGGCCCCACGCATTATAAGTAATATAAAATATAATACGTACTCCACAGTTGTTGTGGCCCCACGCATTATAAGTAACATAAAATATAATACGTATCCACAGTTGTTGTGGCCCCACGCATTATAAGTAACATAAAATATAATACGTACTCCACAGTTGTTGTGGCCCCACGCATTATAAGTAACATAAAATATAATACGTACTCCACAGTTGTTGTGGCCCCACGATTATAAGTAACATAAATATAATACGTACTCCACAGTTGTTGTGGCCCCACGCATTATAAGTAACATAAAATATAATACGTACTCCACAGTTGTTGTGGCCCCACGATTATACGTAACATAAAATATAATACGTACTCCACAGTTGTTGTGGCCCCACGATTATAGTAACATAAAATATAATACGTACTCCACAGTTGTTGTGGCCCCACGCATTATAAGTAACATAAATATAATACGTACTCCACAGTTGTTGTGGCCCCACGATTATAAGTAACATAAATATAATACGTACTCCACAGTTGTTGTGGCCCCACGTATTATAAGTAACATAAAATATAATACGTACTCCACAGTTGTTGTGGCCCCACGTATTCTACGTGTCACAATTGCTGTGTCTCACGTAGTGTATGCTCCACAGTTGTTGTGGCCCCATATCATAACATAAAATATAATACGTACTCCACAGTTGTTGTGGCCCCACGCATTATAAGTAACATAAAATATAATACGTACTCCACAGTTGTTGTGGCCCCACGCATTATAAGTAACATAAAATATAATACGTACTCCACAGTTGTTGTGGCCCCACGCATTATAAGTAACATAAAATATAATACGTACTCCACAGTTGTTGTGGCCCCACGCATTATAAGTAACATAAAATATAATACGTACTCCACAGTTGTTGTGGCCCCACGTATTATAAGTAACATAACATGTCTTATCTTTCTTAATGCATGAGATATTATTTAATATCATATACTTTTCTAACATGGCGTATACTTGTAAATGGCACAATATGATTTAATCATAAACATTTAATGGCATACATGTATCATATGCATACTTAACATGACATACTTATAACATACAGCATTGTATGACAGAAAAGATTGTGTAACAGATAAATATTCATGAGAGATTAAATCATACGTAACAGATAAACATGTAATGACATAGCATGACATGGCATATACGATAACATACATACATAAATTGTAGTTCCCTTACCCATCACACATACACAATAAACTGATAGTAAGTTAGAGGCTAACTTACCTCGATCGTCGCGTTCTATGAGAATAGAGCGCGAAACACGAGGAACTGCACAACAGCTGGAAGAGGAACACTCAAGTCCTTAAGATCTTCAATTCTGAACTCGATTGCCATATTGTGAGCACTTGCAACAACACGGGCAACTTGAGGTTTCACTATACTCGGAAGAGATAAATTGACTTCAGAAAGCCTTTGCACTAAATCAAATTCATTAAAAATTATCAATAACAACCAAACAAACAACTCCTTTCTCAATCCATATACTCTTAGCCATAGTCAACCACAAGATGACACCCGTCACCCCGGACTATAATCCATATCATCACTGCTTCGGGACACTGTCATACAGTTTCCCAACACTACACCATACGCTCCACACTTCTCTGCTACGCCATCCAACCCTTCGTGACACGCCATCCGGTGTATCACGACCTAGTACAGAGTACACTCACGTGAACTCTCTTCCATTCACACTACAACACACATCGCTACGATACACGCCTCACGGTGCATCGCTACGCGACACAGAGTATGCCCTACGCGTACTTCCTTTGCTACAACACTCATCAATACGATGCACATCACACGATGCATCGCCATACAACACGGAGTACAATACATGCGTACTCTCTTCCTTCTACGACACACATCATTATAGCGCACGTCGCGCGGCGTGTCACTGCATTACACAGAATACGCTACACGCGTACTCTCTTCACACTACATGCCGTATCACAACTACGACATCCATCTCACGCCCATACTTCACAGCACAGTCCACAAAACTACAAAATCAAGCCCAACACTTCACAACCACAAATTGTTTCACAACTACGCAGCGAACTCCACAAATACAACTACACAGTCCACAAACCAATCAACTAACTACTTTAAACGTAAATAACTAGAGATAGAGGGTTATACCATCGACGGGATAACCCGTGCGTCGCTCGCTGTTCGTCACGAACATGCGTCGGAGGAACGTACGTGGCGGTAACACCGCGTACGGTGGCTGTCCACCACATAAAGTGGTAGTTTGGGGCTGAGAAAAGCTAAGCGTGGCCTTGGAAGGCTCATGGTCGCCTTGTGGTGGTCAAAGGTGGCGGAGCACGGCGGCATCACGCCGTGAACAGTAAAACCGAACGGTGGGAGGAGACGCGAGGTAGCGAAATGCCATAGAACTTCATGGCAAGCTAGGGAAAGGTATATGACATGTGGTGGAGTTGTGGTGGCGAGGTGGTGGTTGGAGGTGGCTGACGGCGGCAGATCGGCCGTTTGAAGCCATTTTCGGCCTTGAAGAGTGAGAGAGAGTGAGAGCTCTACAAAGCTCCGTTGGCCATGAAATTTCTTGGAGAGGTTCATGAGGATGAGAGGAACAAGATGGTGGTGGTGAAACACCACGGGTGGCCGTGTACGGCGGCGCACGGTGGTGCAACCGAACGGGTGTTTTGAGAAACCCATATGAGAAAGAGTGAGAGTTAGGGAAAAAGAAAGACATGGGGAGGAAGCCCTTGATGTGGTGAATCCAATGGTGGTGCTTGGTGGCTGATTTGGCCGTGTATGGTGGTCCAAAATGGTGAAAAAGCCTTAAAGACCCATTTGTTTGGAGGCGAGAGTGGTGGCTAACGGTGGCTCGGATGGAGGTGAAACTTGGTGGGGATGTTCACCGGTGAGAGGGGAAGAAATCTGGGTGGGTGGTGTAGGCCACGCCGCCGGCGAGCGGCGGTTCTGGGCGGAGAAAGAAATCGGCAACAGGGGAGAAAACAGGGCAGGGGCAGCAACTTCCGGGGGCTCGTGGCGGCTAACGGCTGGTCCGATGGCTCTGAAAATTGGTGGTATGAACTCTGGTGGAAGGGGAAGAGAATGGCGGGGGTGGTGTACGACACCTCCACCGGACGGCGGAGAAACGGCCGGCCGAATGGGCGGCGACGGTAAGGAGGAAAACAGGGCAGGGCAGCAACTTCCGGGGGCTCTTGGCGGCTAACGGCTGGTCCGATGGCTCTGAAAATTGGTGGGGATGAACTTTGGTGGGATGGGAAGAGAATGGCGGGGGTGGTGTACGACACCTCCACCGGACGGCGGAGAAACGGGCGGTCAAAGGGGCGGCGACGGTAAGGAGAAATGGGGAAGGGAAGAGCATGGGGAGAGAGAGAAAGAGTGTTCGAACGGGTGAGAAGAAAACACGGAAAAGAAAGGGAAGAAAGAAAGAAAAGAGAAAAAGAAAAGGGAAAGGAGAAAAGAAAAGATGGAGAAAAAGAAATGAGGTTCAATCCTCACTTCCGGGATCCAAAAAAATAAACCAACGATGAGTTAAAACACTGATTTGAAACGCGTAAGTGTTTTATTTTAAATAAAACATTTAAATAAAACACTACGAGTAATTAAGGTAGAATATCATTTTATAAACTAAAGTTTATAAAATAATATTTCATCATCATTATTTAAAATGATAAAGTACCGTTAATTAATCGAAGAAGATAAAATCATTTAAATTAATAAAACACTTAATTACAACACTGAGAGGAATTAAGATAGAATATTATTTTATAAACTAAAGTTTATAAAATAATATTTCTTCATCATTATTAAAATGATAAAGTATCTTTAATCACTTAAAGAGGATAAAACCATTTAATTTAAATAAGAGTTTTGAACGTAAAAATAAACCTCTTAATATCTTAAAACAACTAAAATATTTAATCTAAGTAATTATCCACAATTATAATATTTTCAGAGCTCATTAAATTATTATAATTGTGCTATTTTAAAAAAAACAAGCTTATTTAATACTTTGAAATTCGGTGGATAAGATCCGGAATACGCTATCGAGGTACAACGCTTAGGATAATTCTGTTCATGATTTTACAGTTGTCGGTGAAGAACAAATTACGTGTTTTACGAGAAAAGATAAATTATGCACGTGATTTCGGGTGAGGGTAGAGACGAGAGAGATAGTGATTGCTGTCGGGAAAGAATCCAAAACTGATTACCGTGCTGTCAATATGTGCGAAAAAGAAAGAGAATGGTGAGGAGATAAGATTAAATTTTAGCGGGCTGTTACAATTACCATTAAAAAGAATAATGGCACGGGATTTCCTTCCTCTTGATACAATGTCTTTTTTCAGTCTAATGTTTTGTTTTCTATTTTATCTAGTAAGTCACATGTTAGAGGTTAAGCAAATGCTATTGCTCCGAGATGCACCTCAGAGCACATAGTACAAATATTGTCTTTTGTGTATGAAGAATATATTCAATAAACTCTTCTTTTAATAAAAGATTATTTATTAAAGATAAAGGTTTCAGAAATATTGCAGATCTGAAATCTTGGATGTATCAGTTTATTTATATTTTTGTTTAATTGTTTCTACTGTTTATCTGTTGTTTTCTTCGATGTTGTTTTTTTCTACTAATATTTTGGTAGAATTCATATTATCAATAGTATTTAGTATAAACACTGGCCAGTGATTGACGTAGATGTCCATGTATTTGCTTGTAATTTGGGCTACATTAATTATCTGTGTTTGCTTTTAAGTTTTGATTGTATCATTTGTATCATTAATTATAGACTATATTTGGGGTCAATGGATTTGAATAAGAGCATGCATGAAGAATTAATCTGGGAACAAGCAAGTGAGAGCACTACAAGAAAAAGGACTTTTTCTGGTGACGTCTTAAAAGACATGATAATTCAAAATACATCATACTTCTAAATAACATATAAATATTGAAAAATCAGTGGTTCTATCAAAGGGGGGTGAATAGGTGTAATTCAATTTTACTGCACTATTTAAAAATATTGTCAAACAAGCAGTCAATCAATGAAACAATTCACATAAAAATAATCAACATAGCAATTTGGTCATGAAGTGGAAACTCATTTGAAAAACGTCTTCAAAATCTAAAACCACTCCGGGTGTAAGTCACCACCTAAAATCCACTATAGAAATTTAGTTTGTTACAAACAATTTAGAAACACCCACAAGACTCTTGTAGTAGCTAAATCTGGATTACAACATCACGAGTGACCCACTCAATCTCTACACACATGTAGTTCCAGAACTTTGGCCTTTCTATAGCTTCACCAAAAGAATCCCGAGAACCTCTCGATCTCTACTTCAACTGCAACTCTGGAATCCCTTTTGGCCAACGACCACACCAATGGACTCAACAATGTTTGATCTTAAGTGCAATAAGATGGAGATATATTTTCCCAGAGAAAATGAGTTTTGGATGTGGAATGGTATTTCTCTCAAGTGTTCTTAAAAGGCCCTCTATTTCTGCTTTGTATCTCCACACGTTTGAGCTGAGCTGAAGTTTCCTTTTATAGCCACAATAGAACATGGCGCCGAAACCCTAGTCAAAGTCATATTTTTTAACATTCGCTCAAGCGCATGTTATATCCAAGATTTGCTCGAGCCATGAGTCGAGCAGGTGTCGAGCGAACTCTCTATCTAGGTTACTGCTCGAGTGCTATGTCAAGGGGGTGTTGACTGAATTCTCTGTATAACGTTCACTCAAGCACCATGTCGAGCGAACTGTCTATATGAGCTTCGCTCAAGACATGTTGATGTTGAGCTGACTTCTATTCCTTTTCACTTTATCCCACTTAACACTGTTACAACACAATTTAACATAAGTTGTCACATGAATATGCCAACACACTTATTTTATAGTAACAAATAATTTTGCCTTATACAATGAATTGAATGAGAATATAATCAAAGCTATAATATTTTGTACTTAAAGAGCATGCAAATTTAAACTGGATCCAAGCACAGAGAGAATCCTCTCCATGTTAATCAGCACACTTTTTTATATCAGACTAAGCATATATGTATAATTAGGAGTTAGGAATCTTTAGCATGCACTGAAGTGTTTTCGAACATTGAAGCTATCATGGATTTGCCACCAGCAAGTAGCTTATGTCGAAAGCACTATTTGGGCAGTTGCTGGCAATTAGCAACACTTATAGACAAGTAATTCGCCGCAAACAGTCCTAAAATCGAATGGTAACCTGAATTGGGTTTTATGTCATTTTACAAACATTTTGCATAGGGCTTTGAATGGGCTTGATCAAGTCGAGTATTGGTGTGCTCAATATCTGCTCATTTATCTTTTGAGTTGTCTTGAACAAGTCTTTGAATAAATATATGGCCACTGGAGCTTAAGCAGATTGATTCTTTTTAAAAGTTGAGTCAACTATTGACCATCCTATGGGTGTGAAAAGGATGGTGAATCTATTGACCATCTTTTTCTTCATTGTGATGTGGCGACTTTGCTGTGGAATGATATTTTTGTAAGGATAGGCATTTTATGGGTGAGCCTTGACATGTGGTGGATTTCTTTCCTTGCTGGCAAGGTATCGAGGGGAGAAGTAATAGTACTGCAGTGCTGAAGATGATTCCCCTGTGCCTCCTTTGGTGTTTATGGATAGAGAGGAATGGGAGAGGCTTTGATAATTGTGCACATTCTATAGGGGAACTCAAGGAGTTTTTTCTTAGTACTCTAAGGTTGGGTCTGGGTGTTGAGAAGTGTTGAGGTATGTTGTGACTACTAGTGAAAAATTGAATAGTAGTAAAAAGTAATGAATAGTAATAAAAAGAATGTGAAAAGTAATAATAAAGTAATGAATAGTAGTGGAATATGTTGAGAAGTGTTGAGGTACCTAACTTTTTGGGTGAAGAATCTTGTAAGGAATGGGAATGATTGTGTTGTTCTGTATTAGTTTTTTTCTGTTTTAGCTAGTAAGTAGGTGTTCTCATTTGTATACATCATGTGTACTTGGACTATGCCTATTTACTTGGAATAAATTTATCTTATTAATTATCGAAAAAAAAAAAAAGTTGAGTCAAGCTGCCTGAAAGGTTGCTCAAGATTGGTGTTTTTTATATGGAGCCTAGTTGGAGGCTTCTCAAATAGACCTTTAAAATTTGATCTTTTGATGTGCTTAAACAACTCGATTTCTATTATAGCCATAGTTTTGCATTTAAGTCTGTTTATGAGAACAAGATCCTCTCTCATGACAGATTTGGCTTTCATCAGCCTCCTTTAAACTCTATTAATCATCTACACCTTCACCATCTGGCGCTACCCTACACACCGAGGTTAATTTTGTGGTATTTCTTTGGTGCTCTATATTATTTAATCAGTTGATATTGTTCTTTAAGGTTGCAAACATACCTTTTATTCTTGACAAGCTTGAACAGATGGAAAAGTATAAAATTCTTGTCTCGGGGGTCAATTGGATTTCTTGAAGCTGAGAAGTTATTGGAGAAGCTAAAGCCTTTGCCACCTGTTATTTCAAAAGTTTGATTCACTCATAATTTGGGTCCATTATACAAAGCAAAGATTTGGATTCGCCAATAAGCTTCGGTATACATTCTAATGTAATTCTGTCTTGTTGCAATGTTGTGTTGTGTTAAAGGAAAACTGTGATCTTCTCTCCCAAAAAACAAAGTATGAAATCAACTTGGTCACTGTCGTTTTAATTTTAGACAATCATTTGTTTTGTCTGATAAATACCAGCATGATTTAGGATTAATTAAATTAAAATTACTGATCAATGAATAAATCAATGAAACAATTCCTTGTGAAAATTTTATCCCGAATACTGAATTTTAATATTCTTTTGATTGGCTTATAGGAGTGTTCTCTGAGGTTCGTTTATATAGATGAGCATAGAACAGATCGAGTTAGTGGTATCGATGATGCCTACTAATTTCCTATCTTTCATTGAGGAACATCTAGACAGAGGCATCTTCATCTAAACATTAGTAGGATTTGTGGCCATTGATATACAGTTTCTAGAATAGGGAAGTGGCGTGTGTAGCCAGATGTGTGTAAGAAAGAGAACAAGACAATCTGCTTTTGGTTTTTGCCCATCTCTCCTAATCCTGCCGAGGTATGGGATGGATGTTTGTGAAGTAGTTCCTTCACAAACCAGACTTTGTTCAGAGTTGCTTATTGTTCGTAGATTTCACATTTTAGGCATTGATATTGCTGGACTCGTATGGGGATTTTATACTACAGAAATTAGAAAAGTTGAGGACCATATGCAAGTGGGCAAGCCCCATGCAGATCAACACAAGAGATCTGCTGACATGCATCTTGTATAATAAGATTGCATTGTAGAGAGATTGCAAACCATGTAAATTAGTTGAGGACCACAGAGTCGATAACTGTGGCACAATCTTTGGTGGAATTTGGGTAAAACTAGTTGACTTTCGTCGCCATAAAACTCTCTTTCTAATGTTAAATGGAGTAAAGGGAATGGACGGCTTGGTGGAGAACCAAAGCAACCCACTCTGCCTTAGAAAATGCCTCTCCTTTTGGACTAAAATCTAAAAGATCCATCCAGTAATCACCAGGTAAAATGTTGGATGCAGTCGCAAGGAGCAAACGGCGCACAAACGGCTTGATGATATGGCAGCCCTTCATGAAAACGACGTCGTTTTTGGGTTCTTGGTCTTTAGACCCATTTTCTCCTTAGACTTTCGCACACCACCATCCTCAGAGAATGCCGATAGTGGCAAATCAATAACCCACGGCAATTGAAAGCACCAAGAGAGCCACTGCCCAGAAATAAAGAAACCACTGCCCAACACTGTAGAAGTGGTCGACCACCACTCAGTCATCACCAGAAATTGCCAACAAACTCAGATGTGCGCGGCCACCAAAAAAAAAATAAAAAATAAAAAATAAAAAAGCCACCAAGAACAAGAACATATTTTCACAACTCTGGAAACCATTGAGAAAAAAAAAATCTGATAGCCACCAAAACTCAAACCCACAAAATTTGTCATCGCAGAACGCAGCGACTCCCACCGAAATTTTTTTTTTTCTAAGAACAGTGATGAAAAAGATAAACGAATCTAACCTCAATTGTAGAACGAACAAAGCAGAAGCTGGGCTAAGCTCTTTCCTCAAAAGTTTATCTGCTTCGTTCCCCTTTCGTTCTTCTCTTGGTGTATTTTTGAGGAGAAATGATATTTGCAGTCGTGGTTGTGCAAGCGGCGTGCAGTCGCTTTGAAAAAAGTGAATTAATATGGGACCTACATAAAAAAAAAACTAACATTTTAATCGTAGATCCCACTCTTTTTCAAAGCGATTGCGTGGCGTTTGCACATTCACGACTGCATATAACATTACTGATTTTTGAGACATAAAATTTGCAGAGGATCTAAAATTGGAAAGAGAATAAGCTTTTTGCAGAGGATCTAAAATCCATTGGTTGCATTTTTAACATTTCTCACAATTTTTGATCAAGAGATTAAAAAAACAGGTAAAGAAGGAGACGGCAAGAAAATCCAAGTGGAATCAGAAGAAGGGGAGAGAGTGAGAGAACTCTTAACTTTCGTTTTATTTTTATTTTTTTTACACATAAGCATTTACGTACGGCCGATTATACCCCCGCTTGCACACCCCGGTTGTCTCTAGCAAAGCTGATCCACCAGTCGTTGTCTTTACAGAGTCCCCCCATCTTGTTCTCTTCAATGCTTATGATTGTACGACCACGCGTGTTTACGTGATGTTTGTCCATCATAATAGTTCTATGTAAATCCAAAAATGAAACCTGTGCTGAAAATCCACACCTAACGACATGGGCAGGGAAATTTTTATCCAGAGGGGTCATAGTTTTTGTTTTGGATTTAAAAAATAACTTATTTTCAGTAGAAGTTTCATGTAAACCCAGATATCCGAGTTGATATCCGGGTTTATTACCTTTCTTTTTTTTTGTTTTTTGTTTTGTTTTTTAAAAAGACTTTTTAAGACTTTTAAAAATGTTTTTATAGTACTTTTAATTCAAAAAAAAAAATCAGATAACATGTTTAATACCCAAATTTTTTTTAAAAAAATTTTAAAACATTTTTTAAAATCTTTTTAACAATTCAAAAAGCTTTTTTCATAGGCCTTTATTTTTTATATAAAATAAATAATAATACGTCAACACACATTGCATACTTGCTTTATATCACAATGCAAAACATCAATTTACAAAAATAAAATAAATAATAATATATCACAACAATATTAAGACGTTTTACTTGGCTGGTTATAAATTAAGAACATGTATATTAGGAACCAAAAATTAAGATTAACTCGGGTGGGGGATGCTACTCCAAGTATTAATTAATCACAAAACTAGTGAAAAGATATGCCATAAATTCCCAATAGTCTTGCATGGTACAATCACTCATGCATGCATGCATGTTAATTAATGTTGGTATATATACGACTTCGACATTTCAGAATAAGTACTCGAGAAGTCTGTGAAAATGTGTCATGTAAAGCAATATATTTGCATAACAAATAGGTTAAATCGCGGCTTTAAAGAAAAAGAAAAAAAAAAAGTATTGCATGCATGCATGATTAATGTTAAGATTTTAGCAAAACCTCTCTCTTAAGTCGTGGTTTTGGATGTTAAGATCAGATTATTTGGTTTGGATAGTAAAATGAGATTAGATAATTTGTTAAAAGTAATGAAATAATTTGTAAATGGTAATAAATGAATTGAGTTAATATGTCTTGTGGAGTTTTGAGAGAGGAGAGATAAAAAACTAAATAAAAATATTATAAAATAAAAATATTATTAGAAGATAATTTTTGTATATAATTTTTTTTTTAAGATTTAAAAAAATTGAATTGTTTTTTGTATTTTTTTTAGATAAGACCCACTTATGGATAATCGGTTACATAACTGGGTTCATACCGGATTCAGTTTCATCTTACATGCTTGGGTCTAATTCCGGCATATAGTCTTCAGGATTCACCTAAATTTTCGGGTTCTAAACTGGACTAGAAAAAAATTGGATCTGGTTGCACACCCCTAGCGAAAAAGTAATGATAAAATAATATTTAATAGTAATAAAAAGTAAGTAAAAATTAATAATAAAATAATAAAAGAGTACTGTTATACCCATAAAGAAATTATACAAAATAATTCTACAAACTGATGTGGTTTTATTTGATCCGTTAGATCCACTCTACAATAAAAGTAACTTTACAATATGACAAACAACATTAAGTCACATTAGTTTATAAGATTATTTTTGTATAATCTCTTTATGACTAGATTATTTCTCATAAAATAATAAATAATAATTGAGTCTAATAGGTCAACATGCAATTTTATTGCATTTTGTACGTATTTAAGAAGAACAAAAGTTTCGGGTAAGCTGCTGACTCCCTACTATCCATTTCATGATTGAGATTTGCATCTTGAGAAAAAAAACACGCACACACGCACAAAATTTTCAGATGACAGGGTTGATAACGGAGTAGTTGATGAGTCATATATGAATGTCGGTCCACACAATTAAATGTAGCCATGACCTTTAAATTGAACATTGAACTTCCATATCAATAATCCATACAAGGATTTAATCAGACAATGAATTTTGTCCATACCATTATTGAATCACTTAGTGTTCGATTGATCACATCACACACCCACTCTTTGGATTTATTATGGATTACAAGCCATCATACCCATACTAAACATGCATGCATCTTCAAAACATCCTTATTTCTTTATCTGACTTCTAATCCTACCAGATAGAATGAGACACAATACCAATTATGTTCTGTAATAGCAATTTTTCAAACCCTTATGTAGCTTGGTTGGCCAGATATTAATATAGTACTTTTAAAATAATTTTTTTCAGGTGATTATCAGATTTATTATTATTTTTTTAAAATAATTGCGTGAGATATATACACTTTAAAATTAAAAATATATTTATTTAGTGGAAAGTTGGGTGACGGAAAGACTTGAATAGCTGGCACCTGCAATATCGTGAAAATGACTAAAGAACAGGACATTAACAACCTGGACTTCCAAACACTCTAGGGATGGCAGCCCCATGATTGCAATAACGTCATCGAGGAGGCTT
Source organism: Carya cathayensis (assembly GCA_011037825.1). NCBI lineage: Eukaryota > Viridiplantae > Streptophyta > Magnoliopsida > Fagales > Juglandaceae > Carya > Carya cathayensis. The sequence continues at coordinate 474,086 of QGSO01000145.1, forward strand.
GGCCGGGAGAGACGAGACGATCGAGGTCTTTTTCAAGCATATGGGTCTTCGGTTCACTGCTTATTACATACAGCTGTGTTTGGCGTATGAACAAACTACGATGGGGGCATTGGGGTTGGTTTTAATACAAATTGTTGCTTGAATTTTCAAGCTGTTTTGGTCGGATGCCCTCTCTCCACCAAGCGCACCTCTTCTGGCCGTCCATAGAAATTTACTTATTATTTTTACGTATTCTTTATATACTGATGTGATAAAATTTAATATTTATTTTATAAAAAAAATAATACAACCAATCACATTAATAAAATATATAAAAAATATATAAAAATAACTGCATATAAAATATTTGCTATCTCATTTTGGGCTCTGTTTGGACATTAAAAATATTTCAAATAATTTATAAATAATAATAATAATAATAGTAATAAACAGTTTGTTTATAATAATAAAATAGTCTAGAAATATATAAGAATAATTATGTTTTCAACTATTATTTTTTCAACAATTATTGTTAGTCTTAATTTTATCAAATAATTTTCTAAATTAATTATTTAAAATAAGACATATCAATTAATTAAATTTAAAAATAATAATATAAAAATTCTTATGTACTTTTTATTTGGAAAAAATTTTCACAACCTCCTACTATTCATACACACTCTACACTCCATATTTTTTTTTAATTTCTATTATTTTATCTTTTATCAAATATTTAATATATAAATAATGAATAAAAGAATTAAATTAATTTAAAAAGAATAAATTAAAAAAAAAAAAGAATATGAAATATTGAGAGGTTGTGTTGCATTCTATTTTATTTACACCCGCGCGTACGTATTGCCGGGTGTGGTCGGTAGCTTGGGGTCAGCGTTCGGATTGTTTGGCTGTGGGGGCTCACTAGAAAATGGAAAGAAGAGTCCAATTCGAATCTGAAAATGAAGTAGGGGAGTCCAAGAGGACCTAACCTAATCCTTGGGGGGCCCACGTCAAATTGGGGTCCACAAAGAAGTGCCACTTCGGCTCGAACTACAAGGGTTTCTAGGCCAGCTCACGATGCCACCACTCCCATTTAACCTCTAGTCTTTTCTGCGTGTCATATCCTGTTAGACTAATGGTAAATATAATTTTATGTTGCGTAATTATTTAAACAAATTAGACATTATTAAATTTTCTTTTTAATTATAAATTAAATTTTTTAAAAGAGAATGTACAAAATTTATGTACTTAAAATTATAAATATTATCAGAGATGAGTTAGGTCGTTTGGATGCGAAGGTGATCTAGATTATTTGAGATGATTTTGTATAGATAAATGGACAATGCTAGAGATCCCGTTGTGGAATCCCGTTCACTTGTGCCGCTATACTTTTTTTTTATTTTTAAAAGTTTTTTTTTATAAAAAAATTAAGAAAATTATATTTAATTATATTGTGAATTTTATTCATTTTTTCAAAATATTTAAAAGTGTTAAAAAATGATATGAAAAAAAAACACTTTTAAATATTTTTTTCAAATCATTTTTTAACACTTTTAAATATTTTGAAAAAATGAATAAAATTCACAATATAATTAAATATAATTTTCTTAATCTTTCTGTAAAATAATAATAATGTAGCGGGACAAGTGAACGGGATCCCCCAACAGGATCCCTAGCATTTTCCTAGATAAATATACTCTCCATCTAAATACAAGCAACTTATGTCATATTAAATAATTTCATTTTTTTATTTTTATTCAATAGTGTTTGTTGATAGGACATTTATTATTAAGAAATGATAGTGTAGTTGCGAGTGTGTAAGTATTACGAAATTATTTTGAAAAAAATAAATAAATACGATATTCATATAAAAAATTAATTTTTAAATAATAAATTTTACTCATTTTCAAAACGACTGCATGTTACTTGTATACTTTGTATTTAATATTACTCGTACTCTTAGCATCCATGCATCCAAACAAAACCTTATTGCAATCACAAACACCGTGTAATTATCAGATCACAGAGATTGAGAGTAGCTTTACGAGGAGATTTTCTCACAGGGAAGTGTTGATGAAGGGTCAAAATGAGACTTTTCTAATGCATTTACGTCTATCTTCAGTAACTTTAAAGGCACTCTACGCGGATATATGGAACTGGATTTTCTATCGATGTGCATGAAGAGATGAAGGGAAGAGAGCAATATAAAGATAGATGGATTCAGTGGACAATTCCTCCTTTGACCGAGGTCCGCGCACTCTTTATTGTTGCCATCTTTATTGTTGCCATTTGCTGAACAATTCATCCGTAAAATTAGACCCAAGAAGGGACCCCATTTTCCATTTTTATGGACAAAATAAGAGTCTCCCCTTTATGCCACTTTTAATGAAGAAAATGAAGAACAGAGATGAATGGGGTCAAGAGACAAAGATCTTTTTCTCCAGCTGGGGTCAACTTTATTTCTAAATTTAATTAGATTTTTTTTAAGAGTTTCAGGTTGAAGAAAACTGCAATTTCTTTCCCCTAGGAATAATCCAAGAGCTACCGCATTAATTGAAGGGGTGTGGAGTTTTGGAAGCAACGTATTGAAGTCTGAAGAGGTGATAGCTCTTGGATTCTGAATGAATAAATTGCTGGCCCCTTTTCAACAGTATATCTCTGTACTATTGTTCTTAATTATAGCTGAACCCAGCTGTGCTTATTTCTTTCCCACGTTTAATGCAATGTTTTACCAATTAATCATGGCTAATTCGAGATGGTTAAACAGATTTTAGGAGCCTTTCTTTCTTTTCAATGTGCTTGGGAAGGGCCCTTCAACAAGAAGTTATACTTCCTAGTCCAACCTGCCGACTAGATGTTTGAACCAACTTTAGTTTATCCAAATAGCTTAGTGCCTAAGCTTGACTTAACTTTAGGCCTGTAATCTTTGATACCGACTTTAAGTAAAATCTCAATATTAAAGTAGAAATGAATACAATTAAAGAAAAGTGAGATTTAAGTTACTGCAAAGCTTTAGCCAAGAAGTGCTGAGGTGACAACTCACAATTACAATGTGCTGCTCCAGGATTCACTCACCTTAAGATTACGAGTGTCTCCATCCTTTATATTATAATTACGAGATAATTATGACTGCTCAGTGCATTGAAACGTTTAAACACTCGCCTCAAATAAGCCTGCCATGCGCAACGAACCAGAACCTTCGTTCTCTCCCAGTCCTACCCTCCCACCCCTCCTTTTATAAAATCCATTCTCTCTCGCACTTTCTGATTGAAGTCAAAATCTCTATTCGAGAGTCTTTTAACATTACTGCCATAGTTCGGTTCTTGGTTCTGAATTTAATTCATGGCTTCCGTTTCCTCAGTTTTTTTCCTCCGTTTGGTACTCTGTTTTTCAAGCCTCTCTGTTTCGTTCTCAGGTATTGTGCTTTTACCTCTAACCCACTCCCTGTCCAAGACCCAATTCAACAGTACCCATCACCTTCTCAAATCCACCTCCACCCGCTCAGCCACGCGTTTCCACGGTCACCACCAGCTCCGCCAAGTCTCTCTCCCGCTTTCTCCAGGCAGCGACTATACCCTCTCCTTCACTGTGGGTTCCAACCCTCCCCAACCCATCTCTCTCTACATGGATACAGGTTCCGACCTTGTCTGGTTCCCCTGTTCCCCCTTCGAATGCATTCTCTGCGAAGGTAAGTACGACCCCTCCATCATCACTCACCTACCCAAAATCCACAAAAACGCCACTGTTTCATGCAAGTCACCTGCTTGCTCCGCTGCCCACTCCTCCCTCTCCTCCTCCGACCTCTGTGCCATTTCCCGCTGTCCTTTAGAATCCATTGAAATCTCTGACTGCTCCTCCTTTTCCTGTCCACCTTTTTACTATGCCTACGGCGATGGAAGCTTAATCGCTCGGCTTTACAAAGATAGCTTGTCCACACCCACCTCAGCTCATCCGTCTCTGTTCCTTCCAAATTTCACTTTCGGGTGCGCCCACACAAGCCTTGGTGAGCCCATTGGGGTCGCTGGCTTTGGCCGTGGCTTGCTTTCTTTACCTGCCCAGCTCGCCAGCTTCTCCCCGCAGCTGGGCAACCGGTTCTCCTACTGCCTGGTCTCTCATTCCTTCGACCAAGACCGAGTTCGCCGCCCGAGTCCACTCATCCTCGGTCGCTACGACGAGCATGAAAAGGACTTGGGCAACGATGGAGCCGGGTTCGTGTACACGTCCATGCTCGAGAACCCGAAACACCCCTACTTCTACTGCGTCGGACTCGAGGGAATCTCCGTCGGGAAGAGGACTATTCCAGCCCCGGAGACACTGAAACGAATCGACAGGAGAGGAAGCGGCGGGATGGTGGTGGATTCTGGGACAACATTCACGATGTTGCCAGCGAGTTTGTACGGCTCGGTGGTGATCGAGTTCGAGCGCCGAGTGGGGCGTGCTCACGAGCGGGCGAGTGAGGTGGAGGAGAAAACCGGTCTCGGGCCTTGTTATTACTATGACAAGGTAGTGAATGTGCCAGCCGTGGTGCTTCACTTTGTGGGGAACAAATCCAGTGTGGTGTTGCCCAGGAGGAATTATTTCTACGAGTTCGTGGACGGTGACAAGAAGAGGAAGGTGGGGTGTTTGATGTTGATGAACGGTGGAGATGAGGAGGAGTTGAGTGGTGGGCCTGGGGCCACGCTAGGGAACTACCAGCAGCAGGGGTTCGAGGTGGTATATGATTTGGAGACGGGAAAGGTTGGGTTCGCCAGGAGACACTGCGCATCGCTTTGGGATAGTCTCAACCGTGGTTAACCACTAATTGGGTCTGTTGTGATGAACGGCTGCGATCTTCTGGAACTGGGGGTGACTTTTGAAATGGGGTTTGATCTCTATGGATGGCCATCTGTAAATGGGTCGGGTTTTGCACTTCACCTTTTGCCTTCTTGCACGTCAATTGATAAGCATGTATTTAAAACAAAAAAGTGTTGATAAAGAGGGCAAGCTAAGTGATGCTGGAAGCAAAAATTGAAGTGTGGGATGGGTAAGCACGATTACATATTGTAAAGGTCTTTTTTTTTTTTTTTTATAAAATTCGATGTTGTTTATATATAGAATATTGTTAAATAATGTTTTAGAAAATGCAAGTTTTGTGTATTTTTTTAAAAAATAATTAGAGTTAATTTTCAAAATAAAATATAAATTTTTAATGTAGATTTCACATCTACTTGCATTTATTTTTTTAAAAAAGAAGTGTATAGATTATTTTAAAAATATAAATATTATTTGTCTTTATATATATGTATTATTATATGAGTTGTGGGCCTTATGAATTGATTGCCAGGAGATGGGATTCTGGATTTGGGCCTTTTGTGCAGATGTTGTACGTTTTGTTTTTAAAGAAATGATAGTTGCCGAGGAAAAAAAAATAAAAATAAAAATAAATCAGTTGAGTATATAAGTGTTGTGTAATTATTTTTAAAAATAATTAAATAAATATAAAATTTTTTTATTAAAAAATTTTATTTTATTTTAAATAATAATATAATACTTGACTTGATGACTATACATATCATAAATCATAAAAATATTTCTTAAAATATTTGGTAATGTTATAAACCAAGTTCAAATTGTATTGTATGACCACATTTAGCCATCAATGGTGATTTTAGGTACACTTACCCTCCAATGGTGATTTTAGGTACACTTACCCCCCAATGGTGATTTTAGGTACACTTACCCCCAATGGTGATTTTAGATACACCTAACCTCCTTTGTACTCTTTACCATTGGATTGATGACAAGTGTAACAATCATAACCATTCTTTGTACCAAGAGATCCCTATAAATAGAGGGAGTCCTCATTTGTGTAAGGCACCAAGAAATAAGAGAAAACAAAGTTCTCTAAACATTTCTCTCATATTCAAGATCTCTCTATCTTTTGCTCTCTCTCTTTTCATTAGTTTTATAACACGTTATCAGCACGAAGGTTCTGACGATCTTGAAGCTAGTAGGCTTATACTTCAAGTAAGTGTTTCAATATATTATTTGTAGTTCCCAAATGAATATGAAATGTTATATTCATTATTATTACTTGATTAAATTTTATGTTTATTCACATATTTTTCATACAAGTTTTATTTATTTTTATATACTTGTTATGAATTATTGATGATAAGATCTATCTTGGAATAGAAATTGAGCATCCCTGAAGGATCGATTTAAATCAATAATTTTATTGAGTATCTCATAATAAAGGATCTATTGATTCTGTGAGATAATTTAAGTGAGCAATATGTGTACCAAAAGGCTCATTATGATTTATGCACCTGAAGTTGCATGATTGAAAGTGTGTTGAGAAAAACCACTAAAGAATATATGTTTAAAATGAACGCCTCGAATGTGCTCCTGAAGTAGAAATATCGAGTGTAAAAGTTCATAATATATTCTAAACTTATATCTGGTTTTCTAGTGGCTAAGCAAAATAATGAGATTTTGTTAAGAAATCATCAGTCACGTCCTAATGGTTCTATATCATTCCCTGAAGTGAATGGTACTAGATTTACACCATTCCCAGAAGCAAATGGTGCATTTTTCAAAGAAACCGAGGGCGTGGACGTGGTAGAAAAAATTATAGAAGTGGAGGTCCTAGAAGCGACCACACTAAAAGGGATAATAGTAGATATACACCGCACCACCAGAAGTGGTTCAACTCAGAGAAGGGTAAAGGTCCTCAAAACAAATTTTTAAAAAAAGATGAAGATGGATGCCATAGATGTGGTATGACTGGACATTGGTCTCGTACCTGTCGTACAGATAAGCACTTGGTTGACCTATACCAAGCTTCTACAAAAGAAAAAACAAAAAAGTTTGAAACAAATTTTGCTGAACCATCAAATACTTTAGCTTCTATAAAATGAGAAGATATTACAAGCCTTGATGTTTCTGATTTCTTTGAAAATTCTAATGATAGAATTGATCATTTGATTGGTGATGAAAATGTTCATTTTTAATTAATGTATTTCCTTTATCTTATTGTAATTTCTTTTATATTTTGCAATGTTTTGTAGTAATGAAAGTTTTATATATTTTAGAATCATGAGTCTTACTGATGAACTTTTTATCTCTGAGATGAATAATAGAGATGTATGTCTTGCTGACAGTGCGACAACTCACACAATTCTTATGTATAAAAAATATTTTCAAAATCTAACATTGAGTAAAGCCTACGTTCATACCATATCTGGTTCATCAAATCTAATTGAAGGCTCCGGAAGAGCTTATATTGTGTTGCCTAATGGCACCAAATTTTGCATCGATGATGCTCTATTTTCTTCACGATTAAGAAGAAATTTATTGAGTTTTAAAGATATACGTCGTAATGGTTGTCATATTGAAACCACCGACGAAGACAATAAAGAGCATCTTCTCATTACTAAAATAATTTCGAGCCAGAAGCTCATATTGAAAATATTATCAGCTTTCTCTTTGAGATGATATTATACAATTATTGAATCAAATATTATGATGCATCAAAAGTGATATGATTCAAAATATTTATATCTTTTCATGATTATCTTGATCATCCAAAATCAATTACGATAAGTCGAATGATTTTCATATGGGCGTCTATAAAAGAACCAGAAGATTCTTTTACTTTAAAGTTTTACCACCAAAAGTGGAAAGAAAAAGTTGCTAGAAGCAAATAAGATGAAATAATTCGACGTTATCTTGATTATCATAGGTGAACTAGAAGTTCATATGATAATTAATTTTTGGATGCAATAAGTAAAAGGTCTCATATTCTAGCTGCTAAAATACCAGCGAGGATTGAAGTCCCGAAGGACAATTGAGAAAGTTAGCAGTCTAATGAACATAAGACATGTCTGAAAGCATGTGAGACCTATTGATACAAATGATAAAGCATCTCGGAAAGAGAAAAGCACAAAGAAAAAAAAAATCGGTGCTCCTGAAGAGGCCGTACCCACAAAACAAGCAATAAAGTCCATCTAAAATTCTCTCATAATGAATACTCCTGAAAAGTATAATACTCCTGAAGAGTACCTCCTGAAGAGATTTTCATGAAATGTCTTCCCTTGAAGAGGGACAGGTACCTGTAAATAACGAGATCTCGATATTACATTTCATGAGTAATTTAGAAATTATAGAGAGAAATAAAACCGTTGTCGACAACGATGGCATTTGATATTACCAGAAGTAATAAAGAAAGTGAACTCAGAACCGTCGAAGAATACCGACGTAAAATATTGGCCAAAATAGAAATAAACAATTCCTGCAGAATTGTTATCATGTGATGCATATGGACTTGAAGTCCAAACACCTATGAGGTGATGCTTGTTGAATATCAGTGGGTATTTGTATAAATCACGAATATATTTCCTGCAAAAATAATATATGTTTTTGAAGTTAAAGAGATCATATTTAGATTTGTATTAACTTGATAGTTACCAAGAATTTGGGTATGCATGAAGCATATAGTCCTGAAGTACATATTCTATCAAGTCTTAAAATCCTTATATGATCTAATGCAAGCTAAACGCATGTGGAACATACTATTTTCAATATATTTTCAGTATTTATATTATCTTTTATTGCAGTTTATATAGATAATTTAAATGTCATTGAGGCTCCAGAAGAGCTCATGAAAACTGCAGAAAGCAGGAATTGATTATGAGGCTCCAGAAGAGCTCATAAAAACTGTAGAAATCAGGGATTGATTATGAGGCTCCAGAAGAGCTCATGAAAACTGCAGAAATCAGGGATTGATTATGAGGAAAAATAATCTCCTGTTATGGATGCAATCACATTCAGATTTTTGACTAATTTGGTAGTTACAAAAATATTGGATATGCAGTTAATGGATGTGGTCACTGCATATTGATATGGGTCATTAGACCAATGCATATATATGAAAATCCCTGAAGGATATAGAATGCCTGAAGCTTCTAATCTGAATACATCCAGAAATATATATGAAAATCCCTGAAGGATATAAAAATGCTTTAAGCTTGTTATCTGGTTACATCCAGAAAACAATCCGGATACATGTGGTATAAATGCATTAGTGAATATTTATTGAAAGAAAGATTTGAAAGTAATCCAATATACCCATGTGTTTTTATTAAGAGATTCCGGATTTGTTATTATTGCGGTTGATGATTTAAATCTTCTTGAAACTCCTGAAGAGTTCAGAAGAACTGCACATATTTGAAATATAAAACCCTTTCGGTTTCAAGGGGGAGATAAATGTGCATGAGAAATAAAATAAAGCATCCAGAATATCTACCAGAAGATAGATACACAAATATGAATATTTGTGAAATTTTATTATCTTGAAGCAAAAATTACAGAAATTTGAGACATTTCGCCTCATTCTTTAAACGCTCTTGTTCTTCAAGAATCTGCATGGCATCTCTGTCTAAAGGAGTAGGCAATCTAAAAGAAGATTTAAGCAGAGATTTTAATTTCCTATTCTCTTGCTTTATTGATTCTATCTTCACGTTAGACTCCTGAAGAAGTCGCTGAAGGATAAAAATTTTCTCATGGAGTTTGTCCAAATCATAAGGTTTGGATTGTAGTCGCTGAGAAAATGCATAAATAGTTGAAGAGTAATGGGCACCGAGATTTACAAGCTCATAGATAGCTTCAACATCTGACTTATTAGTCAGATTAGCACCTGTGGTAGAAGCAGGAACAGCTGATGAGCTAGGTGCATAATACCTTATATATTGGCCATGAGAAGATTGCTGAGCCATTGCAGAAAAAGAATGCAGAAAGAGATTGCAGAATAAAAATGCAGAAAGAAATTGCAGAGTAAGAATGCAGTATGATTACAGAAAAGTGAAGAAGATGAGATGCGAATGAAGATGATCTGAACATCTCTTTTATAGAGAAAAACTAAGCACCTCTATTGATTCACGGCATCCCTCGTGAAGCATCTCTCTACAAGAGACGAGGCGTAGCATCATAGCCCTGCGGCGCCTGATAGCAGATGTAGCATTATAGCCTTTCGGCGCCTGACAGGTACATAAGAACTGTAAAATCCCGCGATGCTTGTCTGGCCTAAAAAGATGGCCACCGTTTTTGAATATAGAGGTTTGCGGCTTAATTTTGATAACTCCTCTAGTAATTATGTTATTTACAAGAACTCCAGAAGAGTAGTGAATTCAATGATCTCGGATCAATATGGTGAATTTCACTATAAAGTCCTGATTACTCCAATGGTTGCTCGATAATTTGATGAGCAGAAAAATCCATTTCGTCCTGAAGACGATGGAGAAATTTTTGGTCCTGAAGTACCTTATCTCCAGTTCAATTGAAGCCCTGAATATGTAATTATTTGGATCAAGTCCACAATTAGATGGATATACAGATGCGAGTTATCTATCAGATCCACACAAGAAGATCATTGCAATTCATGAGAAGAAAGTTGAAATTGATGTCAAGAAGATACGGTCAAGAAATAATCTGGTAGATTTATTCACTAAAGCATTACCAACTGCAACATTGGAATGCGGAGAATTGAAGACATATTATCATGTACTTTTCAGGGGAGTAAAGTCTTAAAAACTTGTGCTGATTGTACTCTTTTTCCTTCGCTAAGGTTTTATCCCACTGGGTTTTCCTTTGCAAGGTTTTAATGAGGCAATTTTAAAGCACTTGGCGATATACAAAATATTGTACTATTTTTCCTTCGTCATTGGTTTTTTTCCCACTGGGTTTTTCCACGACAAGGTTTTAACGAGGCATATTCTTTATATGTGGTCATCCAAAGGGTGAGTGTTATAAACCAAGTTCAAATTGTATTGTATGACCACATTTAGCCATCAATGGTGATTTTAGGTACACTTACCCTCCAATGGTGATTTTAGGTACACTTACCCCCCAATGGTGATTTTAGGTACACTTACCCCCAATGGTGATTTTAGATACACCTAACCTCCTTTGTACTCTTTACCATTGGATTGATGACAAGTGTAACAATCATAACCATTCTTTGTACCAAGAGATCCCTATAAATTGAGGGAGTCCTCATTTGTGTAAGGCACCAAGAAATAAGAGAAAACAAAGTTCTCTAAACATTTCTCTCATATTCAAGATCTCTCTATCTTTTGTTCTCTCTCTTTTCATTAGTTTTATAACAGGTAACATCTTCTATGCGGATAGACTCTACTGTTTTGTCTTTGTTTTTTGTCGGCCCACCTACCAAATCTCCACCTTATCCTACCCTTGATTTCAATCTTTGTTTACACTTTATTCCTCCAATCAGAAAACTAAATAATTGTTGTAGTTGGGGGAGTATTTTAACACAGAAAAAGCATCATGCTCTTTTATTTCCGCTCCTTATCGAATTATATTCTTGTTAATGTTTTAGAATAAAGTAATTTAAATAAAATAACGTCCGTTTGCTTATTTTAATTTTTCTTCTTTTAATGTGATTCCAACCTTTGTAAACACGTAACAAAAAATTAGAGAATAAACCATCATATGATGTACCTGTTCCTCAGCCCTAAACAATATTTAGTATATTATTTTATATACGAAATTTATCCTCTAAATAAAATTTAATTAATTTAAAATTATAAGCTTTTAATTTAGTAAAATCAATAAATATTATATTAAATGAATCATAGCTGCAATCGTAAGTACGTAAATACTGCATAATTTTTTTGGCTGCAAATATTATAATGGCGACCGTATGGTCATTGGAATTTTTCATAATTGTCTAAACAAATTAATAAAGATGGATAATATATGGGTCATGATTTCAAGGTTAATCAACGGCTTCGATTTATTTGTTTTGGTGACTTGAGGTCCACAAAGGCTCTATTAATAATAATCGTAGCCATTGAGTAGGGTACACGTGGGCAAAAAAATAAAATAAGCACGCCGCCAGGAACTTTGGTTTGGACTTTTGGGAGAGGAAGTGGACATAATGACGTGAACGTCTTCACAATTCCCAAAAGAGGAGTTGTCTCCTGTCTGTGTACGAGTCTATGTAACTCTGGACCATTTGCAAGCCGTCGCCACACGTGTGCTTCTAGATGCTTCTTAACGTTTGTTTCGGCCCTTCCAGCTTCGACAGGTGTTGACTGTTGTCTGCTCCCTCTTCGTTTTCAAGGAAATTGATTTTTGGCTAGAGATAATCCCATAAACCACTCATCCCTTGAGATCGCATTATAAATTATTAAAAAAATATATCTTTAAAAATATAAAAAATATAAAAATTAAAATTATATATATTTTTAATTTTTTTAATAAATTACATATCATTGTGGTGCCACATCAAAACAAAAGATAATGTGAGTGACATAGATTAGAAGGCAGTAACATTACTCTTTAGACAATGGCTCCTCAGGCATCTCGGACGAAAGGTAAACTCCAAAAGGGTAAGAGTGAAAATGGAGGAAGAGAAGTTGAAGTTGTGGAAGCAGAGTAGTAGATTTGCTTTATGATCAGGGCTATTGGCATGGTGGCACCTGTGGATCGAGCACTATGGCTATGCATAGCCAACAAACAGAGGAAAAGACGAATCAATGTGTGGGTGCATATTTAAGAGCTTTTTTCTGAATCTGATGAAAGTGGGATCAAGGACCCAAGGTCCCGCTCCCCTCTATTATACTCTTTTGTTGGCTAGTTTTTTTTTTTTCTCCCCCGTTTTCAAAATTTTCTGAATAAAGTTTGCTCCTTGTTCTTATCAGTTAAGAACATAAGATGGATGAGATCATATACTCCCACGGAGTCAATTGGAGATGGTCTCAACTGAAGTCCATGCTTGTTGACTTCTGCCTTTCCATTTTTACCAGTCTGACTTGTCCGTTAAAAATAAAGACTTGTACCAACAAATTGATATGGTCAACCTCTTTTTCTGCTGCAAAAGACGGTTCTTTTGCTTCTTGATAGTACCAAATTGAAATATTAAATGTGCATATAAATATATCGATCTACTCCGCCAATTCTTGGGACGGCAAAGTTAAAAATATGCTGCTCAAGTGGTAGCTCACACTGGTTTTGCGTATGTTGCTGGTAATTTTGAGATTTGAAGAGAGTTATATCCCATTTGAATATGAATTGTTAGCTTCAGAATGACCTATGAAATTAATCTGGATTTTCCACTTTTCCTGTATCTTTTGCTTCAACCTACATAATATTCCCAATCCTCCAATAAGCCCCCCCCTCCAAATCTCAAGATTACGAGTAACATGTTGAAGTTTCAATTTCTTTGTTTTGTTTGATGTTATTAATGGGATTCTTTCTCTCTGATCCCTCTCCTTGTATGTGTAAGTAAGTAACCTTATTAAAGTGAAGGTCAATTCAATAACTTAAGTGGAGCACAACGAACTTTTAAGTGTATATCATGGAATTGGATTCCAAAAGGACAAGATTTCAATTGATATTCTTCTGGCAATAGGTTTGTCGCTCATACATGAATACGCCAAAGAACAGATTTAGGGATGTATGCATGTATGTGTCTCGGATACTTCCCAGTGACATGAAAAGCAGAATATAATAATAACACACCGATGCTGGTATGTGTAGAACTTGTCATGCTTGGTTTTATGCATCTGTTGGCATAATTTTTTTAGGAAACCGCATAATGTACATTTGGATGAACAGCCTTTTGTTCTTGATACTTAAAACTAGAGCTACAAACTCTTTTGAGATTTACCAAAGCCACCAGTATTGGGGATGTGAAGCAATGGCACACAGAGCCAATAGGTAGGCGTGGAGCTTCGTTAGACCATAGAATTGGTGGCTCTGCCAGACGCAGTAGCCAAAGTTCTCCAATTCAAATGCCATCATGTGCCTCTGTTCTCTACCTAATGGATGAGTAAAGTTCGAGGCAGATTCGGGGATTCTCACTTCTCAACATTTGGGATTTACTAGTTTCCCAACATATGACAATGGAGCTGTTCAGCAAAGACAAATACAATGACATAATTGTTGTCTCATGAATACTGTCCTCGTGTATTTATTCCTATCTCTAAGTGAGTGTATTTGGGGCCCATCGATGTTCGGCTGCGGTCCTTTCCAAGATTCCTATCTTTCCTTTTTTTCTAGTTTTTTTTTCCCCTTGGCTTGTTTCTTTTTTCTTTGATTGAAACTGCAGGCGGTACCTAAAAAAAAATGGGGCTTGTGGGAGGTTTGAGAGAACCATTTTATTTCTCTTTGACATTGGATATTTTGCCAGTCATTTACAGGGAGAGTGAGACGTTTTCTTTTGCGTTTGGATGCTAATCTCGACACAATGCGAACACCTAAATGTGCAGCACAACATTTGATAGACCAGAGTGGTTGTGAGGGATAATAGTATGTGATATATGGTATCTCACATTATTTCATAAAGAGAAGTTTTTGTTCTTTATAATAGTTAAATAGAATTTTAATTATATCATTAATTAGTCTTTTTAGAATATAAACACAAATATGACTTTAGCATTATAATATATGAATAATTGTTGGTAGTAATGATGCATTGGTTGGCAGCATGATAATTGCCTTCTGGTGCTCAAAATTAATGGATTAACAGAAGAAGAGAGTACATGAACATGTCTTGATTCCAAGAAGATTGTGAATTGCCATGAACCGAATTGACGAGTTCTATTCAAGTATGGGTATAAACGTGGCTAGACATCCTAGACTGTATCTTGGCCTACTTACCCAAGACTTGGTTTAAAAATGGTCCTATTCGTTCAACATTTGCTCAAGATCCAAGGCCAGGTTGATGGTTGGCAACGATGGTGCAGTGATTTTATCATAATAATATGTGATACAATTTCTTGGCTCTAAAAATGTGTTAGGCTTTTGCTATAAAATAAGTGTTAGTAAATGCAGATAATTGAAATTTGAAAAAGCAGTGGTTCTACACAACACTTCACCTATAGGAGGGGTGAATATGTGTAATCCGATTTTTATGGTCTTTTTAAAAAGATAGTTAAACAACAATTAATCAAAGCAATAAACAACATAAATAATCAACACAAGATTTTGTTCACGGAGTGGAAACTCATTTGAAGAACGTCTTCAAAATCTAAAACCACTCCGGGTGTAAGACACCACCTCAAATCCACTATAGAAAATTTAGTTTGTTACAACCAATTTAGAGACACTCACAAAACCTTTGTAGTAGCTAAACTTGGCTTGCAACACCACGAGCGACCCACTCGATCTCTACACGCATGTAGTGTCGGAACTCCGACCTTTCTATAGCTTCCCACGAGAACCTCTCGATCTCTGCATCACCAGCAGCTCCGGACTCTTCCGGCCAACGAACTTGTCCACTCCAATGGACTCAACTGAAGTTTGATGTTGAATGTAGTGTGGTGGAGATGTGTTTATCCAAGAGAGAATCAATCAAGTGGGGGAGAGATTGCTCTAAATGTTCTTGGAGGCCCTTAGGGTTTTTGCTCTGATTCTCCACACTAGAACAGCAGAAAAGCTGTTCTATTTATAGTACCACTCAAATGAGGCGCATTAAAACCCTAGGTTTTAAGTCATCTGGAACATTCGCTCGAGCGGAGTGTCGAGCGAAGGTCGAGCGCCGAAATCTGTCTAAGTTCGCTCGAGCGGAGTGTCGAGCGAAGGTCGAGCACCGAAATCTGTCTAAGTTCGCTCGAGCCAAGTGTCGAGCGAGGGTCGAGCGGTCCAATCTGCTTGAGTTCGCTTGAGCCATGTGTCGAGCGAAAGTCGAGCGGTGCAATCTGCTTGAGTTCGCTCGAGCCATGTGTCGAGCGAGAGTCGAGCGGTCCAATCTGCTTGAGTTCGCTCGAGCGCCCTGTCGAGCGAGAGTCGAGCGGTGACCCCTGTTTTGACCATTGATCATCACATTTCAATCCTCTTCGCTTCAACACTTATTACAACACTATTTTACACAAGTTTTTACAAGAATATGCCAATCAACTCATTTTTGCCTCAACAAAATTAGATGGTCGAAATTATCAAGCATGAGGGACTTAACTTGTAAGGATGGCATTCTTAAAATTACCGAAAGAAGCAAAAGGTGGTTCCTTTCTTGCTTCCTTGCATCTTCACACTTCTCTCTGTCTCTCTAAGTCCGTGTCTCCTTCTCTCTCTATCTCTACGCCAATCTTGTTTTCGGTAAAGATACTTCCAACAACAAAGAGCTCCACAGATTCACCTGATTCCTTCCTCTGAATTCTACCGGATCATCGTCCGCCCTTTCGGTTTTTCCAAGATCAACTCTTTTTTCTCGGCTAGAATACAAAAGAGAAAATCTGTAGGCTAGATTTCATATTCACCAAAACCATTGTTTTCGAGATGAGCACGGGAGAGCTCCTCGGCATCGAACCTCACGAACTCGAGTTCCCTTGTGAGTTATAGCCATATTCCTCTCAAGGATCTTTTTTCTTTTATGGATTTCCACGGTCTGCGTTTGTTTGACTTGTTTCTGTTTTCGTTGTTCTTGTTATTTCCTTAGTTGAATTGAAGAAGCAGATCTCGTGTCCGCTTCAACTGTCAAATAAGACCGATAATTATGTAGCTTTCAAGGTAATCTTTTCATTGTTTTTCGTCGTTTCAGATTTTTGTTTCCTTGTTTTATGTATTTTTTGTCGTAAGATGTTCTACGTTCTCTTTGGTTGCTGAGGATTGAGGAAATGGAGGTAAATGGGCGTGGTTGAATGTGACTTGTGATTTTCATTGTTTGGGACCAGAGAAAACAATCAAATCCATGTAATTAAGTATAAATATGACTCATTTTTGGCTTAGTTGAGGTCTGTTATTGTTTCTTAACTGAAAATCAGAAAGAAGGCATCGCGTTTAAATCTGGAATTAAAAATGTGGATTTCGACGATCTTTTTCTTATGTGAATTGGTCAAGGTCAGGTGAAAACAACAAATCCGAAGAAGTATTCTGTTCGTCCGAACACTGGAATGGTCTTGCCACGGTCCACATGTGATATTATAGGTGCCTATAGTACTGACCATTTTGTTTGATTTGTGTTTGTTGGCATTTGGTAATTATTTAATTATTTGTAAATGCGTGGTCTTGATTCAGTTACTATGCAAGCTCAGAAGGAGGCTCCTCCTGACATGCAATGCAAGGACAAGTTTCTGCTTCAGAGTGCAAGAGCAAAGGATGGTGCAACTACAAAGGATATTACCCCAGAAATGGTAAGAATCTAGCACACTGTTATGGATTCTTATGAATTAGTGAGGTTTGTGTTGAATTCTGTTACTTATGATAGTGGGATTCTTTAGTTCACTAAGGGGGCTGGACATACGGTCGAGGAGTGCAAATTGAGAGTCATATATGTTTCTCCACCCCAACCACCTTCTCCAGTACCAGAAGGGTCAGAAGAAGGATCTTCACCAAGGGGTTCTGTTTCAGAGAATGGATATGCGAATGATTCTGAGTTCACTAATGTGAGTATTTAAGTAGTTTTTAATGTTGTACTATAACGTTATTATCTATTGCTTGGGAATACTGGTTGCATTGCAATTCATTGAGCTGCTTCTCCTTGAGCTGCAAGAGAAATCTATAGAGATAACCAAGGAAAAAGAATCTTGTCTCTTGAGTGTTTGTCGATGAGTTCTTGCGTGTGTTACTAACTATCAGGTAGCTTTCTCTTTTTATGTTGTTTTAAAAGATCATAATGTTTGATTTGCAGGGTATTATCTCTTTTACTGCACTGTTTTCTAGATTTTCTTTTAACTATTTTTGTACCAAACAAGAGCTATGTACTGTTTTGTTAGCTAGATTTATTACAGAATTATTTGCTTTGATTTTAATGAAACAGGATATACTAAAAAGATTATCACTTAATTCATTAATATGCTCCGAATAAAACGCAGTCATATTTCCTGTATACTTGGACAACGCCTATTTACTGACTCGATAAAATTATATTTTACCCATCAAAAAAATTAAATAAATTGCAGTCATATAAGGTATTGTAACTTCATACATTATGGCAGCATTGCTATCCTTTTCTATTTCTACAATGAAGATCCTAGGGAAAAACGTTTGCCATTGTTTTCTACAATCCTTTTCATTGTTGCCAATTACTCTGATCCTCATCCACCAACAAGAAGACATGAGAGTTCCTTATGCAAGAGACTTCATTGGTGTCTTGATGATTGTATGTCATTGGGCAGCATTTGAATATTAGTCATTTCTTCCTTCGTGCGTGTATTCTCTTTGAACAGGTATGCAAGACAAGTGGGAAAAAAACCTGTTGGTTTGGTTTGGAATCAACTTACCAAGGAACAAACTATCATTGACAAATGACTAGCGTCCTTTGTTTGCTAGGTTCCCTCACTTGTTGTTCCACCCATCTTTTTACATTATCCAAATTTGATGGGGATTTTTATCATGGACTATTTGTGGTGTAATATTTACTCCTTGGATAGTTAGCAATGGTTCCTGCTTTTTGACTGCAACAAAGATCAACCGGGTGCCTCCCATCAATATCAACATCACATCTTAAGAGAGCCAGTGATTGCTTTTATAGGGGCTTTAATTCCATCATTTCTCGCAAGTCGAATTGGAATAACCTGCTGAAAACTTAGGAAAGCAACCAATATTTGAAAAGTATTTTGTATTTCATATTTCTGACAAGACATTTTTGTTTTCTATGAGACTACCTGTTTCTATCTCTTCCCTTCTCCTTAATAGATTTCCTTCCAATGTGGAAGAGTACAATGTATGGTTGCATGTTCATTTTGTGTACTTTGTAAGTTTGATATTCATCTTCATGTGCTTATTACATATTGAAAGGCTATTTATTTGCAGTTGATGACACTGGAAATAATTGCAGGCTAGAGCTTCTATTTCAAAATTGACCGAGGAAAAGAACAATGCAATTAAACAAAATAACAAGCTTCGTCAGGAACTGGTGAGTGATGATCACTGGAAATTCATCTTGATAAAATTACGACACTCTTTTATGAGGGCCCTGTCCGCCTCCCGGGGGGGGGGGGGGGGGGGGGGGGGGGGGGGGGGGGGGGGGCGGGGGGGGACGGGTTGCATGTAATTTTTCTTTAGTCTATAATGAAGAGTTAATGATTTCTTTTGAGAAAATATGATTAATCATTCTTACCTAAGTTACATTGCTATTGAGATACATCGTTTGTCCAAGTGCTTTCTATGAGAGTTGACCTATTGATATATTTTCTACAGCTGAAAATGATTGACTGCTATTTGTTTATAAGTGAAGGTTCCCTTCAAAACCTGTATGTGTCAGCTGTATGAATACCTTTGGATGATGTCATGAACTTATTTTGTTAAGTACTGTCTGAACTGGTTTCAGATTTTTGCTCTGTTTATTTATATAGACAAACCCGACCTGAGTAGATGCTTTAGACACTCTGTTTTGGTTTAAAAGTACTAGGCACCATCATGAAGACTTTAATGTAATTGAATTAAGTTGAAACTGCTATTTTCTTCGTTGTGAGGGTGTATTGGTTTGTCATCGTGGATGGTTGAGGTGGGAAAGTATAGTCAATATATTCATTTACTTAGGGGAGGAAAAATCTGTGGTGCACTGGTGATTATACAAGCCCTCGCCAGTTTTGAGTATGTCAATATATTCCCTTCAACGCATGTTGTGTGAGCCACAATATGTGACTACATATGAACTTATTGACTTTCTTGAGATAAGCGTTGGGGCATGATTATATGTATGCGGCTTTCATAGGAATTTCTACTATATTTATACCTGTGGGATACACACTTTGTGAGCAGCAGGAGCATTGCTATTGGAAAACTGTATAATCACTCACTGCAGGGGTTGGTGTGCGTGTGCATAATGCATGCCAGCATAGCTTATGTCTTTTCTCATGTGTTCAATCAAAAAATGTGGAAGAGAAACATAGAGGAAGGGCAGCAGAAGGATAGATCATAGGGTGTCCCTTAGCTATCCTTGCTACATTGGGAGATTTATTGAATTTTTGAAAAATCTGAAGGTTGATTAACTAATTCTTGTCGGTCATCCCTTTTATAGTGTTTTCCCCTTTTGTATATGTACTAGTTTTTATTTTTCCTGTTTTTGCAATTTAGATGGGTAGGAACTATGTCTTGCTGCAAAGGTATAGAACCTGTTGCTTTAGTAATCTCTTAATGCATCTGCGTTTATGTCATTCCACTCAAAAAGCCCATTTCTAAGTTAAAATAACATACGAGTTTCTCTAAAGTATTTCTCATGTATTACTGTGAACTTTGAGCTATGGGGATCTCTTATCTTACAATGACTATAATATGTAGGAACTACTGAGGCGTGAAGGCTATAAAAATCGTGCTACTGGTGTCTCCTTCCTGTTTGTCATCTTTATTGGATTGCTTGGCATAATTTTGGGGTATCTCATGAAGAAGACATAAGCTTGTCTTTGCGAAAGAGATTTTGCATATATTGACCTCAATTTCCTTTGTCTTCCTGATCAATGAAGAACAATGATGAACCGAAAAGAAAGTAACTCGCCAAGGGTACTGGTACACTTTTTTGGTTGTTAGCTTTGTGGAAGCAGTAAACTTGTTAGGTGCGGTGTGCAGTCATGGTTCAGGTCATGATCCTAACTGCCTGATTATCAAAGTATTGTTCAGCAACTCAATTATTTTATTTTATCTTTATAACATGCATTCCCTTATGTTTCAACTTGAGAGAGGTGTCCTGGACTTTCTGATAATGGTACTTGTGGTCGCTGCCCAAGAATCCTATATACACCCAGTTTGCTGGAAATGTTTTTCTAATTCCTTGTATTGAAATATAAAACGCCTCCTGAATTTCATTTCATATTTGGTTGGGCGTAGAAAAGGATTCTGATTTGGATCCATCCCAAAACCAATTCCATATTCTTTGAAGATCTAGCTAGAGTCTAAACGTTAAGAGGGAGAGTCTTGCAGTATATAAAATCCTAAAATCCGGATAGAAATTTTGGAAGACGTCGATGAGGAAAAGGAAATATAGTAATCATGGTCGATATTGTAGTTGATAATCTAATGCATGTCTAATGAAGTGAGTGCATACAAAGACTAAACCATGAAAGAAATTAAGCTACGTCGGACTCCAGGAGTTGGATCGAGTCCAACCGTCGATAAAGTTGCAAACCATCTAGTAAGTAGCGTCGACCAAAAGAAATCATTCCCAAAAGAACAAAAGACAAACTTCGTCTTCATATATCTTATCGGCTGTTGGTCTGACGGCTTTTCGAACAATGATTGACATATATGATTTAGCTCGTTTGTAATTACGCGGCCAGCCATGCACGCGGAGACTTATGCAGTTGGCGTTCGTTCTCTCTATATTGATTGTGTTTTTGTTGTGATCTGAAGCTGGAATCTCGCATCTGGCAAGTGGTTAACAGTGCATGCATGTTGTAGTATATGGCTTCTAGCTTAAATACTTTCATCGATGGTGGTTGATGTTGTTAATTATTAATGCATGCACGGACTGTAGAGTATATAATGATTTGTGGGTGATAATGAGCTGTAAAATTACAACAGTGTACTTCAATATCTAAGAGTTACGATGGTTTTGTATTCTCGTAAATTAAAAAGAAAATGAGTCTTGGGATTTGAGTGCCAGCTCTGTGTCTTTCTGAAAGAGTTTCGATTTGTATGGTCGATTCACTAGTTGAGATTGTCCTTGGATTTCATGTTGATTCACAATATTCTCATTATAGAGAAACGGTAGCTAGCTAGGGACAACTGCTCTTTGAATTTAATAATGATCTACGTACTCACTAGTCATGATATTCACAGAATAAGACCTTGTCATGTCATAATTAAAGAACAACATAGACCAATGTAAATCTCACGCGTATACATATAAATAAACTAAAATTTCTTGAACAATAAATTCTGTTATATAAAATATAAAACCCAACCGAGATAGTTGGGAAATTTTATTAGCATGAAAACGGGAAAAAATTACAACCTCAATCAAGCTAGCTAGCTACCCTCCTTTTATTATCAAAATCGGAACCTCAAAATCAATCAAGCTCCTTTTATTCCACCCGGACCATCGTATAAAATCATCCGTCCCCAATTGTCATTCATATATCCGCGATCCATGACATTGTAAAACTTTGGATCCGATGCATATAGAACTGTATCATTTGGGTTCACATATAATGATCTCGTATTCGGATATGAAATACCAATACCACGACTATGTGCATATCTTGAGTCTCCATTGGGTTGAGGAAGAATGCCAGTACCCATAGGTGGACTTGGTTGGTCAGGTGGACTGTAAACTTCTCCTCCCCAATCTGCTTGGTTTCCAACATTATATAAACTTCTAAACATTGCTGCTGGCCACATTCCTACGTATGTGTACCAATCATCATGAAATTGTAGCGACCATATAAATTCCGTTGAATTCGGCCCCGTGCGTATATATTGCTAACAAGGGCAAAAAAAATAAAGCAAAAGTCAGTCATGTACGTGTGGAAGCATATAATGTCGGTTATAAAGCTGATGAACATGATGCTGCATGCTGCATTTGCATATATATATATATATCAGTTTTTTATTTACCTTACTGATCTGCAATCTTATGGCATATTGGTGTCCTCCTACAACTGAAGTATGATTGATTGGCCAACCGAGAGGTATCCGAGGACTGTTTTGTACATATCCTGGACATTCTTGATTATAACACTGCATTTTTTTATCCACCTGATCGATCGATATATAGAGTTTGATCAAGTCATGGACGTACATGAGAAATCATTTCTAAATTATGAAAATAAATATTTTATTTTATGATCGTGTACTAAAACTTACCATAACATGAGCAAAAAATCGAGTTTTGGTATCTTTGAATAACAATGGATACACCTAAAAGAATTCAACTTGAATGTTAGTCATCATGTCTACTGCAGTGATATTCATGCAGAAGATCATATCATAGCTATTAAAAACCAGAAGAACGACGTACATACCATGAATCCTGCTTTTATGCTATCATCACCATTTGAAATTTTCAAGCGGAATGAGCTAAATTGGGTTCCACTAACACCTTTGGGGTTATATAATCCGAAGTACGATTCAATTCCCTCCAACATCCTATTTGGATCAGGTTTTGTTTGAAGTACTGCATACTGAAAAATTATAACTAAACCTGCATTAATTCATGAATTGAATCGCTACAACCATGAGAAATCAACAAACACAAAAGTAATGCCTGCCTACATGATGTCCGGGCTCGTCCTCTAGATTTGAGGGATATAATTCTGCATGTAATTCATCTTTACCAATTCTCTTAATCGGAACTGTTCCATAAGGACAACCTCCATCTTTTAGTCCAATATTCAATGGTAATTTTGCTGTACTCCGCAATCCTTGCATAAATAATTTACGTTTTGTCTGCATGATAGTTTTAACAAGTTAGAACAAGATCATTAATATAAGTAATTCAGAATATTAATATATATAATTCAAGTACTATTAAAATTACCTGATACGTAGTATTCTTCCAAAACGGATGACTAAAACCAGGTTGTTTGTAGAAATCAACACAGTCGTATATGTCTCCACCTTCCTATCAATGTTAATGCAAATCAATATCAACAAGATCATGACACTTATAATCTTCAAGTAAAAGGCCGGAAAAGCAGTAATATTTAGGAATCTCACATGGATGCTTTTAACTGCAGACTTGTCAAGACTTGTGAGTTGCTGCTTGAATCTCAATTCTTCTTCTGTCGATAATCCCCAGTTTGCAGCGACCTGATCATTATGGCCAAGCAAGAGAAACCATATGAACGAGAGTAACAGGAGCTGCACCCTTGAAGCCATGTCTGAGGGATAGATCGTATGCGACATGTATAGAATTTGTTTGTTTAAGAAGATCGACTTATATAGAATAATTGATAACATATTAATAGTACTGTTGCCGTATTTATAAGGAAATGATACTAAAATCAAATAAGAATAATGTAACATTAATTGAGATGATCTTCTCTCTCCAAAAGTATAATTAATTACGCTTTAATTGGAGAGGATCTTTTGTTTTATTTACAGATTTTTATACGATTATTACCAAATCATAATAGTGAAATAAAGAAACTCATCATGATTCGGATTTCCAATTTTCAAAATTAATATGGAAAAAAGATAAAATATTTGACGGATCATGCCCTTAGACTCTCGAGTTAATTTGATAGGTTGAAAAAATAAATAATTAAATGAAAATCATCTCCATATATATTCTGGTTTATGCTCCGTGATTGGGAATTAATTAAGGCAACCGAAACCAAATTAATGACTGTTGTCACGCATTCGATCTATTTAATTTATATATAAGTACTGTAATTAACCATAAATTAGTACCGTGGGTGTGCCATTTATTATATAATTAAATACCAAGAACGTCTTTTAATGTAATTTTATTCTAAGAAAACTGGGAAATTAAAGATGCTACCAATTTAAAGATGTGAGAATCTAGATCGACGTACGTGAATAATATCTAGATACCTATGGAAATTAGACTAAATTAATTTTCGAAGAGAAAAAGAAATTAAAGCATCTTTAAAAAGGAAAGAGAGAAAAGCAAGTACGTAGCTGCAAAGTCTAGTTTATTTATTATTTTAAATTATGCAATTATTCTCATGGAAAGTATTTACAAAAATTAACGACCGAGTTCAAGCTATTAATTAAGAAGTCGATACTAGTAAAAGATATCACTACAGCATTAACGCTATTAAACCTATGTTCAAGCCAATTTCTAGTGACCCTTTTTTTCAAATAATAATAATAATAATAATAATAAAACATAATAATTTTGGAAGTTTTTCCAAAGTAGATGAAAAATATAATTAAGATCCAGAAACATACAGGTAAGGGGTTTTTCCACTTCTTCCTTTGGGCCCTAGTATGGGCTAACTAGAGAGCAAGAAGAAGGGCCCATGACTTGAGAGGATTAATGGGTCCCTCAGCCCACCCCTGCTTACCAGGCAACTCCTCAAGCGACGCCCGTCTTTAGAGTATCTATCTGTATGAGCCAGCGAGAAGTAAGAAGGAACCTTTGATTCTCTAACATATCTTCATCAACGGGCCACAGGAAATGCCAACAGGACAAAGCCAAGTGAGGGAACCATGCTGCATTAATGGCAGCCCAACTCAAATCATGTGCCGCATTAATGGTACAGCCACATAAGCATGCCGCATTAGTAAGACTGACAATAAAGAATAGTGATGAGGGCCCCACGGGAGGAGAGAGGATCTGCCCCCCCCCCCCTCAGGCACCGATATAAATAGTCATTCCTAGGTACAAGGAAGGCTCTCTGGCTCTCTTGATTTCTCTCTCAGTGCTTACTTACAAACATCCTAGAAGCCTATACTGACTTAGGCATCGGAGGCTCCTCAGCCCCAAGGTTGCCCTCCTCAAACCTCGTCTTCTCTGTGTTTAACATAACCAGTATTGAAGACCTGAGTCGCTAGAACTTGGCCCGAAAACTTACGAAACACGACGTTAACAATACATATTACATATAAGTATATAATATGCCTCCTTCCATAGAAGCTTATGTTTCATCTGATAAGGGCTACTTAACATATATATAAGGAAAAATCTTTTTGCAAGCACAATAGTGCACTAACATGTGCACCAATCAATTGTGATTGGTCAAAAAGTTGATTTGATTGAAAACAGTGTTAATTTAAATTTTAAATGTGAAGGAATCAGTATTGGTACGCAGATTAGTACACCATTTTGCTTGTATGTAGCAAAACTCTATATATAATATGTTGCAACTAATGGAGACCCCTCTACTAGCAAAGCATTTATAGAATGGAAAATGATACTATGACGTTTAAGTTTGCTTCCTCAATTTGACTGCTCATATAATGTATTTTAAATTTTTTTTACTTAATCGAAGGTTGTCATTATGGAACAGTTCCCGTTAGGAGAAATGATAAAGATAAAATAAATTCGAATTATATCTATCAAATATAGATGAAAAATTGGGAAATCATTTAGGTATTGCTTTTCTATTTATAGATCAACATGAAAAATGTTGAGGTGTTTGTTATTCAAATGAACTAATTAATGTTTAGCTTCCACATTCAATAAGCACTACTTCAAATAAACGGGAAGATTGATGAAATTGAATCGTCTTTTACTTTATTTAAGTACGCTAAAGGTATCCATAGATCCTAGTATAGTTCATTCTGCATAAGAACTTCAATTCGCCTACATTGCTTATCTTTGTTTATCAACTTTATTCTACATCACAACGTATATTAACATTCAAGATGAAATTTTTTTAGGTAAATACATTATTAATATTTAATGATGACAAAACTCGATTGTTTATGCATGTCGGGGTAAGATTTGGCAAATCATATTCAATAATCAACAAGGACCTTCCACTTTGTTGACTATTGTATCTTGTAACTGTTAAATATATCTATAATATACTTGTTTAGACCAAAAAAAAAGTCTTGGATATATGGAACTCATTTCTTAGATACCTCTAGATTGGCCCATAAAGTATATATCCATCATTGGTGAACGCCAATTTGCCATAAACTTTCGGATCATTAAGGTAAACAAAACCGATGTTATGCACCATGTTCATCAGTCTGCTAAATCCTATTGAAACTAACTAAATTTGGAACAGAATTTAGCAATATTGAGGGATTGACACACTTGACACTTTTACAGTCAATTAGCCAAATGATTACCAAAACAAGTTCCTCTAAAAGGTTTGAATAAGTAGGTTAATGGACGAAACTCTTTGTTCATCTTGCTCTTAGGAGCACCATCTTTTGCTTTCCACTGAAATCCGAACTCTGCTTTCATAGTTACTCGTCGATTTGGCACATCCACAGTATATTCTTCCAATCCTGTTCAGGGTAACTCAAAAATTAAACTCCTTAGCTCGCTATAAATTGCCTCTGAGAATGGGTTCTAATATTTGCGAAAGCTTTCAATATTTTTGTCATGTTTGAAAATGAAGACCACGATTTCTTGTCCTCTCTGTTTATTTCTCTTTTTTTGTGGGGGTGTTTAAATGAGTAAATTTTTACGGAACAACTGTTGTTTTTTGCATAGGAATTCTCACCAGTCATCTTTGAAGCAACTTGGGATACTCTCTGCCGACAACGATCACATCCCATGTTTGCAGTCATCACTATAACCTGAAACTAAAGACCGAACATCTCAAATGAGAAAACGATGAACACAGGTATTGAAATCCTAAGTTGAAGAGCCACACGGAAATCAGAACCGTTCAACAATTAACCAAAAGACTTAGATGGGATGTCATAACGTAATCCTGTCTAAAACATGCACATGACTCAAATGAGTTTTGTTTGCGTTGGTTTACAACACGGGAGAGATTCAGGAAAACCGGGCAATCAATCTCAGAATTCATACGACTTTAGATGCAACATGACAGAATTTGCTTCATGAATTCAGTCGGAGGAGAAAAGAGGATAAGAAAACCTACCGAAGGGCGTGTCAGATTCTCGGTGTATAGGAGAGACCTCTCTCTCAGCATTGGCATTGTGGCACTGCGGGAGAGCTCCACCTTTCCTCCTCTTAATCTGCTGGTGATAAGCTTTGGTCTTCTTCTCTCTTTCGAGCTAAAATAGCTAGTTCGTCTCTATGACATGTGTATGTATATAAAACACACAACACATACATTCACGAAACCTCCAATTTGGGAGAATGAATTTTCAAATTTGCGACCATCAACATCGACTTTGCAAACCTCAGTTTTTAAGGGGTTGTTTGTAAGATTAGGCATGCTGATGCCACCCAATTAAGCAGGCTGCTGTTGCAAACAAACGTGGTTGTGGGTTTCATGTTCTAATAAATCTTTTATTTTATATTGAAGTGAAGATAAGATCGGAATCAAAGAGCATGTCAATTTTTAAGAAATTTGGTAATCTAACTTATCTCACAGCAAAAGCAGGTATGGACAAGAAGGTACTATAATTCTTGTACGAATAAAGTATAAAACAGTAGTGGAACTGGAAGTTTTGTTCCGCGACTTTTTGTCGTTCACTTGCCACTTGGGAGTAGTAAAAGGGGTTAAACCGATTCAACTGCCGATATCAATGTCGTATGTGTCCAATCTATCTGAACCTTAGTTACCTGAGTCGTCACCATTAGCCGCCAGCGGAATAGGTCAACAATTCAACAACCCTATAGCGTGCGGGATATTGTAGCGTAAAGCCTTTTTTTTTTTTTTTTTAAATGTCTAACAAAAAAAGAATAAAGAAATGTATGCTCATTTCATTAAGCTTCGTTGGCTTGTTAACACTCGCAAGTTACAATAATCAGAAGTCCTACTCTTGATTATAAGTACGTTGCCACCAATAAAAATGGCTAAATACATGAAACGCAGATTTTGTAGACGCAAAGATGAAGGGGATTGGCGAGAGGATCTCGCAAATATTTTACCCTTCAAACAATTATTCTCCTATGATTTTCGATCCAAATATATATGGTGCAGATTGCAGGGTCATAAGGGTGGATAGTACCCCGACCGCTAGATATATAAATAGTTAGATTCAGTATGGATTGACAGGATTGTTGTTGTTTTTGAAAAAGTGAGGTCTATAATTAAAAAATTAATTAATTTTATATAGATTCTATATTTATTTATTTTTATCAAAAGAAGTGCATGGCACTTACATATTACTACAAATATCATTTCTCACATTTAAATATCAATAGAAATTGGTTTCAAAATAGGATGCTGCTGCACTAAGCCACCAACAGTTCCCCCAAACGGCCATTTTTTTCAAACATTTTCTTAAATTCCTTAAAATATTTTTTAAAAAATTAAAATTTATTAAAAAAAGACTCCTTAACCATTAAATAAAAAAAAAAACAATCGATAGATATCATAGATTTTGTCATGGGTTCCTGGCCTTCAAGCTATACCAGCTCCCATTCTTCTCAACTGCGTCATTGCCACTGCCTACGTCATCGCCCCCTTGTCATATGCAACTCTCTGTTTCTTGTCATCTCTCCCTCGGTTTCTCAAGCTGCCGCCCATTGTCCCACTCTGCTGCCCATATTTCTGGTCCAAAAATGGGTCACGGTGGAGGTGAGGGGGAACCAGCCAAATCACCATCCACTTGGGGCAGAAACAACCAATATCCGCCCCCTTGGACTGGCAAGCTGTCTCTTAAACTGCTCCCACTAAGTGACGGATATGGAGTATCGGAGTGGCCTAGAGTGGATATGGTGATCGATAAGAGTAAAAGAACTCCTTTAGCATGATATCATTCTACATGAGCATCATAGGAATTGCCTGGCCAATGCGATCACAGCCCCTATAATTAAGCATTCCGTTGTCACCCTAGACTGCCAAGACGAACTCTGGCATCGAATCGACCTTCATATAGTCCTAACCGTGTTTAGATTCAGGAATCAGATCCCTCAGTGGCCAAAATGAGTGCACGTGCGTGTGTGCGTGTGTGTGAGAGAGAGAGAGAGAGAGAAGAACACTGGGGTTTTGAAATTTTAAGAAGAAAAGGAACTGACATTTGAGTGTACACTCCGGATTCTTCAAGAACTCCATGAGAAGCTGCAAGGCTGTAGGTCCTCAAGTCATTTTCTAGTTTTTTTTTTAGACAACATTAATAGTTTAAATATGGGAACAAGATGAAAAAATAAATTACAATTAATAGTATAGTCCATTCAATTTTATTCTCTGAAACATAATTTCTGGGGTCAATGTATTATGTACAAAGAGTCATTCTTTCCAAGTAACTACGATACTTTTTACTCGACCAAATTCAAGCACGAGCAAGGGAAACTTCCTCCAGAGTTCGACTGCAAATGAAATGCAGTCGTAATTCATATGAAAATTGAGATTCTCGGGTAGAATATACATGGAAATGAGTCGCCAGTGTGCAATATATTTTCTCAATCCCAAAGCTTACAACGACCCAAATCCTGATAGATAAACATAAGTTACACAACATGATGAGCAATAGACAACTCGTGTAGATTGCAGAAAATCACGCTCAATTGGCTTGATCACCCCCTGCACAATAACGAATATGTCACATTAGCAAGGATTCTGAGATTGGTGTTAGAGATTGAATGTCACCCACTAGATGTGATACATTTACAATAACAATAGTTCTGCAAATCTGATGCACCACAACAAGCACTTTCAATTTGTGAGCTTTTCTTGTGTTCTTTGTTTTGTTTTGATAAGTAAAAGATTTTTTTTTTTTTTTTTTTTTTTTTAATATAGGGAACCTCTCTAAGGTAGGGCCCTTTGGACCAACCCCTATAGAGCAAACCTCAGTCCTGTGCACCGCACTGTTGAAAGTTTCCTTACCCGGAATTAGTTAAATTGTTAGCTTTTCACTAGAGGATATGGCCCCAAAGGATTGGTTGCACCCATAAGGTATTGAACCTTAAACCTTGAGGGGAGTGATATCCCAAGGCCTTCATCACTTGAGCTAACCCCTTGGCGTTAAGAAGAATTTTACAATCCACATAATTATCCATAACCCAGGCATTTGTGGTCTTTTCTTTCGTAAGATCTCTTTGTGAATCAAGCATTAATGAAATAAAAAATAAAAAATAAACGAACGCATCAATTACCAAGCATAGTCAGATTGGATGACCTTTTACCTTGGAAAAGGCAAACAGATGCAATTCCCTATTGCTGGTGATACTGCTTCAAACGAGTCCACAAATGGAGTCCAAGAAGAGTAAGATGAATATGTAGTTATTCTAATTCCTTGTTTTTCCACCATTTTTTTCCCTCTGTTAACCTAATTCATCCCCACTCTGCCTACGCATAAAAAATCTTTCACTATTTGATTACTAGAAATGAGCTGACTGCAACCCATCTGAAGGTGAATTTTTTTCAGTAATACACTCAACTAGAGTAGTTTCTTGTGTATAGTATAGTAGCATTGGTGCTCTTCGGCAGTCGATAATCCTAATACACTCAACTAGAGTCTGGAATTGCTGTTCTTGCACCAAAACTTATTAGGTGCCTAATCCCACAACTCAGATGTGAGTACCACCATATCATAATTGCTATCGCGATGTACCATTTGGGTCATAGCCATATAAAATACGATTTTGTTAAATAGAACAATCCTTTCCCATTCATAAATCAATTCGATTTTTATAATTCATGAAAACATAAGGAAAATACGTATTAGCCCCAAAAACTCCAAAAAAGTCTGATGATAACTACACAAAATATCACAACAACAGTGACAGTAGAACAAGAATGCTGGAAGCTCACCTCCTGGAAAACCCTCTATCCTTAGAGCCAGCTCCATCTCTTCGATTTTTCTCCAACATTAAGGCCCGTTCCCTCTCCTTCTCCCGCTTTTCTCTTTTCAACCGCTCCTTCCTTAACTCCTCCAACGTCTTCTTCCCACTTTTCTTTCCATCCTCCTCCACTCCTCTCGCTGACCCATTATCCCTACCACTCTCGCCATTCTCATTACTGCTCCGCCTTTCAAGGTACCAGGGTAACTTGACTCCTTTCCCCGCCAACCCGTACCCTAACCTATACTTCTCATCCTCTGGACCCACAACCTTGGGCGCGACCTCCTCTCTCTTCATCTTCTTCTGCTTCTTCTTAAACCCGTCTCCTTCATCACCTCCCTCGTTCTCTAAACCCTTAATCGGGTCGAAGATCTTAATCCCCTCGAAGAGGTTAATATGGCCAGTCTTAGGCTCCAATTCATCGGGCTCAGCAGATCGGGTCACTGGAGCCAAGTTGCGGGCAACGCGGAGACGCTCGAGGCGAAACTCGGAATCACGCCTCCTCGCTTGCTCGCGCTTCAGCTGCTCCTCTTTGGCCGCGGCTTCCTCGTCCTGGCGAACTTTCTCTCGGTTTTCATAATTGTACACATTCCACCGCTTCTGCGGTAGGATATTCAGACCTCCATGGCCTCCCATAACAACAAAATTTCTTCAGATGATTTGTACGCAAAATCTTTAGGGCTGTTCGTAATGAATTGTGGATCTGTATAAATACTAATTTATTATTCTGTTAATTACCTTTCTTTCTCCCGTAGGATGATGCGTGGCAACCTCGTCATTTCACATGTTATCGGATGTGGGCTGGGCTCTCAGGAATGGGCTCGGTATACGTGTGTTTTACGATTGTGGGCGGAATGTAACTCCATTAACTATCAAATAAAACTTCGAATTTCGTTTTGGAGATGGTAGTAATATAGATATTAAAATAAAATATTTTGATACTGTTATACATCCACGTAAAACTATCATTTTTTAACTATTTTATTTACAAGTATCGTGAAAGATTCACCACGGATTGTTTGTTGAGTAAAGTAAGGAAGTCAATTGATAAAAATTTTATAATTGAGACTTATTTATAATTAATTTTTAAATAAAAAAATTAATTTTTATAGATTTGACTGTCCGTATGGTTTTAGTTTTAAAAATTTTTTTAAAAAATTTTCTTTCGTTATCAATCTTGATGTTATATAATTTATTTACTTTATGTTATTATTTAATTATTAAATAATTGTAGGATTAACGATTAACCAATTTATCTAGTAAATTGATAGATATTTTCATTTATATGCATCGGTATTCGGATAATTTCAATAATTTCAGTGATCAATATCAATCATTTCTTCAAAAAAAAAAATCCCAATCATAATCTATTTCTTTAAAGCCAAATTGTGTCTCACGTCTTACAAATGCATGTCCCGAATAAAGTTTAATGTATGTGCAACAATACAATTTATGCATGTCTCTAGATGACAACCACTCCACGAACTGCCAATCCCTTCAGATTACGCCTGCCAACGGAATCTTCTCGTCAACTTCAAGTCTTGATCCATAAAACAATTGCTCAAAACTGGATCTTAGCCGTTTTGTTTTGGATCTAGAAGGTGAGGATGCGTTGGTTGAGAAGATGAAGAAATGCAATTGGGACCCTACTGATTATTGGTTTCGGATGGGGGAAAAGAGATGACCTAAATACCTCATAACACTATTGAAGAGATCTACGAATGGATTCAACGGAGTGGTGGAGTTTGACAGTAACTGATGAGTTCCTTCTTTAGAATCTGAAGAACCGCCAAACTGTTGAGCTCTTCCTGTGGTGACACTAACATGTATTGCAGTAACACTTCCGAACCTCAGTCCTACATTAATTGAAGAATTACTATGTAGTGTGAACGAAGGTCTGACGTATATAAAACTCTTAGAAAACAACCTGGACACGAGAGAAGAATTGCTCAACATCAGGAGGGCAGCAGAGGGGGTGTGGTTACGAGTGGAGCTGTACCGCAAGTGGCTGGATGTTGATCTCCATAAACTGTCGAGGAAAAAACCCAACAGGAACACTTCAAAAACTCCCTGATAATGCAAAGAACAAGCTTACGGAGTTCCACAAAAATCACACGCCGCAATGTTTGAAGCACGGTCCTTCGAAATGGCCAATCAAGATCTTGGCTGCCAATTCCATGTATAGGATAACTCAAACTATGCTGCTAAAGAGACAAAGTGGAAATGCTCAGATGGGTGAGAAACTATTTGAAACAGTAGCTGTCATGATCTCTGATATACTGGATGCTTGCCTAACTAACATGCAACGTTATATATCCATGAAGTGTTTGAGCATAAACGTTAAACAAATCTTAAATTAGGCCATAAAGTAGTTTATGAAAATACGTGACATTCCTATCCTTTAAGAATGGAGTTTTACAAACAAGCAAAGCGGAAAACTATTCTCGAAACTACGCTTGTGCAAGAAGACCGATGGCCTGCTCAACCCGAATGGGCCCACCCGACAAAAGTCGGTTTCATCGGTTCAAAATTAAATTGCAGGTTTTAATATCGGCTTCGAATATTTTTCAGTCGAAACCGTGAAACCGATGAACCAGCCTTTTCCTCTAGCTCTTGCCTCGAGTCTCTTTTCCCCACTGCTGTGGAAACCCTAGTCACATAATCATATTCGGTCGAAACCGATCACTAAAAGGCAAAAGCTCTCTTCTCCTCAGATCGAGTATCCTTTCTCTCTATTCAAGACTATCTCCGTTCGCCGTCGACCTTCAGTTGTTGCTCCATCTGTTGCTTCTCCACCTTGCATGGCACCAGATCTGCACACTCTCAAAGTCTCACGGCGATTAACTTCTTCATCTGCCCAAATCTGCTTTGTGATCTAAAGCTTATGGTATCTTGCTTCCAGATCTGCACATTGAGCTCGCGACAATACTTTTTTAGATTTGAGTTGTTAGGTATAACTTTTTGCCACATAGATCTAGCTTTCGATTTGGATTAGTTGATACCATACACACATAGATCTAGCTTCTTTGTCTTTGGTTTTCAACATCACCATCGACGATGGCTCTCTCTATTTTCTTATCTTTGGGGTATTTTTTCTGTGTTCAATCTTTTTGGGTTTTAGACTTCGCACAGAGTTCTTCTTGGTAATGGACGATGACTTTGCACAGGGATGGTGATAGAGATGAGCGGCTCAAGGGGTAGGGAACTAAGGATCAGCGGCTAAGCTTTCAATCATGGACCTCAGATTAGCAACGTCTACGAGCTTGGGATTTTTTTGCCACTAATTTGCAAAGTTTTGCTCTTTTTTTTTTTTTTTTTTTTTGGGATTTTTTCTTGAGATTGGGAAGAATCAGAGATTGAGGTTGAGATTGAAATTTGCCCTCAGATCTGCGAATGAAATTTGTACTCAAATTTAAGCTAAATCGATGTGCAGAAGGAGAATTTATTTTTTATTTTTTGGGTAAATATCGATTCATACGGGTTGATCCGATTTTATTTTATTCAAGTTGGATCAGATCGGATCGGTTTGGCGCCTTAATTAGGTGAGCATGGCCGGGTCGGATCGAATACAAACCAAGTTGTATTAGGTCGGGTTGCAGCCCTACTCGAAACACTTGTCTTGAACAAAGATTGTTTGCCCCGAGCGAATATTGCTCGCCCAAGCATCATCGCTCGCCCTGAGCAATAAATGAAGGCTACAAGAGCATGGTGGGCAATTAGTGCAGTCTACAAAAAATGAGTTGTTTCTAATAGTTGGACTGCATCATAATTCGTTCTAAAATCTAAGATTTAAGACCAAATATCATGATGCAAGTTATGATCGATCAACAATAAGTGGGCTTAGTAATGATCATTACGAAGATTTTTCATCATGTAATTACGTTATCATGATTACGAAGATCAACAATAGCTGCAGACGTTTTAATTCCTTCAGTTTTCTTGGTCTTGAATTTGGAGCAAGTCTTGAATGTTTATGGCCTTTTTAAAAGCTGGAAACAGATTTCAACGTTTATAATTTTAAAAAATGCTGTACGCGCACGAGAAGTGCATTAAAATGTAGATGGTTTTCCAGTATTGAGTTGGCTACTTTATTTTGATTGTCGATTGCCGAGGTGTCTTTTTCGTATAAGATTGAGAAGAGAAAATAAAAAGTATAAATTTTTGAGATTTTTTGTTATAAAATAGAGGTTTTTTTACTAGTAGAGCTTTGAGCTCAACAACTTATATAGAATTAGTTCAAGCTATATGACGATTAGTTATGCTGTTATATCTTAAGGGATTCAAGTCAAGAGGATTTGCAGCATCGGTTAATTTGAAACTTTATACATCGCAATGGACTTGAATATCCTAAAAAATAGTAAGATTGATGTGTCTACACTACAAGAATCTAGGCATTTTCCAGCTATTTTAGTTCTGTTGCAAAAAAAATCGCCGGTAAATGTAAAATAATAGCGGCGATTTTTAATTTCCGCTGCAGTAACTCAGAAGTGAAGGAATAGTACCGACAAACTTGCAGTGAGTTGAAAATCGCTGGGATTGGTATTTGGCGGCGATTTCTAATCACCTACAAAAATGACTTCTGTTGTAGTACTAAGTTCAAAATAGTTTCGCTTGAACGTTGATTTCATTATAATTTTTATCATATTATAATGCCCAGGCCCCACTTCATACGCTGAGTTAAACAACAAGAAACTAATAAGTAATACTGCTAAGTTTGGATGTTGAGTTGAGTTATATATAGTAATATTTTGTAAGTTTTATTTAAACGAGTTTAACTTTTTTAAGTTAAGAGAAGTTTAATTTTTTTTATAAAAAATTGAAAAAATAGTAATCTCATTGATGATTAATTTGAAAAAAATTGAGTTTGCTAAGTGTTTCGGCCCAAGGCCCAATAAGTCTTTAGAACCCATTCTTACTGAATTAAACTACTGCATAACGCAAATAGCAGAAGGATAAAAAAAATTAAACTACTGAGATAAGCCCATGGCCCTGTTGCAGATCCTTTCTCGTGTCGGACTGTTACACCTTCTCTCGATTTTCATAATCGTACACATTCCACCGCTTCTGCACATGGCCTCCCATAATAACTCAATTTCTTTCTTTTCATGTAGAGTTATAAAATAGTTACAAAAAAATTATAAGTAAATCATTTTTCTTTGGAGAGGTAAACTATCATTTTTTTTTAAGTTCTTTTATTTATAACTTTCGATTAAAATATACATTCTCCCCTATGGTTTAGATGATAATATTTGATTTGTAAGAAATTTTATTCTTTAAACTTTTCTTATAAATCATATGATGCCAAGTCAACATTAAGGAGCGACGCCTAAATTCTCCACATCCACTTGCAAATAGAATATTTCTTTTTTAGTTCTTTTATTTACAAGTTAACGTAGAAGATACATTCTCCATATCGTTTATATGGAAATATTTGATTTGTAAGAAATTTCATTCAACTTTTCTTACAAGTCGGAATTATTCTATTATTAAGTCGGTCTGTAGAATACAACATCTATATACATTATACATCACTTAAATTTGTAATATTTAATTTATAATATTCAGCTTTTAAAATTTTATTTCCTAATCAAATTATGATAAATTCTGTAATTCATTCCTTCGATACAGTGAAATTCCAAACTTTTGTTGGGATATAAACTCAAGTAAAGAGATATATTATGTAGAAAGATTCTGATACAAATTACACACAGAAAATTGTTAGAAGAACAAGTTAAAGCCAGTAAGCTAGAATATCGTCTCTCTTGGTATATGATCTGTACATATTGCATTGAATACTCATAGCGGTGCATGGTATCTCACCACCATTTTCAGATACCCATCAACACAAATCGATTAATTAAAGCTCTTAGCTTCCTCAAATAATTGCAATTTACCTGCACTTGAATAAATGCAGAAGCCGAGCATGAAGGATTAATGTATCTATAAATTCAAATGGAAAGACATCGATTACGTTAGCAGTCATAAAATTTAGCACTCTACATGAGTAGAAGTTCCTTCGAAATCTATCGTTTCCAGAGGTAATATATGGGTCCCCCATCATTATCAATCCCAATCATAATCCATTTTTTAAGCCAAATTGGGTCTCACGTTTTATGGATGTCATGAATAAACTATGTGCAACAATACAATTTGTGTAGCTCTCTAGATAACACCCACTCACTACAAGAAATGTCTTCATCAAACTTCGCCGCAAATAATTATTTGCGGCTAACAATAGCCGCGGGTATTGCGCCGCAATTGTTGAGTGAGAAAAAACAATTTTCGGCGTGAGGTAGTGTCGCCGGGAAAAATGGACTTTTTGCGGCAACAATTTCTGGCCGCTAGTTCAACTACTGCGCCGCAAAAAAGGTTGGCGTAACCTGTTAAACAAACAGGAGAAAGTTTTTGCGGCGACAGTTGTCGCAAAAAGTCCTATGAGTCGCCACAAAAAGCCTTCCCTGTTGAATTTCTGTGATTTACAATTATTTACCATTTCAGCCTTTTTTTTTTTTTAAACATCTGTAGTCCCTCATTAGATACAACATCCAACGCATGTAATAGATCAACATATTCTCTAATAAGCATATAATATCATGAATTAATCGTTTACATGGTATAAATGTTTCAAATATCACCAACATGTATCGGTATATCATTCATTTATCATAACAAGTGCTATTTGAAATTCACCCCAACATGCCACATTAATAGATCAATATATGTTTACATGTGTACTCCTCATCTTTATTGTATAACAAGAATTTCCTAAGCAAGTCTTGATCATCATAGAAGCTGCATTCTTCATCTCAAAACCCAAAGGTATATCTCTTCATCTGAAAACTGGAAACCTCCTTCCTTGATCACAAAGCTGCAAAAATTTAGATTTACAAATTTTTCTTTAGTTTCCAAAACCCAACAGAAATTTAAATTGCAACTACAAAATTAGGAAACCTAAAAACCATTATAAACCAAAAGAAAATGGGTGCATGCAAGTCATATTAATCATTGACGTACTTAGTAGTTCATGCCAAGAGAAGTTTGCCTTAGTAGTTCATGATAAATTTTTGTTTAAAGTCCTAACTTTATAAATGCCAGACATGAATAACTTCTGTTAGATTTATGATGTTAGGATTGTAAACCTAAAAATATTTAATCACTATGGAAATTTTATTGCCCTAAACCTTTTTCTTCCTTTTTCAGCTTGTAACATAAAATATCATTTACTAAAGTGAAAAAAAAAAAAAGTATTTAATAACTAGAATCCAAAAGGCAGCAACAACTAATTTCATAATTTTCTCAAAAATAAGACAGCCACATACCTATGAGGTCCTCCACGGGGAGTGGGTATTTCAGTCCTCCACTCTTTTTCTAAAGCTTCACCATCCTTTACAGCAAGACTCCAATGCTCCAATGCAGGAGTGTGTCGGTTCTCCTTGCTGCCACCCCACATGAAGTCTACCTCTCCAAAGTTGAGTTGCTGGTGCATACCTGATAATTGCCATGTGGAATCTTTCAATCGAAATGCCGAAAAAGAATTACATAGCATGAATTAAATAGACTATTTGTACTTGAACACCAACAAATTCCAATATTACCACACTTGCAAGTTAGTTAACAACAACAAAAATCAGAACAGTCAAGTTAGTAGCAACCAGCAGACTGTGCACATAATCTGCCAAGTTAATAATACAAACTATCGGAAAGATATAATTTGGTTCAAATCCATACAAAATCCTTTTGAGTATATGTGATCACTAATGAAATCAGTTCAACAAAAATTATGAAAAATGGACTAGTGAATCAAAATTTAGTGTTGATGGATGCATCCTACTAATACAACAAAAACAGCAACCTTTAGTGCAGACAGTGCAAAATAAAATTAGTAAAGGATTTATTCAAGCATCAAAAGTAACAAAAATCCAAAATATAAATTCTTCAAAATATGAACGTTGACTTATAATAAAAAATAAAAAAAAGTGGCTTACAGTACAATAGACAAAACCATCACTATTGAAGGTCCACTACACACTGTCTCTTGGAAACTAGAGGATAATAGAACTTATAGACATAAAAATAAAATAGAAAGGTAATATAATGAGTTATCCAGACTAATCTGACTTATAGCTCAACACATAACTCGTATCCCAAGATGGAGAAAATATAACAATATAATTGATGTTTTGCATTCAGCAGTATTAGATTCTAATTCTGTGTGGGAAGGATACAGTAACTTATCAAAAAAATTGTGGGTAAAAGATACTTTAATTATTATGACAATGACAACGAAGATGAAGTTTGCCAAAAGAACAATACTATGGGTGCTATTATTAAGGAAACAATGTACTCATTAGGTGTAGCCAACCTTTTTTTTTTATATAAGTAAAAGTAATGGGTGTAGCCAGCCTTTTTATCAAATAGATCCGCCTTAACCCATATGAAAGTTCAACACAGGGTAATGCTCACCCTTTTGGCCCAGCATCAATGCACTAAACATGAACTTAAATGGAAGGCTGGTAAAGCCAGCATGTAATATAAGTGTTCCATCATGTAGAGTTCACTTTTCCAGCTACAATTTCAATGACCAAGTCTTTTACAAGTTTCATCTATACCTTGATACTGCAATATAATGCAAAGAGAAGCAAATACCAGTTTCTTTATAATAAGAAGCAAATACCAGTTTTTTTTTTTCACATCTTTTAATCATTTTCTTAATCATTGAGTAAAAAAAATTATACTAATACACTTAAAAAGATCAAGCACCGGACTACCAGCTTTCAACTACTATCGAGAAATTGATGGGCATTTATATTGGATATACAAGTTTTGTCTACTACTGCTCATCAGATCGATTGATATTATTGTATCCGATAATTTGTCTCCTTCTTTCTACTTGTCATATCAAATATCTTTCTACTCATTATAAGATAAAAGGATTTTTACGATCAAAATTTTGCAATCAAAATGATTATTTCCAACGAAAACGTATTATCCGTTTTTCTTCTAGTGACTTTTGCTCTGCTGCTCATTATTCAATATATATATATATATATATATAAAGAGGATACTTACATAATTTTAAGGGTTTTTTTTTTTTTTAGGTTAGTGCATGTGTGAACAAGATTTATACTCTCTAAAGTTCTATATGACATTACTCATGCATATAGGTCGTGACTCCTATCACCTTAATTAAACAAATTCCAAGTTGGAACACTCCGACTTATTCAGATACAGAATATTTGTACCATCGACAGACTAATTTATGGGGTCGGTTTGGTAGCACTAGCAGTACGTAATTCAGCATACAAAATGTCCAACAGTAAATCCTAAATAACAAAATAAGTGGGTCTAACTACTTAAAAGCACCCAAAAGAATAATCCTCTGTCCAGTTTCGAGTACATTCACTAAAAATAACATGGGTTCACAAGCAAAAGCAAACTATAACAGAAACTAAAAAGGTTTTTTAGTAATTTAGTCGTTATCTACTTACAAATAAAGTTGAGAGATCCTATTCGTGAAAAATGGTACAGGTGCATGGGTGGAGAATCGATAGCTAGCATTCATTGTCATCTTCAAAAGTGGTAATATGCAGATAAGGGAAGTATTGGGCTCATGAACACAACATTACTTAATAGCATTGCATGCAATTAAAAAAAAAAGATGCCAACCAACATATATATTGAAATTATGATCTTTGGGCAACTTTTTAAGGGCAATTTTGAAATGTCATAATTGTATAGTTTCAGTTTAGAAAGTGGGAAAAAAATGAACATCTACAAAATTGAATATGCAATGGAGGGAATATGTGCATAGCAAAACTATGCTAGCTTCCAAAGAACATAAAACTCAACCAACACAAACCCTTTTATACATGGAGAGGTTATGGTTGTGATGTTTCAGTCCCATGCTTCTCAAAACAATGTATAAGCTGGATGATGAACGAAAGAAAACTGTTGCTAGGTAGAAATAGAGGGGAAAAAAAGAACATTTATCCATCATATTTGCAGCATCCAAAATATCCATTTTATTGTATTTCCAACAAATTCAAATATACAAGAAAAAAAAATCAGGAATTCCGTCTTAAACACGGTGGGTGTAAACAACTTTGGTTTGACAAATCCTTGTACTTCTTAAGTGTAACCAAATCAATGGATGGATGTTAATGAAAAAAATGGGATAACAAACCCAGAAATGTGCATGTCATTCCACAAGTATATGTAATACCAACCTTGAATAACAAACCGTTATACCATCTTCGAAAATAGAACTTAATGGGAGACGATGAAAGTAAGCATGTCAAGGAACACTATCATGATGTATGATCAATTTGGGCTTCTAAAATATGCTTCATGGTCAAGAAACTTGTACATCTCACAGAGGGTTCATGGAGAGGTAAGAAGTAATACCAACCTGCACGGGGGTAAATGCTAAACTTGACGTCAATCCAGAGGAAGCACCACTGCTTCCGTAAGGCTTTTCCTTAAATCTGAAAGCATTAAGTAACCCATAGAAATTAAGAGGCAAACTTGATGTTGAGATTTAGCTGACAGAATGCTCAACTAAAATAGAAACAATAATTCGAGACATACTACATCTACAAAATAAGAATTTACTAATAAGCTCATCGGTCTAGCAGTACGACCAGAGAACAAAAACATACTGCAATTCAGAGCAGCAGTAAACAATAATTCGAGACATACTACATCTACAAAAGGAAGAAATTACTAAAAAGCTTTTGATAGATAGAACAAAATCAGATTTCACTTAAAAAAACCAAAGTAGCGAGGAAAAAAAAGACACAATCAACCTCCTCGACCTGCGTCATAATTAGTCCAAAATAATATAAAAGAAAATGAAGATTCGAACAAATTAGTGCTCAAGGAAGACCTAAACAAATTTAGTGATACCGCATCGGATGATGGATAAATCAGTTATGTAAAAGCTAAAGAGCAAATAGACCATTTAGACAAGCAAGCGTAGAAGGGAAAATATCCAATCCTTTGCTTACATAGCCGAAGTAAAAATAAATTATCCGAATCATAAACCGGAAAATGAGGAGAAACTGACCGTGACCAGCGTCGATGAGAAGACGGCGGCAAAAAGACGACGTCGGTGGCAACGATATGAAATCAGAATGTTAAATCCCTAGAGAGAGAGAGAGAGAGAGAGAGAGAGAGAGGGAGGGAAAGTGGGAAAGTGACGGGGAAATGAGGTGCAGGGGAAAATGGGAATCATGTGAAAGACTTATTACAGCGACTAAAAGTCGCGGTAATAAGTTAAAATAGTCGCCTTAATAAGTTAAAATTAATCGGTTTGTAAATTATGGCAAATGTTGTCGCTGTAATATGTTATTAAGGCGACATACTATGCAAGCATATTTCCGGCGACCAAAACTCGCGGGAAATAGTTTATAATTCCGGCCAAATTTTCAGATAGCCACAATATTTCGATTGAAATAAAAATATATACTAATTCCGGCTATATTAGTGTTGTCA
Source organism: Carya cathayensis (assembly GCA_011037825.1). Taxonomy (NCBI): domain Eukaryota; kingdom Viridiplantae; phylum Streptophyta; class Magnoliopsida; order Fagales; family Juglandaceae; genus Carya; species Carya cathayensis. The sequence continues at coordinate 516,783 of QGSO01000145.1, forward strand.
CAAATAAAAGTAGTCAAATTTGCTTATTTTTTTTGTAGTGACTTCACTACCGGTCCTTCAAATTGCTATATATTAAAGGTCGAGACGGCCATAAATACAAGACAATAGATATGAGCAATCAAATCCTTGGTGGCAACGGAATCTTCTGGTAAACTTGAAGTCTTGGTCCATAAAACAACCAGAAGAACCTACATTCGACAATAATCTATGGAGCAATATTCTAATAAAACAAACAGCATTCACGGTGGAATGTCGACATGATATCATGGACCAAATAATTCAATAATTTAAGCACAATTAGCAGGTTCAAACCGGCCTCTCACCCAACAGGGAAACGGAAGAAGAACATGGGGAAGCTTGGATGCAACACTGATGGGAATTTGGATGACACAAAGTTCAGCCAGCCAATGCCATGGATTGGCCTCTACGTTGCAGCAGCGTCCCTGGCCTTCCTCATCGCCATGGCTGCAGATGTCATCCAAGGGATCCGTCATCGAAAGTTCTGGTTCCCCAACAAGTTCTCCTCTCTCAACGCTACTTCCCTCACCTTGTTAGCTGTGGCAATTAAACTCTCAGTGGATTTAAATACCTCGATGCCTGGCCGGTGGGATCAGCTTGCAAAACTCAGCAACACTGTCTTCATTTGTACGGTAATGAGTAATTCTATGCCTTCCCTTGGCACCATGGTGAACAACGAAATGTTCACCAATATTCTGGCATTAGGAATACTTGTTATCACTGTTATTGTGAATATTTGCATCCAACTAGCCACCGGAGTAATCTATGTTTTCTGGAAAGAACATGCTTTAATCCTGCTTATCATGCTTGTTTTGCTTCTTCTCTTGAGTTTTTCTGCCTTGACTGTTCCAAACACTAAGCAGTATTTGGAACTCAAGTACACTAAAAAGCACCAACTAGCTCACAAAGAAGGCTTGAATCAAACCGGGAAACCTGTTGTTGACAAACTTAGAGAAGATCTCATGAAGTATTGGATGATGGCTCATACGGGCAGCCCCCAATTTGTGGTGGGGCGTTCGGTGACATGCACAGCTTCTGGAGCATTCTGTCTTCTGAGCCTTGCAACTTTAGCACAAGCCATGGTTAGATCCCAGTTTATGCCATGGTCATTTAAATTTTGCAGCGGGGAGTCTGATTATAAGTGGTCAACCACTTTAGTTCTTGCTACTCAGACGATTGCGGTAGGAGTCGGTACTATTGGCCCGGCATGTAGATGGTTCATCGCCATCAATTTCTCTTGCCCTAACATAGGAAATCAAACTGGCAGAAAATGGTTTAAAGTAGAGAACTACTGGATCCAGAGCCTAGTTGAGATGAAAGAGAGCCCTTTAACTTTCTTACGTGTTCGTAACAAGCTCTGTAGAAAACTTGCTCATGATGCAAAAGATCATTTCTTAAACTTGTGTATCGGAGTTCAGATTGGACTTGTCGTAATGAGCAAGGGGATTCGCCTCATTTCCACTTTATTTGTAAGCCGGATCTTGTACTGCTGCGACTGCTACAAAGGTTTGAAGAAGAAGTTGATATTCAAGAGTGTTTCAGACACTGAATCAGTTTCAGATTCACAGCCTTACTCAAAGCTGGATCTTAGCCGTTTTGTTTTGGATCTCGAAGGCGAGGCTGCATTGGTTGAGAAGATGAAGAAATGCAATTGGGACCCTACTGATTATTGTTTTCGGATGGGGGAAAAGAGACGACCTAAATACCTCATAACACTATTGAAGAGATCTACGCATGGATTCAACGGAGTGGTGGAGTTTGACAGTATCCGAGTTCCTTCTTTAGAATCTGAAGAACCGCCAAACTGTTGGGCTCTTCCTGTGGTGACCCTAACATGTATTGCAGTAACACTTCCAAACATCTGTCCTACATTAATTGAAGAATTACTATGTAGTGTGAACGAAGGTTTGACGTATATAAGACTCTTAGAAAACAACCTGGACACGAGAGAAGAATTGCTCAACATCAGGAGGGCAGCAGAGGGGGTGTGGTTACGAGTGGAACTCTACCGCAAGTGGCTGGATGTTGATCTCCATAAACTGTCCCTTCAAGGAAAAACCCAACAGGAAACACTTCAAAAACTCTCTGATAATGCAAAGAACAAGCTTTTGGCGTTCCACAAAAATCACACGCCGCAATGTTTGAAGCACGGTCCTTCGAAATGGCCAATCAAGATATTGGCTGCCAATTCCATGTATAGGATAACTCAAACCATGCTGCTAACGAGACAAAGTGGAAACGCCCAAATGGGTGAGAAACTATTTGAAACAGTAGCTGTCATGATCTCTGATATACTGGGTGCTTGCCTCACTAACATGCAACGTTTTATATCCATGAAGTGTTTGAGCAGCGCCATTGAAGAGAGGGAAGACAGCGTGAGACATGCAGTTGACATTCTTGGTAAAGCCGAAAAGATTCTGAAATTTCAAGAACACGGAGAACCTCCCGGTTTAGATCCCTGTCAAATGGCAAGCATTGACGAATGGCGTTTATTTTACATGCAAAAGCCCTTGGCTTTCAATCCTTCTCCGTCAGAGATTGCGACAGCTTCTTCCAGTTCAAGGGACTTGTGTCTAATCATTGGCTAGAATCGGCGAGCGTGGATCTGAAAAACAGAGACAACTTATGATTTTCATGTAAGTGCGAAGTATGTACTCAGGGTAAAAATGGCTTCTGCTTCTTTGACGAACATTGTGTAATTACTTGCAAGTACTCTCCCTATGTAAGGAAAGTTTTGTTCTTGAAGTGAAAACGACATCAGGCTTATGCAGGTCATGACCTTTTTTCATTTTCTTTTCCCTTCAACGCCCATAGTAAATTCCCCCACGTACCATTTAAATACTGCATACCAACAGTATTTAGAATATTTTGAAATAAAGGCTGGGAAACTGATGTGATACCTCTATGGTCTTTGAAGAATGCAAGAGTCTGTATCTTATAGGAATTCGTCCAGGTTCCCATTCTGTCTTAATTAGAGTCTGTATCTTTGGGATTGAATTTTGGGAGGGGAAGACCACCGGTAGTTGGCAAGGGACCTTTGTCGCTTTGCCTTCTCAAAATTCAATTGGAGTGTCGAGAGTCGATGTTTAGGTTTCTCGAGTCGACGTTTTCGCCGTTACATATAATTGTAATGAATGGTTTGGACTCACTAGTCGCTGCTAAAAATTGTTGTAGGTTAGAAGAGACTGTAAAATACTGTTGCCTTGACCAATATCTTTGTGTCCCAAAAGTCTCAATCCGAGCCAGAAAGACTATCAATCTAAGCATTCACCATCCACTATAACAAAGATAAATTTAATAAATAAATAATCTTCTTTCTTAAAAATCTCTCATTACAAGTCAAATTATGAGTCCCATTGTATCAATATTACTCTTATAATCTTATTAATAACTCTACCCATCACATATGAATATCGTAATTACAAGAAAAACTCATTAAAAGAAAAGGTATATATATTTATAAAGCATACATACCCTCCACATCAGCGATTTGGCGTGATTGGATTTATATTTTTCTTTTGAGAAATGCTAATACGTCTCCTTAATTTATATCACTTATTTTGTTTCTTGATGAGTATTATCTAACTTATTTAAAAAATTAAAAATATGAACATAAAATTGTATAGGGAATCTAGATTTTTAGTATTTCTCTTTTTGTATTTTCGAGTATCTTCTTGTTTTGAATATAGATTTATTTTCATTTTTTTTTAATAAGTCAATGTGATGCTATGTTAAGGGTTAAAGTGAATGATATAAAATATAGACTCTTATTCTTTCAAATTAAATTATATTCTAGAATGTGAGTTTGTGTCCCTGAAATCTGAAATGACCAATAAGGGGTCCCCAAGGAGGATTGGATGTGTATTATTAATATCCACTTGAGGAATTTATTTATGTCGATTGCGCACAATCTTCTGCACAATCATTTCTGCATCAGAAGATTGTGCATCTTCAAATAAATTAAAGCAAAACACTACTCTGTTGCCCGCTTGGCACTGTTTATATGTACCGTTTAATATTTTTAATTTTTTTTATTTAATGATTAAAAAAGTAATTTTTAATATATTGATATATTATTTTATTTTTAAAAAAATATTTAAATGGCATGGTAACCCGGGTCTAAATTAAAATATTGTAATGGCGACATCCATAAACGGATGACAAAATGAAAAGGAAAATATTTTAGCTATAAAAAAATTATATAAAAGTAATTTTATAAATTGATATGATTTAATGTGATTTGTCAGATTATAAAATTATTTTTATTATAAAATAATTTTAACAAATTAAATAAAATTACATCAATTTATAAAATTATTTTTGTATAATTTTTTATAACAGTAATCGAACCAATTATGTTCTTAACGGCCGCGGCAGTAAAAACAACTAAACTCATCCGACAGAAAAATACGTGGAGCAGAAGTCCAATAACAAGAAAGCTTTTTATTGTCAAAAGATAACTCGAAGTCAGAGATCGGATAATTCGATAACAAAAAGTAGATCCAAAGCCTCTCTCACCTGACAGGGAAACGGAAGACGAAGATGGGTAAGCTCGGATGTAATATTGATGGGAACCTGGATGACACGAAGTTCAGCCAGCCAATGCCATGGATTGGCCTCTACGTTGCAGCAGCGTCCCTGGCCTTCCTCATCTCCATGGCCGTGGATGTCATCCAAGGGATCCGCCGCCAGTTGTTCTGGTTCCCCTGCAAATTCTCCTCTCTAAATGCTACTTCCCTCACCTTGTTAGCTGTGGCAACCAAACTGTCGGTGGATCTAAACACGTCTATGCCCCGCCGGCAAGATCAGCTTGCAAAACTCAGCAGCACGATCCTCATCTGTACGGTAATGGGTAATTCTATGCCTTCTCTTGGCACCATGTAGAACAGCGATATGTTTACGAATATTGTGGCCTTGGGAATACTTGTTATTACTGTTATTGTGAATGTTTGCATCCAATTAGCCACGGGGGTAATCTATGTTTTCTGGGGAGAACATGTTTTCATCATGTTTGTCATGATTGTTTTGCTTCTCCTCTTGAGTTTTTCTGCTCTGACAGTTCCAAATACGAAGCAGTATTTGGAACTCAAGTACAATAAAAGGCACCAATTAGCTCTCCAGGAAGGCTCGAATGAAACTGGTAAGCCGGTTGTTGACAAACTTAGAAAGGATCTTATGAAGTATTGGGTGATGGCTCATACAGGCAGCCCCCAGTTTGTGATGGCGCGTTCAGTGACATGCACCGCTTCTGGAGCATTCTGTCTTCTGAGCGCCGCAACTTTAGCACAAGCCATGCTTAGATCCCACTTTATGCCCTGGTCATTTAAATTTTGCAGCGGAGAATCTGATTATCATTGGTCGACCACTTCAGTTCTTGTCACACAGACAATTGCAGTAGGAATCGGTACTGTTGGTCCAGCTTGTAGATGGTTCATCGCCATCAATTTCAGTAGCCCAAAAGGGGGAAATAAAACCGGCCAAAAATCATTTAAAGTAGAGAACTACTGGCTCCAGACCCTAGTCGAGATGAAAGAGTGCCCATTTACTTTACTGGGAATTCGTAAGAGGCACTGCAGGAAACTTGCCCATGATGCAAAAGACCATTTCTTAAACTTGTGCATCGGAGTGCAGATAGGTATTGTGCTAATGAGCAAAGGGATTCAATTCATTTCCATTTTCTTTGTAAGCTGGATCTTATCATGCTGCAACTGCTGCAAAGGGTTATTGAAGTTTAGATTCAGGAATGCTGAATCAGCTTCAGAATCACCGCCTAATTCAAAGCTGGATCTTAGCCGTTTTGTTTTGCATCTTGAAGGCGAGGATGCAATGGTTGGGATGATGATGAAACGCAATTGTGACCCTACTGATTATTGGTTTCGGATGGGGGAAAAGAGACGGCCTAAATACCTCATAAAACTCTTGGAGAGATCTTCACAAGAATTCAAGGGAGTGGTGGAGTTTGACAGTAACCAAGTTCTGTCTCTAGATTCTGAAGAACCGCCAAATGGCTGGGCTCTTCCTGTGGTGACACTAGCAAGTATTGCAGTAGTGCTTCCTAACATCAGCCCTAAATTAATTGAAGAACTCATATGTAGCGTGAATGAAGGTATGATATATGTAAGACTCGTTGAAAACAACCTGGACACTAGAAAAGAACTTATCAACATCAGGAGGGCAGCAGAGGGGGTGTGGGTACGAGTGGAACTCTATCGCAAGTGGTTAGATGTTGATCTCCATAAACTGTCCCTTCAAGCAAAAGGCCCAAGGGAAGCACTTGAAAAGCTCTCAGATACTGCAAAGAACAATCTTGTGGAGTTCCACAAAAATCACACGCCACAATGTTTAAAGCATGGTCCTTCGAAGTGGCCTATCAAGGTATTGGCTGCCAATTCCATGTATAGGATAACTCAAACTATGCTGCTAAACAGACAAAGCGGAGATGACCAGATAGGTGAGAAACTATTTGAAGCAGTAGCTGCCATGATCTCTGATATACTGGGTGCTTGCCTCACTAACTTGCAACGCTTTATATCCGCTAAGAGTTTGAGCAGCTCCATTGAAGAGAGGGAAGACAGCGTGAGACATGCAGTTCACATTCTTGGTAAAGCTGAAAAGATTCTTAAACTTCAACAGCGCAGAGCACTTCCCGGTTTAGATCCTCATCAAATGGCAAGCATTGATGAATGGCGTTCATATTACATGCAGAAGCCCTTGCCCCTCAATCCCTCTCCATCAGAGAGTGAAGCAGCTTCAAATTCAATTGACTTGTACCTAACCATTGACTAGAATCAACAAATCTTTGAGATGAAAAACAGAGACAGCTTAGCATGATTAGGTTAAAATCATAAGCTTGCAATTACCCTCATTATCAAATTGCAGAGTTTGTTGAAGGGGAATAAGGACATCCTGCTTTTTAGATGATGATTGTGTAGACACTTGATATGACTGTAATTACGTGAGAGAAGTCTGTATAAATTACTGTAATCAGATTCAGAACTACCCACAAAAGCCAACAGCTCTATTTTGCTCCCTCAAGTTCAATTCATATGGATGTTGGAGCCAATTGGAATAAGTTGACAGTATAATTGCAAAGTTTGGTGCTGCTAATGAATTAAAGCCACAACGCCAGATCAGTAAAAAATACTCGATCTAGTTCCATCTCTAGGAATTTAAATTGATAAGCCCAATTGATTCATAGAGCAGAAATTGCAATCAATTTGGAAATTTACAGAAGAGCAAAAAGGGCAAAAAGTTGCTCAATTCTTCATTAAAAATTTCCGTATCACAATCGGAAATATCCCAACCAACAACGACCATCACTTCCACCACAAATCCCCATCCTCCAAAAAATACAAGAAAACGACCTCAAAACCAGGGTAACTAATCATCATCGTTCCTCTTCTTCGGCTTGCGGTAAGTCTCTTCGATGTGCTGCGCTATGAGAAGCCCGGAGCCGGCGAGCTTCCTGATATTCGGGACGGCGTAGTTTTGGGCCAGGTAGACTCCGAACACCGTGCCCATGAGGAACGAGAAGGTGCTCTTGATCAAACCCATTTACTTCTACTTCAAAATAGCAAATGGCTTCCCCAGAAGTAGAATCAGTCCAGGGTTTTTGGATGGTAGTTATACAGATTCATTCACTCACGCTTCCGAAGTGTTTAACCTCCTTCCCAAGTAGCGTGATTCGTGAACGCGAAGAAGAAGAAAACTCTCTCTAAAAAGAAAAGAAATAGAAGAAGAAAACCCAGCCCATTCGTCGACGATTCTTCAGGGTTCGGCCTGCTGACTTGGCACAATCTGAACCCATTCAGCGTTTCCTTTTAACATAGAATAGAAAGTGTCCAGCAAGCTGATGACTTTGGGTTTGGCACAATTTGAGCCCATTCAGCCAATGACTTAGGCGTTGGGGGTTTCAACTATAATAATGGAGAATCTACAGGCCACGAGAAAGAAAAGAAAAAAGGTTATAAAAAGAAGGAAGAAAGGGTTGGATTTTGGAAACCACCCAAGTTGTCCAAATAAGCTTATATTATGTGGAGCCAGAGCTCCACTGACCACAGATATCTATGGTCCCAAAAAAAAATAAAACAGGAAAATTGGACCAGTAAATGGCGCAAATGAGAAAACCAAGACTGAGACATGATGCATCGAGTGGTTGCTTTTGAGTTTTTGTATGTCAGGGAAATCAAGCTATGCGTTTTTCTTACGCTCACGTAGACATAGGGAAAAAAACAGTGATGGAAACTAGAAAAAGGCTGGATTGGAGATGGAGACATGAGTGTGGCAAAGCCAAGCATCTACATACAAAAAGACACAAGAATTGCGCACTCAAAAGCCCAATTTGCCCAATTTTTTATTTTTATATTTTTTACGTTTTCCTTTATAACCTTTACTCATTTGTCTGTAGAAGGGGGTGTGAGTGATGGTGGTGACCCACTCACATTTGCCATGATTCAAAGCTGGTTCAACTCTTATGAGAGCATCTATTCATTGTCTGAGCCAATTCCCTCATTCCTAGGAAGGCTTCTTCGTTACAAAACCACGCACTTTCCCCCACTCTCCATCCAATGGAAAAGTGTTGTATCATTATACTTTCCATGGGGAAGGTGATTGATTCGGTGCTTTTGATTGAAAGAAAGATGCATAGAAAAAGTGTGGTTTTTTAAGTGCCTCTCTCTCTAGAATCTGTAGATTTTACTAGTGCTTAGCACGTGGATTATGAACTTACGAGGGAAAGCAAGCTGTAATTGTAATGTCTTTTTTTCCATTGAACATATTCACATATTTACCCAAAATTAAAAGTGGAGGATAATGATAAAGTTTGTGGTCAGAGATTTCCTGCTAAACGTTTTGAATTTTTATTTTACTTGTTAAGATTGTCTTATTTTTTCAATTGTTTTAATTGTCACCGGAGCACATAGACAATGGTTTGTATGGGTATGTAAAGATCTTGCTGTTTAAATTAAAAATTGCACAAATAATAAAAATCTCGAAGAACGATTATATAGTATCATTCCTCTTTTACGTGTTGCAATCTTATAATCATGCCACCAATTCACTATCTTTCTAACACGGTAAGAGAAGAATGGTTTAAACAATTTCTAGACAAGCTCAAAATCTTAAAAGATGGATGCTTTTTCAGAATGCATAACGATGCAAAAATGTCGAAATACAGTTTGTAATGATCTCTTCTCTAGAGGATAAGATTAGATCACAAGTCTCGTACTGTGCTAACATGACTGAAAACGATAAATGCACTCCGATAGACAGCCCACAAGCAAGACCTATGCACTCCAATAGCCCCTACATATTAGGCACACAAGCTAATAAAAAAAAAAAAAAAAGGACCCTTGGATAGGACTAGATGGTGGGTCTCGTGAGCAAAACAATACCAATCAAGGACGACAAGTAATAAGCAGAGCTACTTGATAGCCCACAATTAAACTCATGTGTCTTGCCAATACCCACAATGAAACCATCTTTCAACAACTTATTTTCTACAAGTTTAATTAATGGGCAAATTGAAATTAACCATACAAGAAGGAATTAACAATTTTTTCACACACTGCATACTTCCTCTTAGAATAACTAAAGCAGTTACTAACACTTAGGGATTGGCTCATATCGTAAAAGTATTGGTCTTTGGGGGTATGTTTCATCTAAAGTTTAAAGTTTGAATCTTCTTAGATGTAAACAATATGTAGTCTATTAGACTATCAGGAATGTACAGATACATTCCTGAAATTAGTTGGACATTCTCAAACACCTATGTCAATAAAAAATAATAATAATAATAATATCCACGCCACATATTTTACAATATATATTATAAAATAAAAATATTTTTATAAAATAACTTTAGTTTTATAGGATATTTTACCAAAATACCCATTTTTTTAAAATATTATTACGTAAAATGTTGTAAAAAGTTATTGTTTATCATTTTTCTTGATTGAGTCACGCGTTTGCATCTGGAAGCACAACATTGGAATTCACTTTCTAGTTTCTACTAACCAGCCATGTCGAAAGCTGGCATTGAATCGCAGTTCCATAAATTGGGTAGAAGGACTTCATCATTAAACACAGGCTCACGAAAGACAGGCAGAGCTTGTAAGTTTGTAACTCCAATATAGCTTGGAGCAGCTCATGGTAACAAGGATGAGGGTGGTGTCATACTAGATAAGCTCAACTTCTGCTTAAAAAAAAAAAACAAAAAAGGTTGGTACACGTGGCAAGTAATGATTGCAACTACTCATGAAGTTGGTCCCACTTTAGAGAGGCTCAAGAGATCTCTAGACTCTAGTCACTCTCAACACTCACTGCTTTGTACAGCAGAAGAGACGTTCGGTCACAATCAGGTGACCAGAGAGAGGGTCACTGCTGCTTTCCAGTTTGAATGTAAAAAGCAAACTTTTTTCAGGGGACAATGTTGGTACTTTGTTTATACTCAAGGCTATATTTGGGTTTTTAAATTTTATTATTAAAAGTTATGAACAATTAAAAGGTTTTTTTTGTTTTTATTTTTGTTTTATGGTCTGAATACATAACTGTATAATTAATTAATTAAATGGTGGTAAGTTTTTTTAGATTCTAAAACCACATGGATTTTTCTACTAATTATGGTTGAAATATTGGAAGGAAAATAACAATATCATGTGGTCAGTATTGCCTGGACCCACCTGATCTACCACTCCATTATCTCCTAAACTTAGCTTTAAAATGGCTTAAATAAATCTAATTGTTTGACCTGATCACAGTACAAAAGATCATGCGGGAAACAGAATCTGAACCATCGATCTTGTTGACCTTTTTCAATCTATCAATGCCAATTCAACCATTTAATAAAAATTTAGGTTAGATATAATTTTAAAGTTTATTTGATATCGTGCAATTTATTTAGAAAATAAATACTGCTACATATAAATATAAAGTATATAAATACCGTATATTTATTTTAAAAAGAGTAAAATTTATTATTAAAAAATTAATTTTTTTATATAAATTTCATATTTATTTTTTATTTTTAAATAATTAAGGGACGCTTAAGAACTCATAACTACAAACATTATTTCTATTAGAGAATAGTAGAGATACAATTTTGGGAAGAACAACGTATAAGGACTGGGAGAAGTCACGAGTAGCCTAGCGGCTGGAGGAGTTTTGGGACCGTCATAGCTTTGTGAGTTAAAATTAATGAATAATAATAATAAAATTACATAAAGCTGAAAGGTTAGAAGATTTACAAAATCCAAAGACCTTTTCCTATATATATATTATTCTATAAATAATTAAAGTTAAGGTGAAAAAACCGAACTACACTCAATTAATTATTAGGTTTAATTTATTATATCTCGAAGCATTATCGAGGTTGTTTGCAGGGATTTTTATAGGAGTTCGTTTTCAACGAAACCGACGTTTTGTTTTGTTTTTCTTTTTACATTTTTAAAAGGAAGAGAACGGGAAAACCTAATAAGCTGTGATTAATCTTTGTCGCTGTCCATACTGATCTTGCATGTTCTCCTCCTGTATTTTCTAGGCTTAAAGAGTTGAGTTTCTTCATTAATCTCCCCATCTATCTATATATATATATATAAGACTCTTGGAAGATCATAGCTGCTACTACCATATACATATATAGATATAGCTTTTCTAATGCAATAAAATTAGGTTAAAATAATCGGAATGAAAAAGGAAAATCCAAAGAAAAAAGAGTAAAGTAATCCCAAGTGGATGCTCAATCAAACATGGCCCATGTGGATTGATTAGCAGATGTGCAAAATTAATCACAAAATAGCAAATTCAATGTACTATAAGCCAAGCATTTGTATGCCTATAATAATGAAAACCACCCAGACTATAATATATATATATATATATATTATAATAATAGTATTGCGTTCAAAGGAGGAAGAGAATGACGCGTTACGTGTTTGGTGCCATGTACATGCAGCAGAAGAATTTTTCAGACATGTTGTGGCAAAATTCAACACAGCCATGTTATGGTAGCCTGCCTACATCATGATTGTTTAAGAGACTAAAGAAATATTGTCAACCTCTGGTTTCTTTGTATTCCCAAGTCTTGCGAGGTCATGAAGGCGGGGGCACTTGGCCCTTGTTTTTTCACAAGTCAGCTAATAAAGGTTTTCTTGTTTTCTGCATATGCAATAAGTGAAGAGGGAACCTAGTCCTAGTCTTTTTCAAAGAACCAGACTGCATTTTTCCTAACGTTTTGGACATTTTCTAACACAGTAAGTTTTAAGGAATAATAGCTAGAAGATAGCAACAACAGAATGGTGAGTTTGGGGCTTACAAGTCAGAACCAACAAATTATCTATTGTCCTTGGGTTTCTAGAAGAATAATGAATAACAAATGTGGTTTCAAACAAAAGCTAGGGTTTATACCGTGGCAATACCATGTAGTATTCACACGGCAGTATCTTGGGAGTTCCCAGAGCCCAAGATTCTAAAAGACTAATTGCCAATCCAAAACCGCCCTGTATGACTCGAGCTCAAACTATCATCAACTTAAAGGGGCCCAAAATGAGCAGTTTTTAACATTATGCTCTCATCATTTTAACATGATTAAGTACTGAATGAAGATGATGTGGAGTCAGACTAGAGTCTCATTTGCAGACCAATTCGTTGACTTGGGACTGTTTGGGTCCATCCAAAACTGGGTCAGTCCCCATTTAAACTGAAAAATGCAACCTATGAGATATCCTCGCCTTTCCAACACAGTGGAGCTAATGGGGTCATTCTAATACTCAATCACAGGGGAAATGCCAGAACCAATTCACTTGAATAAGACCAGTTGCCACCATAATATTACTCAAATTGAGGGCGGTACGAGAACATTAAGACATTCATCAAGACCATGGGTGCTGGCTGTAAGAGAAGTCCAAAGGAGGTGTATGATATGAAGGAAGATGTGTCCCTATTTAAAGGAAAGCAGGAAGGAGAATCTATTTGACCAATTTCAAGTGCACTGGAAAATGCACAATTAAGACCTTTGCATTGAGACATCCATGGACTCAATGATCACTATAAGTAAAGCTTCTAAACCTTAATTTGATAGCACCCATAAGCATTAGTAAACCAGGATAGGATACTGGGAGTTGAAAGCCAAAACAAGGCCATCCACATGGAAATTTCCCCAATACCTAGATTCGTTTACAATCTCTAACCTCTTAGTAGGTAATCTTCCCACAGTATCCTCGGCATCATTGACAACCTATCAGTCTTCGTATAGAAAATTAGGCACGTCGGACCCTAGGGTGTCATGTTAATTTGCAAAACATATAAGCATATTTCATATCAACAATAAGAATTAAAATTTGAAATTTGCCCACAAAACTCACCAAAATAGATCAGATGCTGGTTAATTCTTTTTCCAGTACCTTTTATTTTTTGAAAAAAATGTTTCCACTACTAGTTCTTATCCGTTGTCAAGTACACAACAAAATCTAGCCACCTTAAGCAGAATTAAGTGAAGTCTTTCACGATAAAATAATCAGAGAAACCATAGCAGCAATATCCATGTCCAAAAGAAATAAGACTCTAATTTACTTTCCAGTTAGATGCTTATGATACCAGGAAGATCAGTCCGTCTAGACTGGATAGGCAATGAGCAAAGGAGACTCACAAACATAACATTTCATAAGATTAAGTCATAAAAGAGGTACCACACACACAATTCATAATTTATTGACTCGATACCAGAGTAAAAGTGATCAGGAACCCCTGTGATAAACTGTGAGTTGCCAAAAAACCAACTCCCCTGCTCGTCCAATAGCTGCTGCTCCTCAGCACCTCCAAGCTGAAGCAGAGATGAGCTCTCGACGCTGCCAGCAGAGCACCAGCGACGCCTGGCGCTTCTCTACATGGAACCCCCTAACCGGAGTCCTCTTCACCACACATTGTGCCTGAGCTTCGGAAAAGTTGCTGAATGTTACAGGAGAGAACCCAGCCGAAGCAAATAGTGTTTTCCAAAGGGGCATTTTGTCCGGGGCTCGGAGTCGCCCCAATACCGTGATTTCGATCTTTGGCTGAAGAAGGAACTTCTCAATCTTGCTTACCGCATCCGAAGTCACATTGGCAGCGTCCAGAGACTCCAAGAGATATATGTAGGAATGGAGGGCTTGGAGAACATGTTGAGGGAAGGGAAGGTCACTCCTATCACACCCCCGGTCGAAAGATACCACAATTTTAGGTGAGAGTTGCTTCACAAAGCGGAGGAGAGCAGGAAGCGCAGCCGGCTGATTCGAAGAGGACCAAATGGGAAAATTCACGGCAACTGCCTCATTCTCGGCTGCTTGCAAAATTGACAGCGAATAAGAGGTTTGGTCCAAGCATTCAAAGTTGACTACTTCAAGCTCAAATCTTATCCCAATCTCATTGGCAAACTGTATTAAATTTTCGCGCATAAGCCCCAGCTCAACGGGATGATGGGTAGAAGGAGAGGCAAAGGCAGTGATTTTCAATGATGGGGCACCTCTATTCCTCGCCGGAAGCTCTTGCATAAACGAAGCCCACTGAGCACCGAAGCCAATATCAAAATCCACAATATGTATACGATCAGCATCATCCAGAGCTTCAAGGAGGGCTTGGTTGCAGGTGAAATTGACAAATTGAATAAGCGGTGAGACCTCGGAGAAGACTTTATAAGCTCCCATCTTGAATATCACATCAAAAGGGGCTGGGGTCCTAGGCGGAGTGGTGACTGGGTTGTTCATTAGGAGGAGCAATTGCAGAGCCTCCTTGAAGTAGAAAGCAGCCCTATGGAGGGGCTTTCCAACTGGGGAGAGCTGGTGATTGAGCCGCGCCAATATCCCTTGCGCGTGTGAGAAATTCCCAGTACCTACCAGCTCTGCGGCCTTGTAGAGCTGGTCGAGCAAAGCAAGCTGCTGCTGCTGTTGCTGCTGCTGGTGATAGTGTTGGTGGGCCAAGTCTTCGTCGGCCAGGCCCATTTTCTGCTTCGGCACCATCGGTGACTTGTGTTGCAGAAGGTGCTGAGGAACAAATTGCATTCCCGGAGAAAACCCCAGGTGCGGCGGCTGTTGCTGCTGCTGCTGTTGATGTTTTGTCAGCAAAAACTCGTGCCCGGCATGGGCAAAAGGAACTTTCGGGATCTGGGTGGTGAGGTCTAACCCGATCGAGCTGTGTCGATTGGGTTGGGGAGGCTGTAGGAGGTGCTCTTCATGTTGGGGAAAAGACAATGGCGGCAAGAAGTTGGGATTTTGAGACTGTTGCTGTTGGCTCATCAATAACTGTGGATTCAGAACCTGAGGCTTCTCGTCCGGGACATCAAACTGTTGCTGCTGATAAACCACACCAGGAGGCAACATGAGTGGAAGTGGGAGACTGTTTGCGGAGCAAGTAAAAACTGGATTTTGGATATTGCAATTGTTATTGTTGCTGCCACTCAGTCCAATACTTGAAACCTTGTAATCTAGGAAACCAGAAGTACTTGGAACGCTTGCACCACCAACCTTTTCGTTACTGTAGCTATTGCTGCTGCTGCCGCTGCTATTTGCAAACCCACCAGAACCTGAATAAGCTAAAAAATTAGGATTTTGATTAACGCTTGCAATTAAATTACCCGTAGCGGAAACGCCACCGATTGTCTCGAACACACCCGGGCCCTGATCGACGATTCCCAGCCGCGCATTGCCGTCCAAATCGAGATTATTGTTCCCACTCTGCAAGAGTTGTTTGAAGCCGAACGACGAATCGTCCACATCGCCCGCGATCCAACGCAGCAGCGACTGCTCCTGTTCCTGGCTCGGCGATGGCGCCGTTTCCGACAACATGGTCTCCCAGTCTACCAATCCAAGCGCGCATCTTCCTCCGCCAGTTATTGCCTCTAGTCCACTCGGAATTGGTTGAAGCTCCGATGCCCATTCGTCCTTTCGAGCGAATTCGGGTTGGGATGCGGTCGTAGCGGGCGGTGGGTCCAAGGAACCGCCGCCTCCTCCGCCGCCGAAAGACGAAGACAGAGTCGATGCCGACGTGGGAGGGCTCGGGCTTCTTCTCATATGAAGCACGGAGGTGGGCTCGTGGTGGTGGTTGTCGTTGTTGCTCACCAAGCCAAGAAGCTCTTCTTTCTTATGATTGTTGTTGCTATTCCAAGCACAAACCGGAGCAAAGCCTGCGATTTCAAAGACCCCCTTCCCCTGTAGCTGAAAGGGCATCCCTCTTATACCCGGGAAAAAAATAAAAAAGAACTGAAAAAGCTCTTGAAAGATCAGAGAAAGCCCAAGATTTGAAATGGGAAAGAAGAAGAAGAATGACTGCGCAAAAAATGGGTTGGCTCAAATGGATTCTCAGATTTCCTCCTGAGGCTTCAGACCCACCATCTTTCCTTGCATGCCATGACCCCTCAACTGAAAGGAAAGAAACCCATTTCAAAGAACAAACAAATGCTCCTCCCTTGCTACCCTTGACCTCCTTGTTTTTTCTCTTCCTTTTCTGCTCCATGGTATTGGTATCTACTCACCCCTCTTTGCAAATCCATTTTTGCTCCAGCTGGCATCTCTCTCCCTCCCTCCCTCAAAACATGTTCTAGTTTCTCCCTCTGCACCTTCTGTTCTTCTCAATGGTGGTGGTGGTCTTGCGCTTCTAACATCTTCTTCTACCCTTCTGCCGTAGCAGTAATCTGTACCCTTCTCTGTTCTGCCATGGATGCGTGCATCATAAAAAAGGTAAATAAAGTGCTCTCCCTCGCCTCTCTCTTTCTCTCTAGTCCCTGTCTATTTCTCTCTCTCTGTCTGTCTCTCTGTAATATTATTATTAATTATAAGAAATCCCATTATCGGAATTTTTGGCACTGTGCTCTCTTTTACCTCCTCCTATCTGAACCATTTCATCTTTTTTATCAGCTACTGCTGGGGCTTCTGTCACCCCCAATAGTGCTAATAGTACTGCATCGTCTGCATTGTCCTTTGCCTTTGTTTTACAATGGTAACTTTTTGATAGTGGGACATCCATTCTTACAATTTACATTATTCTACGAGTCGTGCTACGACAATGTTAAAAATTATTTTTTTAATATATTTTTTATATTTAAAAAAAATTAAAAAAATTACAATATCATTCAAAAATATTTATTTAATTATTAAATAAAAAAATTATATCTGATCCCATTATCAATAGAGATTCTCGCCAAAACATTTCTCTTATTCTATACTCCGCTGTCATATGCATGCAAAACAGTTCAAAAATTGGTTAAACTTTCGTTTGTTTATATAGATAAGAAGAGACGGCATAAAAATTAAAAATTAAATAAAATATTATTATAATATAAAATTTTAATATTATTTTAATTTTAAAAATTAAAATTATTTATTGTATTCTATATTAAAATTTGAGAAAATTATATTAATTATATGGGATTAGATTAGGGGTGGGCAGCGGAGGTGGGCCTCCCATTTGCCTAGCCCCCGTTTGGGCTAGGCGGATCTCCCGTATGCCAAGTGTGGAGCAGGGGTGTGTCTCCACCCGCATTTGGCACCCCCCATGAGGGCGGGAGCAAGATGAGAGCTGCCCTCACCCCACCCAGCATCGTTTTGATGCCTGGGTTTTTCTTTTTACTCCTCATAATCAAAACAACATTGTTTTGTCAACGACAAAACGACGTCATTTTGAGCCTTGTGTTTATAACACTTCAACCCTCCCCCCTTCAGTGTCCTCACAATCCCGAAGCCCCTTTCATTCCTCCCGAGTCCCAATGGCCAACCCTAATTTCTCTCATTCACCCATTGTAAGTCCTCCTGATATCGTCACGACTCACGAGTCGTTGCCGTATATCATTCTCAACAAAAGGTAAGGCCGATTTTACTTAATTTCAAATTCTCATTATGTCTTTTTTTTTAACCTATGGAATATGGATGATGGAGGATGCAATTGTGAAATGTGTGTTGTGGAGGTTGAATGTGCATGTGAATTGTTTGATTGAAAAACCCAGCCTTAGTTTCCTTGCTTGCAGTGAGAGATGCAATCCCTCTCTCCCCGGTTTATACTGCCAAGTCCTATTTATCTGGCAGTGATGCCACAAGAAGGAGATCAAACCAACCTTTTGCTTCTTGGGCTTTGCATAAGGCTAAACTAATCGAGACAACTAAGGTTTAGTACTCTGATCATTAAAAACTTTACTACTAGAGCTTTACTTAAAACTTGGGTGTGGAATCAAGATAACTAAATTGGGCCAAATGCCCAATTGGGGGCCGGGGGTGTATATGGATGCAGATCCACCCCCACACCCTATGTAGTGGATGGGATACCTCTCCCTCGCATGGAAGGGGGCCGATTGCCAGGAAAAAATCCCCACCCCCACCCATATGGGGGCAGGTAAGGGATGGCCCCGCCCCGTAGGGGGCGGGTAGCACCCCTAGATTAGATTAGATAGTTTATAAAAACAAACAAGTCCACCTTTGTATAATCACTTCTCAAACCTTTGAAATTTCTTCATTTTTTCCCCCAATATACTTTAGTATTATTTGTCCTCATTTTATTGCTATCTTACAACCTGCATCTTACATCTACATTATTATATCTTTCTAATTAAATCATTTAATTGAAAAAGACTATCAATTATATTTGAGAGACGTTTGGATGCAATTAGGAGGAAAAAGGGTCTATGAGAGCTATGCAATTGAAATGTGGACGGACCTAAGAGTAGGGAACCCCAAAACTTTACTCATAGCACGTAAAAGACAAGAAGTTTTAGAGATATAAAGAGATTTCATAAAAATAAATTTATAATTTGATATAATAAGTTATATTTATTTTATAATAAAAATAATTTTAAAGTCTAACTCATCACATGATACAACAAATCATATTAATTTATATATTTAATTTTATAAAAGAAAATTATGGCTAAAATATTTCTAAAAGACAAATGGGAGTGTTGTATCAACTATCAAAGTCTGATGCTATCATCGGGAGGAAATCTTAAGGAGGAGGAGGCCGAATGTTTGGAAATTGTCCGACTATCTCAATAATCATCACGTGTGTCTTATAATGTTTTATTATCAATATTATTGTTTGGGAAGGATGCCACATATTTTGATAGATTTCACTTATTATTATTGTAAGTTTCCTCCGAAGCCAGAGCTTGAGCTCAATTTCATGAGGGGTCTATGCCGACTGAATAACCCATCGCCACGATTAAAGGGTCCTAAGCCTTGAAATAGGTTCCAGTCTATAATCTTAAATGCACAAAAAACCCATCAGAATGAAAAAAAAGAAGTCTGATAACATTCATCCCCGGGCAAAAGAAGATAGAAAGACACACCACATTTAATGCACTATCATAGAGAGCCACGTCTCATTAAAGCATGGTGGGAAGAACTGCTAAAGGGGACTGGTGCAAGGCATGGGCTTCTGACCTCATAAATCAGGTATATAAGCCAATCCTTAAATATTAAGAACTCTATATTTATTTATACTCTGCTCTAACACGATATTGACTTTGGTATCAGAGACTTCTCCGCCACCACCATGACCATCGTCTCCTAGTATTTTCTTTGTATTCACATGTACAAAACTGAATATCCGAATTGCTAAGAGTCCGACCAAAAGAGTGCAAAATACGATTTTAACAATTATTGTCATTATAATAATTATTATTATTGTAAGTTTTAGTTAAATAAAATAATCATATTCAGGACTCATCTCTTAATTCTTATTAACTATATTTTCTCATAAGCCAAATGCAATAAGAAAATCTAGATTAATGACTGTTGGGTACTTGAAGTATTTCAAATTTTGAAATATTTTTTTAATATTATTTTTATTTTAAAATTTGTGAAAATTTTATAAATTTATAAAAAATGTATTTATTTTTGTGTTTATATGCTGATTATGTAATTATTAAATTTAAAGATTTGAATTAAAAAATATTTTTTATTTGACTAATATTTAAAAATGACATCACAAAAAAAAATTGTTAATGTTAAGAATTCGGTGTCTCATATTTATGTCCAAACGTCCCTTAAGATCACCTATAAATTATATCTTAAATAAAATAAAAAAAGGTTTCTATTTACAATTTAGAAAATACTAACATGACTCTTAAATATGTTTATTAAATGTATCAACGCATATATTTTAATATTTTTATTTTTTTAAAAGTTAAGATAATGACGGTTAATAAATTTATATATATATTTTTATTTTTTTAATGATAAAAAATATTTAAAAAATATTTACACTATTATTGAGGATGGACATTTAGGCCTCGTTTACTTTCATAAAATTTTTCATTTTATCTCATTTAATCATTACAACTTTTTTAAATCTTTACACAAAATAAAATAAATAATTTAATTTTTTAAAATTATAATAAAAAATAATATATTTTAATAATATTTTATTAAATTTTTAATTTTAATTTTAATTCAACTCATCTCATTTTTTTAAATAAACGAGAACTGAATTAGTATCCACTGTCCACTCTACCATCATCCTTACAATTTACGCCCAAATGAAAAGAATAGATGCCCTTTACATTGAAACGGGGTGTTGAAAAGCAGATTGAAAAGGTCGTTTTGTTACAGAGAAAGAAAACGATGGGGTAAAAAATACTTTATATGGGAATAAAAATCCAAAATTATTGGTCGGACGGGCCAGCCAGTCAATGGCAGACAAATTTTCTCTTCCACGAACAATACCCCCCCTATCAACGTCAGTATTATTAATATTTTTTTTTTAATTTTTTTATGTTTATTCTCATTTTTTTAATAAAATTAAAAATTGGCTGTGAAAATAAATGTCCAATTGGAACATTACTTTTCATCTATCTTTCGTTGATTCATTACTCCGTACAACACATGACGCATGTAATTTTTCTATTTATTTTTATTTTTTTAAGCAAATAAAGTGATTTATTAGTCAATTTTAACTTCACTGTGTCTTGAGTCTTGATTACGTTACCTGAAACCTGATTATGTGTTACGCGGTTTGATATTAAAAAAGGTTGAGAATTGAATGATTTTGAGAACCTTTTTTCTTGCCATTTTGTCATAATTAAAAACTCAAATTAAATAAAAATTAAATAAAAGACTAATATAATAATTATAAAAAAATTTCATAAGAGTAAACTTATTGTATCTTAATATGATATATTAAATCTACTTTAAAATAAAAAATAATTTTATAATTTAACGTAATACATCAAACTACGTCAATTTATAAATTTTTATTAAGGAAAATGTTAAGTGGCCCCCTCAACTTGCCCCATCAAGTGTATTGTTAATGTATTTGTTTTTTTAAAATGCTTAAAATAATTATCAATAGTGAATTTATGTATTATTTTAATATTTTAAAAAGAAAAATGTTAAGGAGCTGTCTAGAATGTACCAATGGGCTTCATCCTAGTGCATTTGAATTTTTTTTTCTTTTTTTAATACTTTTTATCATCTTTAATTATTAAGAAAAATATATATAATTTTACTTCTTAATTATTAATAAAATAATTAAAATATTAAGCGATAATTTTGAATAAATCAAGTATTATTCTTCTTTAATATATATATATATATATAAAACAAAATGCATAAAGCGAACATTTGAGGGGCAAGTTGAGGGACTGAGCAGCGTCGTCCAAAAAGCAATTCTATTTTCTAAATATGAAAAAAAATAATAAAAAAGTAAAAACACGTGGTCTGACCTTTACCCAAAGAAGTTTAAAGATCTATCTATGCAGTAAAGCATATATCTATGCGCGTCCCGCATCGAAGTAGTAAAGTATCCACCAATCAAACACCTCGACAGCAGATATTTGATTAAAAAATAAATAAAAGAAAAAGAGAGAGAAAATATATTTTTACGAAGTGACATAATGTGCTCTTTTTAAAAATAATAGATATACCTTATACCAATATAAAAAGTTATTTTTTTACCAGTGATTTTTTTAAAAAAAAAAAATAAGTGTATAGAATTTACATATCTTATAACTTGTCGATATCGTGCTCTTAGTGTTTATTCATGGCAATAAGTAATAAATAAATATAAGTAAATAGAGAGATACAAAATTTACATAGATTCGACATAAAACCCACATCCAATAATTATTTGGAGCAAAATTCATTATAACAGACAATTTTACAATCTCTTATAGTTTCTTTGTATCTCTCAATACAATGAAGGAATTTAAGATTTCAAGAAGCTGAAAATGATACCTCCCTTGAGAGAAGATAATTTGGAATCATTGTGTATGGTGAAGACTATGCATAGAAAGGTCACTGAGACTCTTTCTAGATATGTAGAAATTTCCTCCTTATATAGAGATTTATTTCCTTCTTTATAGTAGTTGTGTCTTGATTACCTTATAAAATACTTTCTTCTTAAGAGTTTGAGTCAACTCGAGCTAAATTATAAGATTTATCCATGTGCTAGATTATTGGCTCTATCTCTTTCCTTACTATTAGCAATAAATTTTTAATAGATTAGATCCAGTCAACTTTATCTCTAACAGTTGGTCCGCAATTCTTAATGTTGATTTGCTCAACAAGAAGACCTTAAGAATTTTCAAGTTAAACATGATGAAGATAGCTCGTGAAAACTAAAATAAATTATGGGAATTGATCTTTCATTTTGTGTTATTTGTGCAAAACAATGAAGATCGCAGAGTGTGGAGTTCAAGAAGACTAGCAAGATTTGTAAGAAGGGCATTTGAGTATGAACTTTGGGAAATTTATTTGTACAAACAAAAGGAAGAATCATCTACTGTAATGAAGATTACATGTGATCATCGTTAGCAAAGTGTGCATATTTTTGTATTTGGTGATCGTTATTAAGTTAATGTTAATGTTAGAATTTGTTTGTTGTAACCCATAGTTAGTGGTTAGGGAACCCATTGACTCCTTGGGTCAATCCAAGGAGTCAATTTCAAGCAATTGTCAAGCATGTTGACTCGTTATCAAAGATAAATCATTAGTGACGCGACACTTACACTCGACATTACTTAAAAAAAAATACCCACATAAGAAAAAATATCCATAACATTTACCGCAATTACGGCCAGAAGCCTCAACCAAAAATAATAAAGACAATGCTAGGGTGTTGTTAAATGTGTCTACTAAATGTATACACTAGTATAAATGATCCACTTAAAAATATATTTTTTAAACATCTTTACCAACTAAGAAAAAAAAATCACTAATAAATAATGAATAAATAGAGAGATATAAAATTTACATGATTCGGCATAAAACCCACATCCAATAATTGTTTGGAGCAAAATTTATTATAACAGACAATTTTACAATCTCTCATAGTCTCTTTGTATCTCTCAATACAATGAAAGAATTTAAGATTTCAATAAGCTGAAAATAATACCTCCCTTGAGAGAAGATAATTTGGAGTCATTGTGTATGGTGAAGACCATGCATAGAAAGGTCACTGAGAGTCTTTCTAGATATGTAGAAATTTCCTCCTTATATAGAGATTTATTTCCTTCTTTATAGTAGTTGTGTCTTGATTACCTTGCAAAATACTTTCTTCTTAAGAGTTTGAGTCAACTTGAGCTAAATTATAAGATTTATCCATGTGCTAGATTATTGGCTCTATCTCTTTCCTTACTATTAGCAATAAAATTTTAATAGATTAGATCCAGTCAACTTTATCTCTAACAATTGGTCCGCAATTCTTAATGTTGATTTGCTCAACAAGAAAACCTTAAGAATTTTCAGTTAAACATGATGAAGATAGCTCGTGAAAAACTAAAATAAATTATGGGAATTGATCTTTCATTTTATGTTATTTGTGCAAAACAATGACGATCGCCGAGTGTGGAGTTCAAGAAGACTAGCAAGATTTGTAAGAAGGGCATTTGAGGATGAACTTTGAGAAATTTATTTGTACAAACAAAAGGAAGAATCATCTACTGTAATGAAGATTACATGTGACCATCATCGTTAGCAAAGTGTGCATATTTTTGTATTTGGTGATCGTTATTAATTTAACGTTAATGTTAGAGTTTGTTTGTTGTAACCCATAGTTAGTGGTTAGGAAACCCATTGACTCATTGGGTCAATCAAAGGGGTCAATTTCAAGCAATTGTCAAGCATGTTGACTCGTTATCAAAGATAAATCATTAGTGACATAACACTTACACTTGACATTACTTAAAAAAAAATACCCACATAAGAAAAAATATCCATAACATTTACCGCAATTACGGCCAGAAGCCTCAACCAAAAATAATAAGGACAATGCTAGGGTGTTGTTAAATGTGTCTACTAAATGTATACACTAGTATAAATGATCCACTTAAAAATATATTTTTTAAACATCTTTACCAACTAAGAATAAAAAAATCACTTCCTTAAGCATTAAAATATATATATATATATAAATAGACATATTTAATAATCATACTATCATTTTTTTTTAATAATAATAATTAACCATTTCAATCCTATTAATGATCCATCATTTTCTTAAGAATATTAATGAAATAAAAAAAATTAAAATTCATATTTGGAAAGAGTCCTATCACTTTCATAATTATCAAAATCACGTCGCAATAATTTTTTTTTTTCAAACATCTTTTGAATGGATCATTCCAATTTTATAAAATATAAATATAAAAAAAGAAAGAATCTTGGACCCTGATTATCGAAGAAAATGGTTAAAAATATTAATTAGACTGCGGTAAGACCGACATGACAAGCTGCTTGTTAATCGGTGCATAAACTTCAACAATTTGAGCAGACTTGCTTCGCTTTTGGGTGTAAGTTAGGTAACTGGCCATTTCATGATTAACATATAAAACTTTCTTTAATTACCTTTTGATTTTTTCGAAATTTTTTAAAGTACTGCTTTCTATTAATGATGGTGTTTGATTGAATCAACTGGGATCCACTCAAACAATAATTTCAATCGGATAACAATTAACCGTGTTAATTTCACGTGTGCTTGTCCCAGCTCTCTCAAACTTTATTCACACGTAAAATGTCACTCTCATCATGTATATGTATTGCATGCATGCATGTTTCTTTGCATGATCATCATGGTCATCATGTTCATTTATGTGAGCCCCAAGCTGCCCGAGTACTGCTGCCATTTTAAGAAGAAAGCCCCATGCAAGTTGCAGCCATGTTTTCAAGTGTTTATAGTATTTATATGTCTTTTGTTGGAATATTTAAAGACATATTGAAGATTGGTACAACAAAGTTTGACTGAACTTGTCTCCACTGCATTTGTCTTCTGAACCTCATGAAAGGCAATAATAAGAGAAGCTTGTCTACACATGATTAAAAAGAACAAAAGAATGGGTGTTTTTGTGTGGAGTGGAGGGAAGAGAGAGACCAGGGGGACATGTTGCTTTGGTATAGCATCATTTGTTTAGGAAAACCATGATTTGGACATAAGGGGAAGATGGCTTAGTTTATCTCAACACCCATGTGATCTTCGCTAGCTATAGAAACCAACCCTTTTCATTCTATGACCCCCCACCAAATAAACAAATTAAAAGAAAATTTTCTTTTGCTGCCTTTTTTTTTCTTTTGTTTTGTTTTTAGGAACTGGTGCATTTGATGAATGTTAATTTCAAACTTTCACCCCAAGAAAAAGCACTATGGGTAACATCGGTTCTTTCCTTTTAAGGCGTGATTTGTTTAGTGAAATCATTTCATCTTATATAATTATTATAATGTTTTTAGATTTTCAAACAAAATATAATAAACAATTTAACTTTTTCAAACAAAAAATAATAATATTATAATAATATTTTATTCAATTTTCAACTTTCGTTCCATCTCGACTAATTATCAAAATCTGGCCTAGTGATTTGGACATCCACCCATAAGTTGTATTTTAAGTAATTTTCATTTAAGTGATTAATTTATAAAATCACTTATCGCACATAAATTAATATAATTAAAAATAATAAAGTCCAAAAGGAAGAGCATAATTATAATTTATTCTATTAGAAAAAAAGGGGATGAAAACGAAATCACATGGAGAGTCAGATCATTAGTCCAGCTTTCAACATTGTCTTGGGGCCGCTGGTCCAAAATATAAATACGATGGTCTCTGGCCATACTTGTGTTGGTAAGCAGGGTGCTGGCTCAGGCCCAAATTCCAATCATCTGAACCACCCCTTGCACTTCAAAGAACCAACAATTTCAAAGCTTTTCTTATTATTATACAATTTCCCGATCTTCTCTCGATCCCCTACTTATTTCTTATCAGTATGAGTTTAGAGTTATTCTCTTTAGCAGTCTTATGCCACACATCTGTTAGAGAAAAAAAATAAAAAAATAAAAAATAAAAATAGATGCGCAGTGTAAGACCAGTGAGTATAATTTTTCTTCCCATAATTCCATGCTCCTAAAGTTCTTAAAAAGTTGCTTTGTTAAGAATGAGTGAGGACGGTTAATTAGAGATAAAGCCTCTGTGTGTAGAGTAATTGGTGTTTGGTAACCTTTTTTGAACTAAAAGCCGAAAGGGTTGGGTGCTTGTCGGGTGGGCATGAGAACATGCATGAAATTCCAAGTCATTTTTAACCTAATTTTGCTCCAACAGTGATTAAAGAAACTTGCAGACAAGCTTTTTGCGTTTGGTTGTTGTTGCCTTTTGGCTTTAGTCTGTTTTTCACACTCTCCCCATCAGGCATCACTCAAAAGACTTTGCAACCTTCGTTTTCTTTGAATCTTAAGAATTATATTTTAATTAAATGATTGTGATTTTGTAATAACTCTTTTAAACGGTAATAATAGAGTAAAAAAGATAAGTAATGATGATTTAATAGCTACAATAAGATTAATTATGGGAGTAGAACAGGGTCCTTTTTTTCCAGTTCGATTCGAAACTCGGAATCTATGTGCATATGAGCGACAAGGTAACAAAGCTTCTGCTTCCGATCCAATTGATCCAATCTAGACAATGAAAATCAAATGTGCAGACTAATACTCCGAAGAGACAATGTAATAAGCCCTAAAGGAACAGATCTTTCATTCACAACCAAAAAAAAAAAAAAGTGAAAATAAAAGAAATTCAAAAAAACCACCAAATTTAGCTTTTGTTAGCATAGGAGTACCGACAATGAACATTACTTCTATGGCTATGGCGTTAACAGCTTCCAGAAGAAAGAAGTGGGTAAAATTGATAATCAACAATAATTTATTTTGTAAATTAATATTTTACATTGTGATGTAACAATAATATTATTTATTTTTAAAAAAAATTTTAAAAAGTGTTTCAATTTTTTTTTAAATATGGGTAATTTAAACATGATATCATAATTTTTTTATTTAAAAAATGCTATAATTTTTTTTAAAGTTTAAACATTTTTTTTAAAAAGTATTAATAAATCCGATTATTCGCCCGGATCCAGAAATAATCAAGGTGAAAAATCGCCCGATTTTTAGAATTCAAATCCCGTTATACACTCCTAAGATTAATTGTATTTTTTTTTACTTGAAAAGTAATGATAAAATTAAGCAAAACTAACGTGTAGGAAAATTAAAGAAACATATAATGAGAAATTAATAACTGCTAGAAAATTAATATATATTTTTTTCTATTTATAGAAGTAGTAATACATTCTATTTGAAAAAAATGGATAAACTTAAAACTCACATAAAAAAAATATATTTTAATAATAACCTATACTTTTTTCAAAAAAATACACGCAAACTGCACGACTGCATATATCTTTACCCTTTTTTAATATGTGAAGTGTTAAAACATGTCAACCAAGTAGAATAAAAAATAAAATAAAGTATGAAGTGGGCCAATAGAATTCAAAGAAGATAATTAAGAAATTATATAGTTTATAGAATATATTTATTATTTGTAAAGATGTACTAGTTAGGATAAAAGTTATTGTCGTGTATATATATATATATATATTAATTATATATTAAACGATAATGAGCCAAGCTCTCAAACATTCAATAATAATATATCCTAATAATTCAAAAACGTATTGATCTTATAATTCTTGTTTTTCCCTCTACAAAAGCGCATGTATTTCTAAACGGATTTTGCAATAACACTCCAATTGCACAAAAACAGGTAGTTCACACCAATCTCATAATTTTTTTAATGATATATATAGATAATAGAATAAATGTATTTGATTTGATTTATTAATTCAGCATTTTTATTATAAGAAGTTCTGCTATATACAGTTATTTTAGTATATTTTTTGTATATTTTATTCATGTGATTGATCAAAATAATTATTTTATATTAAAAAAATAAAAAAAAGTGATACAATTAATTACGTTAATTAAATATATAAAAAATATGTAAAAATAATTGTATATAAAATTTTTGATAAAGAAATTACTAAATTCATTTTAAAATTAATTTACACGTAACGGTAAATAAATATAACAGCCTTTAAAAAAAAAAAAAGTTTAAAACTTATCATATCTATTCATTTTTATATGTCTCTAGGAGTAGGCATGATCTCAAAGTAGAGTTATCCACTGCGTTTCCAAGGATCAGATGAATCTGGACCGCATGATTCATCCTGCTAGTTCTTGATAGTTGATTGGGATTTCAGATCCTCGCTCGCCACGTCTGCACGTATGACTTATGAGGAACTACACTCTAAGTTTACCAATGTAGAATGATTGTTTATAATTTATTTTTTGAGATTAGAATGATTGTTTATTAAGGATAAGATATATATTACTAATTTATTATAAAAAGTGTATAGAATCAAATATAAATAATTGAAAAGGCCAATCTTTTTTAATTCTTTCTTCTACCGCCCCCTCGCGCTTCATTGAATTCTGATCAGAAAAAGGTATCGTTTTTCCGGTTCCTCTGCATAAGTTTTTATCTTTTCCCTCTAACGTTTCTTTGATTTTATATTTCCTTGAGTTCAATACTGTTTCGTTTAGTGTAACGATTTCACGTACTTCGTTGTCTGTTTGAAAATTGATTAATCGATTCGCCTTCTTATAAACGCAAAACCCCCATAATCCCATTTCCTCTTTGGTGAGTTTTTGTTATTGTTTTCTTTTGCAGCTAATAAAAGGTGTTTTCTTTTTTGGGGTTGCTCGATTTTGAGAAAGCTAGTTGGATTTATGCTTTTTGTTTCTTAAAAAAGGAGTCTGCACTGTATTTTCTCTATTAATTGGTTTTTGGGTAGATGCATGCTCTTCTTTTTTATATGTGATGCAGATTTTGTTATCTATTGTCTATTTCTCTGGGTGCAAACGTTTGTGGGTAAACGATACTAAGAAGATTGTTCAATTTGAAAATTGGGGTTTTTTCTTAGCAATTCTATTTTTGAGGTTTTATGCAATGATACTCTATTTTTACTGAGGCCTTGATCGAACGCATGTTTTTGTTGTCATTGATGTTATTCATGAATGTTTATGACTTAAAGAAACTTAAAATATTGAGTTGGCGTGGTGTAATTCTAGGTTATGGCTGACGAACTTGATGCTGTGTGGTGTATTCTTCTGGGTTTGATCGATATTTCAATAATAATATGGCTCTTAAATTTCAGGGGAATAATTTATCATTCAATGACTGAATGAATAGCCAAAAATTTACTCAATATTGATTGTAATTTCAGGAAAAATGGCAAAGAGTTACTTCAAGCAAGAGCACGATCTTGGTATGTAGTATGTACTGTTGTTTTTATTTTATATTTTTGGTTATTTCTGATTGTGCAGATTTTTTATATGGTAGGAAAGGTTATGCATTAAATTTACAAATATATGATATCTTTTTTCTTCAGAGAAGAGGCGTGCAGAAGCTGCTAGGATTAGGGAGAAATACCCTGATAGGATTCCGGTAAGCAATAAGTGTTGCCTTTTAACTGATTTTATTTTATTTTGTGTGTTTGAAGTATGTTATCTATATTTGCATATATTGCTGATTTTTCAGTTCATGACCGGAGCAATATAAACTGGGTAGTACTTTTTAATTTGCATTTGAAGATTCTCCTTACAAATTTGTGTGGGATTAATGATTGCCAGTGACTTATTAATCGTCGAAAGATAACATTTAACTAAGAGCACCTGCTTGGGGGAATACATATTTATTGAAGCTTTAGCCAGATGATCAAGCGCCATCCACTTTTGCTATTCAGTTTGGGAATTAGTCCAAATGACAGTGCTGATTCCTGTGCAGACCAAACGGAATCTGATTATGCTTATTTTGTTTTATATCTGGTGTGGAGATATTTAAGTTTCTTTTGATCATCATTGGGCACATCCTTAATATTTTTCCTAGTTACTTATAAAAAAAAAAATATTTTTCCTAGTTTCAATTTTCTAGCTTGTATGTTCCATAACAAAGTCCCCCTTTTTGAACTTTCTCATTGAAGGCTGTTTACTGTTTAATTGCCTGCAAAGTACAGATAGTCTGACTTTTAATTCAGCTTGTCATGTTCAAATAGAATGGAATCTAATATTCTCACAGACTTTATAGCCTGACAATGAAAGAACTGAGTTTCATTTCTGGAAAAGCATGATTTTATTTGGGAAAAAAGAGACTGATACTGGGTCTTTGCAGGAAATTATAAGTCTTTAGGTTGTGTGATAAGTTGTTTTCTATCTTTGTTTACACTTATGTTTAATCTCTCCTTGGAAATTGGAAAGCCTCAGCCAATGAAAAATAGATCATGGTGTTCAGTTGCAATATTTCTGTAGAGAAATTTTATAAGATATGTGGAAGTGTTGCAAGGTCATACCCATGTTGAACCAGAGTATTTAGGTGGACTGTGTTGGCGTTTATGTAGTGCACTGTTCTTGTTCTTCCATATCCAGGATTGTTTTGTTTCAATCAAGGGCTTGGTTTTTTTCTTTTTTCTTATTTTTTTCCTCTCAAAGATGAATTCTGCATCAATTACTGTCAAGATTAAAATTGCGTGGAATCAGCATTCTACCCTTTTGGTTTACTAAGCTTACTTTTCTGGAAACTTTCTCATACAACTTCAAGGTTATTGTGGAGAAAGCGGAGAGAAGTGATATCCAAAGCATCGACAAGAAAAAGTAAGTAATTCCTAATATTATTTGCTCTAAAATCCCTTCTTGCATTCCTCATTTCTTTTCCCACATCCATGATCTTGATGAAGTGTAATCTTATTTAATTCTTTTGAAGGCAAAGTCTGTACATATCTTGCTTCTGTAATATTGGTCCTTCAGTCAAATGGCTTTGTGCAAGATGGTTGTTACATGTTCAATCCGAGTATGTTAACTCTTATCATTGTTGTGGTGGTTTTTCCCCCTGTGCTCTCCTTTATAAAATCACAGGTACCTTGTTCCAGCTGATCTGACAGTGGGACAATTCGTCTATGTCATCCGGAAAAGGATTAAACTGAGTGCAGAAAAGGCAATCTTTATATTCGTGGATAATGTTCTTCCGCCAACAGGTAAACCTTGCATGGATTATGTTATCTCATCATATTATACAATATAATGCTTTCTTTGGCCTTCTTGATTTGAGATGGCTTACTAATTTACTAAATTCTTTCTCCCTTTTGTTTTGGGGGGGTTGTTTGCACAGGTGCAATCATGTCTGCTATATACGAGGAGAAGAAGGATGAAGATGGGTTTCTCTATGTTACTTACAGTGGCGAAAACACATTTGGGCACTAGAGCCTACCGTGGCCATTGATCTTTTACTTGCACTATTTTTTTTTTTTTTTTATATATATTTTCATCATATTTCATTTTCCTGTTGCCATCACCTTTGCCTTATTCAATGTAATTTCGAGTATTTTGCGTACATGCAAAAACCGAGCTTCTATTTTTATTCTATCCAAGGTATATATATGTGCAGGTTGAAACTCTTGTTTTTAAGCAGTATCATGCAGTCACTCTTGTTTTTTATGTTTCGTTCTGTCATCAAGGTGCTTTAAAATGTTGAAAAGGCTTTATGGGAACCATAAAATTCTACCCATTAATCTTGCGTGCGCGAGATTACCGGCGTATTAAAAAGTTCACATCCAATAAAAAGGTTTTTATGTTAACTTGATAAATTAAGGATCTAGAGTATGACTGCTGCTGTCCCATGGCAATTGAAATAGTATGTTGAAAATCATTAGAAATGTCTCTTAACTTTACAATGCAAGTCACTTTTAAATAAATTTGTTGTCATCTTTATGACAAGTACAGATGCAACTTTCATCAAGTTCCAGAAATTAGGAAAAAAAAAACACCAGCTCCAAAAAGCAAAATTTTCATTGCACCAAAAA
Source organism: Carya cathayensis (assembly GCA_011037825.1). Lineage (NCBI taxonomy): Eukaryota > Viridiplantae > Streptophyta > Magnoliopsida > Fagales > Juglandaceae > Carya > Carya cathayensis. The sequence continues at coordinate 548,977 of QGSO01000145.1, forward strand.
TGGGTGACATGCAAAAATCAATGGATTTTTAACAGCAGCTGAAGAATGGCCTGCTTCAGACTCCACTGGGCAGTCATCTAAGATTTACTGGTGCTCTAATGAGTTTGATGATGGTTCATCTCAGGTAATCAACTGCTACTGCAGTTGACGATGAAAGGTTTCACATGGTCGATGAATTCCGAGGTCCTGATCCCTAGCTTGAGATCAACCTCCCCACCACCCAACCAGAAGAAATCAGGGTGAAGTTTTACAATTGCTTCATCCAAAATCACCTGAAACCAATTCAGTAGAATGTAAAAATTATCATATCAATTGAGTAATGCTAGATACAGTCATAGGTTGTACAAGTGCCGTGATTTCAAAAAAGATTAGGATCCACCATTGAAATAATTAAATTTTTTCAAAAAAAGTACGCGGTGCTTGCGCACTCTATGACTCCAAATATCATTTCTCATAGCAAAATACATGCTATCATGCTCCCTGAAGGATAGATATAATGACTATCTTATTGAGCAAGAAAAAGAAAAAGAACAATGTCATTTCATTGATGTTTCTTCCTCTCTAATTTGTGATATTTTTTGTGGCTCTGACAAATAAGAGTATTAACATCATTACCAAGAAAAGAAAAAGAAAAACAAACACCATCTTCATTCATTCAATTTTGAGCACTATCTAGGTATGAACCACAAACATGCCTCCAAAAAATCATTAATTACCAAGCTAATTCCTTAACGAACTCACTTTTAACAGATGTATCCGACTGGCAGAAAATCATTGATGCAGCCAATCAATACAATGGGCCACCAGAATACATTCCAAAAGTGACATAAACTGACATATAGAATCCTAAGCTTCACATACTGGGATAGAACAATGAGAGAAACGATATTGAACAGTAAACCTACCCAACAGCAGGCACATAAGGTTGGAAAGATTCAAGTCATAAACGGAGGAGGACCTGTAGGATGAAATACATATTGAATATAGAGAACACTGCATTTTCCAACCACAACATTTTTGACACCTGTTTGAAGACACCGGCTTCATGGCTGTAAGCAAGCCCAGGCAGTTAAACCTAAAGGGCCAAAATGTCACTGCTACATCAAGCAGGAAAGGACACCCTAAGAGTGCTGTCTGGAAAATGTGTCAAGTGCATATTACAACAAAAAGACCTTGTACAAAGCTTCAAAACTTAAGCATGTTGGAAGAGCTAGTGACCAATAATTGTAGATAGAAGATTCATCCCTATTCCCTGTTCTTTTAATCATTATATAAGAGTCATCAACATACAGTCAATTACTAGGTCTGGTAACTAGCAACGCATAAAACTTCAAGAATGATGCAGAATATGAAAAATCCAGTCAATGATAAAATATAAGCAGCAAAAAGATCAAATCAGACAACACGAACAAGAACTCACTTCAACTCCCATATCAAGTTAGAATCTCTTTAGGATGTGAGCAATCTTACAAATGAATTGCACAAAGAGTGTTTTACCGGAATTTCTGTTTTCATGCCAATACATGTCACTGCATTGTGTTCATATCCAGTTAGCTCCACTGAAGTCTCCTCAGGAGCAAGCCTCACTGCATAATCATAAGAGTAATGTTAGGTAAAGGCCTCAAATAGACAAGTTCCATCAAGCCCTTTGTAAAAAAGTGGGTCCCACTAATAATAGTTTTTTTTTACACTTTTCTAAGGTGGGGTCCACTTTTTTACAAGAGCTTGCATGAGGCATGTTTATTTGGGGCTTGTTCAAATCATTTCTCTCATCATAAATAAACCATTAACACCTTCTCGGATGGATTTTTTTCCAAGTATTTCAGTAGGAGAATTTTAAAGAAAACAAATCATCACAAACAGACTCCAACATAGAATCAGGTAAAAATATAAACAAATAAAAAAAATATAAGCCAACATTTGAAGCAATATATATAAGAGATTGATCCAATGCAACAAAAGGTAACAGGTCTAATAAGAGGAGTGTATGTTCAACACTATTTGTTGGATTATGAAATACTACAACAGTTATTAATAGAGTAAAACAAAAGTAAGAAGAAATGAATCTGAGTTGAAAAGTTTTGAGTCAAGAACATATCAAGATGATCTATGTTGGATGGGTTGCACAATGTATGCTCATTTTTAGTTGTTTTTTACACCCATGTATACTAATGTTTACGTTTTATTTTTTGGCCCGGGGGGGGGTGGGTTGGGTTATGGTAGAAAAGATCCCCCTTTTGCTTTGTTTTAGTAAGAAACAACAATATATACTGATGCAAGTTCGCTCCATTTTGATCATTAACTAGATGAAAACTTACTGTTGAATTTCTTTTTAGCTATCTTTCCATTGTTGAGCGAATACAGAAAGTTTTTAACAGTTTCAGCATTGAATCGAGCAGTATACTGCAACAAAAAAAATGTCCAGAATGCAATATATTTTAGGCAGGTCAGAATGCTGATTGTTAATCACACAGAGAGAGAGAGAGAGAGAGAGAGAGAGAGAGAGAGAGAGAGCACCTGAACAACAACAACATAATACTTTGAATTGTTTCGATCGCTACAATCAATTACATTCGACTGGGCTTGAGTGTTAACCTGATGGAATGAAATAACTTTAGACCCAAAGCAAAACAATTAGTTGATCCTAACATGAATGCATGGGAAAGTGGTGAGTTAAATGCTAAACTTCAAAACTATTGCTTATTTTCAAAACACACATAAGCAATGTTGTCAACTAGTAACCACAAAGAAAAGCAGAAGTCCTATTGTTGATACCGTATAACTTTTTTTTTGATAGGTAATCAAAGATATTATATTCATAGAAATAGGCAAAGCCTAGGTACGCAGGAAGTATACATGATGAATGCCTAGCTAGTGGTTACAATAGAAAGAAGAAGGTCATGGACACTTAGTCCGTTACAAACTATGACACTATATAACTTGAATGGTATTACGAGGCATCTAACACTAATTTTGATGGACTACACTACATACTAAATAAGCAAGAAAACCAACCATCAAAAAGTTCAATCCATGCAGTCAGAGATCCAATGTTTATACCTATGAGTACTCTCACACACACACACACACATATCTAGACGTATCAAAAAAATCTAGAAGGACCAAATAAATTTTCAACTGTCACATCATGGTGCATTTATCACGAGAGCAGGTGATTATACGATTAGGTGATGCCAGGCTCTGAATTTTTCCTTTGAAGTTACACGGCTTTAAACATAGCAGACAAACAAATCTCATGGCCAATTACCTGAACTATGGCTCAGAATATTATTCCTAAAAAGTGTCTATGTGTGCCAACTTGAGCCACCAAACAAATTAAGCTCTTTAAGTGATAATGTAGCCAAGTGAGAGAGAGAGAGAGAGAGAGAGAGAGAGAGAGAGAGAGAGATTATAAACCAAAACGTTCAATCTCCAAAAGCATAAGCCTGCGCCACTTCCCACTCCCAGTGGCTAAGTTAGGATTTTACTTTACTGGGTGCAAAATTTGAAACAAATATTTCATTCTTCAATAAAAGAACTCATTACAGTTATCTTGTGCAAATTTTCATATTCTAAAAGTATTGCATATCGCACGATTTATTTTTAATTATATACAAAACATGTGTGATAATGAAACTTACAAATGATATAAATTTGCTATGCAAAATTAAGTAGTAACGAATCTTGATTGATGGTAGAATCAAAAGTTTTTTTTTTCAAGAAGTCAAAATGATTTGGTGCAATGATTTCTATTCTCGATTTACGTGTGTTTCTTTTGTTTTGAATGATTAATTTTTTAAACTAAATGAGAATGATTGACTTATGGGTAGGATGCTTTAAGAGTTGAGATGCCATTTTTTTGACATTTTGGGAATACTTTCATTAAATAAATTTTATGTATGTTGTGAGAACATAAATTTTTTTAATGATTAAATTTTTTAAAGGGTATTCCATAATTGAATCAAATTATTTTTATGGGTGTAGCTCCAAAAAAAAAAAAGTCTCATAATTAATCCTACAAATATTTTTGTGGGTGCAACGGTAAAGCAGTTACATATATTTGCACTCACTGATGTGTATCTGGCTCCGCCACAGCCCACTCCCATTGAGTGCTTATAAACCAAGATATCATAGAAGACAATATTTTTTGTTATGTAAGACATCTTCTATAGAAGACAATCATGGTTACTTCACACGAGCAAAATGATTATTATTAAGATTGCTAGGCTAAAATACATTTTGATCCCTCCTAATTCGGGTAGAGTAATCGATTTGATCCCTAAAGTCTCAATTTGGTCCCCCGATTATTGTACTTATTGCCAATGTAGCCCTAAAATATTAAGGGAAATGTATTGGTTTTGCGACCATTGACCCATTTCTGAAAAACTAATCAAGGGAACATCCTCATACATGCGTCCTCCAAAATCTACGAATAAATCTTAAAATATGCAGTTCAGCTGCACAAATAGAGTCAGAGAACAACAAAAGGAGATAGGAGTCACAGGACCGAGAGAGTTACCAAGACGATGCTTTTGCAGAGATGCTGAATGGTGGGTGCGGCGAGGGCGTCTCTTCGTGATTCGAGGGGCCAATCGTAGTAATCGGAAGGGACCTTTTTGAAGGAGAAGTCGTTGACGCCGTTGGCACGGAGGATGGAGGAGAGGCGAGCTTGGGTGTCGCAGACAGCGTGGGAGAAGGGAAGAGGAGCGAGGAGGGAAGATGCAGAGAGGTCATGGGATGAGAAAGAGAGCTCGAGTTTTGAGATGCGATGGAGGATCTGGGTTTGCACCCGCTCTAGCTCTTCCACTGCCTTTTCCATTGAGTTCTGCTAGCTCTCCCCTCTCCCGTCTCTCCTACTGCCTCTGGGACAGTGAGCGGCTCTCTCTCTTTGTAAGGTATAGGCCTAAGGCTGCGTTTGGTTACTAGTCTTACTGAATCTAATCCATTTCATTTAATTATTATAATTTTTCTAAATTTTTATATAAAATATAATAAATAATTCGAAATTTTCAAATTTTAAAATAATAATAATATTAAAAAATAATATTCTAATAATATTTTAATTAATTTTTAATTTAACCCAACTTAAAAACCATGACACTGCATTTTGAGTAACAGTATTTGCGAGGACTCATAAATTCTTCTACTTTAATGATTATTTGAAAAAAAATATATTTATTATTATTTTTTCAATATCTCTTACCGTGGCATTAAATATAAATTTATAAATAATAAATAATAAATAATTTTTAATAATTTAATATTATATTATAAGATAATAAGATAATAATAATAAAAAGAATTATGAGTAATATTACTCTTTAAAAAATATCTTTACCTTACACATCATTCATATGATATAATTTGATTTATAAGATTCCAATTTTAAAATTTATTTTATAAATTAAATTATATCATATAAATAATATATAATGTGGAAACCTTCTAATATAATTTTTCTTTTTTAGTTTAAAAAGCATTTGAGAATGTTAACGATGTCTCTTTGCAACGGATCAAATCTCTAATCCGATCACACATTTTAGTCCAGAGTAATCATCCACCTACAATTTTTTTTACAACTCTTTGTATAATTATGTTTTAAAATAAAATTTTTTTTTATAAAAAATGATGTTATTGTTATAAATTTTTTTTATAAAATACTCCTCATTTAAAATATATTTATACGAAAGATTGCGAAAAACATTGAAACCTCCTAATCACTCGCTAACCACACCAGAGAGCGTCAGGCCATGCAATTTTGCGACTACATAGCGAGCAGTTATTTAAATGAAAAATATTACGTATTATTTTCACACCAACATTAATATGTAATTTTTTTATTTTTATCATTTTATTTAAATATATATTTATACATTAATATATATTTGAATATATATATGTTTAAATAGAATAAAAAGAATAATAAATTACATATTGATGTATGGGGTAGAAAATAATAAATATAATTTTTCTATTTAAATTGTATTTGTGTTGGAGAAGCAATCCTCACCATTTTTTAAAATTAAAAAAAAAAAAAATTGAAATGCCATTTGTTGAGAATAAAGGTCACCTGAGGCCTATTATATCAAGGACTGCCCAACCCAGAAGGTTGTATGATGAAAAAAAGCTACCCAACCTCCTACTATTTATTTTTACACATTATATATATATTTTAAAATTTTTATTATTATTTATTTAATATTTAATATATGGATAATATTCAATTAATTTAATAATAATAAACTCAAAAAAAATTAAAAAAATTTAAAAAAATGTGGTACGTGGATGTTTGAGAGGTTAAGTAGTATTACTTTTGTATGATTAGTGAGGGAACCAATCTTCAAGTCAAATTGGTAGTATATTATTATAGAGTGCTGCTGGATACACGATACCACAAATTGATGCGCCCCTGTATTACATTAGTTTAAGTTTTTTCCTTTTCCCTCCTCTCACCACCTAATCCCCCTCCGCCCTCCCTTCCCTCTATCGCAAACCTACATTGCAGTCCTCAACAAACAGCGGATATCGTTTGTTGAAGCTAGCCACATAAAACAACTTACGCCACCACTGCCTTTCCTATACCTCACCAATAGCAAACAACTGACATCTCTCTCGCAATCTCTCATATTCCTTCCATTCTCAATTTTTCTCTTATATTCCTTCCATTTTCTCAACAACCAAACAGAGAACAACTATTATTTTCCTTTCATCTTCTCAACAATCAAACAGCTAGATACTTGGAGGTAGATGGCTGTTGGCGACTTGATAGGATTAGGGTACGTGAGAATTGGAAAATGGCTCTCTGTCTGGGGGGCTTCGTGAAAGGAAAGTGGGGGAAGGGGTACTGGGGCGTAGGGGGAGAGTGAGGAAAAAGAAAGAAAGGAAAGTTGGGGGAAGGGGCACGGGCGGGGAAGTGAAATAGAAAAAACAAAAAAACCAAAATGAATGCGGGGGAGGGGGCACTAGGGCAGGGAATTGAAACCAAAAAACTTTAACTCGATGACATTAGTTTATGAGATCCCTTTTATGTCTCTACTGCTTTTCACTATATAGTCCTCATAGTTGTCATAACATGGTGTGAGGAGTTGGCGAAGGATCCATGGGATTTTAGGTTGTGAAAGGTGTGATACTCTATTATGATAAGTGATAAGGGTGGGTAGTATATGAGATCCCACGTTATTTAATAAAGAGAAGTTCTTACTCTTTATAATGGTCCAATGAGACTCTAATTATATCATTAACTAATCATTTTGAAATATAGGTCATGTGGTTTAATTTTTTTATTTGGGCGTTACAAATGATATCAGAATCTATCTCAACAAAAAATACAAGACTTGAACAATGTCACCTACGACGGATCTATTGTGATACTCTATTATGATAAACGATAATGGTAGGTGGTGTACGAGATCCTACATTGTTTGAGAAGAATAAGTTCTTTTTCTTTATAATGGTTTAATGAGACTCCTGTTGTATTATTGACTAATCATTTTAGAGTATAGGCTATGTAATTTGTATCTTCCATTGGAGTGCTACAAAAAGGGATTTAGTAAGCAACCCTAGAGTAAATAGAGAATGCTAAACTTGTGATTGCAAGAATGAATGTTCCAGAGAATCAGAACACTAAAATGTGACATGAGAATTACAATATTTTCATAAATATTGCTAATTAGCGTGAATCTCATAATCATAAAAAGAATACCTATCTAATCATAACAAGAATAACAATCTCTTAAGTAGATATTAATCCCGAGAGAGAGAGAGAGAGAGAGAGCAACCACACCACATGTAGGAAAAATATGAATGCGGCCTCTTTTATTTTTGGTGGACATATGAATGTTTGAAACTTCCGGTTTAGATATGGGAAACCATGTTCCTAGACCCATAAAAAAGTCTTCTTTGCCGTTGGTTATATTGGAATTAGGCTTACTCCTTTAGAGAGCAACTAATATTTTGATTAATTTACTAATTTATTGCAGAATGGGACCACCTATATATAATCTTCAGTACCATTCATCATCTATTGTAGGGGATTCAAATCTCTCAAGTTTCAACTATTAGAGCTGATGTCTCCATAAATATTTTTCTAACAGAAATAAACTAACACTTTGTTTTGACCTTTTTCTTTTTGAAAAAGTTTCCGTATACTTTTTTTTCTCCCTTTAAATATTCTTAAGCAATGCGACAATATTTCTATGATCTCCGGTCATATCCTGGAGTGCTGCTAGGGAGCCGTGCAAATTCCATTTTTTAATTATTATTATTATTATATATATATTTTAAACTTTTTAAAATATTTTTAAAAAAGATAAAAAATACCCCTACACTAATAGCTATTTCTTTAATCAGTAAGTAAAAGAATTTTTTAAAAAAAAAAGTTAAATGCATTAGCAGTCAAAATAAAGAAGCAAAATAATGTTATTCAATTTCTTAATATGATATTTTAAAATAATTTAAAGTGTCTATCATATAAAATAATTTAAAATATGATATATATATATATATAAACATCATTCTTTAATATATTTTAATTAAAAATATATATTCTCAATTTTCTTTCACATAATAATTTATCTAATGATAAAAGTGTTAAAATATAAATATAAATAATAAAATCAATATTTTTCTTTTGGTTTAAATTTTTAAAATAAGTAGTGATTTTATATAATATCAGAGTAATTTAAAATTTTAAAATAAGTGATAATTTCACAAGCACTACAAAAAAATAGATTTTTACGATTAATTTATTGCAACGAAAAGATTATTAACAATCAAAATAAAGAAAAAAATGAAAATCGAAACGAATTTGCGAAGCACGTCACAACATGAAGTTTCTATCGAGAATAAAGTCTTCAACTTCTACTTTCACAAAATTAAATACAAATTAACCCAAATCGGAGATTTTTCTATTCAACTCAAATACCTCTTGTTCAAAAGCAAAGACATTCGACGCATTTACATGACTATTTAGCTAGCTTTTGATTAGATTGGGGTGGGTACCAAACCAAGAAATTTAGCCATATAGAACGTAAGGATCCGGCTGGCAGGTCGGGTTTTGATTGGAGTGGGTATAAGAAACCCACAAGAAAGTGGGCCTCTTCATCATGATAATTCATTCCCTTGACTTTGCCTGCTGACCTAACGTGCATGAACACCATGCGTATTGCGCACTCTGTTGATCCTTTACTTTCCTTCGTTCTTCCCATTTTACTTGCTCTACAAACCTTGACTACCAGCCTACCGCGCCTGACCCTCACGATCCTTCTTGTCTGCGTTCAACACACACGTTAACATGGTGTGGGTCCTGACTCCTCTCCCTACATGCATGTTGTTGGTCCACTTGCATTCTCAAAAGCTTGTGCAAGTTGTCTACTGAGTAGCTAGGCTTAATAATTCACCTTACCATGTCGGTTAAAGATTATGTTAAGTTGGATCGCGTCGTACATACGTATATAAATTAGGAAAATGCTAGTTTAAGAGAACTACTATAGATACAAAAAAAATTATATAAAAATAAATCGATAAATTAACGTGACTTCATATAATATGTTAGATTTACTTTACATTAAAAGTAACTTTACAATCTGACATATTGTATTAAGTTACGTCAGTTTGTGGATTTACTTTTATGTAATCCTTTAATGGCTAAAGTATTTTTCTTTTTAAAAATATTTAAAACATATCAAAAAATGTTTTTTTTTAAAAAAAGACAGATTGCACTAGCAGGCATGCCGGGCAATAAGAGCTGGGCGACACAATAGCACTACCCTATAAATTAATTTAAGAAAAATGCTAATATGTTCTCTAAGCTTGCTCCCTCATTTTGACCGCTCATGTATTTATTTATTTTTAATTTTTTCTTTGCCTAATGATTAAGAAAATTACTTTTAATGTATTGGTATATTTTTTTATTTTTTAAAATATTTAAATATGTTAAAAAATGTAAAAAAAAATTATACTAATGGGCACGCCAAGCGGCCAAAGATGGACGGCACATTAGCACCACCCATTAATCTAATATAAAGTAATGATCAGTTGAAAGAAAAATATAATTTATTATTTCTTAATTATTTTTTAGGTCAAACTAAATTTTAAAAATATTATTTATTATCTTTATATATCTATCAATGAATGGACAAATATAATTTAAAAATAGAAGTGAAAAGTAATAGAATATATAAGATTTTCATGGTAAAATAAAGTTGCCATTGGTTTAAACGCAAAAACCATGGTCCATGGTAGACTTTACTTAGAGAGAGTGGTTAAAGCAAAAAGGGAAATGGCGTTGGTATATACTTCCTAATGTTTCGGTCCGGGAGAAATAAGTTAAGTCGGTTGTTCTTTCATCGAGAACGTTGAACGTTCTCCCTACTCCAACTGTTCTAGAACTTCTTTCTCTCCTTCCTATCAATATAAAAGTTCACAACTCCGCCATTGCTCTACGCAACAAATCCTACGTACAAAGTTATACAAACAGCTAAATCTCTTCCATCAATAATTTTCTCAGTTTTCATAATGCACCAGAGTTCTTCAAACTCGTCATTGGGACCGGGAGGCCTGGACCTAACCCAGGCCTTCTTCAAGCCCATCCACAGCGCCGCTCCTCCCTCCCCGACCAAGCGCCACACCAAGATCTCCGTCATCGGAGCCGGTAATGTGGGCATGGCCATAGCCCAAACCATCCTAACCCAAGACCTCGCCGACGAGCTCGTCCTCGTCGACGCCAAGCCCGAAAAGCTCCGCGGCGAAATGCTCGACCTTCAGCACGCCGCCGCCTTCCTCCCCCGCACCAAAATCATCGCCTCAGTCGATTACTCTGTCACCTCCGGATCAGATCTCTGCATTGTCACGGCCGGGGCACGCCAAATCCAAGACGAGTCTAGGCTGAACCTCCTCCAGAGGAATGTGGCTCTTTTCCAGAAGATCATACCCCCGCTCGTGCAGTACTCCCCCGAATCTATTCTGCTGATCGTTTCCAATCCCGTGGATGTGCTGACTTACGTGGCGTGGAAGCTATCCGGTTTCCCGTCGAACCGGGTTATAGGGTCTGGCACGAATCTGGATTCTTCCCGGTTTCGGTTCCTCATTGCAGATCATCTTGACGTCAGTGCTCAGGATGTGCAGGTGAGTGCATGGAGCTCCAAGTTCTGTTTAAGCAGACGGTACTGCTCCGTCGGATAATGTTTGTTTGAAAACATAACATCGATTTTCATTTTTTTCAAGATGTCATTTTCTTAAGGTTATAACTTATACTAACAATTGACAAAGTGTTTTGAATTTTACATCCATTTGTGGGAAATTTGAGAAAGATTTACAAGTTTCTTTACACGGTTTTCATTGATCCATTTATGTTGTGATAACCTTTTCTACTAAGTATGAAAACAACTAAAATAAAGCCCATATATATGAGGAACAGCAGCTTGCTTAGCTAACCCGCCGTTTGTTTCATGATTAATGTAGGCTTTCATAGTTGGGGAGCATGGTGATAGCTCGGTGGCGCTATGGTCGAGCATAAGTGTCGGCGGCGTGCCCATACTGAGCTTCCTAGAGAAACAACAAATCGCTTACGAAAAGGAAACCTTGGCGAATATTCACAAAGCGGTCATAGGTGGTGCTTACGAAGTGATCAGCCTCAAGGGGTACACGTCGTGGGCGATTGGGTACTCGGTGGCAAACCTGGCTCGGTCCATACTCAGAAACCAGAGGAAGATCCACCCAATATCCGTACTTGCAAGGGGGTTCTATGGAATTGAAGGTGGGGACCTGTTCTTGAGCTTGCCGGCACAGCTTGGTAGGGTCGGTGTCCTGGGCGTCGCCAACGTTCATCTCACGGATGAGGAGGCGCAACAGCTGAGGGAGTCGGCTAAGACCATCCTCGAGGTGCAAAACCAGTTGAAGATATGAATCATGAGTACTCGCAGTGGACCGCTGGCTACCTTTTGCATCAGCATGTCGTGTATGGAGACTTTAGGAGTTTGAAATGTTCTGCCGTTGGGGGCATGCATGGGTTCCCTTGATTTTATATATTATGTGGACTAGTCTACTTAATATGCTTTGGTTAATTTCAGTTTATTTTCTCCAGTTTCGGTTTGTTTAACCGATCGATAACAATATATAAGTACAATAATTTACTTTGGTACGTACGAATATTGCAAAACATCCTTTTGTTAGAGCATTGTTAATGGATTATGTATATGTAAATGATAATTTTGATGAATGTAAGATGAATTTAAATTTTGACTATTCTATTTATATAAGTCTCTGTATTGAAATATTTATTTTTTATATAATAATAAAATAATAAAATAATATAAGATAAATTTAACTTTAGCTATTCACATCAAATTTTCACATTGGATATCCATTTATTTATTATATAATAATGAGTAATTAATAATTTAAAAAATATTTAATTTTTTAATTATTAATTTAATTTAATTTATCATATTTTAATTATTAATTATTCGTTTATTTATTTTATCACATTTTGTTATTTAATTTAAAGAAACTTGTAGAAGTTTGTGGATGTAGATAGAGAGAAGAGAGAGAGTGTTATAAAAAATTAATAAAATAAGATTTGTTATATGTACAATGTAGACCAAATTTGAGTTTTTTTTTTACCGATACTGTAGCTAAAAGCTACAAATTTTGTTAATAGATAATCCATTGCAGCTGTGTTTTATATCTAATAATCAAAAAATACAATAAATTTTAGAAATGGCTAATCCGGTGAGGATGCTCTTCCCAATAAGAATTAGAAAAGTATATGTAATTTAAATTTTGAACCATAAGATCTTCAATATATAAGGTTTTACATAGGGGCAATCAATGATCAGTTCATTCATTCGTGCACTTCATTCAATAGCTCGCTTAGCTCAAGTACTTCTTCGTTAATCTTAAACAAAATTTCATGTGGTAGTCGATGATCAATTTACTTTTGATTAATTTATATTTTTATCTTAATCTATCTTCTTATTTTAGACGTTATTGTATTTGTATTTGATATGTTCATTTTTATGTTCAAAATCAATTAGAAATATTTTTTCTATTATAATATTTTGATTGCGGGTTATCTCCATCTTTAGTTGTTGTTGAGAGTGATTTTTATTCCTCGGGAGCTGTAGATCACCGTATGTTTTTTTCAAAGGAAAGATTGTGTATATAGAAATCGGGTAAGCAGGTAACGTGAAAGCTTTTGTCAAATAAATGAGTAATTAGGAGCTGACATTTCCTCAGTACGTGTAAGTAGTTTTTATGAGAAAGGGTGTAATTCATCGCAATAAACAGCCAATATTTGATAATAATGCTGCTTGTTTGATAGCCTATATGTTTTTGAAAAACCTGTATCTCCCCCATTAGAGCACATGGCCACGAATTACCACGGTGTATGGGTTCCAATCCCTCCTGTTGTGGGCCAACAAGCTGGGAAAGGCCTTCTGGGGAAGGAAAATCTTGGAGCTTTGTTTCTATTTGTTTTCGTTTTGAATTGGTTAGGTGCTCTTTTATCTTGAAAATTATACAATTCCATCATGGGAAATTAGTCGCACATGCAAATGATATAAATACTACCGTTGCTTTAGCGGTCAGCTATTAACTGATTGGTCATATGTTCAAATCCTATTTGGAGAGATTTGATTCATTCTAAATTTTTTAATTCAGAATGAAATAATTTGCTTTGATTGTACTGATTCTTCCCCCAACTATAGAAAAGATATGACGGAATTGCCATATATGAAATTGAGCACAATTTTGCAAAGAGATAACCTACTTGGTTTTTGAGAAGAGGTGGGAAACATGCTCAATATATCATTTGATTGAATGCTACTTGTTGTTTGAAGAAACCTTCCACTTTAATTAGTACTTTTTTCATCAAAAAGCAAACATGAGATAACTTCCTCATTAGAAATTGTGCTAATCATTTTAATTTTCTATCAAAATAAATAACATAAATAGAGAGTGAACGGGATGGCTTTTATAAAATCAATTTTCATTTGATAATTAAAAAATAAGGTAGAAGTTGATCATGATGACTTGCTAGTATAGAGCAAATTTCAAAAAATTATATAAGATATAGATATAGATACAGATATGGACTAGAAGCTATAGATATTATTATGGGTCAATCTATTGAAGAATCGGGCACTTAACTAACACATTAAGAACTTTTCTTATCGACAAAATATTCACAGGAGGTACTGCAGATATATGTGAGCCCCTTCTAATGGAAAAATAAGATTTACTAAGGATTTGGTTCATCCCGCACGTACACGTCATGGGCATCCGGCTTTTCTATATTATACATGCTTGTATGTAACTATTGAGAGTACTGATTTCCTTAGCTTGTCCATTGCCTCCCATTAAGAGAAAAATAAACCAAAACGAACCCATATATATTTATATATATATATATATAGAGTGAATGAGTGTTTATTATTAGTTACCCCTTGAGCTTGGTTTTAAAGTTTGGTGTAAGTAAACAAGGAAATGCTTTAATTATAAAGAGATTGCACAAAAATAAAATTATAAACAGACGTGATTTGATGTGATATTATATATGTCAAATTGTAAAATTACTTTTATTGTAAAATAGATCTAATTAATTTTATAATACTACATCAATTCGTGAGTTTATTTTAATATAATCCCTTTTGTGTTTGTAATACTCCTCAATAAAATTGATATACTATCTCTATAATAAATTGTTGCAACTTTGTCCACATAAAACCACGGCCACCTCTTTCACAGGAGATGGATCCTAGGCTTTTGGGCGGACCGAGATGGAGCGGATCAAGGTACTGGATGTGCGAAAATGCATGAAACATCATCCAATTTTCTATATAAAAAGTTTATATGCAGTCACTTTTACATATTTTTTTATGCACTTCAGTAATATAATTGGTTGGATATTAAAAAAAAATATTTAATCCAGCTAATCATATCAGTGGAGTGCGCAAAGAGTACGTAAAAGTGACTGCATTACTCTTTATATGTAGCATATCAGTGACTGCATATCAGTGGAGTGCGCAGCCAATCATATGTAGCATTACTCTTTTCTATATATGTTTTAGGATACGTTTATACGTTAAACTGATCTTAAATAATTTGTGAATAATAATGAAAAAATAGTGAATAATAATAATAAAATAATAAATAACTTAAGAATATTAATAAACTGTTTATAAATAGTAATAACTAACTACTTTATTTACCAAGCACAACCTTACTCGTTTGAGCACGGAGGCATTTATAAAGTCGAGATGCATGATGATCTCTAGGTTGCATTAATCCTTTACTCGAGACTCTTTGTTTCTTTCATTTTTCCTCCTACAAAAAATGTAGAATTAGAATCAAGCACTTGGTATGCATGTCTCATATTACTCAACTATTTTTTCAAAAAAAGAAAAGAAAAAAGAGTCCAAAATATAAATTACTACAAAACAAAACATGCTCCTAAAATGATTTTACAAAGTTCTTGTTTTAAAATTATTATTGAAGAAGACAAATTTTTCTACGTTATCAAATTGATTTTTTTTTTCAAAAAAAATAAATCTTCTTCCCCTTTCAGCATAAGATAAAATAAAGAGAATATATTTCCATAGGTCACCCTGCTCTCCCCTAAAAAATGGCATCGAATAGAAAGTTTACATGTAGACACTTCATTTACTAACAGTGTGGCCGCATTGCATAGGATTGAGATCCCATTTTCCCTCCCTCCCACTCTCTCTCCTCTCCCTTAGGAACCACGAAGTTACGAACCCCTCCCTCAAGCCCTAGCCTCACTCCCTCCTTCCCTCCTGTCAAGCCAGAGCCCCAACCCCTCCAATCGAGCCTAAGCACGACCCCCTCATTCCCTCATGTCGGGTTTGAGTGCCACCCCCTCCATCCCTCCCGTTGAGTCCTAGCCTCACACCTGGCTTATCAATTTCTGCTACAAATATGATAGAAGCACATGATACTTAATACGATTTGAAAATGACTTGGTTTACTATGAAACGCAAGAAATACATGATGCTTAATACAATCTGAAAATCATTTACTATGTGTGACGGCTGAAGAAGGGTGACTGGCTGAAGGGTGCGACGGGCTGGAGAGATTCGTCAGGCTGCGATGGGTGAAGGGTGTGACGGGCTGGAGATAGAAGCTGGCTGCGATGGGTTGGAGAGATTTGCCGGGCGGTGTGGAGTGCAGAGGGGATTGCGACGATGTGGGTAGTAAAAATCAAGAGGGAGTATATTTTGATTTTACTATCCTATAATGTGGTTCATGAAATTTACATGAGAATTACTAACGTGTTCAAATTTTATTCGTTGCCGTTTAACTATTGAGAATGGCGTACCATTCATAGGAGGGACTCTAAAATAAAATCTTTGAATTCAAACATAGATATTGAATTTCTTCTTGAAAAGACGGCCAAGCCCTTTATATCTTTCGATAATTTTGTTTAAAATAAAGAAAATACAAATAAGAGAATAAAAATAGAAAGGATAAAATTATAAAATAAACCCATCAATTTATAAATTATAAATAAAATATCAAACATTTTATTCAAGTCACCGAGATTGATAATTTCCTTTTATAGAGAAACATACTTTCATTAAAACAAAAAATAAAATAAAATAAAATCAATGTATGGAAAATAATATCATAAGGCAAGCCATGCAATCTGCCGACCCAGAATACTTTAGGGGCCCAATATAAACTTCCACGGCCCAACACAACTGGAACAACGCTTCCAACGGTGTCGTGGAACCCCAGCCCGGCACATGGTACATACACTAGCGCGAGAGAGAGGTAGTGTTTACTGTTTTGTTCCAAAGAACTAGCAAATCAAGGTTACGAAAATGGCAGGAAGATTGGGCAACATGGCTTCTAGAATCATGGGCGGAAACGGTGTCGTTTGTCGCTCTGCGGCCTCCTCTCTTCGCCTCCGTTCCGGGATGGGCCTCCCGGTCGGCAAACACGTCGTCCCCGACAAACCCGTGAGTACACTGACCCCTTTTTCCCAAATCCCTAGAATTTCGATCCCACACACCGTTGAAGATTGTCCTCTTTTGTTTAAAATTTGGGTAGCATTCAAAACAAAGACATCCAATTCCTATTTTTTTCCCCTGTTTCAGGTTCCTGTCAATGACGAGCTGGTTTGGGACAACGGGACCCCATATCCCGAGCCCTGTATAGATCGCATCGCCGATACAGTTGGAAAGGTACTAAATTACTGCTACCCACGGAACTTCTATATCTGATTATCTTAAGTATGTATTTGGAAGATTTTGTAGAAATCGAAGTGCAATAGTATGTGTGTTTTTTTTCCCCCGAAAACAGTATGAAGCATTGGCTTGGCTGTGCGGAGGTTTGAGCTTTTTCGCGTCTCTCGGATTGTTGGCTGTGTGGAACGATAAAGCCTCCAAGACACCGTTTGTAAGTCAAAAGCTCCAACTCGATCCTTTGTTTTTTCCAAATATATTGATTTGCTAATGATATGTTGTCGTGTTATAAGGAACTTAGGAATGATTTGCTACATCTAGATTGATTTTTTATTTAGCGAATTTGTGTTTCCTTGTGTTATTCTGGGATGAGCTTCTTGCTATTTTTTTATGGCACGAAGAGATAGAAATTTAATTTTTGTAAGTAAATGTTTGGAAAATATCAAGAAGGGAGTGTGATCAGGTAGAAGAGAAAATATGCAAAAACTGGTTGTAGATGACACAGAAGATAGGATTTCTCAAAAATTGTAATGAATTTGAACATGGTTTCCTATTTGCATTGGTAAACATCCCAAAGAGATTTTTACCTCAATTTGATCTTAATTTGGGACCTCAAAGATGATTCAGTAGTTCTCAAGTGAATGAGCTCATGATGAATTAGGTCTCCTGCTTCTTGCAAGACCTTGACAGAAATTTTACGTAGTTATGATATCAAGTAGATATCTTGGTTTTTATCTATAAAGTTCATGCTCTTGTTTAATTATTGTAGAAGTTGTTAACTTAGCTATAACCATCAATTTTGCTGCGATAGTAGAGCAACTTCATTGTTTCATGTGCCCCAATTGACATCTATTGATGCTGTTGGGTGCTTTAAACTCATGGAGCAGTTGCAAAAGGTTTGATTCCTCTGCTTAATTATTGAACGTTATATACAAATGAGAGTGATCTTTTCAAAAGGATGATCTACTGCAGAACCCTGTTGCTGTTTTGAAGAGTTAGTTTTGAAGTTGATCTCCAACTCAAACACCTTAAAATGTGGCCCATTGGATGAAAGAACAGATGAAAGTGGTCTTTGATGTTTGAACTTCTTCAAATTTAGCAAATCCTCAGTATTGACCCATTAAAAAAGAAAACAACTTTAAATTGCACCAGTAGATATGAAACCAAATATGATGCTAAAACTAGTTCTTTTAGATGCTTAAACGATAATGCATACAGCTTGAATGGCTATTATCTTAGGAAGTGTATGGGTCCTCTGCCCATGCACTGAGTCTGGTAGATCTATATGTTTCCTGTATCAAATTCTGTCTGTATATTCCTTTCTATATGGTACTTGTAGATCTTTTGCTCTTTACCCAACACATTTATAAATAACTTATTACTTTCTGATGTCATTTCCTTTTTTTCTGTTGAGCAGACACCGAAAGTCTACCCATACGACAACCTGCGAGTGGAGCTTGGCGGTGAACCTAGTTAGATCCATGGGCAACTAATTGAACAGTTCTTGTTGTTCTGTTTGTGTGGTGTCCCCTTTATTGTTTTCCGTTTTTATATGCTTTTGGAGCCTGAATGGTTAAAATAATGTGCCATGTCTATGTGTCAGCAAAACAAACATCCGCAAACATAAAGAAAATTTTGATTTTGCTTGAATGAGTTTATGTTGATATTCACTAAAGACGCATAATTTCATTTTTTATTTATGACTACTGTATATTGTAAATGTGTGCTGTGTTGCAGTATTTGGGATAGGCTATCGGTCGTCACAGAGGAAACCTTCAATGTGGTGGTGTAAATCTACGAGAACGGTACTAGTGTAAAATGCCTTTTTTGGGTGTGTAAAGAAGCATTTTGTCACTGATTAAATGTAAACAGTACAAAAATCAAGGATAAATGAAAATGATGGGGGAATGAATAGCGTCTTGAGGAGCAGCTGGATAAAATGGAAGATATCCATTTAGGAGCTTACATGGTGGCATAAATCAAAAGGAGTTGTTGTGATATGGTCTCCACGCAGGGATGGTTAAACATTTTTTAAGCGTGACTGTGGCTTGACAATTGACTTGTAGAGTGGTGTCTGGATATAGCTTGTTTTGTGTGTTCTATTGTGCCAAGCAGTGTTGTCTTTTCGTGACATATTTAGCTTTCGATTTACTTCTAGCTTTCGATTTGCTTCCTTTTTTAGTCCGATCGATCATTAGCTTTTAATCTGCTTGAATGTATTTATGCTTCCCGCATCATTGCAAAATTCTGAGGCGACTGGTGCAGAACTATGGCCTCTTTTGTGGAGGAGCGTCTCCTCCTCCCAGCGCTCTCATGCCTAAGTTTTACCTCTTCCTTGTTCTCTCCACAACTGTCTCATGTTAATTATGTATCTCTCATGCTCATGCGAGAGTAGTGATTTTGCAAAGGTTTTTGGCTCGTGTTAAAGAAACTCTAATTTTGGGCAATTTGACATTTATGAATTTCTAAGTTAATATTTTGGACTCACTCCTGCTTTCTATAATCTTTTATTGTTAATTCGATTAATATTTCTTGAGAGAAAACAAAAGTTGCGACTGCTTTACAACTGGATGGTGATCTGGCATAAATGTTAGAATTCTTCCTGTAAATTTTTAACTCTAGCACATTTGACATAACTGAGTTCTGTCGGTTGATTGACCGCATAATAACACATCCACCTTGGGTATGTCTACGCATGCGCCGAGTGCTCGCGACAGTGGCAACTGGCAAGGCCATCTTCATGTAAGAGCATTGACATTGATTTGGTCAAATTCATCTTTAAATTTAGCCAACATCAATACTTATTTACATTTACCTATTCTATTTAAATTCAATCTCCATATTGGATCAGCCATTCATTCTCTATATAATAATAAAATATTATTCAATTAATAATTTTTTTATTTAATTTATTTATCACATTTTGTAATTCTACCAATTAAATGTTAATAATAATTATATTCTAATTAAATTAATATTAGAAAAAGTATTATTCAATGTTAATAATAATTATATTATATTAAATTAATATTAAAAAAGTATTATTAAATGTTAATAGTAATTATATTCTAATTAAATTAATATTAAAAAAGTATTATTAAATGTTAATAGTAATTATATTATATTAAATTAATATTTAAAAAAGTATTATTAAATGTTAATAATAATTATATTATATTAAATTAATATTACAAAAGTATTATTAAATGTTAATAGTAATTATATTCTAATTAAATTAATATTAAAAAAATATTATTAAATGTTAATAATAATTATATTCTAATTAAATTAATATTAAAAAAGTATTATTAAATGTTAATAATAATTATATTATATATGTTAAATGTTAATTATATTCTAATTAATTTAATTTATTTGTTTGGAATGAGAAATTAATATTTTAATGTTTGATGAATGAATAGTGGTCTTCCATCTTTAGCCAACCACAATAACAAAAGTCTAAATTATTTTAGATTTGCCCAATCCAATGTGAAAGGTTTTTGAACCAAATTATGTAAAATTTGATCAAACATTTCATTTAGTCAAGTCAATGTAGATGCCTTAAAGAGTGTATATATATAGCAAGCAATTAGGGTGATCTGTACTCGATCTGTAATGTTGGTTGCTTGCGTTGTACCTCGGTCGATTCAAACTAATCTTTCATTTCATTTATGGATCAGTAGTACTACAGCATATTTTACAGTAGCATTTGTCATTAATTTGCAAGCAAGCATGTCAAAGATTTATTGTCACTATCACATAGACCTCGATGATCATGAGCTGCAAATTGGATTCATCGATGATCACAAAGATGACGGCTTGTAGGTTTGTGGGTTCATGATCAGGGAGGTCTAATCATCTTGATTCTCGGTGCACGAGTAATATGTCGCGACGCGAGTGATGCTACAAACGTGCAGAAAGGATTCACGGAAATCGGAATCCATTCCTCCGTGTGATGTCCGTTCGTGAGTCCTTCCGGGCAGCTAGAGTTTTCTTTTCCTACTCCTCATTTTACATATTATTTTTATTATTTTAATATTTTTTAAAATTTAATTTTATTTTTATTAAATTAATTGAATTCTTCTATTCATCATCTATACACTACATATTTGATAAGGAAAAATAATTAAAAATAAAAAAAATAAAAAATCTTGTATAATATGTGATGAGAAGATGATAAATAGAATTTTCAGCTATTAATTATAGTTAATGAAGATCTCACAACTCATGATTTCTTTTTTCCAATTAAGAAATTGAACCTCTGCACGTACAATTAATTATCTTTAGCTAAATGGTACGACTTTCTAAAGAGTAATGTTAGGTTCAAGTTTTAAATAGATAAGTCTCATATAAATTTTTTGTAAAAAAATAGATCTTACTAATAAAAATTAATATTTATTTACATTTTTTTAGATGTGGCTTACTTTTTTATAAAAACTTGTATGAAATTTGCCTAATTAAAACTTTTACAAATCATTTGAAAAGTACTTTTGAAAACCCGATCACATATATAGCATGTACTTAATTATCCCTTGGTACGTAACGATAAAAGGTGCACTTGGTTATGAAAAAGAAGTGAGAACCTTTCATTTATTTTTTTTAAGGCATTTTCAATCCTATCAACTACTCCTACTTTCAATCCAATCATACATGTTTTCACATAGCACATGGGTTTTTCTGTTTGGCTGAAAATGAAACTTAGAAAATTGAATAGTCGTAAATATACTTGATCACATGAAAAATTCGTACCAACATTGGAAATGGAAGTTATTAGATTTATATATACTGACTAGCTACTATAGGTTACTCATGTAATTAGTACATCCAAGCGTGATTTGATCCCAACCGAACAAGCTTCAAAGTTACTCCATCCCGAGTTTAGTCAGCTGCATCAGGGTCATTTGTGACCTGGCCTGCACCCAGAGATCATACTCTATTAATCATAAGAGATTAGCAGTAAGAGCAATAGCTTTACAATTGAGCCTGAGCATCTAGAGATCATAATGATCCCCATGACATGTGCATCGCCCTGGTAGCTGGAGATTAGAAAGCCTGTAGCGTTCTGAATTGTAGTTATATGTAAACCAGCATTGTAAACAAACAAAACCATGCCTGTCTGTTGGAGCGGATTGGATGATCGATCGGGCCGAGGGCTGTCCCCTTTTCCCCTCAGTACTGCTAGCTTGCTCCCTCTGTTAAAAGATAAAGAGCGAATAATTACCAGTACCCCGGCCATGAATTTCTAGGGTTTTTGTTTCCCTGACAAAAAACACTATTGAATTATGTACAAAACTTAATTTAACCTCTCGTCTGTTCGGTTATATTATTGTAGTTCGATCTTTTTCACCAGAAGATCAAAGTAAAGTACTAAATGGAATAGATCGAGAAAATAGACTGCACTATATAATAATGTACACTTAATTTTACATGACCTATATATATTATTTTGTTTTCTAGAAAGCCAGTTGACAGCTAACAATGCAGAAAACTCCAAGACTCCATATATAGTCAGTGCCAAATGCTTACCTTCATGTTGCACTGCCAGGTTGTGCTGGCTAGTGGGTATTACCTTCCAATGTGCTCACATGGGTCCCGTTCTAGGCCATAAAAGAAAAACGAGGAAATTAAAGCACATTCATCTCCTATAAAACCCTAGGCTCACTTCATCAAATGCACACTCAAAGTTGCTCTAGAGTCCTTTCCCTATTTCACAAACCATCCATTAATTATTTTGATTTTCTGTGAAATGGCTTCTAAGGCTCTTGCATCCAGTGCCCTCCTCCTCTCTCTCAACCTCCTTGTCTTTGTGATGGTCAGTTCTACTTATGTCCCTTGCCCACCACCACCAAAGGGTCAGAAACACCACCATCACAAGCCCTCCCCGGCACCGAAGCCCACTTGCCCCAAGGACACCCTTAAGTTGGGGGTGTGTGCCAACTTGTTGAATGACTTGGTACACCTTGTTGTCGGTACCCCACCAAAGGCCCCTTGCTGCAGCCTCATTGAGGGTCTTGTGGATCTAGAAGCAGCTGTTTGCCTTTGCACCGCCATTAAAGCTAATATCTTGGGCATCAACCTCAACGTCCCTCTGTCATTGAGCTTGCTGCTCAACTACTGCGGAAAGGAGGTCCCCACTGGCTTCCAGTGCGCATAAATCTACCCTAGATTTCACCATCTATCGTTTACTATTTATTTTAATTTCCTACTTCCCCATCGATCCATTTGATCGTGTGATTGGGCCTCTGGCTTGTTTCTTTACGTATGCTGTAAGCATTTATATATCAATAATTTGTTGCTGTTTCATTGTTTCGATGGATGCAAGGCCTTCGTCTATTTTTGACTAAGTAGGGATCATCTTATGCTGTAAAAATAAACTCATTGTTTCAGAATGAAGTGAATTATTTGTGTTCATTGTGTTTACTTCTTGCTCTCTAATTAGTATAGCTTGCGATTAGTTCCATCTAGAAAGAATTTATGATGTTTCAATCTTCTGTACAATGATGTGGAGGAGATTATGGGGATTCTTTAATCTGCTTTAAGATTTGGTTCCTAGCTAGGAAAGCTCGATTCAATCAATGGTTCTGAGTCATGAGTGTGAGCTCTACTCCTCATGCATGGGTGTAATTTATTGTTCCACAAGATGTAAGAGAATAGAATTTATACTCTTCTCTCTTTAATATCATCTGTACTTGTCAAAAAAAAAAAATGTTTCAGTAAAACCGCTTCCAACCAGATTAATATGGGGGCCTTCTCATTCATTCCATAGATCTAGCAGCGGAAACAAAAGCATGCTAAGATGCTATATAGGTCTGGAGGACAGCAAACTACTTTTTTGTAACTAATATTTATTAAGGATTATACAAATGGACACCTAATAAAAGCAAATGGAACACTAGCTACTAGGTTGATTGGTGAATTTGCAGTAGAAAGTAGAAACGAACGAAGCCCTAACTATGTTCTTTAATATGCAGCTCACTTAATATGCATTAATAGAGGGGAAAAAAAGAGAGATTGTTATCACTAGTACGTAATTAATAACAAATCAAGCAGGAAGCACATGAATCGATCGTCTCAATATGTGAGCTGATCTCCTTGAGAGCGTTCAATATAATTATATAGTGTAGGCATCATAGTAATCTGTAACAAAGTGAAGCACGTACTTACAACTGCAGAACAGGAGACTTCTATAAGACTACATGCATCTCGTCTCGACAAATGGCATGAAAATTAAGTCGTTGCATCGCATAGACGTTGGATCTTGCTGTTATCTCCCCAAGACTATGGCTTGTTTTTGAAATTTCCATCAAGATATTTTCCGTGTATGGAGCTTCGACTATGATTTTCTGGTTTCTAAAGAATTGCATGTGACAGAAAGTTGATGAGACTTTGATCAAGATATTGGAGGTTTGAGTAGATCAGATAGCTATCGTTACTGCAATCCTCACTCTGCACTCTCCTATATACTATTTTCAGTTTACTTTTCCTACACCACTCTGTCCGATCCATATATGAATTCTCCGCATGCATGATCAATGGCTTCATGTATTATACTTGTATCTGCTCCTTTGTTTACAAGGAAAATCCAAATATTTCTTTTCCATCTTCCATCTTGAAAAAATATCCCTGAAAATTCCCATTCACAATGATAAATTTATTTTCAAAATTATACGTAAAAAGTAATAAACTTAATTGTTCAATATTTATGTACGTACGTGGCAGCTGAATATATAAAGCTAGTAATTTATACGATATTGTCACTATAAGAGAAGTGGGCTTTTATGACTAAAATTTAGTGACCAAAATGACTATTTTTGACCAAAATCGTAGGAAATAGTTCTTTTAGTCACTAAATTTTAGTCACAAAAGCCCACTTCTCTTGTAGTGTGTATTAATCTTAAATCTTCTAGGAGTACGTACTGGGACTCTTATGACGGCTTCAGTTTGATAAATTTCCCAACAAACAAAACCAAAAGAAAAATCTTACTCCATTAATTCAATTTCAGAACTGATGAATAATGAATTACTTTTTATTATCTTAGGAAAATTCAAGTGTAATAGATCACTCGCACCAAATTAATAAAGAGTTCCTAAACGCAATTATTTCATGTTAATAATGACAGAATGGGTCGAAAATGAGAAGCAAAATATTATATTATATATATACATATACATATATATAGGGTTCACGTGTCCACATCGTGAAATGAACTCAACAATAATACATGTCTGTACGTACTGCGAACCCTATGCTCTATATATATATATATATGTGTGCCTCTATGATCTGCTTAGATTCGGCTAGACCACAAATTCGCTTTTATTATATGCCAAAAAAAAAAAAAATTTAGGATGGACAAGAAATTAATGTAACCCCTTGGCATGCATGCCTTGCTGTAACTTTGAGAGGTATAGTTCAAAACCATGCAGAATCAGTACTCTGAAAATACATCCCATAAAGACAATAAAAAGACAATAAAAGAGATTAACTGAGAGATATACATGCAAGACTCTGCAACAAAGAGATAAAGTAAATATATAAGAAATCATGGAAAACAAACAGTAGAAGCCATGGGAATCTGTGAAACTGACGCGGTTCTGATGTCGAATACGTTCACGTACAGTTGTACCGATCAGACAGTCACGGATTTGAAATTGAAATTCGCAAAGGGCCAACATCGCTGCAAACCGCTCAATTTAATTTCACAATGGAACTCTTGAAATGCTCTATAAGTTTCCCTGGTTTTTAGCAAAATTGGTGTTCTATTTTGATACATGGCCCTCAGTTTTGCTTCCTTGTCAGAGAAAATAGTCACGGGTGCTCATAAAATTCGGTTATATAGTCCTAGGTCGATCAAACCCTAAAACCCATCACAACCCAATCGAAACTTCTAGCAGTGATCAGCTGCTTCGAGGACCCAAAGCCATGGGTCCAAAGGTTAATGCCATGTTCTTCATCTCCTTGATTTTCACGTTGAACGTTTTGCCACCAGCACTTGCTTGTGCTGCATGCACACAGCCACACCCACCTTCCCACCGTCCAAGCCATCCGAAAATACCACACCCCAAGCCACCAACTACGAAACAACCCCCACATCATGGAGGGCACCCAAAAGGATCCCCACCATCCAAAAACCCGCCTGCGCCTCCCGTAGTTGTTCCGCCAATTATTATATCGCCACCTATAGTTACACCGCCGGTACCTAACCCACCTGTGACATTTCCTTCGCCTTCTTCTCCCTACCCACCCTACACTGGTAACCCTCCTTCTGGAGGCGGTGGTGGCGGCGGCGGAGGAGGAGGTGGCGGTGGTGGTGGAGGAGGAGGAGGTGGTGTTCCTGGTCTCAACCCTCCGCCTTTCCCTCAACCAACTTGTCCCATCAATGCCCTTAAACTAGGGCTTTGTGTAGATGTGCTTGGAGGTTTGGTGCATGTTGGATTAGGCAACCCTGTTGAGAATGTATGCTGTCCGGTGCTTAAAGGTCTGCTTGAACTTGAGGCGGCTGTTTGTCTTTGCACTACCATAAGGATTAAGCTTCTCAACCTCAACATTTTCATCCCCCTCGCCCTTCAAGTCCTAATAACTTGTGGATTGACTCCTCCTCCTGGTTTCGTGTGTCCTCCTCTCCTATGAGTATTTTTTTTTACTTACATAATGCGCTTAACTGATGCTAGCTGTTCGTTATTTAATAATTTTTCCGAGCCTTATTAGAGTTTGGTTGGTTTTGTGTCTCCGGTGCTTTTGTTTTTTGAGTTACTCCTTTCAAAGTAATTGACTTATCGTGGTGCTGCGACTGCGTCCCGTAGAAAAGAAAGATACACGAGTTCGTGCTGCTTGGAGAATTAATGGTTCCACTATGTCTCTAATGAGGTACAGAATTTGAAGAGGGTTAAGCTATCTTTGTTAAGTCTTGAAGTAATCTGCTCAGAAAAGAGAGAGAAAAAGTATCAATACCCTTCTTGCAATAACTCTTTGCTTGGGATCGGATTGTTAGTCTCTGCTAGACTTCTTGGATGTTCCTAACATTAGGACTTTACATTTTTTTTTTCTTTAGGTGGAGCTTCATATATTTCGTGTGCACGTTCTTGGCCGTTTCTGTTTTTGAATAAATTCTTGATTTCGAAAAATTAAAGATGCTAGCAGCTGGTAGTTTCTGAGTATGGTTTTCAGGTTTAGTAGTACTTTTACGGCTGTCAACTCTCTCTCTCTCTCTCTCTCACACACGCCGCGTACACATGTACACACAATTATCATGTCATGATGGGTTTACAAAATGGTTAAGGAGGTGTATTCCGGGGCCTTCATGTATTCCCTTCTATTATTCTTGGAAGAGGAATATTTAAGTTCATTGACTTCATTGAGTTAGAGCTTAACTAGATGAATGGATAACTTTTATATATAACATTCAGTG
This sequence comes from Carya cathayensis, assembly GCA_011037825.1. NCBI lineage: Eukaryota > Viridiplantae > Streptophyta > Magnoliopsida > Fagales > Juglandaceae > Carya > Carya cathayensis. The sequence continues at coordinate 576,590 of QGSO01000145.1, forward strand.
CGAAGTGGAAGTTAATCATTTATTCCGCAACATGAATATTAATTACCGAAGTCATGATCCGGAATTTTTCTTTTTATTTTTGAGACGAAATTAACTAGCTAGCTACCACAAATTCCATTCGATGTTTATCTCGAAAAGAATATCATGTTACAATAAAACTGAAATTTGAAAGGGGCTAAAAAAAGAAGAAGTTGATGATCATCAGGCAACGTCATATATCGGAAAATTATATATATCAGCTTAAAAGTTTACTTTTATAATTTCCTATCCATTTTCGAATTCGTTTTACTATAAATTACTTTAAAAGTTGACAGCAGCCATAGAAAACCTCACAATTTATAGATTGATATGATACAGTAATACCTGTAATTGTAATTTTCAAGTGACTTGATCTGAAATCTAAACGCTAGCTAGCTGATCATGTGTTTCCTCGATTGAGGTATTTCTACACCAAAACCAATATTCAATATTACTCACTCACTTCGGGATCGATACTGATCAGGCCGGGAAGAAGTACTCCACCTAAAAAGGTAAAAAACATTACCGGCCAGTCAAGGATCGGAGAGGGAAGAAATATTATAAATTCGTGTACAGGGGCCGGGGTTTATGAGGAGAAAAAGTTTACACTCCTTAAATTTCTTGCCGTTGTATTCCCTGGATTGGATAGACATTGTAACAAACATATATATATAAGCGGTATTTTCTGTCTATCCATTTATGGAATGCCTCCAAAAAGTCATTTTTCTAGGACGTTATAATTAAGCTTGTTGACGAAAATGGTTCACGGGAGAACTGCAACAAATTAATTAGGTTATGGGGACAATCTAATTCATGATAGAATCAGGAATATTAATCGAACCGAAAGTCTAATACTAAAGACGTCGTACCTTTTACTAGTTCATTTTCATGTTCCAGATGATCATTCCCACAGTGGGTTAATTTGTATAACGTAGATATATATACAAAACCCAAGGCACAGAAATACTTATAAAACCTTCATTCCCCACACAGTGGGTTTGTACGTACGTAGAAGAAGAAAAAGGATCCTAGCTAGTAAATGCATGACAGATCGAGTACATCTCCATATATTACTTTCCCCCCATTAATTTTGTCTTATGACTTTGACGATTTGAAGAACTTCGGTATATTTTTGTTGTTATTTAATTTGGTGGCCGCAAGTAATTACGTCTTCATTTCATGATTCCACGTGACAGCTAGCTCTTGCTAAACAAATCGGTAAGCTATCATTATCAGCATCGATCTCTCTTGGCGTTCCCCAACTCAAGTCTCCTTAATTAGGTATCATTGCATTACCTACCTCCTCCAAAACACATACAAAGATCGAAAGCTTAATTTGAAGAAACTTTTGGATGATCAGCATGCAGATTAATGGATTGGCTTAAATTCCTGAATGTCGTGTTAAGTGGAGAACATATATAATGGGAGCATATATATATATATATATATGCATGCATTGCATGTAAACGGCGATCGATGAAGTGAAATGAAAAGATTTATATTCCTTCTTCCATGTGATCATGAGGGAATCGTATTTTCCTCATAAAATTCTGAGTCACGGGGAGAACAGCACATGTAGTGGTTGCCAAACGCCACAGATTTTGTCATCATAGCCCATAAATTAAGGATGCGATAGGAGTCGTACATACTCGAGTGCCTAAAGCTGGAGAAGTACTAAATAAATATATATATAATTGATCTGATCTAGTTCTCCCAGGAATAAACGGCATATTTATATAACAACCATGATAATTCTTTTGACGATCCAACCATCCACTTTGAGGGCCCTATATATAGATGCTGAATTCATGTACCCACCATTGAAATAATTAATTAATATGTTCAATTACTTTCTAGTGTATGAGAATGCATGTTTATTGTTTGACGTGGCTAGACATATATATATATATACTACATGAACAGTCTATGTACATTGGATCAAATGTGGCTAGATATTTAATTAATTGTTAAGAGGCTCATGAATTATGTTGCGATTTAATATTGTTAGTCGATTTTACTTGAGAATAGCAGACATATGCTCAATATGATAAAATGCAATATTGGTTGCCCCTTTATAAGAGTCCATGCATGAAAATTAAGGGCATCCGGGGATTGGGCGCATGCATTGGCCAGAGCATAGAATTAATCTTCTCGTTAAATTTCTTAATTTTTTTCTATATATATATATGTACCAATTGCTACCTAACGAAGGCACGCATGTTGAACAAATAATTAGCAAAGCTCTGCAGGAAGGAGAGACAAGATCAGTACTCATCACTTCTCCCTAGCTAGCTAGCTATCTTGTCACTTATCACTCCCACGTCCTTACATCGAAGGATGAACCAGTTTCCTCGAAAGATCAACGAAAAAAGTTTCAATTAAATGGGGAAAAAAACAAAAAGAATAAAGACGATCGAAAGAAAGATAATGATATTCCATTTCTCATGCATAAAAAGTACACAAGCGAACATCAGTAAGGAGACTTTATTCATTATAATCCCTCAAATCCGAAAGCAACTGTAGCAAGCGATTAAAACTAGATATTCTCACTCACACCACACACATAACAATAGATCTAGATTATTTTATAGTTTCAAACAAGGGAAATTAAAGCAATGGACATACAATAATAAAAAACGAGATTTGTACTAATTCTACGCACACTGGAATCCAGATGGAGCTCTCCTTGAACAAACATTGAGAAGCAAACTGAGAGAAATTGGGATGTTGAGGTTGATGTTCAATATACTAGCTCTGATGACAGTACAAAGACAGATAGCAGCCTCAAGGTCAGCAAGGCCTTGGATGAGAGTGCAGCAAGGAGTTACCGGAGGGTTGCCTATGGTAACGTTAAGCAAACCGCCGAGCAAATTAGCGCATACTCCAAGTTTTAGGGCATCCCTAGAGCATGAACCCCGGGAAGGGTTGGGGTTCGGGGTTGGGTTATTTGGGTTTGGGTTCGGATTATTTGGGTTCGGGTTGTTTGGGTTGTTTGTGTTCGGGTTGTTCGGGTTCCTTGGGGTCCTTGACCTTGGACCGGGGCATGTGCCACTGCCACATGCAGTAACAAGTGCAAAGAAGAGAAGATTGAATGAGAAGAATAGAGCCAGTGAGACACAGCTTTTGGAAGCCATCTCCCAAACCCTAGTACTGGTAGTACTTACAGTGGTTCGAAACTAGAAAATTAGTTATAGAAGAACTTGTGATGATCAGGGTATAGACGATTTGAAGTGAGGGGTGGGTATTTATAGGCTTCAAGATCGAGGGAGATCGTGTTGAATTTGATTTTATTAGAAGATAATTTAAATATCACATAATAAACCCAAACACCCATCATGTGTCTTCCAAGGATTTAGCTGGCAAAGCAACCAAATTTTGGAAAACTTTTGGATGCTTGTGGGTTGTGGGGCATGGCAAGTTGCCATCATGTTCATGCGGTCTTGCCTTAGCATCATCAATATCGGTGGATCTATCCAGCGAGTTTTTCTTATTTGACCCCTCTATTCTACTGCATCCACAGAACCCAGATGCATGATTAAAGTTGGACCTCTAACTTAAAGGTAATGAGCTAGGCCAATGTATGTACTGAGATTTGCCCTACATCATCCATACATACTGACTGTATATCATTCACCTTGGGGAAAAATTCGAGTTAATTCCTACTAATATTTGAGATTAGCGATCGACGAGCTAGCTAGCTAGCGACAGTACTGGAATATCATTTCCAGTTCCATCTAGAGAGAGATCAGTTTCTTGTAACGGTTGCTAATTTCAAATCATGTCTAAGACATACATAAGGTCAATGAATAAGATTAAAAAAATAAAAATAAAATAAAAAAAACTATGGTTGGCTGTCGATTCACATTGATGATCTGGTTAACCGATGATCATGATCTCTGGATCTTTATTTCGTTTTTGTATTTTACTTCAACTGAATGTCTAGTACTCTACTTCATGACGCGCGTGATTCGTAACATTCTTTTGTCCAATAAATAGATAGCCACATAATTAAGGCCTTTCAAGAAAAATTAGTAATCATGAGCACCTAGCACTCGAACAGAGGCAGGATCCTTTGATTTAGGACTACAACTGAGAAATCCCTCAAGGCCAAAGCAGTATATATATTATGATATTATGGAAGCTGCGGCAAGTTATTTCTTTCTTGTCAATTAATATATCAGATTTAACTAGCTAGCTAGCTGGACAAGCAAGCAGACTTCCTTCACACACACGCGCGCACATATATATGTTTTTTTTAGTATACTTTAATCTTGGCATGTTCTGGGCGGAGGTTTGCTGCTAGAAGGAAGTTCACGGGCAACCCTAGAACCATTATGGGCTCCACGGGATCTTTATATGAAACTTACGAAACTCTTCATCAGGCGGAAACTAATTCCCCTTTAACAATGTCTGGAGTATATATGTTATTTTCTTTTTCTTCTCACACTATCATGTGGAGCCATCTTTAGTTCTACTAAAAGAAAGAGCAGTTGCCTCAACAGTACTCATCATTTTATCATGTCTGGAGTGCATGCGTCCTGCTCCTCATAATACAATTGACTATAAATGTTTTGTTTTGTGCAGAGGCAAATTGCAATATTAATCTGAAGTTGGTAATAAGTTGGTTCACCTGATCTTCACGAGATGTTTTATACAAATTATTGTCTTGATGCGTAGGACAGGACTGTGGAAGCGCGTAAATTATTGTCTTGATACGTCCCGTTTGGCTACCAATAGTAACTTAGCTATTCTCATAATACTTCACTATTATTTATTATTTTATTATTACTTTTTACATATTTTTTATTACTATTAATTATTTTTCACTTATTTTTTATTATTATTTATTATTTTATTATTATTTTTTACATACTTTTCTCAACACTTTTCACTACTAAAGCATTTACAATTTTATTTACAAAACTCATGGTATTTCTGTTTGTTTTTTTTTTTCAAAATTTAAATTTTAAATTTTAAATTTCATGATTTTCAGTATCTATATCAATAATTGACATGTAGAAAAATAAGTATTTTTGTAAATTTTTTAAAAATACATTTAGCATTTTTCATAAATTAATTAGAATTATTTATATTCTTAAAGATTAAAGGCTTAATCAAATCAGTATATATCTAATAGTTATCTATACACAGATTGTCGTTTCTGATACCAATAGCACTTACATGTCTTAACAATTGATCATTCAAAAATCTTGAGAATACCGATATTTTTTAATACAGGATGTCAATCATTACATGAGTGTATGTGACAAATTTGTTTACAAGAGCCCAACTGATTAGCAACTAGAGTGCTGAAAGTCAAGTACTTGATCTTTAGAACTGATTTTCTAAGGAGCAAAGTGGGTATTAATGCTTCTTATTTATGTAGGAGCTTCATGGCAGCAATAAAGGTCTTGCAGAAAGGTTTGATTTGGAGAATAGGTACTAATATAGTAGTTAACATATGGCATGACAGATGGCTTCCCAGTCCATCATCTTATAAAGTGCAATCTCGGGTGAGGGAAGGCTGTAAGGGTTGGAGGGTTAGCAATTTGATTGATCAGTCTCGTGGGGGATGGAATATCTCTCTATTTGTAAAATTCTGTAACTTGATTAATCAAGAACAGAGGACTAGAAATGTGGAAGAAAAATTTGAGAGGAAAACTCAATGCAATATTCTCATTAATCTGAAAATGAATGAATACAGAATGTCTAACTTTCTTTACATCATTTCTATTTATAGACACGCATGCTAACAAACTAATTTATCTCATCTGCATTTCAACTTAATTTAGTTGTCATTTAGAAACCTCATCATCCTTTTTATGTTTAGCTTCCCTTGACTTCAACTCCAAATCTTCAATCTGAGTTTGTATATTCCAACACCCCCCCTCAAGAGGGGAATGTATATTTATCATTCCCATCTTGCGGATCAAATGATGGAAATTGAGGGAACCAAGTGGTTTAGTCAGAATGTCTGCCAGCTGATGTTTAGATGGAATATGAATGATCTTGATCAAACCTTCTTGCAATTTTTCTCGAACCAAATGGCAGTCTAGTTGAATGTGCTTGGTTCTTTCATGTTGGATAGGGTTTGATGCAATTTAAGAGGTTGGTTTGCTGTCTGTATAAAGCAAAACAACTTGTGGATGAGGGATTTTCAAGTCAGCTAATAAGTAGATCAGCCATTGTAGTTCACATATGGTAGAGGCTAGAGCTCTGTATTCAGCTTCAGCTGAGGATCTACTAACTGTTGGCTGTTTCTTTGATTTCCATGAAATAAGAGAATCACCAAGGAACACTGTGAAGCCAGTAACACTTTTTCTGGTATCAATGCAGCCACCCCAATCACTATCTAAGTAGGTTTTTAGATGGAGAGATGAATGAGCAGATAGAAAAATTCCTTGCCTTGGTGTTGCTTTGATATATCTGAGAACCCTTTTAGCAGCTTGGAGATGATTGCTGCTAGGATGAGCCATGAATTGGCTTAGTGCTTGTACTAAGTAGGATATGTCAGGTCTAGTTATAGTGAGGTATAATAACCGACCCACTAATCTTCTATATTGTGCAGGATCTGACAAAGGAGGTGATGAGTCATTGGCACTAAGCTTAAGTGTAGATTCCATAGGAAATGCCACAGGTTTACAACCTGAAAAACCACTATCTTGCAAAATATCTAAGGCATATTTTCGTTAGCACAAAGTTATGCCTTTGGTTGATCGAGCCACTTCAATCCCCAAGAAATACTTTAGTTCTCCCAAGTCTTTGATGGTAAAAGAATCATGTAAGAACTTTTTGACAGTGAGTATGGCATCAAGATTATTAGATGCAAGAATCACATCATCAACGTAAATCAAAAGTGCTATAAAACTGTTTGAATTATGCTTGATGAATAAAACCAAACTGAAGTAGAGATGATGACAGCTTGGAAAACCACTGTCTTGAGGCCTGCTTTAGACCATATATGCTCTTTTTGAGTTTGCAAACTCTCGGATCAGTTGGTGATGAGTACTCTGGTGGTAGTTGCATATAGACCTCTTCATTTAAATCTTCATGGAGGAAAGCATTGTTTACATCAAGTTGATGTAAATGCCAATTCTTAATGACAGCAATGGATAACAAAGTCCTCACTGTTGTCATTTTAGCTACAGGTGAGAATGTGTCAAAAAAATCAAGACCTTCTTGTTGAGTGTAGCCTTTTGCTACTAATCTGGCCTTATATCTATCAATTGTGCCATCAGCCTTGAATTTAACACGATATACCCATTTACATCCAATTGCAGTCTTATTAGGAGGTAATATTGCAAGTTCCCATGTTTTATTTAATTCAAGAGCTTTTATCTCATCTAACATGGCTGCTTGCCATTGTGGGTAAGAATTAGCTTGTTTGAAGGTCTTAGGTTCAAAAGTAGATGACAAAGCAGAAGTAAAGGCTGCATGTTTAGGAGATAGTTTATGTGTTGAAAGAAAATGAGCAAGAGAATATGGCTTACCAGAAGAAGGAATGCAGCACTGAAGGATTTTTGAGATGTTGAAGTAGATTGAGCCATATTACCACAATGAAAATGCTGCAGATATGAAGGAGGATTCCTTATTCTTTCAGACCTTCTAAGACTTACAATTTCAGGATTGGTCTGTGAAATGACAGGTGTTTGAGTTTCAGAAGATGGATTTTGTGAGGTAATGGAGTCTGGAATTTTAGAAGATGGATTTTGTGAAGTGATGGGTTCTGGAATTTCAGAAGGTGGATTTTGTGAAGAAGTGGGTTCTTGAATTGCAGAAGGTGTATTTTGTGAGTTAGTAGGTATTGTTAAGTCATGTATTTGAGGAAAGTCAGGAAAGATAAAAGGTGTGTGAGTAGTGTTTGGAATGGAAGGAAAAACATTCTCATGAAATATGACATTTCTTGAGACAAAGATTTTAAGAGTAATGAGATCAAGCACTTTGTAGCCTTTGATATTTGGTGGATAACCAAAAAATAAGCATTTTGAGGCTCTTGGATGAAATTTGCCTCGACCAGTGTTGATTGTGCTGGCAAAACACAAACAACCAAAAGCTTTAAGATAGTTATATGCAGGAGATTTGTGAAAAACGATATCATATGGTGTTTTATTGTTTAGGACAGATGAGGGGGTATGATTTATGAGATGTGTAGCTGTCAATACACATTCAGTTCAGTATGTTAAGGGCAATTTTGATTGAAAAAGGAGAGCTCTAGCAATATTTAACAAATGTTAGTGCTTTCTTTTAACTCTGCCATTTTGCTCAGGAGTTTCTACACAAGATAGCTGATGTATTATTCCATTTTCTTGATAAAAGGAAGGCATGTTGAATTCTTGACCATTGTCTATTCTAAGTGTTTGTATTTGAGTATTAAATTGAGTCTGAGCATAAGCAATGAAGTTAGCAAGTAAAGCTCGAGTTTCTGACTTAGCTTTCATAAGGAAAAGCCAAGTGAATCGTGTATGATCATCCACAATGGTAAGAAAGAATTTATAGCCTGAATGAGAAATAGTGGAGAATGGACCCCAAATATCACAATGTACGAATTGGAAAGCTTTATTTGAATTGTTTTGTGATACAGGAAAATATAGTTTCTTTTGTCTAGCTAGAGGACAGATCTTACAAACAGGATTATGAGATATTTTTACAGAAGAATCAATAGAACTAATGAGTTTTAGTTTGACATGAGATAAGTGTCACAAACGGAAATGCCATATGTCAGGACTAATGGTAGATGTGTTAGCCAAAAAAGAGCTATTTGAATCAGGAATTTCCTTCTGTGTAGCAGCAGAAAAATTGATTAGGTGGTATAGACCATTTCTGACTTCAGCAAGCCCAATCATCCTCCATTTGCTGAGGTCCTGCAATACACATTTGGATTGAAAGAAAAATAAAGCAACATAATTTTCTTTAGTCAATTTGGAAGCAGAAATGAGGTTGACATGAAAAGAGGGAACATATAGAGCATTGTGTAAAACTAAATCATGAGAGAATTTAACAGTACCAGTAAAGATTATAGGAACTGAGTGACCATTTGGTAAATGAACTGAAGAAGATTTTGTTGGGATTTTTATAGAGGTGAACAAATGAGGAGAACAAATCATATGATCTGTTGCTCCAGTATCTAATATCCAAGAAGAATTATGATTTAAGGAGACATTAGCTAAACAAAGAGTGGGATTATTACTTGATGTAGAGGCAGTATTAACTGCAGAGTTGGAATTGATAGGAGAAGTAGATAGGCTATTAGCAAGAGTAATCAAATTCTGTATTTGCTCTTGAGAAAAGAACATAGATGGGTTGTTTAAGTTTTGCTCCATAGAAGATGCAATGTTTGCATTGGGCAATCGTGTAGAATTACTTCTCTTTCCTCAAGGTCCTTTCCATCCTGGTGGATAGCCTATAAGCTGGAAACACTTATATACCAGATGTCCAGAAAATCCACAATGGGAACAAATGATATCTGATTTGCCTCTGACTTTGCTGAACTTAATAGCATTTGAAGAATTTTGTGTGAATGTCTGTGCAGCAACCATAGCATGGGAATCAAGAGGGATGTGTACTGCATTAGTTAAAGAACGTTGACTTTCTTCTTGTATCAATAAGGAGAAAACCTTGCCCATTGATGGTAATGGAGAAAGAAGTAATAGTTGGCTTCGAATTGCTGAAAAAGAATCATGTAACCCAATCAAGAATTTCATGACATAGTCAGCTTGTTGTTGATTAGCAAGGTTCTTGAATACTGAACAGGTACATTTTTCCATACATCCACAATTACAAGTAGGAAGGGGACGATAACTAACATATTCATCCCATTGTGCTTTGAAACCACTAAAGTATTCAGTGATTGAATTCGAGCCCTGAGAAATAGAACTTAAGGATTTTTCCAAAGCAAATACTCTTGGACCATCACTACGCAGGTATCTAATCTTTAACTCATTCCAGATGTCAGCAGCATTATTGAAGTAAAGAAGACTACCTCAAATCTCCTTTGCAACGGAATTCATTAGCCAAGAAAGCACAAGATTGTTTGCCCGTAACCAAGCAGTCTTGAGTTGAATATTTGCAGAGTTAGGTTGAGGCAAACTCTTATCGATAAAGGCAACTTTGTTCTTGACTGTGAGGGCAATTGTGATGGATCGGCTCCAGGCTACATAGTTGTCACCAAAGAATATCTCAGATACAAGAAGAGCTCCAGGATTATCAGATGGATGCAGATAGTAGTGACTTGAGGAATCATCAGAAGGATTCCCCAAAGGAGGAGAAGAATTAGCGGAGGATTCTGCCATAGAAGCAGAAAAAAAGAAACAGCAAGATTCTTGAAAGAAAGTATCAAGAAGAAAAAGGAGAAGGCAGCGGAATGTTTATGGTCTCTGATACCATGTAAAATTCTGTAACTTGATTAATCAAGAACAGAGGACTAGAAATGTGGAAGAAAAATTTGAGAGGAAAACTCAATGCAATATTCTCATTAATCTGAAAATGAATGAATACAGAATGTCTAACTTTCTTTACATCATTTCTATTTATAGACATGTATGCTAACAAACTAATTTATCTCATCTGCATTTCAACTTAATTTAGTTGTCATTTAGAAACCTCATCATCCTTTTTATGTTTAGCTTCCCTTGACTTCAACTCCAAAGCTTCAATCTGAGTTTGTATATTCCAACACTATTAAGGGATCTTTTTGCACTCGAGGAAGTGGATGTGGTTAGCAGAATTTCCCTAAGTATGAGTAATGCTCCTGATAGACTAATTTGGAGATCTTCAAAGGATGACAAGTTCACAGTCAAAAATGTCTATCACCTTCTAGGTGAGATGGAGGCCATTGATAAGGGACAATCTTCTCACAGTTCAAGGAAGTGTGAAGCTTGGACTAAATAATGGAAAATTCAGGTTCTTAATGTAATGAGGATGATGTTGTGGAGGGCCTGTCATGATTCTTTGACAATAAAACAAAGCCTATTCAAGAGGAAGATTGTTGAGTCTTCTTTATGTCCTATTTGCACTTTGGCAGTGAAATCTACTACTCATGCCTTGTGGTCGTGTCCTTCAGTCCAACATGTGTGGGGGTTCCAGTTCAAAGAAGTTACAAAAAGTGTCTATTATGGAAACTAGCTTTCAGGAGCTGGTAACTAACCTGATATCAATTTTAAGAGTAGAGGAATTGGTAATGTTTGCTGCTACTGTGTACTATATAGGTGTGGAAAAGAAGGAATGCCTTTGTGTTTGAGGAGAAGTTTCTGAATCCAGGTACTCTCGTACAACCTGCTGCTCAAGTTGTAGTTGATTACAAAGCTGCACGTCAAAAGAAAGGCATTTCAGAAGTTAGAGTGAACACTAGACAGGTTGCTAATCGCTGGTCAGCTCCCCCACCCAATATGCTAAAAGTTAAATGGGATGCAGCTGTGGATGGCATTAGATGCAAGGTTGGAATTGGGGTAATTAACAGAGATCATGCAGGGAAGGTAGTGGCCACATTGCAATCTACCTGAGACTTGTTTCTAGATACAAAACTGGCAGAGACAGTAGCAACCCTTAAAGCAGTGATGTTCTATGTCTATTTAAAATTGTAACACGTGATGTTAGAAGGTGATGCATTGAATGTGGTGAATGGCATCAATGGAAAGGTTGAAAATTAATTGGAGCTTAGTTGGACTAATGATTCAAGATATTAAATGTTTGCTCGTTACATTGCTGCACTGGACAGTGGCTTATGTTCTCAGGAATTACAATGTTTTAGCTCATTGTTTTTGCTTCTTGTATCCATCGTTTACTTTAATAAGTTAGATGAATAAAGATTATATTTCTCAAAAAAAAAAAAAATTGTTTCCCTTCCCACGACATGTATTGGAATTGAAGGAAGATATTCATCACACACCTGCAATACTTATGGAATGATACAATTACAAAGAAGTTGCAATTTGTTATTCTGTTTTGCTGAGCTGTACATACAATTTCATTATTTTGTAAGCTATAAATAGCAGAAGGTACACATGCCAAATAAACGAGAATTCACTCAATTTCATATTCTGTTATCTCCTTTTTCCCGTAGCCACCATCTTCCCTTCGCATTGCTCTGTTGTTAATAACATGTATTCGGGATCGGACAGATGAAAAGACCCATTAAAAGATTCAGTGAACATGCAGTACGAGGCTATGATATTTCGGCTAGATATATAGATAACGCATGCATGCATGTACAAAATTAAAAGTAGCAATCAATTATTTCGTTATGAATTTCTCTTGCTGAAATGGAGCATTAATATTAACGAATAATTAATATATATTGGACTAGCTTGTTGTCTCGATCCTCGTGCGGTATATCATGGATTTGTCAATCCTAATTATGGCTGGCTAGCGAGGTTCTGATATTCTTATATATAATGATTAATAGATCTTTAGGGACATCTCTATGAATGATCCCTTTCATTCCTTGAGTACTGAATCTTCTTCGATCGGATATAAACACTAGTCGTGCATGTATATAAGAAGGATCATGCTAGCGCTAGCGCTGGTGGCTACCTCTGGGCCACTGTTAGGTTTAAGAAATTTTATTTTTTAAAATTATTTTTTAAAATTTTTAAATATTTTAAAAATATATAAAAAATTTATAATAATATTAAACAACTTCTTCTTAATCATTAAAAAAAAAAAAAGGGAACGGTGGCCCCCAGTGGGATCAGCCACCAGCGGTGGCCCGGCATTTCCCATATAAGAAAGCACGTACTACAAGATTTAACTACTATATTGCTAAGCATTTCATGATGATAAGTCAAATTGGCTTTCAGTCATCATGTACGTACGTAAGGGCTTTCACTTGTCAAGGTAATATTTAGCTGGGCATGCATTTAATTATAGCCACAACTACCAAATACAAACAGCGTTACACGTACAGATCACACGCAAAACATGTCGACGATCGATACCCAGCATTAACAGATCCAGCTGATCAATTACATGATTAGTAAGTTAAAGGGTATCATACCATGTCTCATGTATAGTAAGTAACATGAAACAACGGCGCCCTTTAGCTGGAATTTTTGTTCTACTTTTTACGAGGACCTGATATGATCGTTAGATGGAATTTACAGAAGGTATAAAAGTTACAAAAATATTCAACAACATTAATATTTTCATTTAGGACATTAATATTATTAAATCTCTCGATCTCCTATATATAGTACTGACAACGTAACGCGCGCGTAGTTTTGTCTCAAGTACTACCGCATGCAATAATTTTGCACACTTTTGTCAGTTCCCTCTGTAATAAGGCTATATTTTATGTATAAATCAGTGCAAAGGATGTAATTTTCATGACACATGAGTACTAGTACTTGACAATATGTTTGATTAAAGAGATTTATTTTTTATTTTTATAAATCAGCTAGCTCTCTCTTCGTGTATATATATATATATATCAATATTAATGTAGAGATCGAGCTAATTTGTAAGTAAAAGGCTGATTATGAATATAATTATAGAAAAAATAATTATTCACTAAATCTGCAGTGTACGTACGTTTGTACGTCTTGATGATCTGTATGCATACGTCTGAAATATGAATATCCATCCTTCTAGCTAGCATTTGCTCACCGCTCAAATGTGACCAATTATGATATATAGTTAATACCTTTTTCCGTTTTCTCATGTCGCCGGCCGTTTCCACAAATTAAAGATAAGCATTATAAATTACACGATCGATCGAGTCACTTCCACAAAAAGTATTGATCGATCAAGCAAGTCCGATTGACATGACATATGGCTACTTAATTTCCAAATGATATGGACATGACGATCGATCGATCGAGGTAGATCAAACGTCTAATTTTCTAGGAATAATTAGTTTAATTTCAACATAAGCCACGTGAATTGCCATATATATATATATATATATAAATGTTAATATAATAATGTATTAATTATCAGTCCGAATTAATGGTGCGATTTTAAATTTATAAACTAATTAATTAGGTGATAACTGATTAGTGCAAGATTTTAGATCTCACGGGGCACGACCTATTTAACATGAAGTAATTGATCAGTTCTGTTATCTAGTACTGAATCAAAACTAATTCAATTATATTAAAGAAAGATGAAAAATGCACATATTTATCTTCTGATTTGTAATTTCTATATATTATAATGATCAATTTCGGTTTTCTTAAATTATGAAGAAATTAAATTGTAAATAGAGAAATAATACTTTCAGTTTTGAGTGTGCAAGCGCCACACAATAATTTTGAGAAAAGTGAATAAATACAAGACCTACTGAAAAAAAAATTAATTTTTTAATAATAGACTCCACTTTTTTTCAAAGCGACTGCACAATGTTTATACACTTCACGATTGTATATAGTATTACTATTGTAAATATTATTTTCCTTTTAAAACGATAAAACTAACCACCCTTAAAACTCTCAAAAAGTACAAAATATCTTATTAAATTAAAAAAAAAAAACAAAAATTCAGTTAAAAAATACGTTTTTTAATTATAATTAAGTTTGAATTAGAAAATATTTTGCTGGTTTTAATGTTTTTTGAATTTGTTTTATTCATTGAAAAATATTCATGTTTTTTTTCATCGATGATACTAAAATAATTGAATGATAACTTGAGAGCTGAGAATCTTAAAACAAAAAAAATTAATAATAACTTGAATAATAAATTACTTAAAAAAAATTAAAAAAAAAGGAATTTGTATATCAATTTCTCACTAATGAAATGAAATTTCTGTTAGGGGAGATCAGAATCTCGATCTCCTGTTGTTTTGCCAGCTTAATTAATAGTACTGATTGTCCACTTGATCTCTATATTTAGCTAAATTACTCTATTCATGCATGTCTCGTGTCCATATTTAGCTCTTTCTATAAATACGACCCCTAATAACAAGTCTTTACACGGTTATAGCAAAACCACTTTAAACAATATCATTAATACTTATCGATCGATACTGATTATTTAGCAGTTTGAGTTTGGGATCGAGTGAAAGTTTCGGAGAGAGAGAGAGAGAGAGATGGATTCGAGGAGATCTTTGTCAGCTGCTATTTTCATGATCTCAATCAACCTTATCTATTTCACCCATGTTAGTGGTAATTGTCACACTTGCCCTAAACCTAATCCAAACCCTAACCCACACCCGACTCCTGCCAAGCAGAGCTGCCCCATAGACGCCCTAAAGCTGGGAGTCTGTGCCAAGCTGGTTAATGGAACCGTTGGTGCCGTGGTTGGGACCCCACCAGATACCCCTTGCGGCTCACTTCTCGGAGGGCTTCTCGATCTTGAAGCCGCTGTCTGCGTCTGCACTGCCATTAAAGCCAACATCCTTAGCATCAACCTTAACGTTCCCGTTTCGCTGACCTTGCTTGTCAATACTTGTGGGAAGAAGCTTCCCTCTGGCTTCAAATGTGCCTTCTTCAGATAATATATATATATATATATGTCAACAAAACTTGCTCTAAGAGTGCTACAACTCTGATTGTAATTGTGGTTAATTTCATACTAGCCCTTGTTGATTTTAATTAATCTGAAATTACGATTGATTGCGTGAATTCTACATTTTTCAAAAATGGTCAAGGCTTGTACTCTTATTTAAGGAAAATTAATTGGAATGGTATAAAAGAAAAGAAAACATGCATGCAGTAGCTAGCTAGTACTCTTCCTGATCAATATATCATAATTAATACAGCACATTATATATCATGCCCATCGACTAATTTACATATAATATAGTACGTACGTACAATTCAGCAAGCTGTATGCATGCCATGCTTTTCAAAATTAGAATTATTACGCTTCGATATATCTGCACAAAGGGAACCTTAAAACCCATTTCTCTGGCTGACGAAGTAGTAATTTAGCCAGTTTAAGAATGTACGAATTGCAGCAAATTGTTCAGCCAAGCTGTCATAGGACTTACAATTAGTTCAAGAGGCATCTGGCCAGGATGTACTCTACCTTGAAATATATCACGTGGTGGGGCTTCGCAAGGAATTATTACAGGAATATATCGTAAGTCGTGATCTCGATCGGTGTATTAATTTCTTGTTCCACAAATAAAACAAACTTCGGATAAAGGGTTTGGCCGATCGAGGTCTCTGCGGAATTAAAGCCCGCGCGAGTGCGTGGCTGCTACCCCAAGGGGTGGTTTAGGTTTAGTGAGCAACGTAGAAAAGTCACTAAAGATCATGCATGTTAACGTTGTAGTAAAATTTGTAGCATGCATTATATATTCACATGACGCATGCATGTGACTTTCAATATATATGGGCCGGCGCCTTTTCAATAATTTTATTCAAGCTAATGATATTGTTTCCACCTGTTTCGATTTCCCTAGCTAGCTTCGTGAAGATCAGGTTGTTTCCAACCAACCTAGCTAGTGCTTAATGCAAGTTTCAGCTTATGAAATTATTATGTGCAAGACAGACACAAGAATACTACTCATAAAGCCGACAAGAATTTCTCTCATGATCGATTAAGCAAAACACTTCCACTAATTAAAGAATTTATTTGAATCAAAAGCTGATGTTGAACCGGCCAGTCACGAGTTCGCGTTGAAAATTGGACGCCGGAGTGGTTACTAATTAGGTTGTGTCCAACATGTGAATCAACAGTAGTTTGTACTGTGACGCCGAGAAAAGGGTTAACTTTTCTAAATTAAATTGCTATATCTACTTATAATTCTGGTGCCGACACCTTTTTTTTTTTTAAAAAAAAAATTAGTAATTAAAAAATATTTTTTAATAATATTGCATGTGATTTTTTTCTTTTTTTAAAAAAATATTTACGATGATTAAAAAATATATGAAAAAAGAAAAAAAAAATACACTACTTGTCAAAATATTTTCTCGTCACATTATTTTAGATAAAATCATTTCGAATTATTTTCGATAAAATCATTTCATATCGAATTTCTACGCAACTGTCTAATCAGAGTACTGTAATTTGTTTAATTTATCACCTATATATTAATATTCTTTTAGGTGCAGTAAATTAAATTTGTTTGCCAATAAAAAAAGAGATAAATTGTATATTAGTTAATATGTAATATCTTTCACTCGTTATATACAGAGTTACAGACCTCGAAGAAGGTAACTTGAGAAAACAAAACAAAAAAACAAAAACGTTTGGGTGCAGACGCGCCCATATTGTTTTAGAATTTTTTAGAAGAGAAATATATTTATAGTTAAAAAATACGTAAATGTTATTTACACATTTAAAAAATTTTTTGAATAAATCATGAATTTTTTTTAATATTAGACTATACTCTTTCTAAAATAGAATCCGCGACGTCTGCATAAGTACTCATGACTCTATATATCTAGAATTACTCATCTCATAATATCTTTAAATACTAGTGAAATTATTGAGTTAAAATTTTTTATTGAGTTTTGAGAAATGAGAGAAAATATTGAATAAAAATATAATAAAGTTAAAAAATTGTTTGAATATAATTTTTTAATATAATTTTTGTTTTGAAATTTAAAATTTGTATTTTTTTATGTTTTGTCCAAGAGTTGAAAAGATTATTATGATTAAGTACTAATTAGATGAAAAAGTAAAAAATTAAAAATTAAAAAATATTTTATATGAAAAAAAAATATGATAATAACTGAAAACACTTGTACTTCCAAACTATCCCTTAAAAAGAGAGAGCTTCTACCATTCAGTAGACGTCCATGGGCCATTGAGTCAATGACTCAAAAAGAAATAAGGCCTAGTTCTACTAATGGGCTGGACCGTACAAAGGTATCACGAGGAAATAAATTTCTTTGTGCAGCTTCAAGATGCTTGCAAGGCATCATGTGATCGTAACTCCGACCAAGAAATGCAGAAAAAGATGTCATGTCAACACCACAAAGCATATTTATCACCGGAAATAAAAAGGTCGATAGGCCGAAAAGATAAAAAGATGTCATGAAAGCATTTCACCAAGACGGGCATAAATTCGTGAGTTTATCGGCAGAGGGAAAAGTATTTGGATATCAAGAAAAATGATAAATTTATAATTAATGTATAATTAATTTACTACTTATCTATTTAAAATGAATGATAGTTAAGTAAAATTAAAATTATATTTCAAAGAAGTGTCACAATTATATTGGTTGATTTAAAATGAGTTGTAAATTAATGATAAACTAATTTTAGGTATATCATTATTCGAAAATCAAATAATATGATCGAATCACTTCTATTTGGAAAATTCTATATACCATACTACTTTTATCTCATTAAGTAAGATGTGACATATTTATCACTATTGAATGACCATTTATTACATGCTTCTTTATCATCCAATGATGATAAATGTGCCACATCTTACTTAATAGGATGAGAGTGCGGTATATAGCATTACTCGTAAGTTCCTTCAAGCGGAAACTCCACTCCATCTCCCATGCATTCTCCACTTTGAGCCACAACCTTGTCGCCCAATTGCTAAGCCATAACTGAAGAACATAGAAGAGAACGATAGAGAGAGAGTGGCGAGCATGGAGGCTCACAAACAGACCTGCAGTGAAGAGTAAAACAGATAAAAAATAATGCAAAAGGGGAGAAGGGAAGGTTCGGATTTGCAGAAAACAGTAACAAGATCATAGAGATTAAAATACAAGCTATTACCAAACAAAAAAGGAGGACGAGAGCTACAACACAACCAGATTTGCAGATGAAGAAATATGAAACCGAAAAATCTTCTCAGAGCACACAAGCTTGAACCCAAAATACTAAGGGAATGACAGAGAGAGAGTGGCAAGCATGGAGGCTCAACTATGCTCACGATTTGGGGTTAAAACAGAGCACGGGATGTGGGAGAAATGAAGGTGAGGGCAGATGGTGGTTCTCACTGCGGAAGGCACGACACTGAGGAGAAATGGCACACAGAGAGAGAGAGAGAGAGAGAGAGAGAGAGAGAGAGAGAGAGAGAGAGAGAGAGAGAGAGAGAGAGAGGTTCACACATAAGGCATGCAATGGAGAAAAATAGAGGAAATAAAATGCAATAGAGAGAAGGGAAATACACGGGTTCAATAGGGGAAGAAAAGGGAGCTAAGGCAACTCTGATTTGCAGAAAAAAGAGATGAAACCGAGAAAAGGAAGAAGAAGGAAGGCAACGGCGCGCAGGAGAAGAAGAAAAGAAGAAGAGCACCCTAAGGGTTGGCTAAAACGACGCCTTTTGAGGAAGAGGGGGCTGGGCTGAAAACAAGGCCACAGGCTAGGCTTCACAAAGGCAAATGGGTTGGGCCCTAAACATAGAAAATCCACTAAAAACAAGCCCTATCTGAAAAATATAGGTCTAGGATTTTCTCTGATGGGCAACTTATAGTTTATAAATGGTCCTCTAGGCATGTTAGAAATTGTATATTTCTCCTAATGTTTCCCTAGCAAATTCTTGCTGCACGTGTACTAGCAAGAAATAAAGTACTGATTGTATGTAGTAGTTAATTTGTTTGTTAAAGTTCATTTCTAATATTTTACTAATTATATTACTTGTATAAAGGTTGAAGGAATGTCTTCTAAGCTATATATGCTACCAACTATTTTTACAAGTTTTGTAAAAAAATATATTATTTTTGTGAAAATAGGTAAATGTTCTTTGCATGTTACTTTGACATAGTATGTATATATAATATATATATATATATACGGGGCTAGGAAACATACAAACGTTCCTATGGAGGTTTTTTTATGTTTGAACTTTTTAGCAAACTCATGATATTGATCTTTCAATCCAACCTCCTGTAAGCATGCACATGCATACATATCCATCCACGCAATTCCATTCCTATCTTTTAATACTCATAATAAATTCTACGCATGATGACATATTTTCCATTATCCTTATAAGTTCTGATTCAAATAATTAATATGGAAAACCTCTTAATTCCCTGACCACATATTTATTTGTTTGGCTGATGTTTGCTAGCTAGTCTAATTAGATACATTATCTTTAGGACTAATTAATTATTAAGGACCTTCAAATTACGGATTTATAAATCTTCCATATTATCACATGATGTTATATAGTTAAAGAGTTATTCTATTTTTAAGTTGGCGTGTAGAGTACACAATCTATATCATTTAAATGATACGATTTTATTTATAAGATTTATTATCCAAATCAAATTGTGATATATAAACACTTTACTACTATACAAGTCATGTAATCTACTCACCCACTTGAGAATATAATTTTTTATAACTAAATATTAGGAAAATGCTATCCATATAGAATAAGCACTCTATTCAAAGGCCTCTACACGGTTACACACCATCCATATGACATTGTGTGTACTGAGTACATATAATAATATTGTACCATGAATAGAGGAATCAATATGCGATGATGTCATCCATAGGACTCAGAATGTATAATATTGTCGCGCAATCTACATTATAAAATTAGTAACTAATAATTTTTTTATTGTTTAGAGGTATCATACTCTTGATGAGCTATATATATATATATATTTATATAGTATGCATGCAGATCATGTAGCACCATTAATGAACAAAGCCCAAATCATGAATGATTCACTACAAGTAAAACAGACTTTTATAATTAATTTATTACAACGAAAATAGTATTTACAACTAAAATGCCTATTTTTCTTGTAGTGATTTTTTTCCCTTTTTGTAAAAAAAAAAAAACTATACATATTGAAATTAAGATGTCGATAAGTCGAATTGCTCAGCTTCGGTCTTCAGCTCCTATTATTGTCGCTAATTAAAAATCAGTCCAATTCCTAGATTCTTTGCACACATCAATTTTTTATTTTTTTCCTGTTTCTATTTTTTTTTACCTTATATAATCTCATGAATTATTTGCTGACTACAAGACAGGACAGTCTGCGCCGCCCATGCATCACCCTACATGAATCTATACGAATTAAACGTAATACACATGGCACTTAATAATTTATTTGTTTCGAGAATCTGGTCTACCCAATCACCGTCGTTATCCGACACCTGCCCAAGTCTTTAATAAGCAGCTATAATTCAGCCGCTAATTTTATTACTTAATGTTGTCTGGTGATTGGCTCTTGGAGGACATGAAAGATCATTAATTCGAATTTTTGGGATCCCGCCTGGCCTGCAGATACCATCATATATATCACATCGGACATAATAATAATCCACATGATATCAGTATCATTCTTGTAGTACATATATGTTCTTTGATTAATTATAAATTATTTCCAAAATGTTTTACCAAAGAACTTAAAAACTCTACATGACTCATGCATTAAAACGGAGCGTTCTCTCTCATGATGCGTACGTTGTTAGCCCAAAATTGGATCTTTCCGGCCACCATGATGGCTTTCAGTCCCCACCATCTAATTAATCGAATAGTGGAATTATTGATCTGAAAAGGTAAGGAATTAAAGATCATTCTTGATTGCTGGAATTATATGGTCCGCAGATTGCAAACGTGAACCTCTAGGTATCTTGTGTGGAGGAGATCAAAGAGAACTTCCATCAAATGTGGTCCACAATCCAGATACTGTTGGATTAGTCATGTCGATCCTCATCATGAACGTGTGAAGAGGATTAATCGAATGGCTGTATATGTTATCGACCTTTAACACTTTTAAAATTAGATAATATATATGTATAAGAATATATATGCCTAAATAATTATTATTCAATATTCTATATATGCTAGCTGCAGCTGGGTGGTGTATATGTTGGCAACAACTGCAAATTAAATTAAATAGTTATGATCAATATATAACTAGTACTCATATATTGTGGTCCATTCTTTCATGCCAAGTAAGCACAATTAATTGAGAGAAGGAAGTTTCATGAAAAAACAAATGATCACGAAGGAGGCCATTGGAAGTTAGGGCATTGTTAATTATTTCTTTCAGAGTAGATCTAATTGGAACGTCTTGAGCAAAACTATTGCACTATGGGAACCTGCCTGGCTTATATATTAAGCCTTACTATTGGGTGGAGGAATCATGCTAGCTAGCTAGAGGCCGGCAACTTGACTTGTTTTTTACAATAAAGAAATACTTTAACTACAAAAAGATTATACAAAAGTAAATTTATAAATTGACGTGGCTTGATTCAGTACGTTAAATTGTAAAATTACTTTTAATATAAAATAGATCTAACACATCACGTGAATACATATTAGTTTATGGATTTACTTTTGTGTAATCTCTTTGTGTCTATACTAGTTCTTTTTAAAATATAAACACACTATATATATAGATAGTGCATTTGTAGAACTGACAACTCCAAACATTAAAATTAAAACGCTATAAATCAAAGTCTTAAATATTAGGTGTGACGTCCAATAATTAAATGAATATAGTGTTACTTTTCTCTTTATTTTTCTGAATAAGAAAATAGATATGACTCTTTGGATATACGAGATTTGTAAATTGTATTCATCGGTGATGCATTGTTGGCAGTAGGGGGAGTTCGGTCCGGTCTGAGGAGGTTTTGTGGACCGGACCGGACCTATTTGATCTAGGATTTTTCCACCCTCGACCGGACCGAACTCTCTAAGGGTCGGGACAATTCGGTCTCATTCGGGATGGTCCGGTCAAGTTGGTCCATTCAGTCCACGGTTGACTTTTTTATTTATTTAATCCTATAACATTTTGTTTAATACTTATGTAATTATATTGTGATATATTTAATATATATAATATATTATTATATATATTAGTAATATGTTAATACTATTAGTCTATTAGTATATAGTAAATTAATAATAGTTATTAACTTATTTACTATAACTAATAACTATATGTAATAATAGTATTACTATATGTAATACACTAGTATTACTATATCTCTTCAAACACCACACATTTATTAATACTCTATGTCATATTATATTAAATAATAGTAATATTCTTATTACTAATACTCTATGTAGTTACATTAAATACTATATTACTAATACTCTATGTAGTTAATTATAGTGATTTAATACTAACATATTACATATTAAGTTAACTATACTAATACATTATAAATTTATACATATATGATATATTATAATTTATACCATAACTCTTATAATATGTTAATATATTAATATATACTAGTACTATATATTATAGTTAATAGTTATATATTAAACAGTATAATAATACATTGATACTAAATATATATAGTTATAGACTTATAATGATTTAGTTATTATGAATTTACGATTAGTATAACTATATAATAGTATTTGTATTAGACTATTAGTAATTTAGTATAGCTATATTATATTAGTAATGTCAGTTATGTTGAATCAATCAGTTAGCATAACTATTTTCTACATTGTTAGTATTAATAATATTAGTATTAGTTATAGGCATATAGCGTATAGAGTTTTATTACATACAAGCACAGTTGCGCACTAATCTGTATACCAATACTGATTTATTCATACTTAAAATTTAAATTAATATTGTTTTCAATAAAATCTATTTTTTGACTAATCACATCACATTGGTGCACAGATTGGTGTACAATTGTGATTGCAACTATATTTTTCCTAGCCTATATTAGACTTAAGAGTCTTAGACTATATAATAGACTAATAGTATTAGTACAACTGTATAAGTATATTGTATAGCTATATATATTAATACTAATTATAGTGAAAAGTATAATTATATAATAGTATTAATAGTAGACTAATAGTATAACTATATATTAGTATTAGTGATACTGTTATAGTGATTTAGTATATTATAATTTATACCATAACTCTTATAATATGTTTATATATTAATATATAGTAAGACTGTATATTATAATTATACATTAAAAAATATAATAATACATTCATACTAAATATATATAGTTATACTTATAGTGATTTAGCTATAACTATATTAGTATTAGTATTACTTATAGCATTTAATATAACTATATATTATATATTAGTATAAGTATAACTATAGTATATTATAATATTAGACTATTAGAAATATTTTTTCTAATACCATATTAGACTATTAGTATTAGTATATAATTATAAATATTAGTATTAGTTAAAAATTAAATAATTAATTTATAAAATTATTTATATAAATTGTATATTTTTTTTATTTCGTCTGGTCCAGTCTGGGGTAGAAAACCCCTGGACTGGGATCGGACTGAACTCATTTGGTTCTCTCAAAACTGGATCAGACTGGATTCAATTCGGTCTAATTCGATCAAGTTCAGTCTAAAAATAACCGGTTCGATCGATTTGTCCTATCCGGACCGGCCAATACTCACCCCTAGTTGGCAGTTACTGATCATGAACTATGTTCGTTACAGTATTTTCGAGTTTGATCTTCGCTTTAGATTGACAATAACCGTTCAAACTTCCAATGCCATAGGGACAAAATAACTGACATCTCCTACTGTTTGACACCCCTTACCTTACAGCTTGTACAATATCGAATAAATAACTTCTGTTAGAAACCAAGTTCAAATTGTATTGTATGACCACATTTAGCCATCAATGGTGATTTTAGGTACACTTACCCCCCAATGGTGATTTTAGGTACACTTACACCCCAATGGTGATTTTAGGTACACCTAACCTCCTTTGTACTCTTTACCATTGGATTGATGACAAGTATAACAATCATAACCATTCTTTGTACCAAGAGATACCTATAAATAGAAGGAGTCCTCATTTGTGTAAGGCACCAAGAAATAAGAGAAAACAAAGTTCTCTAAACATTTCTCTCATATTCAAGATCTCTCTCTCTCTTACTCTCTCTCTTTTCATTAGTTTTATAACACGTTATCAGAACGAAGGTTCTGACGATCTTGAAGCTAGTAGGCTTATACTTCAAGTAAGTGTTTCAATATATTATTTGTAGTTCCCAAATGAATATGAAATGATATATTAATTATTATTACTTGATGAAGCTCTATATTTATTCTCATGATTTTGTGAATATATTTCTTATTTACAAATATAAGCATACTTATACTTCAAAAAATGTCAAATCTTACCAAATTGGAATTCGTTGCTCTTGACATTTCTGGAAAAAATTATTTATCTTGGATCCTTGATGTTGAGATCCATCTAGATGCGATGAACCTGAGAGATACAATTAAAGAAGGAAATCAAGGGTCCCGGCAGGACCGTGCTAAGGCAATGATTTTCCTTAGGCACCATCTTCATGAAGAATTAAAAACTGAGTATCTCACGGTGAAAGATCCCCTTATTTTGTGGAATGATTTAAGGGAGAGATATGAGTACCAGAAAACTGTAATCCTCCCAAAAGCTCGTCATGATTGGATGCACCTGAGGTTGCAAGATTTCAAGAGTGTTAGTGAGTATAACTCTGCACTCTTTAAAATTAGCTCAGTATTGAAATTATGTGGTGAAAAAGTCACTGATGATGACTTGTTAGAGAAGACATATACCACTTTTCATGCCTCGAATGTGCTCCTGCAGCAGCAGTATCGAGAGCGAAAGTTCAAAAAATATTCTGAACTTATATCTTGTCTTCTAGTAGCTGAGCAAAATAATGAGCTTTTGTTAAGAAATCATCAGTCACGTCCTACTGGTTCTATATCATTCCCTGAAGTGAATGGTACTAGATTTACACCATTCCCAGAAGCAAATGGTGCATTTTTTCAAAGAAACCGAGGGCGTGGACGTGGTAGAAAAAATTATAGAAGTGGAGGTCCTAGAAGCGACCACACTAAAAGGGATAATAGTAGATCTACACCGTACCACCAGAAGTGGTTCAACTCAGAGAAGGGTAAAGGTCCTCAAAACAAATTTTTAAAGAAAGATGAAGATGGATGCCATAGATGTGGTATGACTGGACATTGGTCTCGTACCTGTCGTACAGCTAAGCACTTGGTTGACCTATACCAAACTTCTATAAAAGAAAAAACAAAAAGGATTGAAACAAATTTTGCTGAACCATCAAATACTTTAGCTTCTATAAAAGGAGAAGATACTACAAGCCTTGATGTTTCTGATTTTTTTGAAAATTCTAGTGGTGGAATTGATCATTTGATGATGATGAAGTGTTCCTTTTTAATTAATGTATTTTCTTTATCTTATTGTAATTTTTATTTTGCAATGTTTTGTAGTTTTTAATTAATGTATTTTCTTTATCTTATTGTAATTTTTATTTTGCAATGTTTTAATGAAAGTTTTATATATCATGAGTATTACTGATGAACTTGTTATCTCTGAGATGAATAATAGAGATGTATGTCTGGCTGACAGTGCTACAACTCACACAATTCTTAAAGACAAAAAATATTTTCAAAATATAACATTGAGTAGAGCCTACGTTCATACCATATCTGGTTCATCGAATCTAATTGAAGGCTCCGGAAGAGCTTATATTGTGTTGCCTAATGGCACCAAATTTTGCATCGATGATGCTCTATTTTCTTCACGATCAAGAAGAAATTTATTGAGTTTTAAAGATATACGTCGTAATGGTTGTCATATTGAAACCACCGACGAAGACAATAAAGAGCATCTTCTCATTACTAAAATAATTTCGAGCCAGAAGCTCATATTGAAAATATTATCAGCTTTCTCTTTGAGATGATATTATACAATTATTGAATCAAATATTATGATGCATCAAAAGTGATATGATTCAAAATATTTATATCTTTTCATGATTATCTTGATCATCCAAAATCAATTACGATAAGTCGAATGATTTTCATATGGACGTCCATAAAAGAACCAGAAGATTCTTTTACTATAAAGTATTACCACCAGAAGTGGAAAGAAAAATTTGCTAGAAGCAAATAAAATGAAATAATTCGATGTTATCATGATTATCATAGGTGAACTGGAAGTTCAGATGATAATTAATTTTTGGATGCAATAAGATAAAAGGTCTCATATTCTAGCTGCTAAAATCCCAGCGAGGATTGAAGTCCCGAAGGACAATTAAGAAATTTAGCAGTCTAATGAACATAAGACATGT